>CM070062.1:28303804-28959031 GCA_036320875.1 Cotoneaster glaucophyllus
TGGATGTTCGGTGAAACTGTCTGATGCGCAATCGAGAAGCTCTTCCCCGTAGAAGTCACCTTTCCTGAGGGGCTTGGTGACCATTGATGAGATTCCTTGCTCAGCTTGAACATCACTCAACGTGTAGGTCCACGCTATCCCTTCGATTATGAACAGCATGCGGTCGATTGGATCTCCCATTCGAAAAATAAAGCTGTTCTCATTGTACGACACTTGCCTTATACAGTCGCAGATCGACGTCAACACTTCGTCATCCATGTCTTGAAGCTTTTTTACCTAAACACATGCACGCACACGCAAACATATATTATCAGAACGGCATTGCAGTGAAAACGGATGCAATTAATAAATGGATGCGATTAACCTAGCTATAGTAATAACAATTTTATCTGTGTTGTTAACTAACTTAGCATTTTTATTTAACTTTGGACTATAAACTTTAAGATTATAGTGCAATTTTATCTTTATTGTAAGTCAAATGTAGAATGTTAACGTCATTTTGTTTTAAAACAATGTATATCATAAATTAATGGTGAGAGATGAAGGTTGAGGAACATACTTTGGTTATAGCTCGGAGACGACGATGACGTCTATGAAGACGGAATGTTGTTGATATAGTAGAAGCTGCCATCTCCGCTGGAGCTGGAGTACCCTTCTTCTTCCACTGTAGCTTATTCCACTGTAGCCGGTGTTTGGAAACTGCAATATCCAAGTCATGGGCCGTAAGCAGAAATACATCTACTTTTGCCCGAGTTTTGACATGTTTGCTGGAGACTGGAAGTTCGGTGAAACTGCCTGGTGCCCAATCGAAAAGCTCTTCTCCGTAAAAGTCACCATTCCCGAGGGGCTTGGTGCCCATTGATGAGATTCCTCGCCCAACTTGACTGTCACTCGACTCGTAGGTCCACACTGTCCCTTTCATAATGATCAGCACGCAGTCGAGTGGATCTCCCATTCGAAAAATGGTGCTGTTCTCAATGTAGGTCATTGGCTTCAGATAGTCGCACATCAACATCAACACTTTGTCATCCATGCCTTGAAGCATTTTTACCTAAACACGTGTGCGCACACGTGCAGACATATATTATCAAAACACCATTGCAGTGAAAATGGATGCAATTAACCTAGTTATAGTAACAACAATATTATTCTTGGTTGTTAACTAACTTAGCATTATTATATAACTTTGGACTATAAACTTTAAGATTACAGTGCAATCTTATCTTTATTATAATTCATACATTGAATGTTAACATCCTTTTGTTTTAAAACAATGTATACCATAAATTAATGGTGAGAGATGAAGGTTGAGGAAATACTTTCTTAAGTGTTTTCATGCAAAGACAACGCTTCACAGATATTCTGGTTTTTCCGGGAAGAATGGAGAACAGAAACTTATGGACATCAGCGTCAATGTGTTGTTTCAATGTTTTTTGTTTCAATGTTTGCTTTATGCTACTCAAGATTTCTTTCTGTATTTCCTCAGGGAGTTTATTTTTGAACATCCAAGCGCGTACGTCTAGCTTCTTCATCTTAATCTGTTGTCTCATCTCCTCTTTTTTTGTAGCTTCCATCTGCATAAAAGTCTGTCTCGCCACAAATCAACCAATTACTTAATATACTCGAAGAATGGTCTCCGCATACAATCCCAAACACGGAAAAATTGTTGAAAGTTAATGTATAGAGAGACTGAATATACCAACCTGCACGTTTCCAATGAGATATAAAAACAGTAGCAAGCCAACGACAGAAATGAGAATCGCAAACAAGTTTTCCCACACATATGTACTTGTTATCAGATTAGTCCCAAAATTACTGCAAAATATTAAGGTACATGATATCATATTAGACAATATTGCTGAATAGATAACCCAAAAAATTTTATTCGTTACATATTTTCTAAAATTGTTGATTGTCAATGGATATAATGCGAACCTTAGATTTCGGAGGCCCCACCAGAAAGAGTAAAAGAACTTCTTTCCGAACTTTATATGCTCTGTGTTTTGATTCTTAAGGGAATCAAGAAATATTCCAAAGTTAAATGGAGATAAAGCACCATCTGGAGTATCTAACGAGCAATGCTCGTTAAGAAATGTTACATTTCTTGCAGTGGTACTCTGACTATCGCAGTAGAAAGTGTTCACACATCCCCTGATATCTATACTATGATTTACACAAGCCTTGTGCCAACAAGATAACTCTCGTTGAATAGAAAAAAAGTACCAAAAAGCTCCGAGTACCTAAATCCATAACATGCAAACACAAACAAAACCCCAGATAATAAGTCTAACATTTAAAAAAAAAAAAAAAAAAAAAAAAAACCTACATCCATAATCCAACATTAGTAATTACCAAAGTATTAAAATAGAATGACAATTGGGGTGAAACTTACGTGGCTGGCAAGAATGTAGAGAAAAAAGTTGTATAGACCCTTAACCCATATCCCATTAGTCCTTTTGAATTCCTTGGCTGATAGGTAAATTCGATAAATCCTCGGAAAATATTGACCGAGAAGAAAAACATTCAGAACCGTTTTGTGTTCCACAAATCCTGAGCCTTTCATTGTGTAAAACATAACAACTATTAGCAGCTGCAGAAAATCAAAAGATAAAAAAGGGTTAGAACATAGAAGCCCATCAATTTCAGCTAGCCACAAAAAATGAAAACTAGAGTTTAGTTAATTTTTCTTACTTGTGGGAGGGGAATAAGAGCGAAAAAGTCTATTACAGTGGAGACAGATAACCACGGCATCTTCTGAGCTATTTTCATGGCAACTTGATCAATCAACTTTCTGATTTTCGATTTCTTATCTGAATTTTCCCCATTTTTCAGGGTATTTGGTCTTGGATTTTGAACACGGTCACAAATTTCACATATAAAATGCACCAGGAAAATGACATCCGTGAGTGATCGCATAAGACAAGCAACAATACTCAACGTTTTATCCATTTGAAGGCACTTGTTATCCTGATCGATGATCACAACGTAAAAGAAGAAGGGATCAAGAGAGACAGCAAGTACACATGATATCACAAATATTTTGTTCCATACTGAAAGGTGACTCCCCTCATGCACATTACAAATCTTCTTTATCAAGGTAAGGCCGCTGCTGCACATTAATTTCAAACGTTCTCCATCCTTTCTGGGAAACACGCAACAAACAAGAAATGAACGTTCACCCTAAATCCTAATATGAGCCCCTAAAGCTAACAAATTAAACAGTAAAATCAGATATAAACCTAGTCCTAATAGCAGCTATTGGGTATATTTCCGACATTATCCGTCCTTGCGTAACATAAAATATTAATGAATAATACGAGAACGGTCCAAAAATTTAATTGTGCACTTTAAACGGAAAAAACTCTTATAAGGAGTGCACAATTAGATTTGTGGAGTACAAAGTCAAAAGTAGCCCCCTAATAATAATGAGAAATGTTATTAACCCTCCAAAAATCTCAATATGCACTCCTCACAAATGTATTTTTCTTTCTAATTATAGAAAGTTTGGAGTGCTAAATAAGATTTTTGGAGTGCCAATAACAATTCTCATAATAATTCAACAATAATTTTATAGGATTGGTTACAATACTTATATGTATTTAAACAATCAGTATTTGACAATCAAATATAATTCATGTGCATAGTTCGAGACCACCAACCACCACGGGGTAGATAGTGATTGGGTCTAATTCAAGACCCGTATTCCACATAGCTCGTCCTTCGATTCATGGCTCTAGTGATCACACTATGGTGACCAAGCATGCACCTGTTTATTTTCGAAATTATATTTTGTTTAGATGTTTCGAATGTTGTGATATGTTATTGAATCTGTGTGATGAACATGAAATTGATATGGGATATAATATTCACAAACCCAATTTTACTTCTCACATACCTTTTTAATTTTCGGCCGTCAGATCGGATGAATTGAAGAAGATCAACAGACATAAATTATCAAGGGGTATCTGAGAAGTAAAATAAGGTGTGTGGATAGCACACCCCAATTGATATATGTATGTGTGTGTGTGAAAACATGAAAATAATGAAGGAGGAATAAAGCCTCAAGGGCTCGTTTGGTGTGTAGGATGGAAGTTGGCCTTAGGAATGATATTGGATTGGCAGGGACTCGTAAGACAAGATTTGTAATTCATGTATAAGGTTATAATAGATAAGTTATTTTATTGTGGATTTAAAACTCATCTTGTATAGTCTTGTCTATTTCACATTTTGACACAACAAATAACTGACTAGACTCAAGTTCATTTTAATTGATCACAATCTATCTCATCGAGCCCCCAAATGAAGGCTAAGGTCGTTTGGCCCTCCGTGAACCCTAACCAACCACCGGCCAGCGTTGGAGCATACAACTCGCGACTGGAGCTCGCGCCCGAGCCGAGCCGCCCCAGTCCAAGTCCCAGACTTAGGCCAAGAAAAGGACTTCTTTCGACGTCTTCTTCTTCGCAAGACCAGCGTTGCCGCCTCCTCGATGAAAATGAGAATAGAGGCTGCGTCCTCCCTCATCACAAACGACTTAGGTCGTCGTTCTTGATGAGATAATCATCGTGACCGATTGGAAATCAAGGACTTTGAGATTTCCTCGAATTAATTTAGACACCAATTGAATGCCGCCGTTGATTTCGACGAGGCCGGCCACGTGATGATGGTTGCCATCATTGACGCAATCCACAGGGATCACCGTCGTCGAGAATAACCTCTGTTGACCTAAATCCCACGGTTCTTCCACCTTGCTACCTCGTCAGTTCCTCATTCCTCATCGTCTATGGAACAACTTCCCTCGACGTTGATCGAGGTTGATGCGACGGTCTTGAACTTTACGCTCGATCCCGAGGATAGCGACGCAGCAGATGGTGGCGCCCCCTTTCTTTCCAGCGAAAATCGCACACCCAGCCTTGCTGGGGGTGTACGGTGTACCATACCACAAACCAGGACTTTCGTACTCATTTTGCGGGTCAACCCATGTCTCACAGCAGTCAACCCGCCGAACCACGAATCCAGACAAAACGACATGTGGGCAAGGGGATGGATTAAAAACAGCAAAAACTTTTTTTGTGAAATTACTTTAATGCCTATAGTTATTTTTTTTTCTTATATTCTTTTGGTTATACACAGAAGGATATAATAATAACTAGAAGAGAGCATATATTTTGTGTGTGTGTAAATAATTTTTCTTAATAAGTGCATTTTTTTAATATTACATAATTATTGTTTTGTCCTCCTTATGTAAATATTATGTATCAAAATTGAGGGTAAAATAAGAAAAAAAGGTAAAATAGAAAAAATAAGAATATGATTGTCATTTTGTCAAAAGGTACACAATTACTATTTTTCCCTCCTTTTGTCAATAATGTGTTTTAAAAGTGAGGGCAAAATAGAAAAAAGTGACAAAAAGTTGACAAAAAGGGTTCTTTTAATAATGGTATAGATTTTATTAAAATTTTTATTAACAAAAGAGTTCTATTAAATATTAGGGATTTGATATCCATACATCTCATTTTACTTTTCACACACCTTTCTAATATTCGGCCTTAGGATCAGATGAATTGAAGAAATTAACGGACAGAAATTAACAAGGAGTGTATGAGAAGTAATTTGGGGAGTGTGGATAGCACACCCCACACACCCCAAATATTAATAGGTACTATAGATAAAGAAGAGAGTGTCTTTGTTAATAGGTACTATAGATAAAGAAGGGCTGCTGGCATGGAGTTTTGATGCTTTCTAGGATTGGGGCACGCATTTGAAAATTGAAGGGATTTGTCGTTTGGGAAATGTTGAACGGGTTAGATGGGAAAGAGGACCAGTGGTCCCCCCGTAATATTATAATTTTTCTTTTCAAATAGCAAGCGAAATGATGTCGTTTTACTTTTAAAATTAAACAACAAAAGCCATGCGCATAGGGAGTCGCGCAGCAGTATGAACAAACAGAAACACCACCATACTTTCCAATTTCCAACCAAACCAGAGGGGTTTAGGACTCAGTCCTAGGCATGTTTTCAGACGAGCGGAGTGGCGACCGCCACTCCTTGCCCCTATGTAGCTTCGCCAAATTATAGTACTTAAGAGGGAGGGAGAGAGAGAGAGAGAGAGAGAGAGAGGAACCTGTGTGTTTTCTCTGCTGCCTGGTTTTCCACATCTGAAGTTGCTCCCTTGACGTTTCCAGCCATAATAACTCAAATATATAACTCAATGACCCTGATGATGAGTAAAAATGATTACCCAAATAGGTACGACGAGGTTTTCAGTTTACAAGGTGGAGAGAGAATAGGATGCAGACAGCTAGCATTTGAGTGGAGTGCCAGAAACTGAAGCGGCTAGCTGCATTGTCGTTCTCTTTTATAATAATTCAAGTTTGTCTTTTTATATGACGTACTTAGGTCTTTCAATATGACGTAACTATTTTAATATGACCTAGGTCTTTTTATATGAGGCAAGTCTTTTTGTAATATGCACGTCTCTTTTATAATAATTCAAGTTTGTCTTTTTATATGACGTACGTAGGTCTTTCAATATGACGTAACTATTTTAATATGACCTAGGTCTTTTTATATGAGGTAAGTCTTTTTGTAATATGCACGTGGTCTAATACTTTAATAAATATGATGGTGAGTTTTTCCTTATACATCAAAAGTTCTGAATGCTCTTCTAAATTAATGTGATAGTTTCAAATTCTATTTTCTTCCATTTCTCTTTAATTAGCCTTTATGCACGCGTTCACGCTTATGCAGAAGATATTTTTTGAATCACGACGTGCTACGATAAACTTACAAGTTTCAAGTGTTTTTATATAAAAAAATGTACAAAAAGAATTAATTATGTGTCATATGCGCGTGCGAAAGACCTTTATTATAACCGACACTACACATCTTTTAAGATATTTTGAACGTGTTTAAAAATAGAGAAAATAATATTTAATAAACAACTGATTAGATAATATTATTACTAACCCATTGTGAAGTATTAATTATTTAAAAAAAAAAAACACAACGTGCTACGATGGACTTACACATTTTAAATGTTCTTATATAAAAAAAATAAAAAATAAAAACTATACAAAAAGAATTAATTATGCGTTATGCGCGTACGAAATACTTTTTTTATAACCGGCACTACACGTCTCTTAAGATAGTTTGAACATGTTTAAAAATAGAGAAAATAATATTTAATAAATAACAGTATTATTAGTCTATTGTGAGGTACTAATTATTTTAGCCCATTGTGAGGTACTAATTATTAAAATAAAATAACATAACTGTACATGAAAAAGTTAAATATTAAAAAACTGTTTAACACTGTGCACTGAATAGTAAAATATTAAAACACTGTTTATCACTGTAGATTGAATAGTAAAATATTAAAATTACTGTTTTTATGATGAAAATACCCTTACATTGTTTTGGATTGCTTTTGAATTCTTTTGTTTGGAAAGCATTTTTGTCCGATGACCCAAAAGAGCGCCTATCTTTATATACAGAGATAAGGACACATTTCTTTGTGCACTTTCTAAGAACCCACATCATATAATTTTTTTCAAAAATTAATTTGAACCGTTTAATTTCAATTTATCATTTGCAGATCACAATAATTCTCCCTCAGACAACAGTGCAACCAATAACAAACATCACATTTTCTCCTAAGATTCAGTAAACATTAGCGTGTTTGTGTACCAGTAATCGGAATCAAAATATTGAATTGAATTTCGATTACAGACTTAGAGCATATCCAAAGAAGATGTTAAAATCCTAGGTAGAATGCCAGTGTGCGTATTTGACATCAAAAGTCTCTCCAACCGAGGTGTTATTTGCTGACTGAATTTGAAGGCTTAGTGATTTGATGTTAAATGTCAAATTTATTTTTAATTCATTTTAATAATGGATTCCTTATTCCACTAACATTTTAATTTATAAAAATTTTGTTCCAACATTTTTATAATAATTACAACCATTTAAAGCTCTATTTAAATAATAAAATAACATTTGACAATTCAAAAGTACAAAATTTAACATAAGACTTCATGTCATAGCAGCTGTCAATTGTAATTTGACATTTTATTTGGAGATTGTCTTACGAAACATGGTGGAATAAAAAAAAAAATAGTGGAACCCCCATAATAAATTTTGAAATTCAATTCTTTATATTGGAGGAATTTGATTCTTTAAATGTAGGTAGTAATTCAATTCCAATTGTTATGGAGGATCCGGAATGCAGTCTCCAACCAATTATACCCTTACATAATTTTTAAAATTCCAACACTAGCCTTTTCATTAACAGAGTAGATCTACCCTCTGCTGCCGCCCACGGGTTCTTTTCTTTTGTCCATTAGATTCCTTCTTTTATTATTACAAAATTCATTTCCTTTTTCACAATACAACCCTCTAGAACCCTCGTGTTGTTTTGTTCATTGGATTCCTTTTTTCTATCATTTAAAAATTCATTTCCTTTATCACAATACCAAGGTTCTAAAAAACGCTAAGCGCTAGTCAAGCGGTGGGCTGGCGCCTAGCGCCTAGGTGGCTAGCCAGGCGCTTAGGCTAGCCAGGCGCTTAGGCGGATTTAGGTAAATTTCTTATATATTTTGTAAATAAATGTATATTAACACATAAAAAATTATACTTATATGAAATTCATGAATAAGATAATAAAAGAATGATAAAATACAAAAGAGTATCTAACAAGTTCAATCAATTCACACATTTTGTTAGGTTGGTCATCAGGTCAACATGTAGCTAAAACATAGAATTGTGAGACCCAACATCAAAATGTTTTGTGATAGTGGGTGTGGAGGAGGGTGAGTCTTATTTGTACCATACATTCAACCTGTAAATATTGACCATAAAAAAATAAAAAATCAACCTCTATATATATATTATAAATGGGTTGGGTGGTCATAATAAATAAAACTACTAGTAGGAAGCCATGTTAGAAACCAAAACCGGTCAGAAACCATTGAAAGTTGAGCCTATTGAGGTCAGAAAATATAGAGACAATTATGAAGAGTGCATGCATCCTTCCTTTCCTATTTCATGAAGCAGCACCACGTGTGGTGTGAGTGACCCCTTCCCTCCACCCACAGTCCCCATCACTCACATCTGCCTAGAGGCTCCCAAAAAGCCTTAAAAACCGAAAACTTTTCTTCTTTTTTTCTTCTTTCCTTTTCTTCGTCGTCTTCGCTTTCTTTCTGTATCCTCTTCTTCTTCTTCTTTTTTTTAATTTTTTTTTTTCTGTTTTCCTTCTGTAAATTCTCTCTCTTTTTTGTTTCCTTTTCTTCTGTTTTGCGCTATAAGTTCCTCTTCTCCGATGAATTTCAGAGAGAGGGAGTCACAACAGATAAGAAAGTCTTGGTGCACAGAGAGAGTGAGTCGAAGCGGCGAGAAAGTTTTTGCGATTCTGGGTATCTGTTTGGAATTTCTTCCCAAAAAACCATTTCACTCCGCCTAGACCGCCCAGGCCGCCTACGAGCGCCTAGGCGGACGCCTAACAGCTTCCCGATTTTTCTTAACAATTCGGACCTAATCAGATCGGCACACCTCCGCCCAGCGCCTAGGTGCCGCCTAGGCCGTTTTTTAGAACACTGCACAATACATATTTTATTATTAATCAACAATTTTAAAATAAAGAATTCACTTTACTCTTTATTTTGTTCTTATATTTAAAACTCAAAGTTTTCAAACCTTTTTCGTTAATTTCCTTTTTTTTTTCTCCTCTCCTGCGTGCTATGCCCCTCCTCCTTTCTCTCTCATTCTTTTCTCCTTTCCCATGCGTGCTTATGCCTCTCCCTCTGTCTTAATTCTCTCATTTCTCTTTCTGGGTGTTGTGCTCTCTCCTGGGTTTTTTTTGGTTGGGTGAAGAAAAGAATTTAAGTGCGGTACGGTGCGGTGCGGTTTGATTAACCGCTGGATGCTTATCAGACCGACTGTAATCGGTACGGTTCGATTCACCACCGAAAGTTCCAAAAATAAAAAAATAAAAAAAAATAAATAAATCAAACCGAACTATCAGTGCGGTTCGGACGGTTCAATCCGTTTTTTTTAATAAATGCCCAGCCCTAATACATACCTTGTCTTACCAACCACAATTGGACAACTGTTAGCATCTCATGTAATATCAGAAAGCATTGCTAGAAAAACCCCATTAATATGAGAGATTTTTATTAGTATACGCAGAAAACAAGCTAGAATATCAAGTGTTTCATAATATAAGTGGATGAACGCATAAAAAGAAAAGAAAAAAATTTATTCCCACTTACATATACTTAGTGTACCGAGTTGTGTTTTCGGTACACCGAAAAATCTCTTATTTTAATCATTGAGACTTCCTAAGATACACATCAGAGATAAAAAGATTCAATCAATGCATCCGGATTTATCATATAACCCGATTAGTAGAAACACAACTTAGTATTCAACAGTTAAAAATCGTCATGCAATGTACAAAGCCAGCTACAAATGGACAACAATTATAGCAAGAATGCTCCATGACATGTTTACCAGCAAAGAACACAATGCAAAAACCAAACATGAATCCAAGTCTCAAGTTCAGATAGCACCACATGTTACTTGTTTAATTAATGTCAAAAGACACAACAAATCAAAACTTTTCTGTTAACCAAACATGAATCCAAGTATAGAAAGTTGAAACCGTTGGATAACAGCACAAATTTTTTCTGCCTCTACCCGAACTTTTCCTAAGCCGTTCCATGTTCTCTATCTGTTCTGACGTTAGGTTTTGGTTTTTTTGTTTTTTTAATTTGGTATAAAAATAAATTTACATATTGAATGTGATTTGTGAGGGTAATTTAGGTATTACATTTTAGTTTAAAAAGATATTGATAGTTTAATTAAAAATAACATAGGTGTAGAGAGTAAGTTGGTTGTAGAGTAAAATTATATGGGTTCAAATAAATTTTTCCGTGAAAAAAAAATGCGTCTGTATATATACAGAGGATCCGAGGACAACCATTTTGATACTCATTTTGAAACATTTTCTTGTGGTTCTTATTTCGTAACTTTTTTGAAAGATTTTTATATATTTCAATTTATCATTTATAGATTATCTTTAAACAAAAATCAACAAATCCAAAATATTAATACAGTAAAAATGATGATAAAAACTAGTGTTAAGTCATGCATAAATTGCTATTCGATAATGACTTGATATTTGGACTGAAGTGGCAATTTAAGGCTCGCCATTTTATGCATTCAATTGTTGTCCTTCATTCGTATGGGAAATGGGACCTCTAATTTGGCATGAATGGTGACATTATCGGAAGAGGATTCCCTTCGGATCTTGAGGATCCGGAGGATCTTCGAATTCAGTATGTTTATCGTTTATTATACGATCATTTTTTATTAGATATTATTTTTATTTAATATTAAATATATATATTTAAAATAATTTTTTATTGCACAATGAACGATACAATTACGGAATTCGAGGATCCGGACGGGGATCGCCTCCTTAAATGGCTACTAAATGAGGGCCAAAGTTTGAACAACCATGCAGGGGCTTAGAATTTAGTGTAAGAGGCGGGTATATTACTTTATTTAACTGACGTGTGACTGATTGAGAGGACTCATCCTATTTAATTGATTTATTGCATGGTTAACTGATGGATAGATTCAAACTTTGCATGGAAACAAACACACTTCCCTAATCACCTAAACTAACCTAATTTTGTCTGAACACGTTATAATCTAGTTATGTATTTTGGTTTTACTTGCGGGCCTGTGGCCAACATAAAAAGAATTCTTACATCTTTCGAAGTTTTGGAAAACAATTGGCTCTTATGCCTTCTCCACTATCGGAAAATTAGTCTTTTCTAATTGCTATGTGCGAAAAGAAAGTATCTAATTTTTGTAGTTGATGAGGTCTTGGGTTTTTATGACCGTTTTGCAGTTGAAAGAGTAAAGCTACATGAGTAGTTCAACGATCAAATTTTATGTGTAGTTTAACTCGCTTAAACCTTCCATTTTTTCTCTTTGTTTGATTTTCATTTTACATCCAATGTATTTTTATTTGTTATCTAATAATATAATGAGAGGTCTTAAGTTCAATGATTTTCATTTTTCTCTAGTGGTATTTCTTCACATTTGTAAGTGAGAGGTCTTAGGTTCAATTCAATTCTCGCCAAAGGTGAATTTGAACCAAATTATTGCTAGTCCATTATGAGGCTAAGCCCACCCTCTCTCTCTTAGTGTAGAAAATATCGTTGTTCAAAAAAAAAAAAAAAAAAAAAAAATATATATATATATATATATATATATATAATGTCGATTTTCTTAAAAAAGGTTGTTGATTAATTAGATTATATGATGATAGCAAATAAAATATTGAATAGGAACCACAAAAATCTCAGTTACATCTTTTGGAGAATAAAAATACGTGTCTCGCGCAAATGTTTGGTGCACAGTTGACCACAATGGACCAACAACATTAAATTAACATAAAAAAAGGGTGAACTACCAATTTAATTCCTGAATTATCATCTCAGTGAAAATTAGGTCCCTAAACTATTTTTTCAGAAAAAACAGTTATTGAATTATAAAAATATGCCAATTACATCCCTAATATTATATTTGAAGCTACTATATTCAATTTTCCGTCAATTTAAATTACATTACTTGCATGTGATACACATTTGATGATAGATTGATAGTTTTTCATAAAGAAATGGTGTATGGAGTTAACTTTGGAGGGTAAATTGGTAGTTTTTCATAAGAAAGTGTAAGTTAGTTTCGGATGGTAAATTAGACGTTAGATTCGCAACCCATATGAAATGTTAATGGCTTATAGGCAAAAAAATAACGGTATTACACTCTAAAGTGTGTCAAGTGACTTAAGTTGATGAAAAATTGGATAAAATAGTTTTGAATATAATAGTAGGGATGCAATTAGCAATTTTTAATGAATTTAAGGACTTATTTTACAGAAAAAATAATTCAGGAACCTAATTTTCACTAAGGTGATAGTTCAGGGACTAAATCGGCATTTCACCCTAAAAAATTATAGATAATGCATGTGGTGGGACTTGATAATGCTTGTCCTTTATGGGATCTACTTGTCACCCACTTACTATTAACGAATTTTTATCGTTCGAATATCATAATAAGAAACAATTCATTTTTTTTTATCAACGTCTAAAGATCATATATACAAAAATAATTATTCAATTCAAAGATCTTTTAGCTATTCATATGCATAAGATAAATGAACTTTTCATCTTGAAGGTAATACTTTTATCAAAATCGTTAATTTGTTTAACACAGATTTCTAAATGGAATTATTTATTACATATATAGTCCTTGGTTGATGATAATAAAAAAATGCACAGTTCTAATAATGTTCAGTCACTCAAAAAAAAAAAAAATTTATAATGTTCAGAAAATAAAAATTCATTAGTTGTAAATAAATTGTAAATAGGACAACAAGTAAGTATCCCTTAAGACGACACAATCATTTTCAAACAATCATTATCCAAAATATATTGCCTTATATGCTCATATGGTTTCACACTTAGCCACCGCTAGCTCCATTATAGCAATATAGTAACTACCTAAGTCAAGTCATCAAATGTTTTTTTTCCAAAAAAAGATAATGCTAGATAAATTAAATTTGTAAATTAAATAATGGGTAAATTACATAGTAGCCCCTTAGGTTTGAGGTCTATTACAACCCCATACAACATCTTTAAAACATTTCACTTTCATACATTTACTTATTATTTTATTTCAATTTCATACAACCGTTACATTTTCCAGTGGCTACCACATTTGTGCCACGTGGCTGCCAAATATGTGCCACATGGCAAAATAATAAATTTTTAAATCTAACCTTCCCAAAAAACAAAACTGAAAGAGAACCCACCCCCGTGAACCCCCCCAAAACCAAAAAGAACCCACCCTTCCTTCCCCCCCCCCCCCCCCCCCCCCCGCGTCCCCCTCCGCGCTCACCTTGCCTTGCGACCCACCCACCTTCTTCTCCACCGACCCACACCCTCCCACTCCTTAAATCTGCACCCATTCCTCCCACCTCACGAATCTAGCGATGACGAGATCTGAGATTTTTTTTTGTTTTTTTCTGGATTGCAAGTGGGGGTGAAGATGGGGGAGAAGAGAGGGGAAGAGGAGGGGGAAAGATGAACTTAAGGGTTTTTTTTTTTTTTTTTTTTTTTTTCTGGGTTGCAGGTGGGGGTGGTCGGGGGAAGAAGATGAAGATGGGGGAGAAGGTTTTTTTTTTTTCTTCTTCTTCTTCTTCTTCTTTTCTCATCGCTGAGTTTTTTTTTTGTTTTTTTTTTCTGGGTTGCAGGTGGGGGTGGTCTGGGAAAGAAGATGAAGATGGGGGAGAAGAGAGGGGAAAAGGAGGAGAGGAGAAGAAGGGATTCAAGTTGCATAGGGGAGAAAATGGTGGGTGAAGGGATTGGTGTTGCGGGGGGAGGGGAGGGGGTGGGGGAAGAACATCTTGGTTTTTGTGTGGGGGTTACGGGGAGACGCATGCGTTTAGGGTTTTATTATTATTTTTTTTTAAATAAGAAAATTCAGGTTTTTTAAGAAAAAAAAATTATTATTATTTTTTTTTTTTGCCAAGTGGCATACATTTGGCAGCCACGTCAGCACTTAACGGATCAATGGATGAAAAATGTAACGGTTGTATGAAATTGAAATAAAATGATAAGTAAATGTATGAAAGTGAAATGTTTTAAAGATGTTGTATGGGGTTGTAATAGACCTCAAACCTGAGGGGCTACTATGTAATTTACCCTTAAATAATATATCTTAAATAAAAAGTATATTAATCAATACTTAAGTAATAATCTAACAACTAATTTCAATGTCATTTAGTTTATAAAATTTTATTTACAAATTTTATTTTCCTAACATGTGTTTACATCCACCGAGTCAAGTCATCAACGTATAGTCTTAGCGAACCCTAGCTTCAAAAGGAATAATAAAACAGAAAATAATTAAATTCCAAAAATTTCCTAAAACATGAAAAACGTGGAATATAGATTTCTGCAAAAAAAATGTTCTCAAGATTTTAAATACCGAAATTGACACACCCTTATCCAGAATGTCCACTTAGACTCCGAATCGAGCTGTGCTGGCCTACACCAGAAAGGTGACGAAGCCATAAAGTGTAGTGATGTGGAAAATACGAGTAAATATAAACCTAAAAGTGACTAAATGCAAGAGTGCACATGTAAGCAAGATATAACCCATTTCACACATGATGTCAGAACATAAGTAAAGTACAATAAAAGTGAAATAAGAATTATACCATCAGGAGTAATCTCCTATATTTACGTTTGCCAGGAATCCTCGTCGACATCAAAGCTCTACCACTAAATCCTGGAGGGGCGAAAAACAAGGGCGAGTAGGCCTAAAATAAAGTTTTGTAAAACCTTTTCGAAAACGTATAATCCCTCACCGTAAAACAAATATAGTTTTCAAATATAATATACTACGTATAATATTATAAATACTTATTGTAAGCAGTAATATCTCAAGAATGTAATAATTCACAATATTTTGCAATAAAACTCATAACATCTGGTGCTCAAGAATGTAATAATTCACAATATTTTGCAATAAAAACCCATAACATCTGGTGCTCATCTGCTGACACATGAGTTCATGCAGAGATACTAACATGAACAGGACTGAGTGTAATATTGATTTACGCTCTAGTACTACGATCAAATGAAGACTGGTGCTATGTGCATCACATACGAGTCCTAATTGCCTATAGCAATCTAGGACAGGATTGACACCTACCATAGATCCAAGGTGAGTGCGATATAAACATAAACGTGAAAGATGACCCTGACACCAGGCGTGTACAATCACTAGCGTAGCATGCATGATGAGCAGTAATATAAGTATGATCATGCTATGGTAATTTCGTAATTCTCAGCATTGTAACCATATGGGTTTTGAAGACTTCGCCCCACACACATGGGTTTCGAAGCTATTAGATCATATTATTTGTGTGTTTTTCAATTGAACTGCATATATAGTGTATTTGTATTTCTATTGAGAATGCAGGTATGGTTAAGTCTCGAACTAAAAGTTTCGAGCATGCCGCAGAAACCTTTTGGATTTTTGATAGGATTTTTACCACCTGTGCAAAAAGGGTTAAAACACCTAAAATACTTGCAAGAGAAACAAGATTGTTGTAGTATAGTTGGCTTGCAAGGTCGTTTTTCACAGGGATTAAATTAAACAGATTAAAGCGAAATCAATTCTCAACAAATTAATTAAAGCAAAGATTTTGAGAAAGATGATTTAATGACCTAAATTAATTAAAACGAATTTAATTAAAAAGATTACTTAAAAACTGCAATTGTAAAGAAAAAGAAAGAAATAATTTTTTAGAATTCAAGACGAGAAAGTACTAGGGTTCCGCCGTCACCATACCAATCCTATGTAGATTTACTAATTACTTATGAATTATCCATGCAACTTTGAAGGTTAGGTTTTCCTAATGCATATTCTACTCGTGGTATTCAAGCTAGAACGTATATCTAACATGCAACTCGTCTGTGGTATTCAGATCGAATGTGAACATGCAAGACTCATTAAGTTTTGTGAAAACCCTCTGAAAAACCATGCAACCCCTAAGACGTGGTATTCATCCTAGGTAAAATTACAACTATTAATCACAAGAAGCAATACTCAATTCCCCAGTGGTATTCCGATCAAATTGCATCCGATTACTTATCTAAACATCCTAATGGTCGCGAATCATTAAGACACAAAGACAGTTTAAAGCACAGTGATTAATAATTCAAAGTATGCATGTATAAAATCATAAGCAATTAAATAAAAACTACATATTCTTGCTAAGGATCATGGCCTCACCCTAGCAAGAAAAAAATTAGTTACGCATATTCATAATTAAAATCAACATAATTATATTAAATTTGAAAAAGAATGAAAACACCTTGAAAGTATAAGTCTTGAAATCTCTAAACTTTGCTCCCAAAGTCTTCTTCAAAAGTTGCACACGTTCACCTTTAGGTTTTTCCTAAAAAGTTTATTTATACTACCCTAAATAAAATCCTTCTAGTCAAAGGTCTTAGAATCAAACTAGGAAACTAAATAAATTGAAATAAAATAGGAAACATAATCCTAATTGACTTGGGAAATTCGCCCAAAATTCTGCACAGCCACGTTTTGGATCCAATTTAGCTCCAAAACTGGCCCAAAATAGCTGGATTTAAAGCTTGGACTATTCTGAACACTTCTCCAGAAAGCCACGAACCCATCTGAGATCATCTTGGGCTCCAAAAACGCAGTTTAAGCCCAGAAACGTCACTTTACTGCAACGCGCACTGCTTCTTCAATAAATCGCCAGAAAATAATCGCTTGGTAGAAAAATCCCAAATTTTGACACGAATAAGCTAAGGAACACACGAACGTCCTCCAATTTGAATCACTCCAAAATTCGTCCGTTTGGTTATGTTTTGCTCCAGAGGAAGTCGAATGTCCTGTATTAGAAATATAAAGCAAAGTATCAAAATTCTACCAAAATAACCACCAAATTATACTAAGAATAGGGTAAAATATATAATATAATATTGACTCATCAGTTTTCTAGAGCGCACCACTCATGTTGAGAACATATGTTCTCCATGATAAATCCGTTAAACCAAACCATGTATTAAAACTCGAATATTCTAACTTTGATGCCAATGGATGTCTTATTCACATAGCACTAATTTCCACACTTGTGGGACGCCAATTGAAATGGGTCCAAGATGTGACGTTCCACTTGACTACCAAGAAATTGAGAAACCATTGTGGCCAACAATGGCATGGAAGTAGTGACAAAAGCCTCCACCATGGCTCCCGCTCACTCTTAAGGACCGCTTAAGTCCACGAATGGTACAATTCTAACAATTTGTAGAATCCGATTGAATTTGACTAGAGAAGATTTTCTCGTCCTTCCATGCTCCTGCAATAGCAGTATAAAGAACGTAAGTTCACTAATTTCTTGGATATGATAACTACTATGTTGCTTCTTGAAAAGCACAACAATGCCCCTAACTAAGTTTGTCAAGCGCGCTTCTACTAGCTCATACTCCGAAGTAAATAGCCGATATTGGCATATAGGCCACGACATGGGTAGCAAACCCTCGCTTGCGAATAATGACAGAATCAGGGCCTGCCAAGGTGTAGCGATCACAACCATGAGCTTGATCCTTTGGCTTCTAAGATCCAAAACTTCAAGACTTAGGGATAGTCCCTAAACCAATGTTTTTGAGGAGTACCAATCCATGTTCAACTTATGAAACTTATTTTATCTTGTGATCTTAAAGACACCACCTTGTAGAGATATACCTGTAAGAGTCGGTGCATGTAAGGGAATCTTTTTGACATGGAAGTCCGTATATTGGCTGAAGCTGAATCCCCCTAGTGAGTTTAGTTGAGTTTGTGAACAATTCTTATATATTCCCGGAATTAAGTTTGGTGTTTGTTCTATTTTTGGATATCATTATGGATATTTGGTGTTTGTTCTATTCTTGGATATCATTATGGATATTGACTCGAATATGAGTTAACCAAATCATATTTTTCAAATACATGGGACCAAGTTCGATTAACATGTGATTTGGTACAAAAGTAGAGAAAGTTATCTGGATGGATGTGTGAATTCGCATTCTAACTTCAAACCTAAGGTCACTCCTCTGACAACCAAATTGGGTTCATCCAACCCGTTTAAAGGCCCTGGCACCACCCACCTTATAGAGAGACTGTGCGAATCTGATTTTTGAAGTTTAGTGTTTTTGGGATTTTCTGGGTGGGTAATACTTTTTTATTTGGTATTAGGTCCGACGGTGGTTAGGACTTTACTCTGCGGCGACTGGAAATTAAAAATTAAAAAACTGTTTGGGACCCAGTAAATGAATTAAATAGACTCAGATGATTCTTTCATTCTTTGGGGTGGGAGGTGTAATCTCTGTGTGATATAAATTCATGATTTAATTAGTAGATTAATGATTTTTGCAGATAATTTAGTGATTGATTTAGTTTGATATGCTTATGTTCAATTTAGGTGTTGAAATGGAAAAGATCTTGCATTGATTGAAGATTGTGACTAACTTAAACCCTTTTGCTTTAACAAGAAGATTTTAAGTGCAAATCAAGCTTGCTTAAACGAAAAGTTTTAAAGTTTTTCATATTTTTATTCCGGATGCTGTTACTTAAACCCTTTTGCTTGGAATCGTTTTTGTGATAGTTCTTCTGGTATGTCATTAGTTTAGCACTGTTTGTTTTAATCTGATTGTTTAAGACAGATGCTTTAACTTGGTGCAACACGAGTGTGTTGTGCTGTGCCAGGAAAATCGTTTTTTAATTCTGAAAGATGGTTTTTATAGTGAATGTATTCTTTCCGCTATATGTTACTTATAAGTATGTATTGATTATTAAAGACTGGAGACGGAGAAGAAGAAGATAATATATGGAGGACGGCGCAGGAAGAGGTTTGGAATGCCAGAAGACTATGGATGGGAAGGCGAGTAACGGGAATGGTTCGGAGAAGGTCATCCCTTCTTGTTGCTTGAAGGCTATGGCTTCTACCCCCGAGGCCGAGGCAAAATGTCATTCTACTGTTGTTTCTGGGTGGTTCTCAGAATCCCAGTCTCGCTCTGGTCATTATCTATGATTTTTCACTTTTGTAAATTGACTTCTTGTTGGTTGTTTGTGA
The DNA here is from genome assembly GCA_036320875.1 of Cotoneaster glaucophyllus. Lineage (NCBI taxonomy): Eukaryota > Viridiplantae > Streptophyta > Magnoliopsida > Rosales > Rosaceae > Cotoneaster > Cotoneaster glaucophyllus. The sequence goes on from CM070062.1 coordinate 28,323,527, forward strand.
TTGACTCCTTTCTTTTCTTTTCTTTTCTTTTTTGTAATTGCAGAGAAGGATTGTAAAAAGGTTTATTTCAACAACCCTATGTGGCCAGGTATGCACTTGTATGCATCCACACATTTCGTGTTCTCAATTGTAGTTTCTTTATATACCACACAACGCATGCTTCATTTTTCACTTCTGGATCAAGATCCCTGTTTTGTGTTCTTTACTGAGGTTGCTAAGTTTTATTGCTGGTCATGATCTCTTGCTTATTTTTTGATCTTTCGTTCTCAGTGTAACTTTTGGAAAACTTGTCCATTAGAGGACCGCTTTGTCAAATTTACACCGTTTTCATGTAATGAGGAAAAGATAAAACGAACAGAGTATTTTTTCTTGCTTCAGTGATATCTTGTATTGGCAACTCCATGATCTGAATTTCATTTGGTAACTTGTTGAAGCTTTTGGTAATTGTTTTTAATTACTTCTCTTCTTTTTCTCACTATTCATAGTAATGGAGTGCTTCCTTTACAATTATCGCTTCTAATCGGAATACTCCTTTGTGAAATTTCACACCTCTAAATTGAGAGTTTTTCTGCATGTATTTGCGTTGAAGGTTTTCATTTTTGTTATTATTTTTTTTCAGGTGAAGCTCATTCACTGAAAGTAGAAAATATTCTGTATAGGGGAAAATCAGAGTTCCAAGAGATTTTGGTGTTTGAGGTTTGTCATTTTTGGCTTAAGACAGTTTAATTTGCTTGTTTATCTCCTTTGCGTTCCTTTTCTAAATCTTATTTATGAAGTCCTTTTTATGCAGTCCTCAATATATGGAAAAGTGCTTGTTCTTGATGGCATTATCCAGCTGAGTGAGAAAGATGAATGTGCATACCAGGAAATGATAGCACATCTACCTCTTTGTTCAATTTCCTCCCCCAAGACAGTAATTATACATGATCCATCCCTGCCTCATGTTTTTTGAGACAATAGCTAGAGCGTTAAGGCCTGGTGGTGTTCTCTGTAATATGACAGAGAGCATGTGGCTCCATACGCATCTTATTCAAGATATGATCTCTGTTTGCCGTCAAATATTCAAGGGGTCTGTCAATTATGCTTGGGCGAGTGTTCCTACGTATCCAAGGTAATACTTTCCTTTTCACGCATTAATCTACTCTCGCTCTCAACCTTTATATATGTCTTTTTTAGTATGGCAAAGAAGTCTCGAGTTTCTCTGTGAACTTGTATTATGTATGCATTGACAATGACTAGACTGAACACCTCGCTTAACTGCTGATTCTTGATCCTTCTTAAGACCGGGTTGATATCATGAAATTATTCTTACTTGTGAGATTACTTGTCATGCAGTGGTGTGATGCACTCGGCGGCCTTTGCGTTGCCTCCCTTCTTGAGGAGGGAGGTGAGTGCACTACGTGAATCTTCAACACCGGCAAGACAAATCGGCGAGAATAGTTATTAGTAGCGACATCGGCTGCTTGAGTAGCAGATGGAAAAATAGAAAATAGGTAATTTGTTAAGTGTGTAGATGGGGTTCTTGAGCTCTTCCTTCAGAGGCATTGGTGGGATTTAGGTTTGTTTGTGTGTAGATTGGGTTCTTGAGCGCTTCCTCCAATAATTATTTGTGGATGATAATTATATGGCCATTTGACATTATGTTATTGGAAATTTATTGTGGTGACGAAATAATTATAATTATGAATCAGACTTTTAAGTTGTTGTAGTCAAAATTCCGACTTTTTCAGGTACCTGTTATTGGCATTCCAAAAATAATTCATTATTCACTCTTCCCTAACCCACAAAATAAAGAAAAAAAAGAAAAGCAATTGACGAGAGTAGGATAAATGTTTTGACGTTCTGATAACAATAAAATAGTGACTTATGACTCTTTTGGTGTGCTACTAACCAGAGCACAATGGGGTATCCAACTGTGTTGGTGTGTTAAAAACAGTAACACAATGACTGGCTGTTGAGAAGAAACTATTAGATAGTGTGAACATGAGTGCGCATGGGCCGGTCATTTCTCACATTTTCTTCGCCGATGACACTGATTTTTCTGAAGGCAGATAGGAAGAACTGTGGCAACTTGGTCCAATTACTTGAGGCATATTGCTCTGCCTCGGGACAGGAAGTTAATTTGCAGAATTCAAGTGTGTTCTTCGGTGCCAATACCCCGACGAATGTCTCCGAGGTGCTGGGTGGTGTTCTCGGTATGCCTGTGGTGATTGATCCGGGTACTTATCTTTGCGTCCCTGCTATTTGGGGCCGATAAAAAAGGTGCGGTCTTGCTTATGTGAAAGGTAGACTTATGGGAAAACTCCAAGGATGGAAGCAAAACACCTTGTCACAAGTGGGCAAAGAGGTTATGATTAAAGTTGTTGCTCAAGCGATCCCTGCTTACCCAATGAATATCTTTAAATTCTCGGCAGTGGTATGTAAGGAGATGGATACAAAGATATCCGGTTTTTCGTGGGGGTGGGGAGCGAAAGATCCATTGGGTGTTGAAAAATACCTTGGGCTTACCAAAGCAAAATGGGGGCTGGGTTTCAGGAACTTTCAAGCTGAAAAATCTGACACTCATGTTGCATGGTAAAACGAGAATCAATGTTACCAGTCCATCCTCCTTGCTTGTAGCCTCCATTATTACCTCTGCCTTTGTTGTATTTGTAACCGCCATTATTTCTCTGTGAACCACCATAGTAAGGCCTTGATTGAAAAGAATTTTGTGAGGAAGACATAGAATTCTGTGATTGAGATCCAGAAGAAGTATTAGAACCAATATACCCAAAGCCATATCCAGGAGCAGGAGCAGTGTATGGAAATGATGGAGGTGGTAGTGGTGAAACATTGTATGGTGGAGGTGGAGCATTATATGATGGAGGTGGAGCATTGTATTGTGAAGAGGATGCATTATATGAAGCTGGATTAACCTGTGGAACAGTTGAAGGATAATAGGAACTAGGAGTAATGGTACCAACAGTTGCAGATGGAACACCAGCATGAGATTGAGAATGAGGGGAATAAGCCCCTTTGATTAGGAAAAACCTGTGAAGATGAACCCTGAACATACATAGCAGCCATCGAATTGGATATAGTGTGTTCCATAGTCTCAATATCCCTTTTAGTATTCAATAGTTGAGCACGAAATTCTTTCAAAGAGATTGTATTCTCTCTAGCCAAGATGACAGTTAGGATAGTAGCATATTCCCTAGGAAGACCAGCTAGAGCAGCAATGATCAAATCATTCTCAGAAATGTCTTCTCCAGCAACAAGTAATTGATCCCTGATGGATTTGAGCCTAGACAAGAACTTGTCAATGCTATCAAATCCCTTTTGGAGGGTTTGAAACTCTGTCTTGAACATATTCTCGATTTTGACACAATGGCATATCTATCTTCAAGAATTAACCAAAGCCCCACCGACAGTTTTGCAACCAAGCACATGTTCAATAGCTTCATCAGACAAAGTAGCTATTAACAAACTAAGAAGTGCTAAATCCACTGTTTCCCATTCTTGAAAAGCAGAAGTGATTTCTCGAGTGACCCCAGATTCTGTATTAATCACAAATTTAGGCGGACAAACAGATGAACCATCAAAATGATCAAAAAGCTTGTATCATCTAAGAATAGCCTTGAATTGAAAAACCCATTTCCAGTAATTTGCATCAGTAAGCTTGATGGTCAACATCCCCAAAATACTCTCAATTTTCACAGTAGGTGAAGTCATCTTGTTTCAAATCAAGAAATTAACAAATGCCCATAAAAAGAATTACACCAATTTCACACAAGTAATGGCGATAGGCCTTCAATGTATGGAACTCTCAAAAAAAAAAATCCCAATCTTGAACAAAGAAGTCACGAAAAATGATCAAGATTCATATCACAAATCAAACACTAGAATCAAGAGAAATCACAAATCTTATGGCAATCGACCTTTAAGTAGTTTAATCGGCAATCGGCCTTCAAGAATCAATTGGAAATTGGCCTTTAAGAATCATTCAATTGAACAACTGATGTAAAGAGATAACCTGAGCAGCAGAGACAGAAAGTACTGAAATCACCGGAAAAATATGAAGATCGCTGTCGGCGCCACCCAAAAAAAAACTCCACTGTAAATCTTGAACCTTCTCCTTGAGTTGCAGTAAGCGTAAGCAATTATGAACAGAGTAATTCCACAAAGGAAGAACCTGCTCTGGATACAATATTGACTATCTTGGATTATCACATAGATTAAGCAAAGAAGAAAAAATTGCAGAAAAGCTTTTAGAGAGAGAATGAAGTTTCTGATTTCATTAACCGCCACAGTTAATACACTCTAGCCTTTATATAGCCACGACCGGCAGGTCCAGACGGTGCCACAAAATGTGTCCTCATTTTATATAAGAAAAATATTTGTTTTCACACGTAAGATATCAATAAAATTATACTTAAAAAATACTTTAAACTTAAAAATTTAGAAACACGGAAAAACTAATTTATTTTGTATCGTGAGAAGGAAACAAAAAAAACTCCAGGTTTATAAGTAGATAGATATAAGTTTTGTTTTCCATCTGAACTTTTAAAGTGTTTTTGTAGGAATCGTGAGGTGTTTTTTCTTATTTACTAACCTTGTCAATATGAGACTAAAAAAATAATGATGTTTTTGAGTCTTTAGTTGATATGTATAAGTAATAAATGAGTACTAAATTAAACTTTTTTATGACACGTCATATGATTTGTAAATTTGGTCTAAAAATTTGGTCAACACATTACTCTTTGTTGAAGATTAGACTTGAATTGGAACAATTGTTTTAAAAATAACAACCCACATATCTACTAGCCACTAATTAAAGATAAATTAACAACCAAACAAAAATTCGTAAAAATTCGTAAAAATTGTAAAAATTGAAAAGTAAATAAGCACACATGGTGTTTTGAACCCAAGACCTCCTCATTAATTTTAAACAACAAAACCACCCATTCTAGTTAAATTTTTTTGTCATTGAATCAAATTTTATAAATTTATACTCTTATAAAAACATATATAAATATACCACCCTAATAATTTTGGTGCTCCCAATTATTTTAGGCCCCGGATGGTCGCCATGCCCGCACTGGGCCTGAGCCGGCCCTGTATATAGCTTGCTAATACTTAGCTTATCAAGTAAGCTACTATATAACCAAGGAACTGGATCCTCTTCCGAGCTCATCAGCAGTCCATCCGGATTGTTCAAACTTAATCCAACGGCTGTAATTATTATAACTTTTAGAAGGGTCCCTATTTAGAACCATTGGATCAAAATTCATATAACCAATACAATCAATACATATGGACTAATACACTGTTGAGACATGTCCAAGTTTGTTATCCTGTTATTATGACATAGATGTCAACTTATGATGTAGTGTGTGGCGCGGGAGGACGCCGATAACGCCTGAATTTGTCGATTATTGCACTGAGTTTGTCGGTTATTGCACGGAGATCACGGTGGTCTGCTGTTGCTACTTTAGTAGCTGCCTCGTCCACCTCTTGAGAATCCCTCATTACCCGGCGTCGACGGACATAACTACGGAGTTCTCTTGCTAGGGTAGAAGCTGCTATGTTCAGCTTTTGAGAAGTGTTCTTCTCCCTTTTCCCCCACTGTAGCGGGTACTTGGAAACTATAGCGTTCAAGTCCTTAGCCGTGAGCACCAGTGTTTCTACTTTTGTCTGACATTGGACACAGTTACTGGAGAGTGGAAATGTGCTGAAACCGTCGGATGCGTGTTCGAGAAGCTTTTCCCCATAAAAGTCACCTTTATTGTTAGCTTTTGAGATTCCTTCCCCAGCTTGACTGTCGCACGGCCAGATCGCAACTGTACCTTGGATAATGAACAGCAGGCAGTGGACTGGTTCGTTCTTTCGAAAAAGGAAGCTCTTCTCACTGTAGCTCATTGGCGTCAGACAGTCGCATATTGACGTCAACACTTTGTCATCCATGTCTTGAAGCTTTTCTATCTAAACACATGCGCGCGCACGCACCGACATACTTTATTAGAACAGCATTGCAGTGAAAATGGATGCAATTAACCTAGTTTACAATGTTATTCTGTATTGTTAAATAACTCAGCATTATTATATAACTTTGGACTATAAACTTTAAGATTACAGTGCAATTTTATCTTTATTGTATTTCAACCGTTTACTGTTAACGTCATTTTGTTTTAAAACATTGTATACCATAAATTAATGGTGAGAGATGGAGGTTGAGGAACATACTTTCTTAAGTGTTTTCATGCAAAGACAACGCTTAAGAGATCTGCTGATTCTCCTTGGAAGAAGAGAGAACAGAAGAGTGTGGAGATCAGCGTCAATGTGTTTTAGATCAGCGTCAATGTGTTTTTTCAACACTTGCTTTACGCTAATCAAGACTTCTTCCTGTATTTCCAGAGGGATTTTATTTATGGACATCCATAGTTTTACGTCTAGCTTCTTAATCTTTTGTCTCATCTGCTCTGTTTTTGTAGCTTCCATCTGCATAAAAGTCTGTTTCGCCACAAATCAAACAATTACTTAATATACTCGAAGAATGATCTCCGTACGTATGCAATCCCAAACACGAGAAAATTGTTGAAAGAACGTATGTACAGAGAGATTGAATATACTAACCTGCACGTTTCCAATGAGATATAAAAACAGTAGCAAGCCAACTACACAAATGAGAACCGCAAACAAGTTTTCGAACACATACGTACTTGTCATCAGATTAGTCCCAAAATTACTGCAAAATATTAAAGTACATGATAAAAAATTTATTCATTGCACGTTTCTCTAAAAATTGCTGATTGGATGTAACGCGAACCTTAGATTTCGCAGCCCCCACCAAAAAGAGTAAAAGAACTTCTTTCTGAACGGTATATGCTCTGTGTTTTTATTCTGAAGGGAATCAAGAAATATTCCAAAGTTAAATGGAGATGAAGCACCATTTCGAGTATCCAACGGGCAATACTCGTTTAGAAATATTATATTTCTTGCAGTAGTACTTCGACTATCACAGTTGAAAGTATTCAAACATGCACTGGGATCTTTATTATGATTTACACAAGCCTCTTGCCAACATGTTAACTCTCGTTGAACAGAAAAAAAGTACCAAATAGCTCCGAGTACCTAAATCCATAATATGCAAACACAAAACCCCAGATAATTAGTCTAACATTAAAAAAAAATTGCATCCGTAATCCAACATTAGTAATTACCAAAGTGTTAAAATAGAATGACAATTGAGGTGAAACTTACGTGGCTGGAAAGAATGTAGAGAAACATGTTGTATAGACCCTTAACCCATATCCCATTATGGATTTGGAATTCCTTGGCCGATAAGTAAATTCGATAAATCCGTGGAAAATATTGACAGAGAAGAAAAAAATTCAGAACGTTCTTGTGTTCCACAAATCCTGAGCCTTTCATTCTGTAAAACATAACTCCTATTAGCAGCTGCAGAAAATCAAAAGATAAAAGGGGTCAGAACATAGAAGGCCATCAATTTCAGCTAGCCACAGGAAATAAAATTAGGGTTTAGTTAATTTCTCTTACTTGTGGAAGGGGAATAAGAGCGAAAAAGTCTATTACAACAAAGACAGATAACCACGGCATCTTCCTAGCTATTTTCATGGCAACTTGATCAATCAACTCTCTAATTTTCGAGTTCTTAAATGAATTTTCCCCATTTTTCTGCGTATTTCGTTTTGGATTTTGAACAGGGTCACAAATTTCGCATATTAGATGCACCAAGAAAATGATATCTGTGAGTGATCGCATAACACAAGCAACAATACTCAACGTTTTGTCCATTTGAAGGCACTTGTTATCCTGATCGATGAACACAACGTAAAAGAAGAAAGGATCCAGATAGACAGCAAATACGCATGATATCACAAATATTCTGCTCCATATTGTACGGTAACGCCCCCGCTGCATTTTACGAATCTCCTTTATCAAGGTAAGGCTGCTGCTGCACATTGATTTCGAACGTTCTCCATCCTTTCTGAGAAACACGCAACAAACAACAATTGAAATTCATATGCATTCACCCTAAACCCTTTTATATTTCAGACATTCTTCACTACAACAAGTATTACGTAAAATAAAAATGAATGATAAGAGAATTGTTATTGACACTTCCAAAATCCAATTGTGTACTCCAAACTATACATATTTAGAAGAAGAAAAAATACTCTTATAAGGAGTGCACATTTAAATCTGTCAAGTGCCAAAAATAGTCCCTTGTTAATAATTCGACGATATTATTACGAAATTGACTACAATACTTATATGGGCATCTTTGATTTTCACGGCGATGTACTCTTGGCGCGAAAAATTAAATTTTGTTTATGAACTTGTGGCGCTCTCTTTCTTTCCCGTGATGGGCTTTGTACATTCCGGCCCAGCTAGCACCACTGGACCCGTGTGTTCAGCTCAAGGAAGGAAAGATGAAAGAAAGAAACGAAATTTTTTGAGTAAATTACACTTTACCATCTTAGATTTGGATCGATTTCAATTCCTTACAACATCTTTAAAACATTTCACTTTCATACATTAAGTACTATTTTATTTCAATATAATACATCCGTTACATTTTCTATACATTGGTCAGTTAAGAGCTGACGTGTCTGACACATTTATGTCAGGTGGCTAAACACTTAATAAAAAATTTAAAAATTTAAAATAATGATTTATATAAAAGTTATAAAAATAAAAAAATAAAAAAATAAAAATCCTAGATCCCCTTCGTCTTCCCCAGAATCCCCACCGTGCCCACCCTCCCACCCCCCATCACCACAACCCCTTCCCCCATCCCCCATTACCCACCCCTTCCTCCATCCCCAATCCGGTATTCGACGACGGCGATGCCGTCATCCTCCTCCACGTCAGCCCCACCTCTATCCTGTTCGGCGCCGACTGGGGCTCAGTCAACCTCTCCATCAACACCAACAACGACGTCGATTTCGTCGACAACCACGCCCTGCACGATTCCGTCTAGTAGAAGAAACTCGAGAACTACTTCGACGCCTTCACCGCCTCCAAGGTCGCCGATCTCACCAAGCCCTTGAAGGAGGCGCAGATTCTGTACAAGATCCACATCGTCAAGGACCATGACATGAAGGAACGGCTCTGCTTGGAGGTTGAGAGGCTAGGGCTCAATGCCGTGATCATGGTCGGGGGGAATGTGTTTCTCAGTTTCTGGGGGAATGTGTTTCTCAGTTTGTAGGTTTCAGTTTTTTATTTTATTTTATTTTATTAAATATGGTAAATTATTATACTATTTTAAATGCATAATTTTTTTTCGCCATGTGGTATAAATTTGGCAGCCACATCAGCACAAATATGGCAGCTACGTCAGCACTTAACGGATCAATGGATGAAAAATGTAACTGATATATTATATTGAAAAAAAATAGTACGTGAGGTATGAAAGTGAAATTTTTTGAAGATGTTGTATGACGTTGCAATAGACCTCAAACCTGAGATGGTAAAGTGTAATTTACCCAAAATTTTTTATGTTAGTCTTGTGAGGCATATCAAGAGTCTCGAAGACTCTGCCCCACACATGGGTTTCGAAGCTATTCGCTTTAACTGAATTTGATTTAACCGTCGATTATATTGTGCAATATTGTTTGTGTGTGTGTCTTTCAATTGAGTTGCATATATCGTATATTTGTATTTCTATTGAGAATGCATATATATTTCAGTCTCGATTTAGAAGTTTCGAGCATGCCATAGAAACTTTTTGAGTTTCTAAGAACGCACCACTAATGTTGAGACCATATGTGCTCTATGATTAATCTGTTAAGCCAAATCATGTATTAGAACTGGAATGTTCTAAATATGATGTCAATGGATGTCTTCTTCATAAATTTGAAATACTTAAAAGAGAGAGAGAGAGAGAGAGAGAGAGAGAGAGAGAGAGAGAGAGAGAGAGAGAGAGAGTACGAACCTGCCCGTTTTCTCTGTTTCCGGGTTCTCCTCATCTAAAGTTGCTCTGTGGTCATGGTCGTTTCCAGCCATAATAACTCAAATATATATGTACTCAATGACCCTGATGATGAGTAAAATTGATTACCTAAATAGCTACGACGAGGTATTACCAAAAAAAAGAAATAGCTACGACGAGGTTTTCAGTTTACAAGGTGGAGAGAGAATAGTGGCTGAAACTGAAGCTGCTAGCTGCATTGCCGTTCTCTTTATAAGAGTACCGAATTCAAGTTTGTGACGTACGTTGGTATTTTAATATGATGTAAGCTTTTTTGGAATATGCACATAGCCCCCAAATTTGAGGGGTCTCAAAATTTTTATCATCTAAAATTCAACATGATTCTCTTCGGATTCTCTTTGTGAGATTTCTGGAGATTCGTGAATCGTGTCCGTTCATCGTAAATCGTACGATCAGTTTTTATAAAATCTTATTTGTGTTTAATTTTAAATAAAAAAATTAAAATGATTTCTAATTGCACGATGTACGATGAACGATGAACGTACACGATTCACAGATCCCCGAGATTCTCACAAAGAAGATCTGGAATTCATCTAATATTATGTAATAATGTTATATGTATAGAAAATTGATTTTGTTAGCACTTTAAAATCTCATTGTGAATTCCTTATAAGAGTAATTTTTTTCTAAATATAAAAGGCTAATGCTAGGGAGACTAAATTTACAAACTAAATTACGGGTCACCAATAGAAAATAATCACGTTTATCAATACTTAAATAATAATCTAATCATCAACTTACATGTCATTTAATTGACAAAATTTTGTTTACAAATTTAATATCCCTAGCATCACTCAATATAAAAATTGCTAATACAATGAGATATTCTGATTGTCAATAATAACACCATAAAAAATGATAGGTTTCCAATTTTTTTATATAATAATGTTATATATTCAAGTGAACTTTAAAGTTAAGAGTTTCGAAGTTTATTTTTTTCATGTTAGGTTGTTTAAGATTGAACTGTTTTTTATTATCTAGTGAAAGTTATGTTTGTAGTTTTTTTACTTATAATTAATGACATTTGTAAACTTGTTATCAGTGAATGCTGATTTAAGTGATTGTTTTCTAACATCAATACATTGTTTTACTTTAAAAAAAAAAGAGGGGCCTTTTTATAAATTTCGGACAAGACCTCCGAAATCTCAAAGACAACCCTGTTTTAGTAGATATGGTGTTGAATTTTTATTCGTGCATCAGGAGTTCCAAACTCTCTTCTAAATTAATGTGGTAGTTTCAAATCCTTCTCTCTTCCCTCTCCCTTCACAAGGACACTTTTTTTTACGCACTTTCTAATGGCCCACGCCATATAACTTCTTTTAAAAATTTGTACCGTTTAAATTTCAATTCTATCATTTGTAGATCTATATAAGCATTCCTGCTTTTCTGGTAAGATTCAATAAACATTTAGATTACAATAAAGAATTGGAACGCAACATACACAAGCATTCCTGCTTTTTACCTTCAGAATACTATACACCTTGTTTTATCAGAACCACTTGGACCACTAGTGCCAACTGTTACAATGCTCTCATTTTTCTCCCTATCCAATAATATCCGTGATCAAAGGACTGCACATTTCAACACCAGCGGTAATTATTTATGGGCATCTCATATAATAAAAAGCGTAGCTTGATACATAAAGTATCATAATATAAGTGTATTTGAGAAGAAAAAAAAACTTACTTTCATTTACATTATGATACTTGATGTACAGTGTTGTATTTTGAATACACTAAAAAATCTCTGCTTTAATAGTTGAGGCTCCCTATGCTACACATCAGAAATGAAAAGATTCAAGCAATGGCATCCGTATTTTATCATAGCCCGATTAGTAGAAAACAACTTTTTATTTTCAACAGTTAAAAATCAAAGAATTCTCTCCCATTCTAATCTCTATCCCCTTCTTTTTCCTCTTACGATTACGATTAAGCCACATCAACATTTTATATTGATTTTTTTTTTGTAGAGACAAAATATGAGAGGAGGGGAGTGAAAAAAATGAGAATAGAAGGGGAGAGAATTCTACTACTTAAAAATCAAGTCATGCAATGTACAAAACTAGCTACATATAGAGAACAATTATGACATGTTTACCAGCAACGAATACAATCCAAAAACCAAACATGAATCCAAGTCTGAAGCTCAGATACCACCACATGTTACTTGTTTAATTAATGTCAAAATACACAACAAATAAGAACTTTTTGTTAACCAAACATGAATCCAAGTATAAATTGAAACCGTTGGATAACAGCACAAAAAAAATTTCAATACCTCAACGCTGCGTTGATTCCGTGGAAAAAAAGAGCAACGAAATTTTCCTACGCCGTTCCATGTTCTTTATCTGTTTCGACATTAGATTTTGGTTTTTTATTTTTTAATTTGATGTAAAGATAAACTTACATATTAGATTGGGTTTGTGAGGCAGTGAGAGTAGTTTAGGTAGTAAACTTGAGTTTAAAAAGATCTTCATAGTTTAATTAAAAATAATATAGGTGTAAAGAGTAAGTTAGGTGTAGAGTGAGATTATATGAGTTCATATAGGACACTAATTTTAACACCCATTTTGAAACATTTTCTTGTATATGATTATCATTTCGTAACTTTTTTTTTTAAGGATTGTCTATATTTCAATTTATCATTCATAAATCATTCTTACAAAAAATTAGACAAATTCAAAACTATTAGTGCATTGAAAATAATAATACTAATAATAATAATAATAATAATAATATAATAATAAAAATATAATAATAATATAATAATAATATAATAATATAATAATAATAATAATAATAATAACAACAACAACAACATGAACAATAATAATAATAACATAAACTCGTGTTAAGTCATGAAATGTAAATTGCTATTCGCGAGAAATGTTAAGGAGATTTTATCAAAAGTGGGACTCTCTATGGACACTTTAACACTTCATGTTTTTTGCATAATGTTTTATAATATTGGCATAAAACTAATGTTTTTTTTTTTTTGAAAATTTGATATTATCTATACTGAAGGGAAGGGGGTAGCCTTAGCCTCACAATAGGCTAGCAATAATATGGTTCAAATTCGCCTTTGGTGAGAATTGAATCTAAGATATCTCACTTACAAGTGAAGAGAAATATCACTAGACTGTAATATTAAATGTCGACTTTTTTTAACAAAAATATAAAATTGGCGTTAAACTATAAAATAGTAAAAAAAATCTCACTTTGAAAAAAAAAATTCATATTTATAACTTAATATTGGACTGAAATGGTAGCTTAAGGCGTGATATTTTGTGCATTCAACTCTTGGGGGAGCCAGTGTCCATATCGACTGACAATTGTCATTGAAATAAGAATCTTGACATTTCCATTGAATATGGTAAAGTTAATTTCTGTCCTTCATTCACATGGGATGTAGGACCTCTCATTTGGCATAAATGTGGACAGATTAAAAGGTTACTAAATGAGGGTATTAAAGTTTGAACAACCATGCAGGGGATTCAGAATTTAGTGCAAGGAACGTGGACATTACTTCATTTAACGGACGTAGTTATTTGTGTGATTTATAAAGAGATTTCGAACTTGATGCAAGAGGACTGATGCATTACTATATCTTGTGTTGTGTGTGACTAACAAGACTGATGCATTACTATATCTCGTGTGTGACTAATAGGGGTAGTCAAACTTGGTGTGAGAGGACACACATTATCCTATTTAAGTGTTCTCTATCACGTGTGTGTGTGTTTTATTTTTTATTTTCTATATTTATTTTTATATGTTCAATGAAGAAAAATTAGATGAGATTAGCTCTTCAGCAATGATCGTGTGCGAGGCACCTACCCTCCTCCGCAAGGGTAAGGACCATTACACCCAGAAACCCTCCGTCCATCCCTCATCCACTATTTTTATTAAGAAATATATAGGAAAGTACAAGAAAAAATACAAGCGGGGGACTAAACCAAAACCCCCAATGAGCAAATGATTACCGAAACCGAAAATATGGGCGAAATGAAATGTCACAAGCATGGGTTGAGGCAACAAAATCTGGAACCGTAGACCACCAACAATATGCATAAATATCTGCCCCAAATGAAGCTAAAGAATCAGCAACCTGATTTCATTCTCGATAAATATGTGTACATATAAACCGCATTTGACAAAGTTGTCATAAACAGATCTTCCAATTCACCATAAGGAACCAAGGGACCGCATTAGGAGCCTTAAAAAGATAATCGAGTTATGTATTTTGGTTTTAGTTGTGGAAAACTGGTTGCATGAAAACAAACACACTGCTATCGGGGACTTCAATTATTCCTCTTTGTTTGATTTTCGGTTCACATCTAATGTATTTCTATTTGTTATCTAATAATATAATGTCGAATTTCTTGAAAAAAAAGTAGTTGATTAATTAGATTAATGATGACGGCAAAAATCTCAGTTACATCTTTTAGAGAATAAAAATACGTGTCTCACAGAAACATAGGTAGTTGGCTGCACAGTTGTCACCTCAAAGTGCATCAAAATATCTGAGACTCCTTCTTTGGTTTAATTACTCACCTATGGGGAAAAAACAATCAATTTTCTCCACAAGTGACCAACAACATTTAATTAACATAAAAAATATAGATTATGCTTATCTCCACCATGGTGCGACTTGATAATGCTTGTCTTTTACCGGAAATTACTTTTCTCTTACATACAATTAACGAATGTTTATTATTACATAAAAAACAGAACTCTTCATTTGTTTTATTATCATCTAAAGATTATATATGCAAAAAAATATTCAATTTAGAAATCTTTTAGCTATCCATATGTATAAAATAAATGAACATTTCATCATGAAGATGTTACTTGTTATCAAAATCGTTGATTGATTTAACAACGATCTCTAAATAGAATAATTTTTTATAAATATAATCTTTAATTGATGATAAAAGAATAAACGATTCTGATTATGATGTTCAGAAAATATAAATTGATTAATCGTAAAAAGAGAACAAGTAAGTATTCCTAGGAGGACAAAATCAATATCCAAAACATATTGACTTATATGCTCATTTGGTTTCACACAGCTACCGCCAGCTCCATTATAGCAAATATAATAACTCTCTAAGTCAAGTTGTCAACTGTTTCATAAATAAAAAAAGGATAATACTAGATAGACTAAATTTATGAATTAAATGATGTATCATCGATATAAATAAGTATGTTAATAAACATTAAAGTAATAGTTCAATCATGAATTTTCGTGTCATTTAATTTATAAAATTTTATCTACAAATTTAGTTTCCTTGTATTAGTAAAAGAAAAGTCAAGTCGTCAACGCATATGTATAATACTATCCACCAAGTCAAGTCGTCAACGTAACGTCTTAACAAACCCTAGGTTCAAAAGGAAAAATAAAATAGAAAATAATTAAATCCCAAAAATTTCCTAAAACATGAAAATGTGGAATAAAGATTTCTGGAAAAACAAGTTTCAAGAACAATAATACATAAAATAGACTTAAGTTCTCTTTGATTTACGCTTGTCAAGTTGCTCCATGAATGACTCCATTAGCTGTTATACATTACTTTCTAACCATTTTGATTGGTTTACTCATGGTACCATGACTATCTTGTTCTTATTCGGTGTTGTCCAAGAAAAAGTAATCTAGCTATGATGTTGATCATACTTGCTGGAATTAATTGGAAAGTAAGAAGATTCTACTAATAATGGCATTCTATATAGAGACACACGTACACACATATCTCTACTAATTAATAAAACACTCTTTGTCAACCAAAAGTAAATGAAATTACCACTTTAACCCTCACATTAAAACTAAGTAGAAACTAAAAATATGGGCAACTTAGTAATTACATGACTACAAATTTTACTGTTTTTTAGTTGAGCACAAGGTATTAAATATCGGTAATATCGGAAATATCGATAGTCCGGAAACATGGAAATATCGATGGAAATATCGGGATAATATCGATATCGATAAAATTTCCATGGAAACCACGGAAATTGTAAGAAAAACTTGGAAATTTTTATTGAAACTTTGCAGGATGTTTATTTAGTCAATTATCTATTAGTTTATCACAAAAAATTGAAAGGAAATGCATTGCATGATGGATTTAACATTATCAAGTTGATTATATAGCGAGCTGGCAAACATTGTGAGTGTAGAAAATATATAGTAATTAATGAAAGAAGTTTAAACACACCAAAATCATTTATATATAATGAATTAGTGCAATATTTTACACTTTATACATTACATGGTAAGATACATGAGCGACTTAGTACCACATAGAGTTCCGATATTTCCGATATTACCGATATTTAATACCTTGGTTAAAATTGATAAAACTTATCCTTTTTAATTCAATCAAGTTGCTCACAAACTTTTCTTCTGTTTTCTTGAATATATCTTAAAAATCCAATATTCAACATAAAAACGAGGCCACATGGTTTCCATTTGTTCCGTATCATTATACTCATCACTCATCACCACGTCCAATTTCTTGACTTGTAGCTAGAATGACATATCAAAAATATCTTCTGCAGTAGTAACTTATAGAAAACTGAACCCATTCAAAGAGTCTGTCTCCTTCTCTCTCCCTCACAAGAACAGACTCGCTCCCTTCTCTCTCCTTCTCTCCGTCTTCGTCCTCACGAGTCACTCACTCACAAACAAATCAGAGAGTCACTCACTCACTCACAGACTGTCTCTTTCTCTCTCCCTCGCAAGAAATTAGAGAGAGAACAGACTCAGTGACTCGGTCTTCGTCTCCGTCGCAGTGACTCAGTGACTCAGTGACTCACAGACTGTCTCCTTCTCTCTCACTCGCAACAAATCAGATCTCCTCTGTACTGCACCATCAGTGACTCGGTCTTCGTTTCCGTTAATGGATTCTTCTCTGCCTCGGTCTCTCCGTCTCGGTCTCTCTCTCGGTCTCTCCGTCCGTCTCCTTCTCTCCCTCCGTCCGTCTCCTTCTCTCCACCACAGTGAGTCCGTGACCTCCACCACAGTGGCTATGGTGTTGTTTTACAGTCGGCCGGAGCTGTAGAAGCTCCGGCGTTCTTCTCCGAAAAGGGCTTTTAAAAAAGTATCGCGATATTATCACGAAAACCCTTTGGATAGTTAAAAAATATCGTTGCCCCGAAAAAACGATAATATCGTCGATATATCGGCGATATTATCGATATTTTGGTCCATGGTTGAGCATCACAACCATGTAATACAAACAGATTTTATTTAAAATTTCTCTTCGTTCCTGTTTCTCTCTCATCACCACTACTGACTTCTCTTTGCAGCTCTCTCGCCAAAATATCCAAAAACCGCCCCCCACATTCTCCTCAAGCTCTCTTCGTTCCCGTTTCTCTCTCATCAACTATCATGGACTTCTCTTTGCAGCTCTCTTGCCAAAACCCTCTTCAACCGCCCACCTCCTCCCTTCGACGTTCTCCTCAACCGCAAACATCATGATTTCACTTACCTCAAACTCCCACGTGTTGCAGAAACTCCAAAATTTGGTTCACACTTTTACAATTTTAGATGCCCAATTCGTTTTGATTCAAAAGAATTCATTACCGTTCCCACCCCTGCTTCTGTTGTTGTTGATCGCCATAAGTCAGCCAATTCAGTCGGCTGTGAGGGCCTCTCCTTCTTGCGGCAGCACCAAGGTTGTTCAGAGTGTTGAGAGTTGTCCCACATTGGTGAGGGACAAGGTTTGCTATGTGCTTATATGGTCTTGGGCTACTCCCCATATTGCCAATTGGTTTTATGGTGGAACCTCAATTTCATCACAGAGTAATCATCATCATCACCCAATCTTAATGGCTTCCTTCCAAATTACCGAGCCCAGGTTTACTTTTAATTCTCTGAATAGCTTTTGGAATTGGATCTTCAGTTTTATTAGTTTCATTGAGAGAAAGCATCATTTCAATTGTCTAACTTACCAATTACATATTTGCAACAACTGCAGAGGAGTATAGGAGGAAGTTCACCGACGGAGCACTAAGACTGAAAAATATGGTTTAGCTTTTTGTCTTTATCGTAAGGTTTTTCATTCCAAATGTGTAAGTTTTTTGTCTTCTGATTTTTAGAGTATATGTAACATGTAGTATTTTTACCTTCAAGTATCTATATGAATATATGAACATGAATCAAGTTGCTGGTTTGGTGGCTATGTTCGGCAGCAATTGGAAATTGGCACACGCAACAATTGGCTATCCTAAAAAAAAAACATATTTTTTCTTACTTTATAAATCGTCCTACATTTGGGTGGATATGATGAAATATAGAGAATTACAAAGAAATGAATTTTGTAGTCATTCAATTAGCTTTAGAGAAGGTAGGTCATCATGCAAGTACTATGTTTCTTCATTCTTGGTTTTGTGATGTGTTGTTTCACATTGAATACAGAAACCAATTGGGGTTTTCTTTGTAACTAAAGACAGGGCAAGTGACAAACTCGTTGGGAAAAAAAGGGACATAGTTATTTTTATTACTGTGTTTGTCAATCTTAGTTGTATTTTCTCATTTTTGTTTACTGTATTTTCAATTTTAATAACTTATTTTTCAATCTCTTTCATGGATATAGCATTATAATTGCAAGTCAGTGCAATGAGTCCAATGTCTACAGACCTTGGTGAAATACGTGCAAGGCGACGCAACAATTACCTAATCATAATGCAAGCGATGAGTTTAGAGCAATGACAACAACATCTAGCACGCTGTCGTTTTAATTATCACCTCCGAAATATGACAACTGAATCAGCCACAATGTCGACACAAACTACTACATCATCTAATAATGTAAGGCGGTCTGTTTATGAACATGGAGAATCAAGCCGAGGACCTCAAATGAGGCAGCCTGTTTATGTACGTGGAGAATCAAGCCGAGGACCTTAAATGAGCTAATATGTACATGAAAATGGAGAATCACTTGAGATGAGACAACCTGTATATGAACATGGACAATCAGCTCGATCTCATAATAGCCATGTCCAACAAAGAAATGCCACAAATGCACAATATAATTATGCACATAATTTTAGTGAATCTCATGGGTTTCAGAAGCTTCGGTTACCACCATCATCAACATGTCGGTGTTCTGCAGCAAAACTCTTTCATCTTGAGTTTAAGAAGTTATGTTGCTTGAATGGAAAGACTAACTTGCCCCTCATACCAGCACCTATCGAACTTCTTTAGTTATTCTCAGATGAAACATCACAAGGCAGGCATTTTAGACAATATATTCGAGCCTGCAATCACTTCTTCTCTTTTACTTTAATGGGCGTAAATGTTGATGAACAATTTGCAAATGCTAGAAGTAGAGTGTACACGTTTAGAGCACAAGGTTCAATCTACCACCAAATTGGAAGCCTTTTACCTACTGCAGAAACTAGACCAAGGTTTTTACAGATTTATATATATGATACTAAGCATGAAATTGACAACCGCATGCTGGAAAACAGTGGCCTGAACAGACAAGTTGTATAGAAAGTAAAGCATGTCTTAGATCAGTACAATCCATTTGTGTCACGCCCCGATCCCGACATACGTCCAAGATCGACACGTGACATCATTAAATTCCCGTATCTCAACATACCCCGTCTCCGGGATATGGCAATTCACAACTCGAGAATCAAATCAAATAGAAATTTTTTCTTATACTTTATGGCTGCATCTAACCTCCTCATTAGACTGCCTACGTACCCTCAAAAGGGATCAAGTCATTCGTAGTTCAACCTTTTTACTACACTCGAACATTCGTCACATAGACGACTAGGTCTCAGCATAATACCACAATTCAAATATGTAGCACCTCAAGGAACATTTAACAAGCACAACAACAATCTCTAGTCATATCGTCAATCATCCACACATATGCATTCTAACACCATCCAATTATCACATTAATCAATAACACATACAATTCATCGAATTCAGGGTAGAGCGATACAGTTCGGCCGAAGCCTACATCTCTGAAGCTGTCTCAAATGAATCAAATGATGCCATTTCGGACCACTCAACGAAATCCATCAACATCGGGTTCCGGACCTCTCAACGGAATCAAACTAAAATATGATCGTCCATCAAATATACCAAGTACAATTAATCTTCCTCACTTCTATAATGCATATGGTCCCCCAATACGGATATACCAAGCAGAACCATATACATAGTTTAATATCAAAGGCAGTGATCACCCAACGCGGATATACCAAGCATGATCACTCCTAAGCATACATGGCCATAAGGATTAACCAAGCGCGATCCATATATAGTATGGTCCCCTAATGCGGATTAACCAAGCAGGACCACTTGTGACCCTCCAATGCGGATTAACCAAGCAGGGTCAAGATAATCAGGTAGGTAGTGATCACCCAATGCGGATATACCAAGCATGATCACTCCTAAGCATACATGACCATAAGGATCGCCCAACGCAAATTAACCAAGCGCGATCCATATATGGTATGGTCCCCCAATGCGGATTAATCAAGCAGGACCACTTGTGACCCCCCAATGCTGATTAACCAAGCAGGGTCAAGATAATCAGGTAGGTAGTGATCACCCAATGCGGATATACCAAGCATGATCACTCCTAGAATGCGTATGGTCCCCCAATGCGGATATACCAAGCATGACCATCAATGTACAACTGCTACATAGTGCAGTTAGATCAATACGCAAACCACTTACCCTTATATCATCCGCTATGATTTACATCGTAAACACTTGCACTATCAACTTCTCATGACCACTAACTATCTTATCATGCAAGCATATAAATTCTACAAAATACTTCTAATAGAATTTTAGGATCACATGTTCGTAACCTTTATCATTCATATTATCAAGAAAATAACTAAACACACACACACACACACACACACACACACATATATATATATATATATCACAATATGACTTCCCATACATGTAAACCGATGTACATATTATCTAGGATAACTCACTAACCAAAATAGGCCCACTAAGCCCTACATAATCTCTAGTAATGCTGAATTTAATATTTAAGATCAATTAGTAGCATATTGACCAAAGGTAAGCGGTAATTAGATTAATATATATATAAGGTCTCCCAGAACCCCCTACCTTGAATTCGATTAATTTTTGTTCCTTTGAAGAACCTAATCGGAACAAAAATTACAATCAAAAGTATAAATACAAGTAACACACCTTAATAACCAAACTAAGTGTTTAAACACAAAATTAATATTATCTAAAGAAAGTACGCTGATTCCGGAAACTACCACTCAATTAATATCACTCAAATAGTAGTAAAGAAGATTAGAAAGGAATCTGAAAAAGAAAATAGGTGTGGCAAAAACAGTACTCTGCGTCTCCCCAAAAATCTGCCGAAATAGAAGAGATCCAAGACAAACCTTTTTCCATTTCGCAATTAGATTGCGATCAGCATAGCCTTGGTCCAGACGAAACTCATATAACTCCTTGGAATTTCTTTTCTCCGGTGGTAAAGGTAAAAAATGTAGCGGCTCTTTTGATGTGCTATTTTGAAAATAGGCCACAAGTATTAAATTAAAAACTATAGTTTAGTAAACAAATTTCAAATGTCCGTAACTATACCGTTATCATCCGGACTCGCAAACGGCTTTTGCCTATGAGTTCGTGATCTCGAAATCTATTCAACAATATAAATTGTGACCTCGAAAGGTCTACAAATTTTAAATAATTAATTTCCAAACTTCAAACTTCGTAACTAATTCAATTAAAATCTAAATTTAAACAAATTAAAATAAATTCTTGAGAAATAATATAAAATCTCAATAATACAAATACGTAGATTATACCAATGAAATCCAGGAACGGGATTTCACAATTTGTGCATATGTTTCGCCACATTTCACATCGTCAAGATTTGAATACTTGCAAGCTTATAATCAAGGAGCAACCGTCAACTCATCGCCAATATAGTCTTCCAACTATATCACAAGTTGCGACTGTTTTCATAGATGGTGCCGACAGTGATGCAATTAATGGAAGAGATATTGTTGTTCAAACTACTAGAGGACAACTTATCAATGTTCAAGATGTTGTTGGGTATTATGACCCACTTCAATATCCTTTATTACTTCCTCAAGCGAGTTATGGGTGGGACATAAATAGCCGCAATGAAAATGGAACTGCATGTACATGTAAAAACTTTTATGCATACATGTTATAGGTAATTCCACTTCAATATCCTTTTTATATAGCTTTTCTCTTTTTAAATTTGTTTATACAGTTTAAAATATTTGTAAGATATAGTAACAAATAACCATCAAATACAGATTCGCCAAACAAGTTTGTCATTGATATTACATGGTGGTCGATTATTACAACAATATATAGTTGACAATTATGTCAAGATTGAGGCACATAGACTTAGGTGGTTGCAAAGCAATCAACAAACTATTAGAGCAGAGTTATATCAAGGATTGCAAGACTCACTTGCATCAGGTGAAATTCATGCTGGTATGTACCAAATCCACACTTTCCAAGTTAATTTCTATTAGTTTACATTCCTAAAGAATTTTTATAAAAATGTATTTGAATTGTCATCTTTAACAACAAATAGGAAATGTGGGACGAACAACAATACTCCCCTCATCTTTTGGTGGAAGCCCCCGTGATATGCATCAACGTTATCAAGATGCCATGGCATTGGTTCAAAAGTATGGGAAGCCAGACATATATCTAACTATGACGTGTAATCCATCATGGGAGGAGATAACAAGTGAATTGTTTCCTTGCCAAACACCATAAGATAGGCCAGGCTTGCTAACTAGAATTTTCAGATCCAAATACGAACATCTGAAGAAAGATATTTACAACACTGGAGTTCTTGGTAAGACAATCGCTCATGTGCATGTAATTGAATTTCAAAAAGGGGCCTGCCACATTGTCACATGCTTATTATTCTTGAAGAGTCAGACAAGTTAAACATACCCGATGAGTATGATCGCATTGTGAGAGCTGAAATTCCATACAGAGAAGAAGAACCTAAGTTATACAATATTACCCTGAAACATATGATCCATGGACCGTGTGGGGCTCTTAATCCAAACTCTCCATGTATGAAAAATGGAAGCTATAAAAAAGCCTTTCCTAAGCAGTTTTCTGAAGTCACAGTGCAAGAAAATGATTGTTACCCAGTGTAAATGAGGCGCAATGATGGTAGATATGTTGCTTTAGATCGAAACATTGAAGTAGAAATAGATAATATGTGAGTTGTTCCATATAACTCATGGCTATTATTGAAGTATGATTGTCATATAAATGTTGAGGTCTGTAGTAGCATAAAGTGTGTCAAGTATCTGTATAAATATGTGTACAAGGGACCTGATCGTGTTTCCCTTATGGTGCGTTTGGGACCATCTTATAATGAAATATCAAAGTACTTAGACGCAAGATGGATTTGTGCTCCAGAAGCTTTATGGAATTTTTTTTCATTTCCTATGAATCATATATATCCTTCAATAGAACGGCTGCAAGTTTATCTTCCAAATAGGCATCAAGTCAGATATTACAGTCACATCTCAATTATGGAAGTTATGTCTAACATAAGCAACTCAAAGACGATGCTCACCAAATTTTTCCGTATCAACTGCATTGATCCATTTGCAAGACAATGGTTATATAGAGAACTCCCTGAACATTATAGATGGGTTGCCACTGGAAAAAAAATGACAAATGAGGGTTTCACAACAAAAAGTTATCGGACGAATTTATACAGTATGTCCATGTGAAGGTGAACGATTTTACTTATGTACTCTATTAAATCATGTCAGAGGTCCCATGTCATTCGATTATCTTCTAACAGTTAATGGAGTTGCATTTCCAACTTTTAAGCAAGCGGCTGAAAGGAAGGGTTTGCTTGAGGATGACAATAGCATTCACCAATGCCTCCTAGAAGCTGCAACAACTCACATGTCATCTGTCACGCCACATCCCCGAAAATAAAAATTTTGGGGCAATCCCAAGCCGGAAGTGTGCCGACGAGGACGTCAGGCCCCTAAGAGGGGTGGATTGTAAGATCCCACATCGCCCAGGGCAGTGGATCCTGTAAGCCTTATATGTATATTCCCATCTCCAAATAGCACGATGCCTTTTAGGAGCTCACTGGCTTTAGGTTCGATCGAAACTCCGAAGTTAAGCGAGTTCGCGCGAGAGCAATCCCAGGATGGGTGACCCACTGGGAAGTTCTCATGTGAGTTCCCATAAACAAAACCGTGAGGGCATGGTCGGGGACCAAAGCGGACAATATCGTGCTACGATGGAGTCGAGCCTGGGATGTGACATCATCAGCTTTGTGTAGGTTATTTGTTATAATATTAGTGTATTGTGAACCTATTGGAGTGCGTACTTTATGGGAGGAATTTCATTCATTTATGGGGCAAGACTACTCAACATCCAGCAGCTCAAATAATAGAGTTATCATCAACCTTTTGTTGCGGGATCTGAATGCACTGTTACAACAACATGGTAAAAGAATTCGTGATTATGATATTCCATAAATTGATATGTCCATGAATATCACAGTAACTCTAACAAATATACAAGATGAGCTCGCAGTTCATGTTCCCCCAGAAGACCTGCAGCATTCGCACAATCATGAGAGCTGTTACATGTAATCAATCAGCAACTTTCTTTGTAGATGGCCCCGGAGGTACTGGAAATACTTACCTTTATCGTGCAATTCTTGCTTCGCTAAGGAGTGATGGCCTCATAGCTATTGCAACAGCCACATCTGGTATTGCAGCTACTATTTTACCCGGAGGAAGAACAGCACATCCATGATTTAAGATTCCTATCGACTTATTGTCCACCAACACTTGCTCTATAAGTAAGCAATCAGATTTGGCGGAACTTCTAAGGTGTGTAGTTGTTCTTATATGGAATGAAGCCACTATGACTCATAGGAAAGCATTTGAGGCTTTAGATAGAACCTTACAAGATATAACGGGCGTGGAAACACAATTTAGTGGCAAAGTGATGATTCTTGGAGGAGATTTTAGTCAAGTTCTTCCCGTTGTGCCTCATGGAACCAAAGCTCAAACGATAGATGCATGCATTGTAAAGTCCTCATTATGGAACGAGATTCAGGTTATCCGGTTGAAACATAATATGAGAGCTCAACAAGACCCTGATTTTGCAGAATTCCTACTCCGTGTTGGTGATGGAAATGAGTCATTTGTAGAAGATGATATTATTAGAATCCCGGATTCATGTGTTTTTCCTTGACATGGCGATGAATCAATTGGTGAGCTTATTGGTTTTGTATTTCCAAGATTAGAGGAGAATGCTTTCAACATTTCTTATATGGTTGATAGGGCCAGTGGCGAAGCCTAGATTTCTCGAGGGGAGGGGCGAACTTAAAAGAATGCAAGGTTAAAGAAAAATGGCAACAACTGAATCTTTTTATATAGTAATGTCTTCCATAATTAATCAATACAAATAAATTACAATTGTTGCCGGTGAGGTTTCATGTCATGAAAACGTCGCATAATAGGCTCATTACAATAAAAGCAAATACATATTTCTCAATGTAAACAAGCATGCTATCACTCAACCATTGATCTCCCATTTTGTTACGCAATAGTATTTTCACAATCTTCATAGCATAAAAAGCTCTCTCCACCGAAGCGGTTGCAACCGGTAACACCAAAGCCAATGTAAGAAGCTTATACACTAATATATAGCTTTCACACCTCACGGTCTTCACTAACTCTCACTAAATAAAAATTCAATTCATTTAATCATATTCATATGAATACAACTAATCAATTCAACTAATCATCAAGATTCAAGAATTCAAATTTTAATTTTCACCCTAAAAAATAATTTCATAATTTCATATCAATAATCATAAGCATATGATTCACATCAATAATCAATAATCAATAACCATATTAATGCATTACAATATGATTATATACCAATTAAACGAAATTTATATTAAATAATTAATTAGGGTTAGGGATTACACATTTAGGAATTAAAAAATTTACCTTTAAATGGTGGAAGCCGACGACTCAAGAAAAGTTTACAGTGGGAGGGTAATTGAATTAAATTAGAAGGTTACAGATGATATGAAAGATTGGAAGAACCTTTGACTCTATCCAAAGGGGGGAGGGGAATAGACAAAACGAAGGGGCGTGAAAGGATTGGAAGAACCTTTGACTCTATCCAAAGCGGGGGAGGGGAACAGACAAAACGAAGGGGCGTGAAAGGGGGAGTAAAGGGGAAGGGGTTGATAATTCAGATATACAAAACGGCGTCGTTTTGTTATAAAATTTTTAATTTTTTTACCAGGCCCAAAACGACGCCGTTTTGGCCTGGATTTTGAATTTTTTTTTACAGCAATATGCGTAGAACAGATTGCCCAGAGGAGAAGATGAATCATTTTTTCCAGCGAGGCGCGAGGGGAGTGGCGAACCCAGCTCTCCAGTGGTGTTTCCCGGCGAGGGGAGTGGCGGCCGCCACTCCTCGCCCTCACGTGGCTTCGCCACTGGATAGGGCTATCATCATCCCAAGGAATGAGGATGTTGACAAGTTGAATGAAGTGGTGTTAAACTCATTTCGTGGGGAACAACACATTTATTACTCTTTTGATAGAGTTGACGATGACCCTCAAAACTTATATCAACAAGAGTTTTTGAATTCTATAACTCCAGGTGGTTTACCTACTCATAAGTTGACATTGAAGTTGGGAGCACCAATCATGCTCCTAAGAAATATTGATCCAAAAACTGGGTTATGCAATGGAACAAGGTTAATATGTCGACGATTCTTTCCAAATTGCATTGATGCTGAAATATTAACTGGGCATTTTAAGGGCACAAGAGTCTTCCTGCCACGCATTCATTTGAAGCCTTAGGAAAATGTAAAGCTTCCGTTCTCTTTTATACGTCGACAATTTCCTATAAGATTAAGCTTTGCGCTGACCATAAACAAATCTCAAAGCCAAACAATTACATATGTGGGTGTCTATCTCCCTAATCATGTGTTCAGCCATGGCCAGCTTTATGTAGCTTTGTCAAGAGGAATTTCCACACAGACAACCAAGGTCCTTATAAGAAATGGTGTCATTGCAGGACAATCTGGAGTTAATACAAGGAATGTTGTATATAAAGATGTGCTAACATCATGCCATATGCAACAAGATGAATAAAACGTAAGGTTACTTACTTATCCCTTTAACATTATTTTCTTCCTTTTTTTTGCCAAAATGAATCAATTATTACAAATTGCTAATTTTCATTCAGGCTTGAGTATAAAATTTGGTTCTCTTTAATCTATTTGTGAATGAAAGTACTACTTGGTCTATTTCTAAAGCTTGATACACTAGTTAAGGCCCCTAATTATTTGTGAATGAAATAACTACTTGGTCTATTTCTAAAGCTTGATACAATAGTTGAGGCCCCTAATTCTTTTCTTTAATTTTGAATGCATAGGGGCTGTTGTCTAGGATATGCTAATCTTTGAAAATGCAATCTGGAAACTATTATGTACTTCTGGGAGAGCTCAGTTATTCATTATATATATACACACATATAAGGTTCTATATGCAATTAAATTCCTTTCCTTTTATTAATATTTTTTAAGAAATAAGAGACTATTTTGAGATTGTGTATTCACATTAGCTTTGATTTGTTGACTCTAATGTTCTTTTCACTCTTTGTTGCAGGCCTTGTTCTCATCTTTAGTAATGTTCAAAATTCAACCATTGCTTGGAAGTTGGAAGTGATTCCAAAATTCTGAAATTAGTAAAGTTCCATGTCAAATCATCATTGGAAATTATTTCAAAATGCGTTGTAGCCCAACTCATGTGTACTCAGTTACTTCTAATTTCTTCAAATTTGGAGTGTTTATGTATTATGTCTATTGTATTTTTATCTGCATTATGGAAGTTATGTAAAATTGTAATTTCATTGGTTTTTTTATGGTTAGATTGAGCAACATGTACACAACTGCCACATCCTATACTCTAATTTTGGATGTTTCAATTATGCTGAAAAAATAAAAAAGGAAATAATCAAAAGTAAATTTGAAGCATGTTGCTAGTATAGCATCAAGCATGTAAATTTAGCTCTGATATGTAGTAATTGATTCAGGCCGGCCCAGGCCCAGTGCCGGCTGGGCGACAGTTCGAGGCCCAACAAAAAGTGGACTCACCCAAATTATTAGAGTGGTATATTCATATAGGTTCGCCACAGGCCTAAAAAAATCTAAGGACCAGTATTTAGGAGAGTGCAGATTTTTGAATGTGAGCATGGCTTAGAGACAAAGTGGGAAGTGGTTGTTCCACAATAGTGTAGGTATTTACGCATCAGTAAGTGAAGCAAAAATATTATTCGTATCATCTATTTGTACCATCATTTGCACCATTTTTCTAATAAAGATGGAATCCACATGTGTTGGTGGGTCTTACCTCTATTAAAGAAATTGTACATATAGATGATAAGTGTAGCATTACTCGTAAGTGTAGAGATTTTTTTATGTGCCTGGAACACGTGGCGTTACACCATATGTTATTATACAAGTGGATGAAAGTTTCTTTCTCAAGTGTCTCTCCACTTATATAATAAAATATGACGTATGTGTCCATATTCTGGGTACACTGAAGATCTCTCCAACAATGGCTCACCATTTAAAGCTTCCCTTAATAGTGGTTGTAGCTTCTAAATTTATGCATATTGCAGAAAATAGGAGGGATTTCCTCTCATATATTTCAAAAGATCAGAGCTTCAATTCGAGCAAGTCATCTTAAATCAAAGTTGAATACTTTGAAGTCCTGTTTTAAAATTTATCTATTATTTCACATAAGTTTGAATTGTAAACTAAATATCATTTAGTCTATTTGTAACCACTGTATAAATTGTGAAGTAGCATGTAATAAACACAATAATGGAAATAGCAAAGAGTTTTGACATATTTTTATTATAGCATTTCCAAATGCTACGATATGATCTATTCACTCATATAATTTTATGCAATAAAAGAAAATTCATAGCACTTCAAAAACGCTATGGAAAAGGCATGATCGCTATTAGTGTAGGCTGACACAGCACTTTCTAAAACGCTAGGGTATCCTATTGTAGTGCACGTTTGTTTTTGCGGAGATGAAGACGGAATGCTGATACTATTGTAGAAGCTGCCACGGACTCCAACAATTGACCCTTCTTCTCGTTTTTCTCCCACTGTACCCGATATTTGGAAACTACAGTTTCCAAGTCTTTGGAGCACAAATGCTTCTACTTTTGTCTGACTTTTGACATGTTTGCTTGAAAATGGAAGTTTGGTGAAACGGTGTGATGCGCAATCGAGAAGATCTTCCCCGTAAAAGTCACCTTTCCCGAGGGGCTTGGTGTCAATTGATGAGATTCCTTGTCCAGCTTGACTATCAGTCGACCCGTAGGTCCACACTGTCCCTTCGATAATGAACAGCATGCAGTCGAGTGGATCTCCCATTCGAAAAACGAAGCTGTTCTCAGTGTACCTCACTAGCTTCAGATAGTTGCAGATCACGTCAACACTTTGACATCCATATCTTCAAGCTTTTTTACCTAAACGCATGCGCGCACGCAAACATACATTATCAGAGCAACATTGCAGTGAAAATGGATGCAATTAACCTAGCTATAGTAATAACAATGTTATTATGTGTTGTTAACTAACCTAGCATTATTATATAACTTGGGACTTTTAAGTTATAGTGCAATCTTATCTTTATTGTAATTCAAATGATGAATGTTAACGTCATTTTTTAAGAACACTGTATATACCATAAACTACTAGTGAGAGCTGGAGGTTGAGGAACATACTTTCTTAAGTGTCTTCATGCAAAGAAAATGTTTCAGAGATGTTCTGATACTCGCAGGAAGAATATAGAACAGAAAATGATGGAGATCAGCATCAATGTGTCGTTTCAATTTTCGCTTTATGTTACTCAAGATTTCTTCCTTCATAACATCTGGGATTTCATTTCTGGACATCCATGTCCTTACGTCTAGCTTCTTCAACTTAATCTTTTCTCTCAGCTCTTCTGTTTTTGTAGCTTCCATCTGCATAAAAGTCTGTCTCGCCACAAAACAGATAATTACTTAACATACTCGAAGAATGATCTCCGCATGCAGTCCCAAACACGGGAAAATTGTTGAAAGTTAATGTACCTACAGAGAGATTGAATATATCAACCTGCACGTTTCCAATGAGATATAAAAACAGTAGCAAGCCAATTACAGAAATAAGAACCGCAAACAAGTTTTCGAACACATATGTAATTGTCATCAGAATAGTCTCAAAATTACTGCAAAATATTAAGGTACATGATATCATATCAGATAATGTTGCTGAATTAGATAACCCCAAAAATTTTATTCGTTACATAGTTTTCTAAATTTTTTTGATTGTCAATATATATAATGTGAACCTTAGATTTTGCAACCCCCACTAGAAGGAGTAAAAGAACTTCTTTCTGAACAGTATTTACTCCGTGTTTTGATTCTGAAGGGAATCAAGAAATATTCCAAAGTTAAATGGAGATGAAGCACCATTTGGAGTATCCAACGGGCAATGCTCGTTTAGAAATGTTATATTTCTTGCAATAGTACTTCGACTATCGCAGTTGAAAGTATTCAAACATGCCCTAGGATCTTTACTATGATTTACACAAGCCTCTTGCCAACATGTAAACTCTCATTGAACAGAAAAAAAAAGTACCATAAGCTCCGAGTACCTAAATCCATAAAATGCAAACACAAAACCCCAGATAAGTCTAACATTTAAAAAAAAATAAAAATTGCATCCGTAATCCAACATTAGTAATTACCAAAGTATTAAAACAGAACGCCAATTAAGGTAAAACTTACGTGGCTGAAAAGAATGTAGAGAAACATGTTGTATAGACCCTTAACCCATATCCCACTAGTCATTTTGAATTCCTTGGCCGATAGGTAGATTCGATAAACATAAATCCTCAGAAAATATTGACCGAGAAGAAAAAAAATTAAGAATGTTTTTGTGTTCCACAAATCCTGAGCCATTCATTGTGTAAAAAATAACTCCTATTAGCAGCTGCAGAAAATCAAAAGATAAAAAAAGGGTTAGAACTTAGAACATAGAAGTCCATCAATTTTCGGCTAGCCACAAAAAAGAAAATTACAGTTTAGTTCATTTCTCTTACTTGTGGGAGGGGAAAAAGAGCGAAATGGTCTATTACAGTAAAGACAGATAACCACAACATCTTCTGAGCTATTTTCATGGCAACTTGATCAATCAACTCTCTGACGTTTTCTTATCTGAATTTTCCCTGGTTTGTCCCACCTTCGAAACGGCTCGTTTTTTCAGGGTTTTGGTTTTGGATTTTGAGCACCGTCACAGATTTCACATATTAAATGCACCAAGAAAATGACATTCGTGATTGATCGCATAAGAAAGCAACAATAACCAACCTTTTGTCTATTTGAAGGCACTTGTTATCCTGATCAATGATCACAATGTAAAAGAAGAAAAGATCAAGAGTGACAGCAAATACGCATAATATCACAAATATTCTGTTCCATATTGGAAGGTAAGGCCTCTGCTGCGCATTACGAATCTTCTTTATCAAGGTTAGGCCCCTGCTGCACATTGATTTCGAACGTTCTCCAGCCTCTCTGGGAAACACGCAACAAACAACTAAAGAAGATAAAATCAGACACAAATCTGATTCTAATGGCAGCTTTTGGGTATATTTCAGATATTCTTCACTAAAACAAGTATTCGTCCTTGCATAAGGTAAAATAATAATGAATAATAACAAGAGAATTGTTATTGGCACTCCAAACTTTATGTCACCGAACATTGTTTTTGAGATCATGGAGCACAAGATTGTGAGATTTTGATGAGGCCGTGTTGGTGGGGTTACATCAAGCAACGCCGCAGGCCCAATGCCTACTATGTTAAAGTTGTTAGGATTCTGTTAACCACTAGGGTTAAGCTTCCTAGTTTCTAGGTCAACTTTGTAGCTGTTAATAATTCCTATTATTAAGGAACAAGTATTGTTGCACGTTTAGTCTTTTACCCTAGTCAGATACCACGATTCTAGGTGCTGTAAAAATCGTGGGTTGTTGCTTTCATTCAGTTACCTTGTAAGGCTATAAGTAGTCTATGTTATCTTTGAATTCAATAAGAATATTCTCCCAGAAAACAAGTGTGTATTGAACTTTCTTCTCTCGCAATCTCTCGAAGCTCTTTCTGGTTCCTAACATCTGGTATCAGAGCCCCACCACGGGGCCTGATTTCAAGTCTGACAGCAAAACACGAGTGTAGTGAGAAGGAGCAACGATATGGCCGGTGAAAGCAGTTTTGTGCAGCCAGCCATTCCTAAGCTTGATGGGCACTATGATCATTGGAGCATGCTGATGGAGAATTTTCTGCGATCTAAAGAGTACTGGGATTTGATAGAAACTGGGGTCCCTGCAGTAGCAGAAGGGTTGGATCCTACAGAGGTACAGAAGAAAACAATCGAAGAACTAAGGCTAAAGGATCTCAAGGCAAAGAATTATCTATTTCAAGCCATCGATCGATCGATCTTGGAAACAATCTTGAAAAAGGATACAGCAAAAGACATTTGGGACTCCTTGAAGCAAAAATATCAAGGCACGGCTCGAGTCAAACGTGCACAACTGCAAGCTCTTCGCAAAGAGTTTGAGGTACTCCACATGAGAGTGGATGAGTCTGTTATTGAGTACTTTGCACGAACTCTCACTATTGCCAACAAGATGAGAGTTCATGGTGAACAGATGGGTGATGTGGTGGTTATCGAGAAGATCTTAAGGTCCATGACTCCAAAGTTTGATTATGTTGTGTGCTCCATTGAGGAATCAAATGATATTGATAGTTTGTCCATTGACGAACTTTAAAGCAGTCTGTTGGTTCATGAGCAAAGAATGTGTAGGCATGCTGTGGAGGAACAAGCACTACAAGTCACGAATGATGGAGGACGAAGAGGTGGCCGTAGCTCTTACCGCGGGAGAGGAAGAGGACGTGGTCGATCGGGATTTGACAAATCTACAGTGGAATGCTATCACTGTCACGGGCTTGGCCATTTTCAATGGGAGTGCCCTAAAAAGGAGAAACAAGCAAACCTGGCCGAGATAAGTGAAGAGATGCTGCTTATGGCATACGTGGATGATAACAAAACTAGCAGTGACTGTGTGTGGTTTCTGGATTCAGGGTGCAGCAATCATATGAGTGGCAAGAATGAGCTTTTCTGTCATCTTGATGAAGGCTTCAAAGATTCTGTTAAACTGGGAAATGATGCAAGCCTGATAGTGCAGGGAAAGGGCAGCGTTCGAATGGAGATAGATGGACTCATGCATGTGATCACTGAGGTGTTTTATGTACCAGACTTGAAGAATAACCTATTGAGTATTGGTCAACTACAAGAGAAAGGTCTTGCAGTTCTCATGCGACACGGAGTTTGCAAGATCTTTCATCCTGAGCGGGGCTTAATCCTTGAAACTGCTATGTCCCATAACAGGATGTTCATTCTCATTGCACGATGTCAGATGAGGGAGCAAAAGTGTCTCGTATCTCTAGTCTTGGAACAATCCCAACTTTGGCATTGTCGATATGGTCATCTAAGCTGGAGCGGTATCAATGTTCTTCAACAGAAGAAGATGGTGGAGGGTATGCCACAGTTCAAAGTCCCTTCGAAGGTTTGTGAAGATTGCTTGGTGGGAAAACAACGAAGGGACTCATTTCCAAAGGAAAGCACGTGGAGGGCATCAGGTATTCTTCAGTTAATTCATGCTGATATTTGTGGGCCAATCAATCCAATATCAAATAGGAGAAAATGGTATCTCATCACTTTCATAGATGCTTTTAGTCGTAAAACTTGGGTGTACTTTTTGGTAGAAAAGTCTGAAGCTTTTGTTGTTTTTAAGAACTACAAAGCTAGGGTTGAAAAAGAAACAGGAGCATACATCAGGGCCCTTCGCACTGATAGAGGAGGAGAATTCACATCACAAGAGTTCACTAACTTTTGTGAAGTGAATGGCATTCGAAGACAACTCACAGCTGCATACTCTCCACAGCAAAACGGAGTTGCCGAGAGGAAGAATCGGACAATTATGAACATGGTCCGGAGCATGCTTTCTGGAAAGAACATCCCAAAAACAATTTGGCCTGAAGCTGTCAATTGGACTGTGCATATTCTCAATCGGAGTCCCACACTTGCAGTAAGAAGCAAGACTCCAGAAGAGGCATGGAGTGGAAAGAAACCCTCAGTGAGTCATTTCAGAATCTTTGGATGTATTGCTCACGCCCATGTACCAGATAACAGAAGAATCAAGCTTGACAACAAGAGTTTGAAATGCATATTCCTTGGGGTGAGTGATGAGTCAAAAGCCTATAGACTATATAATCCAATTTCTCAAAAAATCGTTGTGAGCCGAGACGTTGTTTTTGACGAGGATCAAAGTTGGGAGTGGGAGGCCAGTTACACAGGAGATATGGCAGCTGACCTTGAGTGGGAGACAAATGAGGAAGAGAGTACAGAAAATGGCGATAGTATAGAGGAACCCGAAATTAGCAGCACTGAGGAAGGTGAGAGCAGTGAAGACTCACCTCATGAAGAGACTGTGGAGAATTCACCTCATGGGGCATGGATACGAAGACCACCAGTATGGATGCGAGACTATGTAAGTGGGGAAGGTTGCTCTGAGGAAGAAGACTCCAACGTTGCATGCATGGCTGTGGTTCCAGAAGATTCCAACGTTGCATGCATGGTTGAGATTCCTGATAGTGACCCTATCTTCTATGAAGATGCAGTTAAAAGTGAGAAATGGAGGCAGGCCATGAACTCAGAGATCGAGGCAATCGAAAAGAATGAAACGTGGGAACTTACTACGTTACCCCCTGGTGGCAAAGTGATCGGTGTTAAGTGGGTTTACAAGACGAAACTCAATGAGGATGGAGAAGTAGATAAGTGTAAGGCACGACTCGTTGCAAAAGGGTACAGTCAAGAGTATGGGGTAGATTATGCTGAGGTATTTGCACCGGTGGCTAGACTCGACACCATTCGAATCGTAATTTCACTTGCTGCTCAGAAGGGATGGATGCTCTATCAACTAGACGTCAAGTCTGCGTTTTTGCATGGAGAGATAAATGAAGAAGTCTTTGTTGCCCAGCCTCTTGGGTATGAGAAAGTAGGACATGAACACAAAGTATACAAGCTTAAGAAAGCCTTGTATGGTCTCAAGCAAGCTCCCCGAGCTTGGTACAGCCGGATAGAGACTTACTTTGTCAATGAGGGTTTCAAGAAGTGCCCATATGAACACACTTTATTCATCAAAGCAGCGGATGGAGGTAAAATTTTGATTGTTTGTCTGTATGTAGACGATCTAATCTTTACTGGAAATAATGAAGTTATGTTTGAAGACTTTAAACGATCCATGATGATAGAATTTGATATGACTGATCTTGGAAAAATGAAGTTTTTCTTGGGTATTGAGGTATTGCAACGATCAGATGGAGTGTTCATTGGTCAACGTAAATATGCACAGGAGGTGCTTAAAAGGTTCAACATGGATCATTGCAATCCAGTGGATAATCTAGCAGTTCCAGGGTTTAAGTTAAGGAAGGATGAAGGTGGAGTAAGGGTGGACAGCACGTTCTACAAACAAATCGTAGGAAGCCTCATGTATTTAACTGCTACACGTCCTGACATGGCATTTATAGTAAGCTTGATCAGCAGGTACATGGAGCATCCTATTGAAATGCATTTACAGGCGGCAAAAAGAGCGTTGAGGTATGTGAAGGGAACCATTGGCCTTGGGGTGTTTTACAGGAAGGGAGGAAATCAGGAGCTTCTGGGATACTCGGACAGTGATTATGCAGGGGATCAAGATGACAGAAAGAGTACTTCAGGTTATGTGTTTTTAATGAGTTCAGGAGCTGTGTCTTGGTCTTCGAAGAAACAACCCGTGGTCACTCTTTCCACCACTGAGGCTGAGTTTATAGCTGCTGCATCTAGTGCTTGTCAAGCTGTCTGGTTAAGGAGAATCTTAAAGGAACTGTGTCATGATCAGTGCAAGGCCACGGTGCTACTTTGTGACAACGTATCGGCCATCAAACTCTCAAAAAATCCAGTCCTGCATGGTCGAAGCAAACACATTGATGTCCGCTTTCACTTCCTGCGTGATCTTACAAAGGAAGAAGTTGTAGAATTGGTTCAGTGCTCAACCCAGGAGCAAGTTGCAGATATTTTCACAAAGCCGTTGAAGCTTGAAGATTTCTTGAAGCTGCGAGGTTTGCTAGGCATCTGTTCTTATCCTGGAATAAACTGAAAGGTGATAACTTTCAGTTTAAGGGAGGATGTTAAAGTTGTTAGGATTCTGTTAACCACTAGGGTTAAGCTTCCTAGTTTCTAGGTCAACTTTGTAGCTGTTAATAATTCCTATTATTAAGGAACAAGTATTGTTGCACGTTTAGTCTTTTACCCTAGTCAGATACCACGATTCTAGGTGCTGTAAAAATCGTGGGTTGTTGCTTTCATTCAGTTACCTTGTAAGGCTATAAGTAGTCTATGTTATCTTTGAATTCAATAAGAATATTCTCCCAGAAAACAAGTGTGTATTGAACTTTCTTCTCTCGCAATCTCTCGAAGCTCTTTCTGGTTCCTAACATACTAAAACCACCACCCAAGCCCAGTCTCGGATGGAGCCCACCGTAACCTCTTGCAGCCCTTCTCCCCCACTGCGAAAAATTGGGTTTTCTTTACGAACCTGTGGCACACTTGTTCTTTCCCCTCGCCTAGACCATCGTCGAGAAGACAATGGTGGCTTTGAGCTCCACTGGGCCACGCTGTGGTGACACTGCCGAAGGCAAAGCCGCAACCAAGCCGACGATCAAGAACTGGGTCCGTCAGTTAAGGTATGCACACACGGTAACGGTGCATTAATAGACCTGACCCAAGTCATCATCCCCTTTGCCGTGGTGGGCCTTGTACTCTCCGACCCAGCTAGCACCACTGGACTCCTGTGTTCAGCCCAAGGAAGGAATGATGAAAGAAAGAAACGAAAAAGTTTGATGTTAGCCTTGTGAGGCATGTTGAGAGAGAGTCTCGAAGACTCCGCCCACACATGGGTTTCGAAG
This sequence comes from Cotoneaster glaucophyllus, assembly GCA_036320875.1. Classification (NCBI taxonomy): domain Eukaryota; kingdom Viridiplantae; phylum Streptophyta; class Magnoliopsida; order Rosales; family Rosaceae; genus Cotoneaster; species Cotoneaster glaucophyllus. The sequence goes on from CM070062.1 coordinate 28,360,683, forward strand.
CAATTCGATTATATTGTCTGTGTGTTTTCAAATTGAACTGCATATACAGAGTATTTGTATTTCTATTGAGAATGCAGGTATGTTTAAGTCTCGAACTAGAAGTGTCGAGCATGCCGCAGTAACCTTTTGGGTTTTCTAGAACACACCACTCATGTTGAGAATATATAATCTCCATGATTAATCTGTAAAACCAAACCATAGCACTAATTTCCACACTTGAGGGACGCTAATTGAAATGGGTCCAAGATGTGACGTTTCACTTGACTACCAAGAAATTGAGAAACCATTGAGGCCAACAATGGCATGGAAATGGTGACAAAAGCCTCCACCATGGCTCTCGCTCACTCTTAAGGACCGCTTAAGTCCACGAATGGTACAATTCTAACAATTTGTAGAATCCGATTGAATTTGACTAGAGAAGATTTTCTCGTCCTTCCATTCTCCTGCAATAGCAGTATAAAAGAACGTAAGTTCACTAATTTCTCGGATATGATAACTACTATGTTGCTTCTTGAAAAGCACAACAATGCCCCTAACTAAGTTTGTCAAGCACGCTTCTACTGGCTCATACTCCGAAATAAATGTTGAGTGCTTCACAAAGCCCAAATAGCCGATATTGGCATATAGGTCGCGACATGCGTAGCAAGCCCTAGCTCGCGAATAATGACAGAATCAGGGCCCGCCAAGGTGTAGCGATCACGACCATGAGCTTGATCCCTTGGCTTCTAAGATCCAAAACTTCAGGACTTAGGGATAGTCCCTAAACCAATGTTTCTGAGGAGTACCATTCCATAGTCAACATATGAAACTTATTTTATCTTGTAATCTTAAAGACACCACCTCGTAGAGATAGATATACCTGTAAGAGTCGGTGCATGTAAGAGAAATTTTTTGACATGGAAGTCCGTATATTGGCTAAATCACCCCTAGTGAGTTTAGTTAAGTTTGTGAACAATTCTTATATTCTTGGATTTAAGTTTGGTGTTTGTTCTATTTTTGGATATCATTATGGATATTTGATGTTTGTTCTATTCTTGGATATCATTATGGATATTGACTCGAATATGAGTTAATTGAATCATATTTTTCAAATACGTGTGACCAAGTTCGATTAACATGTGATTTGGTACAAAAGTAGACAAAAAGTCGTCTGAATGAATGTGCAAATTCGCATTCTAACTTCATACCTGAGGTCACTCATCTGACAACCAAATTGGGTTCATCCAGCCCGTTTCTAGGCCCTGGCAACACCCACCTTATAGAGAGACTGAGGATCTGATTTTTGAAGTTTAGTGTTTTTGGGATTTTCTGGGTGGGTAATAATTTTTTATTTGGTATTAGGTCCGACGATGGTTAGTACTTTACTCTGCGGCGTTTGACTGGAACATTTAAAATTTAAAAACTGTCTGGGACCCAGTAAATGAATTAAATAGACTCAGATGATTCTTTCATTCTTTGGGGTGGGAGGTGTAATATCTGTCTTACTGTGTGATATAAATTCATGATTTAATTAGTAGATTAATAGCTTTTGCAGATAATTTAGGGATTTGATTTAGTTTGATATGCTTATGTTCAATTGAGGAGTTGAAATGGAAAAGATCTTGGATTGATTGAAGATTGTGATTAATTTAAACCGTTTTGCTTTAACAGGAAGATTTAAAGTGCAAATCAAGCTTACTTAAACGAAAAGTTCTAAACTTTTTCATATTTTTATTCCGGATGCTGTCACTTAAACCCTTTTGCTCGGAATCGTTTTTGTGATAGTTCTTCTGGTATGTCATCAGTTCAACATTGTTTGTTTTAATCTGATTGTTTAAGATAGATGGTTTAACTTGGTGCAACATGAGTGTGTTGTGCTGTGCCTGAAGAATCGTTTTTAAGTCTGAAAGATGGTTTTTTATAGTGAATGTATTGTTTCCGCTATATGTTACTTATGAGTATGTATTGATTGTTAGAGACTGGAGACGGAGAAGAAGAAGATAATATATGGAGGACGGCGCAGGAAGAGGTTTGGAATGCCAGAAGACTATGGATGGGAAGGCGAGTAACGGGAATGGTTCGGAGAAGGCCATCCCTTCTTGTTGCTTGAAGGCTATGGCTTCTACCCCTGAGGCCGAGGCAAAATGTCATTCTACTGTTGTTTCTGGGTGGTTCTCAGAATCCCAGTCTCGCTCTGGTCATTATCTATGATTTTTCACTTTTGTAAATTGACTTCTTGTTGGTTGTTTGTGATTGACTCCTTGCTTTTCTTTTTTGTAATTGCAGAGAAGGATTGTAAAAAGGTTTATTTCAACAACCCTATGTGGCCAGGTATGCACTTGTATGCATCCACACATTTCGTGTTCTCAATTGTAGTTTCTTTATATACCACACGATGCATGCTTCATTTTTCACTTCTGGATCAAGATCCCCTGTCTTGTGTTCTTTACTGAGGATGCTAAGTTTTATTGCTGGTCATGATCTCTTGCTTATTTTGTGATCTTTCGTTCTCAGTGTAACTTTAGGAAAACTTGTCCATTAGAGGACCGCTTTGTCAAATTTACACCGTTTTCATGTAATGAGGAAAAGATAAAACGAACAGAGTAGTTTTTCTTGCTTCAGTGATATCTTGTATTGGCAACTCCATGATCTGAATTTCATTTGGTAACTTGTTGAAGCTTTTGGTATTTTTTTTTTTTTTTTTTTTTTTGTCTCCTCTTATTTTTCTCACTGTTCATATTTAAGGAGTGCTTCTTTTACAATTATCGCTTCTAATCGGAATACTCCTTTGTGAAATTTCACACCTCTAAATTGAGAGTTTTTCTGCATGTATTTGTGTTGAAGGTTTTCATTTTTGTTATTATTTTTTTGCAGGTGAAGCTCATTCACTGAAAGTAGAAAATATTCTGTATAGGGGAAAATCAGAGTTCCAAGAGATTTTGGTGTTTGAGGTTTGTCATTTTTGTCTTAAGACAGTTTAATTTGCTTGTTTTATCTCCCTTGCGTTCCTTTTCTAAATCTTATTTATGAATTCCTTTTTATGCAGTCCTCAATATATGGAAAAGTGCTTGTTCTTGATGGCATTATCCAGCTGAGTGAGAAAGATGAATGTGCATACCAGGAAATGATAGCACATCTACCTCTTTGTTCAATTTCCTCCCCCAAGACAGTAATTATACATGATCCATCCCTGCCTCATGTTTTTTGTTGTTGTGTGTGGTGTGTGTGACTGTGTGTGTAAAGTCTGCTGAATCTCTTGATCTCTTGATCACGATCACCGGTGACCATGAGAACACATAGTATAACTAGATTGAAATCAATTTTTTGCTTTGATTTCAAAAAGTGAAACACTTTATCTGGGATTTGAATAGAGTTTGAATGTTCTTCATGCACTTTTCTTTTGCATATTCTCGGAAAGCTTAAGATGGTTTTCACTGCATTGGTGAGCTGAACCCGAATACATGAGCTCATGGTCATGATGCTGACTCTGGTATGAATTGCAAAGGCTATCTGAAGATTTAGGGATCCCTTGTTCGTTACCAGCCAGGCATCAGATATGGTGTTTAGCCCATAAAATTGTATTATTCAGCCTCATTTTTGGCTTGACTTGGATGCAATGATTTTGTAACCAAAACCCTATGAAACACTCATTGTCAACCAAAACCCTATGAAATTACCAATTTAACCCTCTAATTAAAAAAGAACATGAATAAGAAATATGGGGCAGAAATGTAATTTCACACAACCAAATTTTGTTTTTTTTAAAAGCCTCACCTACATGTAGTCCTAACATATCTCTAATTATAAAAAAAATAAAAAATAAAAAATAAAACTTCCCACTCTCATGTTCTCTATCACTCCCTTCCTCTCTCCTTCTATTTCAAAAACAAAAATAAAAAAATTTCTCACACTTTGTGTATGTCCATATGCTAGTATATAATTAGTATCGGTACATTCACAAAAAAAAATTATATAGGTAGAAATAAAAACTAAAAAGAATATTGGCACAAATAATAATAAAAAGAGTACAAATTATAAATAGAAATATATGAAAAAAAATACTAAAAAGATATATTTGGAAATGGTTAATAAGTTTTTCATTTTTTAAATTGACATATGACGACTTGTAAATAATTTTAATATTCAAATAATGACATGAAGATTATACAAGGACCTTGATAAAAAATAAAAAAAAATTAATAAAGTTTCAATTAATGAGAACGAAAAATGAGGAATGAGAACTTAATTTATCCTTTATAAAAAATGTTGATTGTCAATGGATATAATGCAACCTTAGATTTCGCAGGCCCCACCAGAAACTGTAAAAGAACTTCTTTCCAAATTTTATATGCTCTGTGTTTTGATTCTTAAGAAAATCAAGAAATATTCCAAAGTTAAACTGGCCATCTTCTGGATTATTCAACGAGAAATGCTCCTCTAGAATTGTTATATATTTTTCAGTAGTAATATGATTATCGCAGTGGAAAGTACTCATACATTCCATGAAATTGTCACTATGCTTGTGACAAGCCATGTGCCAACATGTTAACTCTCGTTCAATAGAAAATAAGTACCAAAAAGCTCCAAGTACCTAAATTCATAACATGCAAACACAAAACCCCGGATAATTAGTCCAACATTAAAAAAAATAATAAAAAAAAACCTTGCATCCATAATCCAACATTAGTGATTACCAAAAGTATTAAAATAGAATGACAATTGAGATGAAACTTACGTGACTGGCAAGTATGTAGAGAATCAAGTTGTATAGACCCTTAGCCCATATCCCATTAGTCCTTTTGAAATGCTTGGCCGACAGGTAAATTCGACAAATCCTCGGAAAATATTGACAGAGAAGAAAAAAATTCAGAAAGTATAAGTGTTCCGCAATTCCTGAGCCCTTCATGTAGTAAAACATAACTACCATTAGCAGCTGCAGAAAATCAAAAGATAAAGAAGGGTTAGAACATAGAAGTCCATCAATTTCAGGTAGCCACAAAAAAAGAAAATTACTGCAGTTTAGTTCATTTCTCTTACTTGTGGGAGGGGAATAAGAGCCAAACAGTCTATTACAGTGAAGACAGTTAACCACGGCATCTTTTGATCTATCAACTGTGTGATTTTCAATTTCGTAACTGAATTTCCCCCAGCTTGTCCCACCGCCGCGGAGGGTTCATTTTCCGGGGTATTCTTTCTGACAAACTTTGCTTGTTTAACACTGTAACAAATTTCACATATCAAATGCACGAGAAAGACGAAATCCGTGAGTGACCGCACAAGAAAAGCAACAACAATCAACATTTTGTCCATTTGAAGGCACTTTTTACGCTGATCGATAATCAGGACGTAAAAGAAGAAAGGATCCAGATAGACAGCAAATATGCATGATGTCACAAGTATTTTGTTCCATATGTTAAGGTAAGGTCCCGGCTCCAGACTAAAAATCTCCTTTATCAGTTTAAGGGCCCCGCTGCCAATTGGTATCGGACCTTCTCCAGCCGTTCTGGGAAACAGGCAACAAACAACAAATGAACTTCATATATATATGTATGCATTCACCCAAAACCCTAAACAACAAATGAACTAAAAAATCTCCTTTATCATGCTGCAGATTACAAATCTCCTTTATCGGAAATTATCATTCTATCCCTCTAATCAAAACTGAACTGAATTAATAATTATGGGCGATTTAATTATTACATGAACACGAATTTTTCTACTACCGCCATTGACAACTTCAGGTCGTCGTGGATGGCCAAAATCTCATCTCCAATGTCGGCGAACATCGTTTTTAAGATGATGGAGTCCAGGGATTGTGAGATTATCCTAAATCTCTTCCGAATTTGGGTTTTGGGCGATGAACTTACCACACCACCGTCGATTTTGACGAGGTGGGGTTGCAGCAAGCAACGCCGGCTACTAAAGCCAGCACCCAAGCCCAGTCTTCGGTGGAGCCCACCATAGCCTCTTGCGGCCCTTCTCCCCCAGCCGCGATTTACTCTCGCCGCGAAAGATTGAAGTTTATCCTAAATCTCTCCGTGTGTTCAGCTCAAGGAAGGAAAGATGAAAGAAAGAAAATGTTTGATATCTTTTTTGGGAAAATTAGAATCCCTACAACTTTTTTTTATATCTTTCAGACTAAACATGTCACATCCATGCCCCGTCCCCACCACATTCCGGACTCGACTCCACCGTAGCACGATATTGTCCGCTTTGGGCCCCGGCCACGCCCTCACGGTTTTGTTTCTAGGAACTCACACGAGAACTTCCCAGTGGATCACCCATCATGAGATTGCTCTTGCGCGAACTCGCTTAACTTCGGAGTTCCGATGGAATCCGAAGCCAGTGAGCTCCCAAAATGCCTCGTGCTAGGTAGAGATGAGAATATACATATAAGGCTTACATGATAGACACCCATGGACGATGTGGGATCTTACAAAACATTTGTGCCTTTTCAAGTTTTGATTAAAGTGCTTTAACCAATAGACACCTCACCATTTTCTCTATTAAATTAAATTACATGTCATTATTGTATTTTCTTAAAATAAAATGTTAATTATTAATTTCTAAATTTATCCTCTTAGTTTTTTTTATGCGTTTTTCTCCTTATTTAGTGGGATATTAGTTATTAACTCTATTATCTCTTCTTCCAATTATAATTTTTCGATCAAAATAATTTTTTTTGTTCTACAAACATTAAATATTATCTCTTTTTTCAAATGGTTCGTTTTATTGATTTTTTTTTTCCAAATGGTTGGTAATCCAACATATAAAGCACTGTGTAATTTTTCATATTTTTTATCTATTTTTCTTTGCTTTTTTTATTTTTTATTTTTTATTTTTACATATAGTTTTCGACAAACTATTATTAGGTACAACATATTATGTGTATATTGCCATTAGGTACGTTTTAATTTGTAAAAAACATTTATTGGTACGTTTATTTGTGGTTTTGGTACGTTCGATTTGGTACATATTGTTGATACTTTTGATTTTGGTACGTTTGATTTCATAAACATTATTCATTGGTACGTTTATATTGTTTTTATACCTATTTTCTCTTAATGTATTGATAAAAAAAATTATATTGGTACATTTGATTTCGTGAGATTTAAAAATATTTTCAACCGTTTTGGGAATAATATATTAAATCGTAGATACTCATTGCTAAATTGTAGGAAGTATTGTGAAAATAAATTGTATTTAACTAGGGTTTTTTTTTGTTTACAATTATCTCCAAAGGGGGAGAGGGTAATCAAAATGCTAGATTGTAGGAAGTTTGGTTCAATATGTCTTGGCGGGAGATTGGGTAGTGGCAGGTCATGTAATTTTGGTATAAAAAATGATTATGATGAGAATAAGAGTTTAATCAAATTTCTAAAGGGCATAAATGCTTAGTCTATAAATTCATAACTGAAGCACCTATATCAAAATATCCTTTTCTTTTTTTTTTGAATGAACGATATTATCTACGCTAACGGAAGGGGGTGGGCTTAGCCCCACAATAGGCTAGCAATAATATGGAGAATTGAACCTAAGACTTCTCACAGACAATTAAAGAAGAATATCACTAGACCGTAGTACAAAGTGACAAGAAAAAGTTTGATGTTAGCCTTGTGAGGCATATTAAGAGTCTCGAAGACTATGCCCCACACACATGGGTATTGAAGCTATTCGCTTTAGCTGAATTTGATTTAACCGTCGATTATAATGTGCAATATTGTTTGTGTGTGTTTCAATTGAGTTGCATATATAGTATATTTGTATTTCTATTGAGAATGCATATATGTTTAAGTCTCGAATTCACTAGAAGTTTCGAGCATGCTAGAACGCACCATTCATGTTGAGACCATACGTGCTCTATGATTAATCTGTTAAGCCAAATCATGTATTAGAACTCAAATGTTCTAAATATGTTGCCAATGGTTGACTTATTCAGATAGCATTAATTTTCACACTTGTTGGACGCCAATTGAAATGAGTCCAAGACATGAAGTTCTACTTGACTACTGTGAAATTGAAAAACCAGGACAATGATCATGTTGGAACTACCACTAAAAAAATTAACTGAAAATATGACTTTAGCCCTTCAAACTCAATTTTCTTCATATAAAACCCTACATAACTTTTTTACTCAAAGAAAACCCAATGACTAGGATTCACATAAGCAAATTCATTAATTTCATATTACTTCACACATTTTACATTTTTCACATTCCTAAACTACCCTTAGTACATATTTGATGTAGACAATTAATTGTAAAGAGAGAGTAAATGATTTTGCAACAAGAAAAAAAAGACATTAATGTTAAAAATTTATTGCATATTAATTTTTTAGAAAGGCTTTGAATTTTCATAAAACTATTCAATTCAGTTTTTTCACCCTACTCTTGAACACTTTTGAATTTATCCTTTTTTTTATTAATATACTAGAACATTGTATTTCATTATCTACATGCACATTAATTTACCTACAACAAAATATTATTATTTTTCTTGTATTTCACTTCACTCTGTATTTCAATTAATTTACCTACATGCACAATAATTTACCTAGAACATTGTATTTCATTATAATTTACCTACAAGTTAGAGGAATACTATTTGATTCAAAATATATAATATAGGTGTAGTATTTTTTTTTAAATAATTGGAACAAAATAATTTACCTACCAATTAATATGGATAAAATTGCTACAAAATATATAGCGAAAAAAAACTACTTTTCTAGTTTGACATGGATACGGTTAATCCAAACACTTTTTACATTTTATTTCACTTTTTCTACTACTTGTAATTTGGCATAAATTTAGGAATTTGGAAAAGGGACCATAAAGTATGAGTGGCATGGGTGTAAATAAATTGTATTAATAAGTCAATAATATTCCCATATGTTTGCAAATTTTAAATTTGGGCTTAAACTGAATCTTTAAAGATAGATGGGTTTTTATTTAGACATAATGAGTTGTAAGGGCTAAAATCTAAAGCATCCAAAAATTAAATAGAATATCTTCACATCACTTAGCACAAAGCATATCTTATTGGAGATCATGGCTCACTGCCCAAATGGAGTGCAACATGGTGCGCTGCTATACTTTGAGAGTGACAGATAAGAGTGTTCTAAGTTCAGTTCGGAAGAGGATCCTCTCTGGAGCCAGTTCCACCGGAGCCTCCGATCCTCCTCCTTCCTCTTCTTTCTTTGCAGGTTTTCGGCCCCCATAGTTGGCGTCGTGCTCCCCCGGAGTCGACGTCGTGGTCTCTTCTGAGCTAGTTATCGGAAAACTTCAAAGCCACACAGTTGGTGACGACTACTACGACGTTGCCGATATCTAGCTCCGGGAAGCCCACAACGCCGACTTCGGGAGCCGAAAATGTGCAGAGAAAGAAGAGGAAGGAGGAGGATCCGGAGGATCCGGAGGCTCCGGTGGAACCGGCTCCAGAGAGGATTCTCTCCCAGTTCAAAATTCGAAATACTTGAGAGAGAGAGAGAGAGAGAGAGAAGGAGTACGAACCTGACATCTTTCTCTGCTGGCGGGTTCTCCGCATCGGAAGTTACCACACTGACGTTTCTCTGCATAGTAAAATATATATGTACTCAATGCCCCCTTGATGATGAGTAAAATAGGCTACCTAAATAGCTACGACGAGGTTTCCAGTTTACAAGATGGAGAGAGAATAGAATGCAGAGAGCTATCATTTGAGTTGAGTTGCAGAACTGAAGCTCCTAGCTGCGTTGCCATTCGCTTTTACGACAAACTGAATCAACGTTTATCACGTAGGTCTTTTCATATGACGTAAGTTTTTTAATATTACGTAGGTCTTTTAATATGACGTAAATTTTAAGGGCCATCTATATTTCAATGGGGAGGGATCGTAGCACTACTTTTTTACGCAACTTTTAATATACGTTTTTGTGGAGCTCATTCTGTAATGTATTTTAACTATTTAAACAGTTTATCTTTTAGAACATCGTTCATAAATTATTTTTGCAAAAAATTAGTCATATCCAAAACTGATAAGTCATTCATTCATTTGTAGTGAAAAAAATTTGACGAATACGATTCTTCAAAAGTACCTAAACCCTTCATCTAACGGGTTATATGTTTTAGATTTGATAATTTTTTATAGACAAGATCTTTGAGAGAATACCTAAAAGATAAACGGTTCTAATCGTTGAAATACATTACAAAATAGACTGAACAAAAATGTGTCTAAAATTGATGTCACATATCTTTCTTCTATTCCAATATATCATTAATAGATCAGTCTTAAAGTTATTAATACATGATGATAATAATAATAGAAACTCATGTTAAGTTATGCAACGTAAATTGCTATTCCATTATGACTTGATATTTGGACTCAAATGCCATTTAAGGCATGCCATTTTTTAAACCAATAATATAAAGTCCACTTTCTTAGAAGAACCCAAAAAGTAGTTGACTAGAATATATGATTGACATCAATAAAATATTGAGTAGAAACCGCGAAAACGTCTGTTACCTCTTTTAAATAATAAAATATGAAAAAATTAGTATCCAATCCTTAATTACTAATGTTCTTTAATTGAAATCTTATTAGTTTTCATATTTTGATCAAGGTCTCTAACGTTAATGCAATAATGAATTTACATGTTTATTATGTAATTTTTTAATATAAAAATTAGTAAATAATTTAGGATTTAATACTCACACTTCTATTAAACTTCTAATTAATTTTCAATTCAAACATTTCCAAAATAATAAAAAATAAAATTAGATTAAGTTTGTACCTATTAGTTTTTTTTTTTAAAAAAAAGATTCTCAATTTTTTAATCTTAAATGTACCCATTCATATATAATTTTTTAATTTTTTTTAATCTTAAATGTACCCATTCTCAAATATACCAATTTGTTATAATGAACCATTTTTTAAAAATAAAATCCATTCAAAATTTTTAATCCATTTTTAAGCTTATATGGTTTCATTCTTTTTCGTTAATTTTGAGAATGTATCAATGTCAAGTTTGATTGAAGAAATTTACTAATGTTATTAAGCCTAATATCTTTTTTTTTTTCTGTGCTTTTGAAGAATGTACCCATGTTTTGGTACAATGTTAATTTTGGTGAATGTACCAATATATATATATATATATATATATATATATATATATATATATATATATATATGCACACACACACTAACTATATAATAGAGAGTATAATTTATATTTTATTATTTTTAATCCCACAAATTATGAGTTTTATTTAAAATCCCATTAATATAAACAATTACAATTTTTAATTTAAAAAATATAGTAACTTACATTATTACATTAATGTCAGGGACGTCGATAAAAAACTAAAAACTAACAAGGTTTCAGTAAAAAAATATTGATAATTAGGGACCGCATCCAAAGTGTCCCATAAAATATATTCGTCTCACACACATGTGGGAAAGGCCAAAAATCAAAGACAAAGAGCAAAGAACAAAGAAGACGGAGAACAAGTTAACCAAAAAAAAGATGAAGACAGAGAACAAAGAACAAAGAACAAAGAACAAAGAACAAAGAGGAAAGAATAAAGACACAGAACAAGAAATAACGAAGTGAACTCATTCCACACAAAGAATCTCTTGTCTTGGTGTATTAATATATGTACAATGTAGGTAGTTGGCTGCAGAAGAAAACATCTGAGATTCTTTCATCGATTAAATTTCTCACCTGTAGGAAAAGGCGAGCAAATTTTTTTTCAAAAGGGACCAACAGCATGAAATGCACGTAAAAAATTATAGATAACGCTTCTGTCTTTTATGAGGGATTTACTTGTCCTCCTATTTATGTTTAACGAACATTTACTGTCCGAATATCAAAATCATAATTGTTCATTCTCTTTATCACATCTAAATTTTAGACATCAATTTCATGTATTTCTTCCAATTACTTATGACTTACACATGCAAATTTGAAGGTTAGGTTTTCCTAATATTTGCCTACTTGGACCCCCAACATAGTTGCAATCTGTTTGTGGTATTCATATCAAATATAAACATGCATGACTCATTCAATTTTGTGAAACCTTTTGAAAAACAATGCAACCCTTAAGACATGGTATTCATCTTGAGTGAACTTGCACATATTAACCACAAGAAACCTTCGTCAATTTCAAGGACTGACCTCCGACTAAAATTGCATCAAATTACTTTTCTAAATATTCTACGGTGATCAAGCATCAAGACAAATAGCTAGTTTCAAAATGATGATTAATAACTCAAAACCTGCATGCATAATATCATACGCAAATTGAAAAGAAAATACATATTCTTGTCAAGGCTCGTGGCATCGCCTTAGCGAAAGCGAATTAGTTACGAACAATCGTAAAACAAAATATTATTAAAAACATGGATATAAAACACCTTATAAATAAACAAAGGCTCTCTAAGCCAAATTCTCTAATGTGTTCCAAAAATCCTAATGACACACCTCGACATGAGTCGAGGCATGCTGGCCGTCACCCGAAGGTGACGTAACCAAAAGTGTAAGTGATGTAAAAAAATGTGAATAAATTAAAACCGAAACTAGAATTTATTTAAACTAATAAAGTGAGTGCGCAGTAGTGGGTAGAACACATAGATTTCGAACGTTCTCCAGCCTCTCTTGGAAACACGCAACTAAAAAAATCTCAAAAAATCCCAAACCGTTATGTACCCAATCCCGAACCGTTATGTACGGGATTGGGATCTCATATGGCCTTGTTCCGTATTCTCGAACTGAACCGATCAATATTTTAGTATAATTTTAAATATATTTTAATTAATAATGGCCATTGGATTTAGTTGAGGTTCAATCTCAACCGTTCGTTACTCTCTGTCACCTTACTTCCTTATAGACTTCAAACTGTCCCATCTATCATCTCACTTCCATAAAGCTTCCTACACCTTAGCTATCATCATTATGTCTGGAACCATAATGACTTCCACCTCTTTGCTAGCACCTAGACTCTAGGCATATTGACTTTCAAACATAAAGCAAAAACAACTTCGGCTTCACAATACAAAACCAACGTGGCTTTCATGCATAACCCTAATATTGTTTCTCTCTCTCTCCCTCCCTCCCTCATCTGAGTTCTCTTTGATTTCTCTGTCGCCCAGCCAATGCAGCCACCACACACCACCACCAAATGATTTCGTGGCGCAACCACCACATGCCCACCACCACGTCGCACAACCACCACGACTCGCTTGTTGTTTCTTTGTCTCTCGATCTCTCCTCTTCCCTTATTCTCCACCTATGTCGGCGCTATGGGAAATCTTTGCACGGAAAATGCCCAATCCCGAACTGTACCGAAATCCCAAAAAAATTTCGGAAATCCCAAACTTTCGATTCGGTTTCGATTTTTGGAATCTCATCCCGAAATAGATTGGTTCGGGATTCGGGTTATGAGTTTCGATTTGGGATCCCGTGCCGAACCTACCCTACACGCAACAAACAACAAATGAAATTTATATGCATTCACCCTAAACCCTTATAGGAGCCCCTCCAGCTAACAAACTAAACAAGATAAAATCAGACACAAATCTTATTCTAATGGCAGCTTTTGGGTATATTTCAGTTATTCTTCACTAAAACAAGTATTCGTCCTTGCATAAGGTAAAATAATAATGAATAATAATAAGAGAATTGTAGTTGGCACTCCAAACTTTATGTCACCGAACATTGTTTTTTAGATGAGAGATTTTGATGATGCCGGTGTTGGTGGGGTTGCAGCAAGCAACGCCGCAGGCCCAATGCCTACTAAAGCCACCACTCAAGCCCAATCTCCGATGGAGCCCACCGTAACGCCCTTCTACCCCACCGCGAAAAATTGGGTTTTATTTACGAACCTATGGAGCACTCGTTCTTTCCCCTCGCCTAGACCTTCGTCGAGACGACAATGGTGGCTTTGAGCTCCACTGGGCCACGCTGTGGTGACACTGCCGAAGGCAAAGCCGCAACCAAGCCGACGATCAAGAACTGGGTCCGTCAGTTAAGGTATGCACACCAGGTAACGTATGTATCTTCTGTGGGCCGGTCATGATGCATTGATAGACTTGACCCAAGTCATCACCCCCTTTGCCGTGGTAGGCCTTGTACTCTCCGACCCAGCTAGCACCATTGGACTCCGCCCCACACACATGGGTTTCGAAGCTATTCGATTATATTGTTTGTGTGTTTTTCAATTGAATTGCATATATAGTATATTTCTATTTCTATTGAGAATGCATGTATGTTTAAGTCTCGAACTAGAAGTTTCGAGCATGCCGCAAAAACCTTTTGGGTTTTCTAGAACGCACCACTCATGTTGAGAACATATGGTCTCCATGATTAATCCGTTAAACCAAACCATGTATTAGAACTCGAATGTTCTAACTTTGATGCCAATGGATGTCTTAGTCACATAGCACTAATTTCCACACTTGTGGGACGCCAATTGAAATGGATCCAAGATGTGACGTTCCACTTGACTACCAAGAAATTGAGAAACCATTGAGACCAACAATGACATGGAAGTGGTGACAAAAGCCTCCACCATGGCTCTCGCTCATTCTTAAGGACCGCTTAAGTCCACGAATGGTACAGTTCTAACAATTTGTAGAATCCTATTGAATTTGACTAGAGAAGATTTTCTCGTCCTTCCATGCTTCGACAATAGCAGTATAAAGAACGTAAGTTCATTGATTTCTCGGATATGATAACTACTATGTGGCTTCTTGAAAAGCACAACAATGCCCCTAACTAAGTTTGTCAAGCGCGCTTCTACTAGCTCATGCTCCAAAGTAAATGTTGAGTGCTTCACAAATCCCAAATAGCCGATATTGGCATATACGCCGCAACATGGGTAGCAAACCCTAGCTCGCGAATAATGACAGAATCAGACCCGCCAAGGTGTAGCGATCACGACCATGAGCTTGATCCCTTGGCTTCTAAGATCCAAAACTTCAACACTTAGGGATAGTCCCTAAACCAATGTTTTTAAGAAGTACCATTCCATAGTCAACATATGAAACTTATTTTATCTTGTGATCTTAAAGACACCACCTCGTAGAGATATACCTGTAAGAGCCGGGGCATGTCATAGACATTTTTTGACATGGAAGTCTGTGTATTGGCTGAATCGTCCTAGTGAGTTTAGTTGAGATTGTGAACAATTCTTATATTCCCGGATTTAAGTTTTGTGTTTGTTCTATTTTTGGATATCATTATGAATATGTGGTGTTTGTTCTATTCTTGGATATCATTATGGATATTGACTCGAATATGAATTAATTGAATCATATTTTTCAAATACGTGTGACCAAGTTCGATTAACATGTGATTTGGTGCAAAAGTAGACAAAAAGTCATCTGAATGAATGTGCAAATTCGCATTCTAACTTCATACCTGAGGTCACTCCTCTGACAACCAAATTGGGTTCATCCAACCCGTTTCTAGGCCCTGGCAACACCCACCTTATAGAGAGACTGAGGATCTGATTTTTGAAGTTTAGTGTTTTTGGGATTTTCTGGGTGGGTAATAATTTTTTATTTGGTATTAGGTCCGACGGTGGTTAGGACTTTACTCTGCGGCGTTTGACTGGGGCATTTAAAATTTAAAAGCTGTCTGGGACCCAGTAAATGAATTAAATAGACTTAGATGATTCTTTCATTCTTTGGGGTGGGAGGTGTAATATCTGTCTTACTGTGTGATATAAATTCATGATTTAATTAGTAGATTAATAGCTTTTGCAGATAATTTAGGGATTTGATTTAGTTTGATATGCTTATGTTCAATTTAGGAGTTGAAATGGAAAAGATTTTGCATTGATTGAAGATTGTGATTAACTTAAACCCTTTTGCTTTAACAAGAAGATTTTAAGTGCAAATCAAGCTTGCTTAAACGAAAAGTTTTAAACTTCTTCATAATTTCATTCCGGATGCTGTTACTTAAACCCTTTTGCTTGGAATCGTTTTTGTGATAGTTCTTCTGGTATGTCATTAGTTTAGCACTGTTTGTTTTAATCTGATTGTTTAAGACAGATGCTTTAACTTGGTGCAACATGAGTGCGTTGTGCTGTGCCAGAAGAATCGTTTTTTTAGTTCTGAAAGATGGTTTTTGTAGTGAATGTATTGTTTCCGCTATATGTTACTTATGAGTATGTATTGATTGTTAGAGACTGGAGACGGAGAAGAAGAAGATAATATATGGAGGACGGCGCAGGAAGAGGTTTGGAATCCCAGAAGACTATGGATGGGAAGGCGAGTAACGGGAATGGTTCGGAGAAGGCCATCCCTTCTTGTTGCTTGAAGGCTATGGCTTCTACCCCTCAGGCCGAGGCAAAATGTCATTCTACTGTTGTTTCTGGGTGGTTCTCAGAATCCCAGTCTCGCTCTGGTCATTATCTATGATTTTTCACTTTTGTAAATTGACTTCTTGTTGGTTGTTTGTAATTGACTCCTTTCTTTTCTTTTTTTTAATTGCAGAGAACGATTGTAAAAAGCTTTATTTCAACAACCCTATGTGGCCAGGTATGCACTTGTATGCATCCACACGTTTCGTGTTCTCAATTGTAGTTTCTTTATATACCACACAACGCATGCTTCATTTTTCACTTCTGGATCAAGATCCCTTTCTTGTGTTCTTTACTGTGGTTGCTAAGTTTTATTGCTGGTCATGATCTCTTGCTTATTTTGTGATCTTTCATTCTCAGTATAACTTTAGGAAAACTTGTCCATTAGTGATGCAGTGGATAAGGAGTTTATTCAACGGGGCTTTTGGTATTTTGGTGTTTGCTCATTCCGTTAATTATTAATTTGAGATTCATGTATCATAGGCTGTGATTTAGAGGACCGCTTTGTCAAATTTACACTGTTTTCATGTAATGAGGAAAAGATAAAACGAACGGAGTAGTTTTTCTTTCTTTAGTGATATCTTGTATTGGCAACTCCATGATCTGAATTTCATTTGGTAACTTGTTGAAGCTTTTGGTAAATGTTTTTTTTTCTTCTCTTCTTTTTCTCACTATTCATAGTAAGGAGTGCTTCTTTTACAATTATCGCTTCTAATCGGAATACTCCTTTGTGAAATTTCACACCTCTAAATTGAGAGTTTTTTTGCATGTATTTGTGTTGAAGGTTTTCATTTTTGTTATTATTTTTTTTTTCAGGTGAAGCTCATTCACTGAAAGTAGAAAATATTCTGTATAGGGGAAAATCAGAGTTCCAAGAGATTTTGGTGTTTGAGGTTTGTCATTTTTGTCTTAAGACAGTTTAATTTGCTTGTTTATCTCCCTTGCATTCCTTTTCTAAATCTTATTTATGAATTCCTTTTTATGCAGTCCTCAATATATGGAAAAGTGCTTGTTCTTGATGGCATTATCCAGCTGAGTGAGAAAGATGAATGTGCATACCAGGAGATGATAGCACATCTACCTCTTTGTTCAATTTCCTCCCCCAAGACAGTAATTATACATGATCCATCCCTACCTCATGTTTTTTGTTGTGTGTGTGTGTGTGTGTAAAGTCTGCTGAATCTCTTGTTCTCTGGATCGCGATCACCCGTGACCATGAGAACACATAGTATAACTAGATTGAAATCAATTTTTTGCTTTGATTTCAAAAAGTGAAACACTTTATCTGGGATTTGAATAGAGTTTGAATGTTCTTCATGCACTTTTCTTTTGCATATTCTCTGAAAGCTTAAGATGGTTTTCACTGCAATGGTGAGCTGAACCCGAATACATGAGCTCATGGTCATGCTGCTGATCGTAGTATGAATTGCAAAGGCTACCTGAAGATTTACGGATCCCTTGTTCGTTACCAGCCAGGCATCAGATATGGTGTTTAGCCCATAAAATTGTATTATTCAGCCTCATTTTTGGCTTGACTTGGATGCAATGATTTTGTAACCATATCTGCACAATGGTACTGCTCTGTCAAACTTCGGATTTGGCTGAAGTTACCCTCTAGATGACCATTTGCACTATGAACCAGCTTCCCTAGTCGGCAGAGAATAGAATGTGGAATGTGGAATGGTGTTATTATGAAATTTTAAAGCCCACATCTTTATAATAATTTGACTTGGTTACAGCCTGGTGATTGCAGTTTGGTCTACTTTTGTGCTTGGAATATAGCGATAGAAATTAGAAGTGATAAAAATGAGAAACATTTATGCCCCCATAAAGTTGTTATTGTTTTCTTATTGCAGCGACAGTGCTAAGTGCTATATGATTTTTTATGCAGGTTCTGGTTGTTGGTGGTGGTGATGGTGGGGTTCTTAGGGAGGTTTCTCGCCATCCTTCTGTTGAGCATAGATAAGATGGTTATAGATATGTAAGTGGTGTAAGTACTCCTTTGTGTATTTGATTGTTAAGAATTTGAGCTGACTATGTGTTTTCTTTTGATTGGCTTTTTGTAGGCGTCCGAGAAGTTTTTCCCTCAGTTAGCCGTTGGATTTCAGGATCCTCGCGTCCACCTTCATGTCGCTGATGGTAGGTTTAATACTTACTATTTGTTGATCCAATTGGTAAAATCAAATTGACTTTGTATTTGGCTGGCTGTCCCATTATATCTCATTTTAAATGCATGTCAGCTACTGAATTCTTAAGGCTTGCACCTGAAGGGAAGTATGATGCTGTAATTGTTGATTCGTCAGACCCTGTCGGTATGATTTTTCTCTTTACAATAGTTTTGCTGTGCATTTTTTGGCTGGTTGACTTCAAATTTTTGTCGTATTGATTTGTGAGCATACAAAGATGTCTTTGAGCTGTTGTTCGTATAAATCCTACGGAGGACATGTTTGTTTCTGGTTACTCACTATTTTCTGTGCCCCCCCATAATAAGGTTCTAAATCTAGTGCTTAAACGTATGGTTTCCTTTGGATGCAGGTCCAGCCCAAGAGCTTGTAGAGATGCCATTTTTTGAGACAATAGCTAGAGCGTTAAGGCCTGGTGGTGTTCTCTGTAATATGACAGAGAGCATGTGGCTCCATACGCATCTTATTCAAGATATGATCTCTGTTTGCCGTCAAATATTCAAGGGGTCTGTCAATTATGCTTGGGCGAGTGTTCCTACGTATCCAAGGTAATACTTTCCTTTTCACGCATTAATCTACTCTCGCTCTCAACCTTTATATATGTCTTTTTTAGTATGGCAAAGAAGTCTCGAGTTTCTCTGTGAACTTGTATTATTTATACATTGACAATGACTAGACTGAACACCTCGCTTAACTGCTGATTCTTGATCCTTCTTAAGACCGGGTTGATATCATGAAATTATTCTTACGTGTGAGATTATACTTGTCATGCAGTGGTGTGATAGGTTTTCTGTTGTGCTCGACAGCGGGGCCTCCCGTTGATTTCAAAAATCCCGTCAATTCCATTGAGAAGTTAGAAGGAGCCCTCAAACATAAGAGAGAACTTAAGTTCTATAACTCCGAGGTAGGATTCATTTTACATGGTAATATGCTATATTTGCATCCATTTCTTTTGCTTTGGATATACTTGTAAAGCAAAATAACGGCACTGTTTGCTTGGCAGATGCACTCCGCGGCCTTTGCGTTGCCTCCTTTCTTGAGGAGGGAGGTGAGTGCACTACGTGAATCTTCAACACCGGCTAGACAAATCGGCGAGAATAGTTATTAGTAGCGACATCGGCTGCTTGAGTAGCAGATGGAAAAATAGAGAATAGGTAATTTATTAAGTGTGTTGAGCTCTTCCTTCGAAGGCACTGGTGGGATTTAGGTTTATTTGTGCGTAGATGGGGTTCTTGAGCACGTCCTCCCATAATTATTTGTGGATGACAATATGATAGCCATTTGACATTATGTTATTGGAAATATACTGTGGTGACGAAATAATTATAATTATGGATCAGACTTTAAGTTATTGTTGTACTTGGAATTTCGACTTTTTCAGATACCTGCTATTGACGTAAAAAATAATTCATCATTCACTCTTTCCTAACAAAAAGAAAAAGAAAAAGGGAATTGATGAGTTTAGGATAAATGTTTTGATGTTCTAATAACAATAAAATAATGATTTATGACTGTTTTGGTGTGCTATTAACAATAACGTATCCAAATATTTTGAGAAATTTTATTAGGTTTATGATAGATAAAACGTATAGTGCCTTACATTATAACAAAAACTATTCCATGATTCTTTGTACAATCATCTTTTTTTCTCTGGATGCCCATAAATTTTTCTTATTTTAATAACCAATGTATTAGGGAATAATTCTCTGCGTTTTAAAAATAATTGGAGCCAAACCGTATTAGGGTGTTGCAGCCACCACCCAACTCACTCTCTCTCTCGGGTGCACAGCCACCCCTACACTTTATTCATCATCTCCTCTTTTTAACTCTTCACCAAACTAATGGTGACCAACGCACCTCCCACCATCAAATCGGCGGGTTTGCGGACCCCCATTTTCCAACTAGTTGGGGTGGTGATTTGGTGTTTTTGGAGAAGAATGAGGAGAGGCAGAATCAGAGGAACAAGAAGAAAGGGTTTGGGAGGGGAAGTGCACATATCACTATAGGGATGGGCAAATACCCATCGGTTATGGGTAACCGCGGTTATCCACCCATTTAAATTTCACGGTTACGGTTATGGGTAACCGTTTAGATAATTAAATGGTTATGGGTATAACCGTTTACCCGTAAAATTTAAATGGATGGTTATGGGTATTAACCGCGGTTATAACGGTTACCCGTTTATTTTACCCTCCTCCAAGCTTCTTTCCGACGAGATCCCTCAACTCAGTTTCACTGGGGAACCTCTGCTCCTTTAGCTTCGAGAAGACCTATGTCCGACAAGATTCAAAACGATGAGCAGCTAGCAGAGACAGAAATGGAGAAATTTCGACATATAACTCGATAAAGAAGAATAAGGTAGAGTTCTACCAATTCACCATTACAATAAACTTCAAAAGCTCCTGTGCTTTGAAGGAAGGATTGGATGAAGTTTCCCAAAAGCCAAGTGCTTGCCATACTGCCAAACCTATTTGCTTGCAGGGTCTGGTACCAAGGAGGTGGCGTCGTTATCCCCAGCCTTGAGAAAACATGTTTTCCGGCCATTATAGTCCCGATGATTCCTACTTGAACAACCGGTACCAGTTTGCTCAGCAGGCGTCTTGGAAAGGGAGGGTGGTGCTTTGCCAGTATTATATCGATCCCGGGAAATGATTAGTTACTTAAAGGTGCGTTTTACCCTTCAAATTTCTTACTTAATCTGATTAGTTACTTATTTGTTTGTTAATTTATTGAAAATCTCTTATTAATCAATCTCAGCTTGCTGTCAAGTGTAAAGATCTTCGAAGTTTGGATCTCTCTTACTTGCCGGTAAATTCTAGTTTATACTAATTTACTTCATGTTTTTGTTGATTTGATTTATGATTTTGTTGTTAGCTTTTGTACCATGAATGGTAAATTGTTGTTTTTGTTTGATTTAATGTTGTTCTGTTTTTGAAAGCACCCTGCTTTTGCATTGTAATTGTCAATTTTAATAAACGGGTAAAGGGGTATGAATAAACGGGTATACGGTTATGGTTAAATGGGTACCCGGTTATGGGTATGGTTAACCGTTTATAAACGGTTACGGTTATGGGTATAACCGTTTAGGCAATTACCCAACAGGTAAACAGTTATGCGGGTATGAGTATAAACGGTTATGGGTAAATAACCGCAGTTACCCGCCCGTCATAACCATTGCGCATCCCTATATCACTACAAGAAAAATGGGCTAAGAACACAATTGATATGTGCCCTTTGCATTTTCATTGAGCACAATAACATATTTGTGCTTTTTAAGTTCCATTGAGCACCAAAGTATCTCAAATGTGCCCTCTAACAAATAAGCACATTAGTTTGTGTCATGTAATTGTGCCTACAAAAATTTGAAACACCCTTTTAAATGTTAGAGAGAGATTTTTTTTTTTTTATTAATTTACACACACACAATAAAGGCTTTTGTGCCCTCTAATTGAATATATTTAAATAAAAAAATATGTTTGTGCCCTTTACATTTACCTTTTTCCCTATTCCCAACTCCCATACACTCTTAATTATTTAAAACTAAGCCAACAAAATAAAAAATCAACAGTCATCATTGCACCAGAGTTTTATGTGGGTATTTTACTAATACGTCGACAAACTTAAGTCATTACTTTTTGTAATATGTTTGCTTAACAAAAATGGGAAAAATGAAGAAATCGAAAAGACTTGCCATATCCAAATTCATTCCTTTCTTTTTCAAATCGTTGATTGTATCTCGTCAATGGTCAATTGGTCATGAATTTGACCAAATCCTTAGAATTTGTAAAATTAACAATCGACACAATGATTTTAGCAAGATTCTTGTACTACTAATATACATTCCCAAAATTTAGCTTAAAGAATGATAATTTTTCGGTGTGCCCGAAACACTGGAAGGGAGTCATTATTAAGTAGAGGGAAGTTTTATTTTTTAAGTGTCTCTCTACTTATAATGATATACGGTGTACTAACCTATGTTTCAAATACAATGAATATCTCCTAAAGAACTGCTAAGTTAAGTAGCTGAACAAATAGGAAAGTCCATGCAATTTTGCACGCATACCCTACTTCCGTTAAAAACTGCATTTACGAGAGTCTCATATAATTAATGGCAGTCTGCATATGAAGAAATAAACACCATGGTAGTCTGCAGACGAAGAATAATTTAGCGAAATTGGATTTTGACACACTTTTTTTATTATGGCAATCACTTTTAAATTTGGGTTTTATTTGGATGTTTATAATTAGGTGGGTTTTTATTTAGAAAATAAGAGTTGCAAGAGTCTATATTTAAAGAACCCTTAAATTTATTCCATTTTCTAAACAACATCGTCAAGCGGTGCACTCAAATGACCCAATTTGAAAATAAATGCCCATTGAATATTAATAAATTATACATTTCCTTTTTGTGACACAAATTTTAAAAATTGTGTCCAGTAAATAGTAAAATATAATAAATCATTCCACTTCCCATACAGAAAAAAAAAAATATGTTGGCACAATTATGAATTTGTGCACTTGAATTATTTTAATATTATTTATGTTGGAGTGGTGTGCCGTGGGACCCATCCACCTGTGAGTCCCTCTTCCCCGTGCAAATCCCCTCATTTTCCACTCTCTTTCTGCCATCCCCATCCCCTACACTCAAACTCTGCATCCCTCATTTGAATTTTTTTTTATTAATTTACAACACACAATATGGGCTTTTGTGCCCTCTAATTGAATATATTTAAATAAACAAATATGTTTTTGTGCCCTTTAAACCATATTCCACTGATTTGGTTCCTTTACACTCATTAAATTATTTAAAATTAATTTTTGACACCCCACGTGGGTCTTCACGCCTTCGCGTGCATCACTATCTTCTTCACTACAACACTTTTCCGTCTCTCCTTCACACAACCCTTCTCTCACTAACTCTCTCTACTTCTCCACTCTATTCTTTGTAATATCCCTCACCATCTATGTCCTCACTGCACAGAAAATCGCAGCACCATCTCCACCTCATTCGCCACTCCGGTGAACCTTGCCACCACCCAAACACCACACTGCCACTTTGTCTCTCTCTCCTTTCTCCCCCTCTCGGCTTCTTCCTTGACAGACAGAAGCACATAAGGAATGACGATGGGGGAACTGCCGTTCTCTGGCGAGGCAACCACCAACTTTATTCCTCTCGTCACCATGGACTACCATTACTTTTTGCTTTCTGGAAACCAAAATCGACGCGGTGAAGTGACGAGCTACGTCGCGGCTTGACTTCCCCGGCGAGATTTTCCGTCAAATCTAGTATAGGTGAGTCTTGAAAACACCTTAGTTAGATCTCTAGGTTGTTTAGAAGTGCACTGCATGCTTGATTTGTTGAAGGTTGGATGCAGTTTCAACTTGGGAGAAATTCCCCAGATTTCCGGTGAGGCCCGCGAGTTTCAGACTGATTTTAGGCTATCACCGGCCGCCGAATGGCCGTGAGGAAGGTATATTTTGAATCCTTACCTTCGTAACTTTTTTTGGGCTTTTGAATTGCTGAAAATGATTTTGTTTTGGGAACGAATTCTAAAACCCCTGGTGTAGCTGGAGGGGATGACGCGTGGAGCTGTGCGTGGTACTGCTGGGGATGACACGTGGTGCACAGACGCCTCCACCAAAGGATGAATGGCTGAAAGGAAGAATATACGTTTGAAATCATTACCTTGTTTTTTTTCTTTAATTTATAATGTTGATTACTTGGTTTAGTCTGGTTTGTCAAGAAGAGAAACTATGAGCAATATTTTCCTCTATTCCGATCTGGTGTTTTCAAATGTTTGTTTCAGGTTGTAAGGTGTTACGATGTTAATTTTAAATTTTTTTTCTTTTTTTTTTTATATTTAACTGATAGGGCACAATTACAAAAATTGTGCTAACATGAATTTGAAGAAATGTCACCTGACACATGTGTCAGAACAGGGCACAAAAATATCCTTATATGTGCTCAACCCTTTGAGTACCAATAGCACATATACAAATTTAGTTGTTGCATTGTTGCTATTGCTCTATGGGCACAATTGTTGGTGCTCTTTAACCTCAAAGGGCACATATAATTTTTTGTGTGCACTGCCCATTTTTGTTGTAGTGTATCCTTAGTCATACAAGTGTTTACCAAAACGTCAGGCATAAAAAAAATCGTGCGACGTGCATAAAATCAGGAATCTAATTTCTGAAATGGACTTAGCCGGATTCTTGGTTGAGAGGAGGTATTTGGATTCCTGAAAACGGTGCCCATCAGGAATCCAAGTTTTGAGCTGATAATAACCTCAAATACCAAAGGAATATGGGAAAAGCGTCGGGGACGAACCAAGGGATGGTGGTGTTTGCAGCCCGATGATGATCCATCACCATGTCGACTCTGATCGACCGCGTAAGTCCTTATAAACCCTTCCGTAATGAAGATCATCCGATCACAAGAGGTTCTCCCGTTCGAAAACCGATGCTATTCTCATCGTACATTACTGGCCTCAGATAGTCGCAGATCATTTTCAACACTTTTTCATCCATTTCTTTAAGTATTGGTACCTATATACATGTTAAATTCATGCATGCATATTATCTTGGTTATAATTATTGCTAACTAAGGGGTTGAGGTTGCACTTACAGTCCTTACGGTACTCATGCAGAGAAAACGCTTTAGAGGTTTTTTGGTGTACCAAGGAAGAATAGTAAACAGAGAAAACGCTTTAGAACTCAACATCCCAAAGAAAAAGGAAGCTGAACATTTCTACTACACCAACAAATGAATTATGATATTGATATTTCTTACATTTTCTCTGAATATATAAAAAAATTTGGACCCTCAGAAGTAGGGGCCCTAGGCGGGTGCCTACATAGACTACCTATAAGGCTGGCCCTGCTCCAGATCAGCATCTTTGTTTTCTTTCAGTTTTTGTTTTATGTTTTTCTTGACCTCTTTTCATATCTTCTGGGAGATCATTTGTCACCATCCACTCTTTTATGTGTTGCTCTTTCATTTTAATCTTCAGTCTTATCTCTTCCAACTTTGTAGTTGTCTAGTTACTCCATGAATGTGTGCGCTAGTTGTTCTACATCTGTCTTCACTTCGGAAGAACTCGACCCCAAGTTATCATCTAGATAAATGACTCATCATCGTTGAACGCATGAAGATCAGCAACGCTGAAAGTCCTGGAAATTCGTGTGGAATCTGGCAAACTCTCAACATAAGATTTATCATTGATCTTCTTAAGAATTTTGTGAGGACCATACTTACATGGCTTCAATTTGTTATATGTACCAACTGGGAACCTCTCCTTCCACAGAAACACCATGACGAAGCCTCCTTTGGATACTTTATCTCGTATGCGTTTAAAGTTTGTCCAAGTTTCCGGCCAAAATCCGGCCTTCCCTTCCGTTTAGCTCCGGCGAGCAGCAACCACACCAAGCCCTTTGGGTCGTGCACAAACAAACACTGTATCTGGAAAGAAAATGAACATTAACACTGTCGCTGGAAAAACTTAACACTGTCTCTGCAAAAAACTAACACTGTCGCTGGAAAAATAACACTGTCGCTGGAAATATGACACTGTCTCTGGAAAACTAACAGTGCAGTGACTTAAATTCCAGAAACAATGACTTAGATTCCAGAAACAGTGACTTAGATTCCAGAAACAGTGTTACTTAAAATCCAGAAACAGTTTATTTTTACATTCCAGAAACAGTGTCCGTCGAAAAGAACCAAAATCCAGAAACAGTGACTTAAATTCCAGAAACAGTGACTTAACTTATAACATGGTTTTTTTATTAAAACTAAAACTTATAACATGGTTTTTTATTAAACAAAACTTATAACATGGTTTTTTATTAAAAATAAACTTTTCAAGCCATTTTCATTAATTTTCCTTAATTATTATGATAAAATCCATAACATTATCCTTTAAAAATAACAAAATTATCTTCACTTTTTAATCCGACGGTTGAGAGCTATGCCCACTCAATGACCTGATGCCGATTGTGTAATTTTGGATACAAACACATCCATATCAATTATGTCACAAAGAACATTATCTTTATAATTCTTACCAATGAAAATAGGTACCTTGCAGGTTTGAGTTACTCGAATGGAAGAGCCCTTTCTTCACCCATCCAATGGAGTACGGAGCCACGTGCTTTTCTGTTGGCAATTGCAAATGATCAACCAATTGTTTCATATCACGCCAGTTCGAATTGGATTCTTGCCTTGCCTTTCTCGAGTCTCCTGCAATTCGTCCCACCACATGACTGCGCTGCCTTTCAACTGAAAAGCGGTCATCCTTCCCATCTTTGTTTTGGGAACCTCCATCATCTCGAAGAATCTCTCAGCATCAAGAAAATCCTCAACTTGTAAATTACCATTGAAAAACAGCATGTCAATCTTCATCCGATAATCATCAAGGTTGTTTCGATTTTGGCGATTCTCTTGGTTGTTTGGTTGAACACGTTCATGCTTTACAAACTTTTCGTCCGAGTTTTCCTCGCTATCCGCTGGAGCACGTCTAGGGTTAGGTCTTCGTGGATCACGCATAGGTTCTGCATCTTCAAGACCATTCTGTGGGAATTGATTAACCAAGGCTGCTAACATTTTAGAAAGTTGAGCAACCTGGGCTGTTAGGGGATCAAAATCTGCCCAAGTAACTAGTTCACCTCGACGAGCATCGCCGCCAGAGTTCCTATCAACACCACTATCATTGACCATGGAGAATAAGGTGAATTCCTGCTCTGAGTACCACTTGATGCAGCGTGACAAAGAGAAGAATAACAACTTTATTCTTGAAAGAACATAAACTCATGAGATAAAGAGAAGAATAACAACTTTATTCTTGAAAGAACATAAACTCATGAGAAACCTCAAAGTTATAATTTTTTTTTTCTATTTCATAAAAGGGGGACAAACTGATGACAAGTCATGGTTATCCACCCTTTCTGGGCCTGGAGAGGGTGTAGGGAATTTCACCCTACCAGTAACCGTAGTCAAGTAGACTCACCAGCTCGGAGCAATGAACCCCGGACCTCCCATATTTTTTTGTATATTGGGGGCCTCAAATTTATAATTGAATAATATGAAAGATAGTCAAAATACAACCCTAAAAATTGTTTATATAGTCTAAGCAAACCCTAGCTTCAAAACGAAATATAAAATAGAAAATAATTAAATGCCAAAGATTTCCTAAAACATGAAAAACGCCGAATAAGAATAAAGATTTTTGCTGAAAAGGTCTCGAGATTTTAAATGCCGAAATTAGAACCCTAATGTCTGGAAAACAAGTCTCAAGACCAATAATATCCCAAGTTTATGGAAAACAAGTCTTGAGGCTAAAATAGCAGAATTTCTTCAGTACCGAGTTCTCTTTGATTTACACTTATCAAGTTGCTCCATGAATGTCTTTGCTAGCCGTTCTATGTCACTTTCTAACCATTTTTATTGGTTTACTCATGGTTTCATGACTATCTTGTTCTTACTTGGTGTTGTCCAAGAAAAAGTAATCCAGCTATGATGTTGATCATACTTGCTGGAATTAATTGAAAAGGAAGAAGATGTACTAATAATGGCTTTTATCTTTTTGACCATCGGTAATTATTTTTTTCTCATATATCTCAATACCTTTTGATAAGTTTTCATTATGGATTCTAGTGTCAAATGCATGCATAATGTCGCTAATTTGTAGTTAGCAAGGACTGATATAGTCAGTACAATTACTATGTTAGTTGGGCTAATTATTATATTTAGCTCAAGTTTATATAAATTTAGTTGCGTTCTGTTGTAATTAATTCAGTTGAATGAGGAAAATTTTGATTTACTGCTTGGATTCATGATTTCAAGCTCTCACTTTATGTGTTTTTGTTTTTGTCTGCTGATTTTTGAATGTAAGCATGGCCTAGAAAGTTAGAAACAAAGTGGAAAGTGGAAAGTGGAAAGTTGGTTGTGCCACAATAGCGTGTAGGTAAGCATTTACACGTCAATAAGCGGAGAGATTTTCAATGTGTTCAGAATACGTGGCGGTACGCCATATATAATTATACAAATAGATAAAAAAAGTTTTTCTAGTGTTCTTCCACTTATATAATAAAATATGGCATATGTGTTTTGGACACACTAAAGAATCTCGGGATTAAGTGGCTTATCATTTGAAGCTTCCCTTAAGAGGGTTGTAGCTTTTAAATTTTATATATGCATGTTACAGAAAACAGCAGGTAATTCCTCTCATATATTTCAAGAAGATATGAGAGCTTCACTTCGGGTAAGTCATCTTAAATCTAAGTTGATTACTTTGAAGTCCTGTTTTATATTTGATGTATATATGATTTCATATATGTTTTGTATAATGAACTATTTTCCTTATCAAAAGCTTATGCATGTCTCATTTGTCTTCCCGTTGTGGCTTGTGATGCTGCTTGATTTGCCCTGTGGCCTGGTTGTGCATTGTTTTTTCTTTGTCTCAATTAGCTTATGGGAGCTTTTAATTAGCTTCATATTATTGTTTCTCGGCTCTTTTAAGTTTTGAATAGGTGTCTGTGATGGGGTAATCATTCCATTCATAGTCAAGTTGGTGTCTGTAGGTGTGTTAGGAAAGATGAATCAGATTTGGATTCTCCTTCTCATTGATCTTGTATTTATTATCCTTAAATATTACTTGTACTCCAAGTCAAAGACTTGTATATATATTTTACACTTTACACATAAATGAATTATCAAGGTTATACTTTTTCTATAAAGTGTCAATCGTTGAGGTTCCTTGACTCCTTTTTCCTCTCTCGACCCCCTTACCTCCGCTGCCAACCCTAGCAAGGTTTCTTACTTCTTGCCCCCACCCGCCTCTCCCTTATGGCTCCGAGTTCCTCTTCCACTACCCTGCCGGCTCCTCTTTCGAGTCTTTCGAGGGCGAATGTGGCTCACTTTCTTAAACTCAGAGTATCTTCTTTGGATTTGTCAGATGAAATCCTTCTTGCAGTTAGAAAACTTTGTTCTTATAAATTCTCCTTTCTTTTTGGCAGATTAGAGATTTCGTTGCAGTTGATACTTTGTTTCCTTCGGTCATTCAATGTGAGATCAAAGTATGTTACATTTGAGAATTGTAAATTGAATATCATAGCCTATAATTTGTAACAGCTGTATCAATTGTGAAGTAGCATGTAATAAATACAATTATGAAAAGAACAAAGAGTTTTGTTATTCTTATTATAGCATTTCCAAATGCTATGATATCATCTACACACAGAATTTTATAAACGCTATTAAAGAAAATTCATAGCACTTCAAAATACTATGATTTCTATTAATAGCATTTCTGAAACGTTATTGTGGAAAAGGCTTTAGCTATTATAGCGTGGGCTGAATAGCATTTTTCTAAAACGCTATTGTATATTATTATGACATCAATGCACATTTGTTAAGCTGCCATGATCTCCACCTTTTGAGAACCCTTCTCGTTTTCCTCCCACTTTAGCCGGTATTTGGAAACTACAGTGTCCAAGTCGTTGGCCATGAGCAGAAACGCTTCTACTTTTGTCTGACATTTGACATGTTTGCCGGAGGCTGGAAGTTCGGTGAAACTGTCTGATGCGCAATCGAGAAGCTTTTCCCCGTAAAAGTCACCTTTCCCGAGGCGCTTGGTGGCCAATGATGAGATTCCTTGCCTAGCTTGACTATCACTCAACGCGTACGTCCACACTGTCCCTTTAACAATGAACAACATACAGTCGACTGGATCTCCCATTCGAAAAACGAATTCGTTCTTATTGTACGTCACTGGCTTCAGAAAGTCGCACATCAACGTCAACACTTCGTCAGCCAAGTTTTGAAGCTTTTTTACCTATACAAATGCGCGCGCGCACAAACATATATTATCAATTTATCAGAACAACATTGCAGTGAAAATGGATGCAATTACCTAGCTATAGTAATAACAATGTTACTCCGTGTTGTTAACTAACTTAACATTATTATATAACTTTGGACTATAAACTTTAAGATTATATGGTGCAATCTTATCTTTATTGTAATTCAAATGTTGAATGTTAACATCATTTGTTTCAAAACAATGTATAACATAAATGAATGGTGAGAGATGGAGGTTGAGGAACATACTTTCTTAAGTGTTTTCATGCAAAGACAAAGCATCAGAGGTGTTCTGATTTTCTTGGGAAGAATATAGAACAGAGAATTATGGAGATCAGCAGCATCACTCAGTTGTTCAAATTTTTGCTCTATGCTACTCAAGATTTGTTCCTTTATAACATCAGGGACTTCATTTCTGGACATCCAATGGTTTACGTCATCTTTTGCTTTTTTCCGTCTCCTGTCATCTTCTGCATTTTTTATTCTCTTCTTCTCATGTTTTGTAGCGTCCAACTGCATAAAAGTCTGTCTCGGCACAAATCAAATGGTTACTTAACATACTCGAAGAATGATCTTCGCATGCAGTCCCAAACACGGGAATAGTTGTTGAAAGTTAATGTACAGAGAGATTAAATATACCAACCTGCACGTTTCCGATGAGATATGTAAACAGTAGCAAGCCAATGACAGAAATGAAAACCACAAACAAGTTTTCATACACATACGTACTTGTTGTCAGATTAGTCCCAAAATTACTGCAAAATATTTAGGTACATGATATCATATTAGACGATGTTGTTGAATATGATCACACCAAAAACTTTATTCGTTGCATATTTTATAAAAGGATAATTTTGGTGCGGGTCCATATTCAACCTAATTGTTAGAATGAAATCTTATTTGTTTAAATAATCGGTAATGCTAGGGAGACTACATTTGTAAACTAAATGATGTCTCACCAATAGTAATGAGTGTGTTTATTAATGCTTAAGTAATATACCAATAATCAAGTTTCATGTCCTTCAGTTTCCAAAATTTAGTTTACAAATTAAGTCTCCTTAGCATTACCCTTAAATAATTTGATCAAGCTCACTGACATCATTTAATGCATTTAACTCCTGTATGTATGCATTCAATATCCCACAAATTATGAAATTTAAACAAATTTAAATAATGTTTTTACAAAATGTTATAATTACTTAAAAAATCAATAATAGAGTAATATTAATCTTCCCATAGTTCTAGCAAAAGAATAATGTACCCACTTAAGTATTAATATATTTTAAGAAATACTATTGATATATTTAAAAAATAAAATAAATATCTCTACTAATTAATAAAACACTCATTTTCAACCAAAATCCTATGAAATTACCAGTTTAACCCTCTAATTAAAACAGAACATGAATAAGAAATATGGGGCATAAATGTAATTTCACACAACCAAATTTTGTTTTTTTTTTTCAAAGCCTCACCTACATGTAGTCCTAACATATCTCTAATTATAAAAAAAAATAAAAAATAAAAAATAAAAAATAAAACTTCCCCCTCCCATGTTCTCTATCACTCCCTTCCTCTCTCCTTCTATTTCAAAAACAAAAATAAAAAAATTCTCACACACTTTGTGTATGTCCATATGCTAGTATATAATTAGTATCGGTACGTTAACAAAAAAAAAATTATATAGGTAGAAATAAAAACTAAAAAGAATAGTGGCACAAATAATAATAAAAAGAGTACAAATTATAAATAGAAATATATGAAACAAATACTAAAAAGATATACTTGGAAATGGTTAATAAGTTTTTCATTTTTTAAAATGAGAACGAAAAATGAGGAATGTGAACGTAATTTATCCTTTATAAAAAATGTTGATTATCAATGGATATAATGCAACCTTAGATTTCGCAGGCCCCACCAGAAACTGTAAAAGAACTTCCTTCCGAATTTTATATGCTCTGTGTTTTGATTTTTAAGAGAATCAAGAAATATTCCAAAGTTAAACTTGCCATCTTCTAGATTATTCAACGGGCACTGCTCCTCTAGAATTGTTCTATATTTTTCAGTAGTAATATGATGATCGCAGTGGAAAGTACTCATACATTCCATGAAATTGTCACTATGCTTGTGACAAGCCATGTGCCAACATGTTAACTCTCGTTCAATAGAAAATAAGTACCAAAAAGCTCCAAGTACCTAAATCCATAACATGCAAACACAAAACCCCCGATAATTAGTCCAACATTAAAAAAAAAATAAATAAATAAAATAAAAAAAAAAAACCTTGCATCCATAATCCAACATTAGTGATTACCAAAAGTATTAAAATAGAATGACAATTGAGATGAAACTTACGTGACTGGCAAGTATGTAGAGAATCAAGTTGTACAGACCCTTAGCCCATATCCCATTAGTCCTTTTGAAATGCTTGGCCGACAGGTAAATTCGATAAATCCTCGGAAAATATTGACAGAGAAGAAAAAAATTCAGAAAGTATAAGTGTTCCGCAATTCCTGAGCCCTTCATGTTGTAAATAACTACCATTAGCAGCTGCAGTAAATCAAAAGATAAAGAAGGGTTAGAACATAGAAGTCCATCAATTTCAGGTAGCCACAAAAAAGAAAATTACTGCAGTTTAGTTCAGTTCTCTTACTTGTGGGAGGGGAATAAGGGCCAAAAAGTCTATTACAGTGAAGACAGTTAACCATGGCATCTTTTGATCTATCAACTGTGTGATTTTCTTTTTCGTAACTGAATTTCCCGCAGCTTGTCCCACCGCCGCGGAGGGTTCATTTTCCGGGATATTCTTTCTGAGAACACTGTAACAAATTTCACATATCAAATGCACGAGAAAGACGAAATCCAAGAGTGATCGCACAAGAAAAGCAACAACAATCAACATTTTGTCCATTTGAAGGCACTTTTTACGCTGATCGATAATCAGGACGTAAAAGAAGAAAGGATCCAGATAGACAGCAAATATGCATGATGTCACAAATATTTTGTTCCATATGTTAAGGTAAGGTCCCGGCTCCAGACTAAAAATCTTCTTTATCAGATTAAGGGCCCCGCTGCCAATTGGTGTCAGACCTTCTCCGGCCGTTCTGGGAAACAGGCAACAAACAACAAATGAACTTCATATATATATGTATGCATTCACCCAAAACCCTAAACAACAAATGAACTAAAAAATCTCCTTTATCATGCTGCAGATTACAAATCTCCTTTATCGGAAATTACCATTATATCCCTCTAATCAAAACTGAACTGAATTAATATAATTATGGGCGATTTAGTTATTACATGAACACGAATTTTTCTACTACCGCCATTGACAACTTCAGGTCGTCGTGGATGGCTAAAATCTCATCTCCAATGTCGGCGAACATCGTTTTTAAGATGATGGAGTCCAGGGATTGTGAGATTATCCTAAATCTCTTCCGAATTTGGGTTTTGTGCGATGAACTTACCACACCACCGTCGATTTTGACGAGGCCGATGTTGGTGGGGTTGCAGCAAGCAACGCCAGCTACTAAAGCCAGCACCCAAGCCCAGTCTTCGGTGGAGCCCACCATAGCTCCACCGAAGGAGGAGGATCCGGAGGCTCAGGTAGAACCTGCTCCGGAGAGGATTCTCTCCCAGTTCAAAATTCGAAATACTTGAGAGAGAGAGAGAGAGAGAGAGAGAGAGAGAGAGAGAGAGAAGGAGTACGAACCTGACATCTTTCTCTGCTGGCGGGTTCTCCGCATCGGAAGTTACCACACTGACGTTTCTCTGCATAGTAATGTAAGATATTAATCTAAAATCATAGGAGCAACAACAAGACATTAGGATCACGAATACAATAACGAAATCAATATGAAAAGGAAATAAAACTTATCTGTAGAAGTGGAGAAAGAAGAAGCCATGACTGCTAGGGTTTCAAGGAGGAACTTCTACACTCTAGCAGCCGAAAGTCCTTGTGCACAGAAATAGGGTTTTGCACTAGAATAGGATTATGCTGTGAGTGCAGGGATCTCCTAATATATAGATGCTCATCCCTTTAATCTGGCCTATTAACTGATTAAAGGGATATTCCAAATCAATTAGGATTTCATTATAGTCCTAAATGGTAACGAATTCTTTGTCAACTAAATAAGGTTTTCACAATTAATTGCACTAAATAAGGACTCCTAAACCTAACCAAATAAGGCTCCATAATTTTCTCAACTATTAACTCGGATTAACCAAGTTACTGTATGTCAAGAAACAGTGAGCACATGTTCTTTGACACTCACAACTTACATTCTCCCACTTGAGTGTCCAAGAACATGATCCTTATTTGGCTAAGTGGTAGGTGATCACTGAGTCCCACAAAATTTGCAATTATACCTTTAACAACTTGTCACTAGTAGTTTAAATATTGGATTATAGAAAATAACATGTAATTGCTTCTACATGTTTACTCTATTACCACGAATATCAAATTACGAGCACAATGTTGCTTGACATCATTCGTTAAATTCAGGTTGATAAGCAAAAGATCAACTCCTGAACTAAGCCTCATGCAAGCATGGCTTATATTTTCTGTCAATTTATAATATGATAAGAGGACAAGTAAAATACAACATATTATTTACAAAATTAGGACCTCTTATTAAACTTATGAACAAAACTTAAACAAAAAACTCTTAAAATATCAGTCACTAACACTTCAAATTCTCAAATTCTTAACACAAAAGGTAATCTCTTACTCCCACTGATTAAAAGAGACAAAATTATATAAATTATTATTATCACTCCCACTGATTAAGAGAGTAAAACAAAACTTTGTAAATGTCTACAAAATGAAACAGATACCTTTCAAATACTCCCATTAGCAAAACATTAGTCATGGGATCTAGAACATAAAATTTGTGAGCTCAACATCTTTATTCTAGATATCTGTAAGGAAGTGACTCTTGTGACTGAAAAACTATACAAAATCATTTGGTCAGTTTTGTTCATCTAACAATTGACAGAAATAGAAAACTTTAACTGAATGTTTTCTTATTGCATCAAAAGCATATAATTCCAGAATCATCTTTGGACAGAAACTAATTATATTAGGTTTGCATAGCTAAAACATAAAATACAAGGGCAAACGTATATAGCTTCAACACTTTTGAGCAGATGAAGTATATGCAATCTTGTCAATTTCACGTTTCACTATACATTGATTTATAGTTGTACTGAATAAGAAAACACTTTTGAGCAGATTAATTATTCATCAATAACATATAAATCACAAGTCCAATTTCTTGAACAACATACAAGAATTAATAAGCAAAACACTTTTGAGCAGAATATACTCATTAACCCTTCTTGAATTTCCTACAAGATTAATTGCATATATAACAAATAAAATATAAACAAGTAAGATAATGTACGTTTTATCTACCAAAACTATGACCATTAAAATCATGCAAAATTGATGAGTGTGAAGCCCATAATACATTATTTCTCCCACTTGGGCAAACACTCTATATTGCAGGATTAAACACCAGAGAAAGTGGTTTTCATATAACAAAATATATGGTAGTTGAATCAATAAAGATAGTGTAAGCTTTACCAAAATTTCAGATTTAATCATAATCTAAATAAAACCAATTTATAATCTTTAATATGCTCAAGACACGAAAAGTTCTTAAATAAAGTAAAGGTTAATTTTATTAGATAAATAACCTTTATTATGCCCAAAACATTAAAATTTCTTAAACAAAATTGTTGAGTCACAAAATAGTTGGTTTGGACAAAATAAACCAATCTATATGTATCAAAATTAGGCTTATATAAGGAACAATATCTCAACATTATTAATCGATCTCAACCATTAGTCATAAAATCCAAAAGAAATCACAAGCTTTGTGAGTGCATGATACATATCCAAATTTAAAATATGGAAACATGAAATCCAAAATACGTAACTCCTTCTTAATTATAAAAGATTCTTTATAATAGATTTTATTAGTAAATGAAATGAGTTAATTCAAATCAAATACAAAACGGGTAATTTAATTGCAATATTAATCTAGCTTAAATTCCCATAATAGTGTATTGTGATGCACAACCCAAATTCAAGGAGACTACTATTTTTCCTTTTAAGAAAACGTATTAAAATAGTTTATCTTTATATGGACAATATCAATAATTATGAAAATATCTTTAATCTCACAATAAAACAATTAGTGGAATATATTTTAAATTTAGTATCTCCAATTTAGAACTCATAGAAAATTAAGGCAAAAGATTGGCAAATTTACCTACTCATTCTCGATTATGCAAGATTCATCATGGAAGTAGTCGAGTTGTGGAGGATCAAACCAACTCTAAATTGCATGATTGTTACACCTTTGGGCAGAAACTAATCATGCAAAGAAAATACCTGCATAGCTAGCCAAAACATAAAATACACAAAATACACATAGCTTCAACAGCTTTGGCCAGATGAAAATATGTTAGAAGTACTTTATGATCTGCTATAATACTAATTTATAATTGGTGAGTGATTTTCTGAAATTCCCATTGGGACAAAAGTATTCACCATATAAATTAGAATTCTGATTTTCCAAAATAATCCTTTAGAACAGTATTAAATAACCGTTTTGTTGGATATTTAATGATTCTCAAAAGATTCAATCAGACACAAAAGTATGTCGTTGTTGACATTGAACAATAGAGTTCTCGAAAGAGAAAACATGGTTATTCAGTTATTCGATAGGGACCAAAATGATCAATTAGTAAACTGATGCCATTTTTCAATTTTCTCTCAAAAGACAATTATCATCATAATCAGAATTGATGACCAAACAAAACATTGGTTTAAGCAAAACGGACCAATACATCTTTAAATCAAAATTTAATCAGTGTTGTCTAATAAGAGTCATTAGTATTAAGAATTTACATTAAATAAGGCCATACTAGAACCATAAACTAGTATAATAATCGGTACCAATAGATGTGCACATATACGTGAAACAATATCACATAATAAAACTAGTTTTGAAGTACCAAAATTCAGCAGTACTTCTTTAGTTTGCAAATTCACTAAAAAACTCAATTCTCTTTAGATTGTCATGAAAAATTTTAGGTATGCACTAGACATATATGGCTACTATTTCACAAAATTTCATGATTTTTAAAATTTTATAGGCGAGCGAAAAATGAATTTGAAAAGAGAGGTGCTTCAGAAACAGCAGAAAATATTCTGTATAGACCTGAGACTTCAAATTCACCAAATATTCATTGTTCATCCGAGATGTATGAAAATTTTCAGACATAAAGTAAACATACAAATCTGGTAATTCCCAAAATTTCATAATTTTTGAATTTTAATAAGTGTACTAAAATCAAATTCGAAATGGGATGTGCTGCAGAAAAAGAAAACATTCTGCAGTATATACCCGAGACTAAATAATTCACCAAAACTTCAATTTGTCTCCAATATGCATGAGAATTTCCAGGAATGCAGTAGACATATACATTTACTGTCACAAAAAGTTCCATAATTTTTGCAATCTTAAAAATGGGCTAAAATAAAATCGAAATGGAATGTGCTGCAGAAGCTGCGTAAATTCTGCAGGACTGTCCCGACATTAAAAATTCACCAATAATTCATTTGTGAAACCAATGCTTGTGAAAATTTCCAGATTTGAAATAAACATCTCAATGTATATCATACTTCAATTTCATGAATTTAGGAGTTACATAGATATATCAAAATAATATCACAAACAGATTATTCTGCAGAAGTCTATATAATTTCGCAGCATGGTATCACACTTAAAATTTTACCATAAATCCATTTCTTGCCAAAAACGTGGAAAAATACCAGCATCTACAATCCATTTATATTACGGCATGACCGAATTTCATAATATTTGGAGTTATGGAAGTCTATCAAGCTCAGGTTATTGACATGAATGGGTTTCCTTTTAATGAGACTTTAATGGTGTCGTACCCCTATAATATTATAGTTTAAAAAGACTATAATTTAGCATGATTAATTTTGACAAAAGTTTTGGCAAGAAATAATTCACACCACAATTGAATCAATTTATTAAAAAAAAAAAAAAAATTGAAAACCCCAATACGAACCGACTGAAAGCAATTCATAATAATGTAATTAACCACACATCAAAATTATGACAGCAAGCAATCCTTCATAATACAATAATTTGTTTATATATATACGTAAGTTGCCAAATAGTTTCACCATTATCGGTTCATCAAAAAACAAACAATTGGGAATGTTGTTTAGAACATATTAATTAACAATGCCAAATCCAAATTTTAAATCATGAAAGCATGAAATCCAAAAATTTAATTTCTTTTTGTTTAAAAGGCTAGATTTTGCAACACAATAAGCGGAAGCGTAAATTCTCAACTCAATCAATTTTGAGATAAATAAGAAAATAAAGGTTGATTGCCCAGAATCAACATCATCTTTATCTAATTCTCAATTTAGTTGGAACCAAAAACTTAATTTTAACTCAACCAAATTAGGTAGATTAAATTGACGATTTCATACCTTTTCAGAAACAATTCTTACTATAGAACACCGAATATATCCAAAAAACCGTTGTTGAGGAGTTTTGTGAGAGAGAACTACAAACCTCACACGCGAGAGATAAGACCCGGTACTGTTTCAACTCCATATCTCACCCTTTTTTTTTTTTTTTTTTTTTTTTTTTTCATAATAATAATGAAATAGAATTATCGCAACTAAATAGATAATAAGAGGATTATATAATAAATCCAAATATCATTCAACATTAGGTTTGGTCAAACGCCATCAAAACTTGCACTTAGTTTACAAAATTTCATGCAATTCGAAAAGAAACCATGTCATATAGCAATTCTAAAAGAAATTTTCTTTTAACGGTGAAGTACTAGAACAACAGTGACTTTGATTATATATAAATATGTACTTTTATTTATTTATTTTTTTTTTTTTTTTTTTTTCGTAAAATATAAACATAATAAACTTACGAAAATTTAATTGATACAGAATTCAGAATCGCGGGAGCATGTTAACTGATTTCATAGGATAGAATGATAGAAATCAGCCAACCAAAACAATATTATGTAATCAAACAATTACCTTTAATCCGAACCCTAAGCTTGTTGTGTGGCTCTGATACCACATGTAAGATATTAATCTAAAATCATAGGAGCAACAACAAGACATTAGGATCACGAATACAATAACGAAATCAATATGAAAAGGAAATAAAACTTATCTGTAGAAGTGGAGAAAGAAGAAGCCATGACTGCTAGGGTTTCAAGGAGGAACTTCTACACTCTAGCAGCCGAAAGTCCTTGTGCACAGAAATAGGGTTTTGCACTAGAATAGGATTATGCTGTGAGTGCAGGGATCTCCTAATATATAGATGCTCATCCCTTTAATCTGGCCTATTAACTGATTAAAGGGATATTCCAAATCAATTAGGATTTCATTATAGTCCTAAATGGTAACGAATTCTTTGTCAACTAAATAAGGTTTTCACAATTAATTGCACTAAATAAGGACTCCTAAACCTAACCAAATAAGGCTCCATAATTTTCTCAACTATTAACTCGGATTAACCAAGTTACTGTATGTCAAGAAACAGTGAGCACATGTTCTTTGACACTCACAACTTACAAGTAAAATATATATGTACTCAATGCCCCCTTGATGATGAGTAAAATAGGCTACCTAAATAGCTACGACGAGGTTTCCAAGTTTACAAGATGGGGAGAGAATAGAATGTAGAGAGCTAGCATTTGAGTTGAGTTGCAGAACTGAAGCTCCTAGCTACACTGACAAACTGAATCAACGTTTATCACGTAGGCCTTTTCATATGACGTAAGTTTTTTAATATTACGTAGGTCTTTTAATATGACGTCAATTTTAAGGGCCATCTATATTTCAATGGGGAGGGATAGTAGCACTACTTTTTTACGCAACTTTTAATATACGTTTTTTTGGAGCTCATTGTGTAATGTAATTTAACTATTTAAACAGTCTATCTTTTAGAACATTGTTCATAAATCATTTTTACAAAAAAATTAGTCATATCCAAAACTGATAAGTCATTCATTTGTAGTGAAAAAAAATTAACGAATACGATTCTTCAAAAGTACCTAAACCCTTCATCTAACGGGTTATATGTTCTAGATTTGATATTTTTTTCTAGACATGATCTTTGAGAGAATACCTAAAAGATAAATGATTTTAATCGTTGAAATACATTACAAAATAGACTGAACAAAAATGTGGGTAAAAGTTTTTGTAAAAAAATTGATGTCACATATCAGTCTTCTATTCCAATATATCATTAATAGATGAGTTTTAAAGTTATTAATACATGATGATAATAATAATAGAAACTCATGTTAAGTCGTGCAACGTAGCTATTCCATTATGACTTGATAATTGGACTCAAATGCCATTTAAGGTATGCCATTTTTTAAACCAATAATATAAAGTCCACTTTCTTAGAAGAACCCAAAAAGTAGTTGACTAGAATATCTGATTGACATTAATAAAATATTGAGTAGAAACCACGAAAACTTCTGTTACCTCTTTTAAATAATAAAATATGAAAAAATTAGTATTTAGTCCTTAATTATTAGTGTTATTTGATTGAAATCTTATTAGTTTTCAGATTTTGATCAAAGTTCCTAGCATTAATACAATAATGAATTTACTTGTTTATTATGTAATTTTTAATATAAAAATTAGTAAATAATTTAGGATTTAATACTCACACCTCTATTAAACTTCTAATTAATTTTCAATTCAAACATTTCCAAAATAATAAAAAATAAAATTAGATTAAGTTTGTACCTATTAGTTTTTTTTTTTTAATAAAAAGATTCTCATTTTTTTAATAAAAAGATTATCATTTTTTTAATAAAAAGATTCTCAATTTTTTAATCTTAAATGTACCCATTCATATTTAATTTTTTAATTTTTTTAATCTTAAATATACCAATTCTCAAATATACCAATTTGTTATATGTAAAATGAACCTTTTTTAAAAATAAAATCCATTCAAATTTTTTAATTCATTTTTAAGCTTATATGGGTACATTCTTTTTCGTTGATTTTGAGAATGTATCCATGTCAAGTTTGATTAAAGAAATTTACTAATGTTATTAAGCCTAATATCTTCTCTTTTTTATTTTATATTTCTATGGTTTTGAAGAATGAACCCATGTTTTGGTACAATAACTTTTTTTGTTAATTTTGGTGAATGTACCAATATATATATAAAATAGAGAGTATAATTTATATTTTATTATTTTTAATCCCACAAATTATGGGTTTTATTTAAAATCTCATTAATATAAACAATTTCAAATTTCAAATTTCAATTTAAAAAATATAGTAACTTACATTATTACATAATATCAGGGACGTCGATCAAAAACTAAAAACTAACAAGGTTTCAGTAAAAAAATATTGATAATTAGAGACCGCATCCAAAGTGTCCCATAAAATATATTCGTCTCACACACATGTGGGAAAGGCCAAAAATCAAAGACAAAGAGCAAAGAACAAAGAAGACAGAGAACAAGTTAACCCAAAAAAAAATGAAGACAGAGAACAAAGAGCAAAGAACAAAGAACAAAGAACAAAGAACAAAGAGAAAAGAACAAAGAGGAAAGAACAGAGGCAAAGAATAAAGACATAGAACAAGAAATAACGAAGTGAACTCATTCCACACAAAGAATCTCTTGTCTTGGTGTATTAATAATATATGTACAATGTAGGTAGTTGGCTGCAGAAGAAAACATCTGAGATTCTTTCATCGATTAAATTTCTCACCTGTAGGAAAAGGCAAGCAAATTTTTTTTCAAAAGGGACCAACAGCATGAAATGCACGTAAAAAATTATAGATAACGCTTTTGTCTTTTATGAGGGATTTACTTGTCCTCCTATTTATGTTTAACGAACATTTACTGTCCGAATATCAAAATCATAATCGTTCATTCTCTTTATCACATCTAAATTTTAGACATCAATTCTAGGTATTTCTTCCAATTACTTATGACTTACACATGCAGATTTGAAGGTTAGGTTTTCCTAATATTTGCCTACTTGGACCCCCAACATAGTTGCAATCTGTTTGTGGTATTCATATCAAATCTAAACATGCATGACTCATTCAATTTTGTGAAACCTTTTGAAAAACCATGCAACCCTTAAGACGTGGTATTCATCTTGAGTGAACTTGCACATATTAACCACAAGAAGCCTTCGTCAATTTCAGGGACCGACCTCCGACTAAAATTATTGCATCAAATTACTTTTCTAAATATTATATGGTGATCAAGCATCAAGACAAAATAGCTAGTTTCAAAATGATGATTAATAACTCAAAACCTTCATGCATAATATCATAAGAAAATTGAAAAGAAAATACATATTCTTGTTAAGGCTCGTGGCTTCGCCTTAGCGAAAACGAATTAGTTACGAACAATTGTAAAACAAAATATTATTAAAAACATGGATATAAAACACCTTATAAATAAACAAAGGCTCTCTAAGCCAAATTCTCCAATGTGTTCCAAAAACCCTAATACACACCTCGACAGGAGTCGAGGCATGCTGGTCGTCACTCGAAGGTGACGTAACCAAAAGTGTAAGTGATGTAAAAAAATGTGAATAAATTAAAACCGAAACTAGAACTTATTTAAACTAATAAAGTGAGTGCGCAGTAGTGGGTAGAACCCATAGATTTCGAACGTTCTCCAGCCTCTCTTGGAAACACGCAACTAGGGCTGGAAAAAAATCACAAAAATCCCGAACCGTTATGTACCCAATCCTGAAAAGTTTGGTGCGGGATTGGGATCTCATATGGCCTCGTTCGGTATTCCCAAACTGAACCGATCAATATTTTAGTATAATTTTAAATAGATTTGAATTAATAATGGCCATTGGATTTAGTTGAGGTTCAATCTCAACCGTTTGTTACTCTTTGTCACCTCACTTCCTTATAGACTTCAAACTGTCCC
This sequence comes from Cotoneaster glaucophyllus, assembly GCA_036320875.1. NCBI lineage: Eukaryota > Viridiplantae > Streptophyta > Magnoliopsida > Rosales > Rosaceae > Cotoneaster > Cotoneaster glaucophyllus. The sequence goes on from CM070062.1 coordinate 28,404,071, forward strand.
ATCTATCATCTCACTTCCATAAAGCTTCCTACACCTTAGCTATCATCATTATGTCTGGAACCATAATGACTTCCACCTCTTTGCTAGCACCTAGACTCTAGGCATATTGACTTTCAAACATAAAGCAAAAACAACTTCACCTTCACAATACAAAACCAACGTGGCTTTCATGCATAACCTGATATTCTTTTCTCTCTCTCTCTCTCTCTCTCTCTCTCTCTCTCTCTCTCTCCCTGCCTCATCTGAGTTCTCTTTGATTTCTCTGTCGCCCAGCCAATGCAGCCACCGCACACCACCACCAAATGATCTCGTGGCGCAACCACCACATGTCCACCACCACGTCGCACAACCACCATGTTGTGCAACCGCCACGACTCGCTTGTTGTTTCTTTGTCTCTCGATCTGTCCTCTTCCCTTATTCTCCACCTATGTTAGCGCTATGGGAAATCTTTGCACGGAAAATGGCCAATCCCGAACTGTACCGAAATCCCATCCCGAAATAGATTGGTTCGGGATTTGGGTTATGAGTTTCGGTTTGGGATCCCGTGCCGAACCTCCCCTACACGCAACAAACAACAAATGAAACTTATATGCATTCACCCTAAACCCTTATAGGAGCCCCTCCAGCTAACAAACTAAACAAGATAAAATCAGACACAAATCTTATTCTAATGGCAATTTTTGGGTATATTTCAGTTATTCTTCACTAAAACAAGTATTCGTCCTTGCAAAAGGTAAAATAATAATGAATAATAATAAGAGAATTGTAATTGGTACTCCAAACTTTATGTCATCGAACATTGTTTTTGAGACGATGGAGTCGAGGATTGTGAGATTTTGATGATGCGGGTGTTGGTGGGGTTGCAGCAAGCAACGCCGCAGGCCCAATGCCTACTAAGACCACCACCCAAGCCCAGTCTCGGATGGAGCCCACCGTAACGCCCTTCTACCCCACCGCGAAAAATTGGGTTTTCTTTACGAACCTGTGGCACACTCGTTCTTTCCCCTCGCCTAGACCTTCGTCGAGAAGACAATGGTGGCTTTGAGCTCCACTGGGCCACGCTATGGTGACGCTGCCGAAGGCAAAGCCGCAACCAAGCCGACGATCAAGAACTGGGTCCGTTAGTTAAGGTATGCACACCGGGTAACTTATGTATCTTCTGTGGGCCGGTCATGGTGCATTGATAGACTTGACCCAAGTCATCATCCCCTTAGCCGTAGTGGGCCTTGTACTCTCCGATCCAGCTAGCACCACTGGACTCCTGTGTTCAGCCCATGGAAGGAAAGATGAAAGAAACGAAAAGGTTTGATGTTAGCCTTGGGAGGCATATTGAGAGTCTCGAAGACTCCGCCCCACACACATGGGTTTCAAAGCTATGCAGGTATGTTTAAGTCTCGAACTAAGAGTTTCGAGCATGCCGCATAACCTTTTGGGTTTTCTAGAACGTACCACTCATGTTGAGAACATATGTTCTCCATGATAAATCCGTTAAACCAAATCATGTATTGGAACTCGAATGTTCTAACTTTGATGTCAATGGATGTCTTATTCACATAGCACTAATTTCCACACTTATGGGACGCTAATTGAAATGGGTCCAAGATGTGACGTTCCACTTGACTACCAAGAAATTGAGAAACCATTGAGGCCAACAATGGCATGGAAGTGGTGACAAAAGCCTCCACCATGGCTCTCGCTCATTGTTAAGGACCACTTAAGTCCACGAATGGTACAATTATAACAATTTGTAGAATCCGATTGAATTTGACTAGAGAAGATTTGCTCGTCCTTCCATGCTCCTGCAATAGCAGTATAATGAACGTAAGTTCACTGATTTCTCGGATATGATAACTACTATGTTGCTTCTTGAAAAGCACAACAATACCCCTAACTAAGTTGTGTCAAGCGCGCTTCTACTAGCTCATGCTCCAAAGTAAATGTTGAGTGCTTCACAAAGCCCAAATAGCCGATATTGGCATATAGGCCGCAACATGGGTAGCAAACCCTAGCTCGTGAATAATGACAGAATCAGGACCCGCCAAGGTGTAGCGATTACGACCATGAGCTTGATCACTTGGCTTCTAAGATCCAAAACTTCAACACTTAGGGATGGTCCCTAAACCAATATTTTTGAGGAGTACCATTTTATAGTCAACATATGAAACTTATTTTATCTTGTGATCTTAAAGACACCACCTCGTAGAGATATACCTGTAAGAGCCGGTGCATGTCATAGAAATTTTTTGACATGGAAGTGTATTGGCTGAATCCCCCTATTGAGTTTAGTTGAGATTGTGAACAATTCTTATAATCCCAGATTTAAGTTTGGTGTTTGTTCTATATTTGGATATCATTATGGATATTTGATGTTTGTTCTATTCTTGGATATCATTATGGACAGGCCCCTTACCAAGAGGGATCCCTATTTTTCTAAAAAAATGGGGATACCCTCTTGATCGTTGGATTGGCTTTAATGAAATTGTGTGGTTGAGATTAAAACACAGACCACACAATCTCAACCACACAACTTCATTAAAGTCAAATCCAACGGTCAAGATGGTGTTCCCATTTTTTTAGAAAAATGGCCCTCTTGTGAAAGGATTCCTCATTATAGATATTGACTCGAATATGAGTTAATTGAATCATATTTTTCAAATACGTGTGACCAAGTTCCATTAACATGTTATTTGGTACAAAAGTAGAGAAAGTTATCTGAATGAATATGCAAATTCGCATTCTAACTTCATACCTGAGGTCACTCCTCTGACAACCAAATTGGGTTCATCCAACCCGTTTCTAGGCCCTGGCAACACCCACCTTATAGAGAGACTGAGGATCTGATTTTTGAAGTTTAGTGTTTTTGGGATTTTCCGGGTGGGTAATAATTTTTTATTTGGTATTAGGTCCGACGGTGGTTAGTACTTTACTCTGCGGCGTTTGACTGGAACATTTAAAATTTAAAAACTGTCTGGGACCCAGTAAATGAATTAAATAGACTCAGATGATTCTTTCATTCTTTGGGGTGGGAGGTGTAATATCTGTCTTACTGTGTGATATAAATTCACGATTTAATTAGTAGATTAATAGTTTTTGCAGATAATTTAGGGATTTGATTTAGTTTGATATGCTTATGTTCAATTTAGGAGTTGAAATGGAAAAGATCTTGGATTGATTGAAGATTGTGATTAATTTAAACCCTTTTGCTTTAACAGGAAGATTTAAAGTGCAAATCAAGCTTACTTAAACGAAAAGTTTTAAACTTTTTCATATTTTTATTCCGGGTGCTGTTACTTAAACCCTTTTGCTTGGAATCGTTTTTGTGATAGTTCTTCTGGTATGTCATTAGTTTAACATTGTTTGTTTTAATCTGATTGTTTAAGTTAGATTGTTTGACATGGTGCAACATGAGTGTGTTGTGCGGTGCCAGAAGAATCGTTTTTTTAATTCTGACAGATGGTTTTTATAGTGAATGTTGTTTCCGCTATATGTTACTTATGAGTATGTATTGATTGTTAGAGACTGGAGACGGAGAAGAAGAAGATAATATATGAGGACGGCGCAGGAAGAGGTTTGGAATGCCAGAAGACTACGGATGGGAAGGCGAGTAACGGGAATGGTTCGGAGAAGGCCATCCCTTCTTGTTGCTTGAAGGCTATGGCTTCTACCCCTGAGGCCGAGGCAAAATGTCATTCTACTGTTGTTTCTGGGTGGTTCTCAGAATCCCAGTCTCGCTCTGGTCATTATCTATGATTTTTCACTTTTGTAAATTGACTTCTTGTTGGTTGTTTGTGATTGACTCCTTTCTTTTCTTTTCTTTTCTTTTTTGTAATTGCAGAGAAGGATTGTAAAAAGGTTTATTTCAACAACCCTATGTGGCCAGGTATGCACTTGTATGCATCCACACATTTCGTGTTCTCAATTGTAGTTTCTTTATATACCACACAACGCATGCTTCATTTTTCACTTCTGGATCAAGATCCCTGTTTTGTGTTCTTTACTGAGGTTGCTAAGTTTTATTGCTGGTCATGATCTCTTGCTTATTTTGTGATCTTTCGTTCTCAGTGTAACTTTAGGAAAACTTGTCCATTAGAGGACCGCTTTGTCAAATTTACACCGTTTTCATGTAATGAGGAAAAGATAAAACGAACAGAGTAGTTTTTCTTGCTTCAGTGATATCTTGTATTGGCAACTCCATGATCTGAATTTCATTTGGTAACTTGTTGAAGCTTTTGGTAATTGTTTTTAATTCCTTCTCTTCTTTTTCTCACTATTCATAGTAATGGAGTGCTTCCTTTACAATTATCGCTTCTAATCGGAATACTCCTTTGTGAAATTTCACACCTCTAAATTGAGAGTTTTTCTGCATGTATTTGTGTTGAAGGTTTTCATTTTTGTTATTATTTTTTTTCAGGTGAAGCTCATTCACTGAAAGTAGAAAATATTCTGTATAGGGGAAAATCAGAGTTCCAAGAGATTTTGGTGTTTGAGGTGTGTCATTTTTGGCTGAAGACAGTTTAATTTGCTTGTTCATCTCCCTTGCGTTCCTTTTCTAAATCTTATTTATGAATTCCTTTTTATGCAGTCCTCAATATATGGAAAAGTGCTTGTTCTTGATGGCATTATCCAGCTGAGTGAGAAAGATGAATGTGCATACCAGGAAATGATAGCACATCTACCTCTTTGTTCAATTTCCTACCCCAAGACAGTAATTATACATGATCTATCCCTCCCTCATGTTTTTTTGTTGTTGTGTGTGTGTGTGACTGTGTGTGTAAAGTCTGCTGAATCTCTTGATCTCTTGATCACGATCACCGGTGACCATGAGAACACATAGTATAACTAGATTGAAATCAATTTTTTGCTTTGATTTCAAAAAGTGAAACACTTTATCTGGGATTTGAATAGAGTTTGAATGTTCTTCATGCACTTTTCTTTTGCATATTCTCTGAAAGCTTAAGATGGTTTTCACTGCATTGGTGAGCTGAACCCGAATACATGAGCCCATGGTCATGATGCTGACCGTGGTATGAATTGCAAAGGCTATCTGAACATTTAGGGATCCCTTGTTCGTTACCAGTCAGGCATCACATATGGTGTTTAGCCCATAAAATTGTATTATTCTGCCTCATTTTGGCTTGACTTGGATGCAATGATTTTGTAACCATATCTGCACAATGACTGCTCTGTCAAACTTCGGATTTGGCTGAAGTTATCCTGTAGATGACCTTTTGCACTATGATCCAGCTTCCCTACTTGGCAGAGAATAGAATGTCGAAGAGCTTGTAGAGAATAGAATGTCGAATGTGGTATGGTTTCCTTTGGATGCAGGTCCAGCCCAAGAGCTTGTAGAGAAGCCATTTTTTGAGACAATAGCTAGAGCATTAAGGCCTGGTGGTGTTCTCTGTAATATGACAGAGAGCATGTGGCTCCATACGCATCTTATTCAAGATATGATCTCTGTTTGCCGTCAAATATTCAAGGGGTCTGTCAATTATGCTTGGGCGAGTGTTCCTACGTATCCAAGGTAATACTTTCCTTTTCACGCATTAATCTACTCTCGCTGTCAACCTTTATATATATATATATATATATATGTCTCTTTTAATATGGCAAAGAAGTCTCGAGTTTCTCTGTGAACTTGTATTATTTAGGCATTGACAATGACTAGACTAAACACCCCGCTTAACTGCTGATTCTTGATCCTTCTTAAGACCGGGTTGATATCATGAAATTATTCTTACTTGTGAGATTACTTGTTGTGCAGTGCTGTGATAGGTTTTCTGTTGTGCTCAACAGCGGGGCCTCCCGTTGATTTCAAAAATCCCGTCAATTCCATCGAGAAGTTAGAAGGAGCCCTCAAACATAAGAGAGAACTTAAGTTCTATAACTCCGAGGTAGGATTCATTTTACATAGTAATCTGCTATATTTGCATCCATTTCTTTCGCTTTGGATATACTTGTAAAGCAAAATAACGGCACTGTTTGCTTGGTAGATGCACTCAGCGGCCTTTGCGTTGCCTCCTTTCTTGAGGAGGGAGGTGAGTGCACTACGTGAATCTTCAACACCGGCAACACAAATGGGCGAGAAGTAGTTATTAGTAGCGACATCGGTTGCTTGAGTAGCAGATGGAAAAATAGAAAATAGGTAATTTGTTAAGTGTGTAGATGGGGTTCTTGAGCTCTTCCTTCAGAGGCATTGGTGGGATTTAGGTTTATTTGTGTAGATGGGGTTTTTGAGCACTTCCTCCAATAATTATTTGTGGATGATATAGCCACTTGACATTATGTTATTGGAATTTTACTGTGGTGATTAAATAAGTTATTGTTATGCTCGAAATTCTGACCTTTTCAGATACCTGTTATTGACATGCCAAAATAATTTATCATTCACTGTTTGGGGGGGGGGGGGGGGGGCGAATAAGGAAATGACGAGTGTAGGATAAATGTTGACGTTCTAATGCCAATAAAATAATGATTTGTGACTGTTTTGGTGGTGCTAGTAATAATAAACACAATGGTATATCCAATTGTTTTGGTGTGCTAATAACAAAAACATAATGATTGTTTTGGAAACTTGATGCAGGAGAAGTAGCCAAAGGAGTCTCGGGGAGACGCATGATGATAACCTAGGAATCAATCAACCAGGGGCAACGGATTTGCTCGACGTCTCTACGGGGATAAAACCTGGGAATCACTCGTCCAGGGGCAATAAATTCACTCACGTTGCTAATCGTGGGTTTACTCAACACGATCAAGCCAAATACTTGTTTAGGAAGGAGAAACTCACTTTCTTCTTAGATTAACTTTAATTCACTAATTGTGTACTCAATCTTACATATGGAGTCCTTTAAATAGGAGGGTAACCTACATTGGTAGGATAGACAATTAATAACATATTATAGTTACAATGCAACCTAATTAAAATAGATAAAGCATGGCTTTGATAGATGAGAAGCCACCAACATCCATGTTTAATATAGGGACCATACTTAGTACCAGTTTGGCACAGCTGAAATTATAAAACAAGCATGTATGAAAAAAAGTTGGGTTTTTTTTAGAGTTTAGTAAACACACTAAAACCAACATTTTTACCGTTGAGGGTGAAAAAAGCCAAAATCCTGAAGTAGCAAAACATAGCTTTGAAAAAAAAACATGCGAAGCTACACTGCAATGCTAATGAAACTTTCTATATTCCAATAACACCCTCGTTAGTTTTACAAAATGACAATCCTTGTCCCTAAAACAACTGGAAGGATCTCTTTCCTATTCCCTCGTTCTTCCCCCGCATCAGACGCCTAGGACCACCGTCGTCCCTCCCATTCCCGCTCGACACCGACCACCACTGCACCAACGATTATCCCTCTCCTCCTTTCAGATCCTACACACGATCAAATACGATGATTAAATAGTAAAATAAAATTAAAAAAATAACACATAAATTAATTTAATTGACGGAAATGCTTAGGGTGATAAAAGGACAGATGATTTCTCCGGTAGCAGGAATGATGATTCTCATCCGCAATGAATTCACCAAATTAAACCCAATAAATTAATAAGATGCCAATCAATTTTATTTGCACGCCACAAACAAATTCATCAAATTCAATAACAAAACCCTAATTGAAAACCCAATAAACAAACCATTTATTTATTTAATTTTATACCTCAACAAATTTGTCCATCCTCGAAGGTGTGGTCAGAGACGTTAACGCTCGAAGATCCGGTGAAGTTGAGATCAGGGAAGATGAGCAGCGGAGAAAATGAGGGAGAGTGAATGTAGGAGAGATTATATGACACACCCCGACCTAGAAAGGTCGAAGCATGCTGGCCATCACCATGAGGTGACGTAACTGTAAAGGTAAGTGATGTGAAAAAGTGAATAAATTTAAAACTAATTAAAACTAAATATACTAAACAGTGATAGAGTGCACAATCGTGGGGATAACCCACTACAACCATTCAGAGCTTAAAGACAGTGCGACTACCTAAGAGTAGTCAAAGTAGCTAAAGTACACTTATTACACAACATTGATAAATTTGTACGTCTAAACCGTAGATAATGTCAGGATTGCCAAAGGTTCCTCGAGTACCACGAAGGAAACAACTATCTAGGGCCTGGAGGGCAGAAAAACAAAGTTGAGTGGGTTAGCAACACAATGCTTATAAGAAAACCTTTAATTTCGAAAATACTAACCCCTTGCCGTAAAACAAGTATAGTTTCCTTAAAACATACTACATAAGTATGTAAACAATAATATAACAGCAATATAACCTGTAATATGCCAAAACATGATATATCAAATGCCATAGTAATATAATCATGAGATAATCAATTGCTCATCGATTTATGCTAGCACAAGAGTCAGAATTACATAATGCAATTCTACCCGACAAGACTGGGTGTAATCAATACTGTCACACCCCAAAACTAGGGATGTGAGGTTATGAGAAATAATTAGAACAAGTGGTTGTTTAAGGTGTAAAACAACTATTATTTTTAGATAATGTCAACGAAAATTTCCAGATCCAAAGTAGACACATGAAACTAAGTTGTGGCAAAATTTCATAAATTTTCGAGTTCAGGAAGTATAGGAAAATTTAAAACTAAAACATGTATACTGCTGGTTTTCTGTAACAGCAGCTTCAGCAGCACCAAACACTTTATAAAGTAAGGCTCATATATTTCAAGAACAAAAATCTGAAAGTTTACAAAGATACAGCTGTTTTTCTAAAATAAAACAGCTCCAGTAGCAGCAAATCACATTGGAATTAAAACTGATTAGATCCCAAAGGGGTACAAATCTGAAATTTTCATAGTATAACCTAAGTAGTCGATAATCACTCACAGTTTTAAACATATCCAGTTCAAGTGATTCACCAAAAGCAAGTCATTAATCCCTACAAACTAAAATAAATTCACAAAAGACCTTTCCAGATTTCATACAATAAAAACATGTACAGGTCACTTGATTAAGATAAACATGAGCATAAATTTATACAAGCAAAAAGGACAGGTAAATATATATATACACACGATTTTCATTGCCCAGGTAAGTAGCGAAACCAACCCATTTTGGCCTACCCCCTACTTAGTCTACAACCAACCCAAAAAGATCATTTATAGTTTAAGACCAACTAACAACACCTTGGTAGCTCACCCAAAAGAATATGTACGTCTGGACTCTCTTCTACTAGCCCACACTAAAGCTGCAACTTGAAATTTAGCTAATCAACTCTACACACCTGAAATTTACATGTTAGGAAAACGGGGTGAGCATATAATGCCCAGTAGGGGTTTTTCAGTAAGTCCGTAACCCTTTAAAAGTTATGGTGCATGCCAGAAATTCATAAGTGCGATTCGAAACCGTTTATAATAACTACTACATAAACCAAGAACCTGAAATATGCTCAAAAATGCTTGGAGGTACAGATTTCAGAAAAACAGAAAGTTTCGAAGTATTAGTAGCTGATAACAACAGTATAATCCTCCAAGTTCAAAGTCATTTCAATTTTCATAAGAATAACAAAGCCATCATCGATAGAGAATCACTAACACACAACAAAACACACAAAGACTTTCTTTTATCCCAACAAATGACAAGCAAAATGGAAAGAGCCGTAATATACCTGGCCAATATACATATCACACATATTTATCACTTTAGTAACTCACTATCACAGCCCTCACACATGGGGCTTTCCCCGGGGAACCTTGGGTCATTGTGCCCATCACCAACAACTTCATGGGTCATTATACCCATTCACAAATTTCTCTACATTCTCAAAAGCACAGGTATTATACTACTTTCCATTTACTTTCAAAAACAAACATTCGAATCAATATGCTTCAAAATCTCAAAATGAATAACACATAAGGCATGCACATTAAAAACGAAATCTCAACAGCCTTTGCAATTATTTTAAACTTCTCCAAAGTTGTAAGAATAAGACTAAAATCATTAGAAATCCAACCATAGGGAAAACGTTTGTTTCACATCTTTCACAAAATCTAAAATGGAAAACATGTAAAGTACGGTTGAAATGATGTTCGAATGTCAATTTCTCAATCAATTAAAAATGGAGAAATCTGAATATCTTTAGGGTTGAAAAATTCCCCTACCTCAACACAATTCTTGATATTCAACTCCCATGGTTTTCATCAACTTGATCAGCAGTCACCCTCTTCTTCTCTTCCTTATCTATAGGTAAGAAAGTCATCACACACTGCTCAATAACAAAAAAATTCGAACAACACCCTAATCTTAGGTTAATTGAGGACTTTAAACAAACACTTGGTGCTCAACTCTACAACCCTAACATGCAATAAGATACTCCCATGTTTCCTGCTCCCACCCAAACTAATTCATGGGTTTTCAGACCAACTATCAATTAGATCTCAAAATAAGAATAATTACCTCAAACTGGAACAAAGAAAAGAGCCTCACTTGTCCTAATCTTCACAAGCAAAATAGCTGCACAATTACTTCTTCTTCCTTGAGAAAATTTGGCATCCCAAAAGAACTAAGAAATTCTCTCACTCTCGGCTGGAGAGGAGAGCACCCAAGAAAGAGTCTCTCTTGCACTTTCCAGAAGAAAGAGCTTTCTAAAAATCTGGGTATATTAAAACCCATCTAACCGACAACAAAGCATAAGCCCAAAAATAATTTTTTTTTTTTTTTTTTTTTTTTTTACCTTGGATTTCTGCGGCTTCCCTTTGTGTTGCCGCTGGAAGGAAAACAACCCTCCTTTGAGGGGTTTTCTAGAACTCCCCCTTTTTAAATGTCAACATTCCCTTCTCTTTTTTTTTTTTTCTACTTAAGAAACTAAACGGAAATTCTATTATATACATATATCTAAACATACACACCTAAAAATACAAAATCACACCTACATATTTCCAAAGATTAGTCTACTCTTTAAACACCACTTAAAAATTTTGGGGATATTACAAATACGCTATAGTACTACGATCACGTGAAGGCTGGTGCTGAAGCACGGTCACATACAAGTCGGATTGCTTAATGCAATCTACCCGACATGACTGGCACCTAACTTGGATCCAAGGCGAGCGAATGGTGCGGATGTGAACATATACGTGAAGGACTGCCCTGGCCCTGGGGCGGAGTACTAACAGCGGGGTGCAGCAGATAAGCATGTATAAATATGTATGAATGTCATGACAGTAATATCCCAACCATATAGTAGCATTTATCATAATTAATATCACAATAACGATACTTGGCAATATAGGCATAAAAATGAAGTAAATACGCATTTAGGGAAACTATAAATATGTATAGGTATAAAAACAAACTGCCCACTCACAAGTACGTTGCTGGGTCGTAGCCCCCGAACCTAACCTGGCCCCGTACGTCATCGGGATACGTTTCCCTTATATGTGAAATAACTATAATAGAATTAATTAAAGCACATATACGGAAACTTAAATAAAACTCCCATAATTTGCTCAAACCTAGGGTTTAAATACATGAAATCGATCTACTCGACGTCACAAACCTACACAATTTTTCAGAATAATTTTTGGACCCCGCACGTGCCTCCACGCACCGGTCAAGGCATGACCATATGCGTCCCCACGGGCATGCTAGCCCCTGACGTCCGTCAGGAATATTCCGTTAAATATATAATAGAAATTAACGGCGTTACCTGACGCCGTTAGAATATTCCGTCAACCTTGACGAAATATTTTGTCTCCTTCACCGGCGAGCTCTGCCATCTGCAACTTAAATCTCGCTGGATTTCTGGAAAATTTTCAAACTTGCATAACTTCTTCATTTCTCAACCATTGTCGACCTACTTTATATGGATTTGAAGCTTATGAAGAGTAAAATCGCGTTATACCTTTTTGGAGTCCAAAAAGTGGACGGAGGTGGTCGAAAAACACCTTGAAAGTTTCGGCCAAAAGTGAACTCTTCGAAACTCGGTCGTTTCACTTCCAAACTTCTTCCAAACTGTTGTAGGAGCCTCAAGGAGTTGCGTAGAAGCTTCCCCAAGCTTCAAAACTTCCTAACTCGTTCGAAATTACATCGAACTCAAATCGTCCGAGTTCAGACCTTCCGAGTTAACGAGTCAAAACTCGTCCATTCTGAGTTCCAAGTGAGATGAGCACGAAAATGAGATTCTTGGGTTCGATCTGTGAGTTTTGAAGCTTGTTTGTGGTGTTGCAGAGACGAATAGAGCTTCGAGAGAGAGATGGAGAAGGAAGTGAGAGAAAGAGAGCCTTTTTCTGATTGGGGGACAGAAATGAGGGTTGCTTCTGATTGGGTGCTGCAAAGAGTGAAAAGATGGGATTGGTTGGAGTGAAAAAAAAATGGGAAGGCAAGGGTTGGGTTAAAAGGGTAGATAGGGATATGGTTTTAGATTTCCTACTGAAAAGGGAAACGAAAATCTATCTGAAATAGTGTTTGTACACTGATAAAAATTCACGTACACTCGTGACAACGTGCACCATTTAAATACGATAGCGAGAAATAAAATAAAAGCAATATAATTACGTCCATGCACTTGCCAATAAGGGTATAATAGTCATTTCACATAGTAGGGGAGAAATTACATAGGAAAATTAGGGACGGGTCGTCACATTTTAAATAAAAAAATTATAAAAGAAAAAAAATAAATTATTATAACATTTAATATTATATCATTTTTAGTCATTTAACATCTACACAACAGTTTTATATAAAAGTTACCAAACACTTGAATACTATTTTTTTCGTTAAAGCACTTTTTAAAGAAAGGTTTACCAAACACATAACTACTTTATTTTACAGCTATTTATTCTCACAACACAGCAGAAGCAGTTTTTTTTAAAAAAGTACAGCAATACCAAACTAGCCCTTATTGTAGTACCTACATTAGAAATTTAATTAGGTTATTGATAGATTAAATTTAATTGGGTTTATGATAGATTAAGCGTTTAGTGCCTTCCATTATAACAAAAATTTGCTTAAAACGCTTAGTTCACCTAGGCCCCAACTTGTCTCTCAACTAGTGGCTAGTGTCTTTTAGAGCCAAACAGAGTTGACGAAGACGGAGATGATGACGGTATGCTTTTGCTATGGTAGAAGCTGCTATGTCCTCCACCTCATGAGAAACCTTTTCGCGTTTCCGCCACAGTAGCGGGTACCTGGAAACTACAGCTTCCAAGTCCTTGGCCATAAGCACAAATGCTTCTACTTTTGTCTGACATTTGACATGTTTGCTAGAGACTGGAAGTCTGGTGAAACTGTCTGATGCGCAATCGAGAAGCTCTTCCCCGTAAAAGTCACCTTTCAGGAGGGGCTTGGAGGCCATTGATGGGATTCCTTGCTCAGCTTGAACATCACTCGACGTGTACGTGCACACTATCCCTTCGATTATGAACAGCATGCGTTCGATTGGATCTCCCATTCGAAAAATAAAGCTGTTCTCATTGTACGACACTTGCGTTATATAGTCGCAGATCGACGTCAACACTATATCATCCATGTCTTGAAGCTTTTTTACCTAAACGCATGCATGCACGCGCACACAGACATATATTATCAGAACAACATTGCAGTGAAAACGGATGCAATTAATAAATGGATGCGATTAACCTAGCTATAGTAATAACAATTTTATCTGTGTTGTTAACTAACTTAGCATTATTATTTTACTTTGGACTATAAACTTTAAGATTATAGTGCAATTTTATCTTTATTGTAAATCAAATATGTTAATGTCATTTTGTTTTAAAACAAAGTATATCATAAATTAATGGTGAGAGATGGAGGTTGAGGAACATACTTTGGTTATAGCTCGGAGACGACGATGACGACTATGACGACGGAATGTTGTTAATATAGTATAAGCTGCCATCTCCTCTGGAGTTAGAGTACCCTTCTTCTTCCACTGTAGCTTATTCCACTTTAGCCGGTGTTTGGAAACTACAATATCCAAGTCATGGGCCGTAAGCTGAAATACATCTACTTTTGCCCGGGTTTTGACATGTTTGCTGGAGACTGGAAGTTCGGTGAAACTGCCTGGTGCCCAATCGAAAAGCTCTTCTCCGTAAAAGTCACCATTCCCGAGGGGCTTGGTGCCCATTGATGAGATTCCTCGCCCAGCTTGACTGTCACTCGACGCGTAGGTCCACACTGTCCCTTCCATAATGATCAGCACGCAGTCGAGTGGATCTCCCATTCGAAAAATGGTGCTATTCTCAATGTAGGTCATTGGCTTCAGATAGTCGCACATCAACCTCAACACTTTGTTATTCATGCCTTGAAGCATTTTTACCTAAACACGTGCTCGCACGCGTGCAGACATATATTATCAAAACACCATTGCAGTGAAAATGGATGCAATTAACCTAGTTATAGTAATAACAATATTATTCTGGGTTGTTAACTAACTTAACTAACTTAGCATTATTATATAACTTTGGACTATAAACTTTAAGATTATAGTGCAATCTTATCTTTATTATAATTCATACATTGAATGTTAACATCCTTTTGTTTTAAAACAATGTATACCATAAATTAATGGTGAGAGATGGAGGTTGAGGAATATACGTACTTTCTTAAGTGTTTTCATGCAAAGACAACGCTTCACAGATATTCTGGTTTTCCAGGGAAGAATGGAGAACAGAAACTTATGGACATCAGCGTCAATGTGTTGTTTCAATGTTTTTTGTTTCAATGTTTGCTTTATGCTACTCAAGATTTCTTTCTGTATTTCCTCAGGGAGTTTATTTTTGGACATCCAAGCGCGTACGTCTAGCTTCTTCATCTTAATCTGTTGTCTCATCTCCTCTTTTTTTGTAGCTTCCATCTGCATAAAAGTCTGTCTCGCCACAAATCAACCAATTACTTAATATACTCGAAGAATGGTCTCCGCATACAATCCCAAACACGGAAAAATTGTTGAAAGTTAATGTATAGAGAGACTGAATATACCAACCTGCACGTTTCCAATGAGATATAAAAACAGTAGCAAGCCAACGACAGAAATGAGAATCGCAAACAAGTTTTCCCACACATATGTACTTGTTATCAGATTAGTCCCAAAATTACTGCAAAATATTAAGGTACATGATATCATATTAGACAAATTGCTGAATTAGATAACCAAAAAAATTTAATTCGTTACATATTTTCTAAAATTGTTGATTGTCAATGGATATAATGCGAACCTTAGATTTCGCAGGCCCCACCAGAAAGAGTAAAAGAACTTCTTTCCAAACTTTATATGCTCTGTGTTTTGATTCTTAAGGGAATCAAGAAATATTCCAAAGTTAAATGGAGATAAAGCACCATTTGGAGTATCTAACGAGCAATGCTCGTTAAGAAATGTTACATTTCTTGCAGTAGTACTCCGACTATCGCAATAGAAAGTGTTCACACATCCCCTGAGATCTATACTATGATTTACACAGGCCTTGTGCCAACAAGATAACTCTCGTTGAATAGAAAAAAAGTACCAAAAAGCTCCGAGTACCTAAATCCATAACATGCAAACACAAACAAAACCCCAGATAATAAGTCTAACATTTAAAAAAAAAACTACATCCATAATCCAACATTAGTAATTACCGAAGTATTAAAATAGAATGACAATTGAGGTGAAACTTACGTGGCTGGCAAGAATGTAGAGAAAAAAGTTGTATAGACCCTTAACCCATATCCCATTAGTCCTTTTGAATTCCTTGGCTGATAGGTAAATTCGATAAATCCTCGGAAAATATTGACCGAGAAGAAAAACATTCAGAACCTTTTGTTGTTCCACAAATCCTGAGCCTTTCATTGTGTAAAACATAACTACTATTAGCAGCTGCAGAAAATCAAAAGATAAAAAAGGGTTAGAACATAGAAGTCCATCAATTTCAGCTAGCCACAAAAAAAGAAAACTAGAGTTTAGTTAATTTCTCTTACTTGTGGGAGGGGAATAAAAGAGAAAAAGTCTATTGCAGTGGAGACAGATAACCACGGCATCTTCTGAGCTATTTTCATGGCAACTTGATCAATCAACTTTCTGATTTTCGATTTCTTATCTGAATTTTCCCCATTTTTCAGGGTATTTGGTCTTGGATTTTGAACACGGTCACAAATTTCACATATAAAATGCACCAGGAAAATGACATCCGTGAGTGATCGCATAAGACAAGCAACAATACTCAACGTTTTATCCATTTGAAGGCACTTGTTATCCTGATCGATGATCACAACGTAAAAGAAGAAGGGATCAAGAGAGACAGCAAGTACACATGATATCACAAATATTTTGTTCCATACTGAAAGGTGACTCCCCTCATGCACATTACAAATCTTCTTTATCAAGGTAAGGCCGCTGCTGCACATTAATTTCGAACGTTCTCCATCCTTTCTGGGAAACACGCAACAAACAAGAAATGAACGTTCACCCTAAATCCTAATATGAGCCCCTAAAGCTAACAAATTAAACAGTAAAATCAGATATAAACCTGGTCCTAATAGCAGCTATTAGGTATATTTCCGACATTCTTCGCTAAAACAAGTATCCGTCCTTGCGTAACGTAAAATATTAATGAATAATACGAGAATGGTCCAAAAATTTAATTGTGCACTTTAAACGGAAAAAACTCTTATAAGGAGTGCACAATTAGATTTGTGAAGTACCAAAAGTCAAAAGTAGCCCCTAATAATAATGAGAAATGTTATTAACCCTCCAAAAATCTCAATATACACTCCTCACAAATGTATTTTTCTTTCTAATTATAGAAAGTTTGGAGTGCCAAATAAGATTTTTGGAGTGCCAATAACAATTCCCATAATAATTCAACAATAATTTTATGGGATTGGTTACAATACTTATATGTATTTAAACAATCAGTATTTGACAATCAAATATAATACATGTGAATAGTTCGAGACCACCAACCACCACGGGGTAGATAGTGATTGGGTCTAATTCAAGACCTGTATTCCACATAGCTCGTCCTTCGATTCATGGCTCTAGTGATCACACTATGGTGACCAAGCATGCACCTGTTTATTTTCGAAATTATATTGTGTTTACATGTTTCGAATATTGTGATATGTTATTGAATCTGTGTGATGAACATGAAATTGATATGGGATATGATATTCACACACACAATTTTACTTCTCACACACCTTTTTAATTTTTAGGCCGTCGGATCAGATGAATTGAAGAAGATCAACATACAGAAATTATCAAGGGGTGTGTGAGAAGTAAAATAGGGTGTGTGGATAGCACACCCCAATTGATATATGTGTGTGTGTAAAAACATGAAAATAATGAAGGAGGAATAAAGCCTCAAGGGCTCGTTTGGTGTGCTGGATGGAAGTTGGCCTTAGGAATGATATTGGATTGGCAGGGACTCGTAAGACAGGATCTGTAATTCATGTATAAGGATATAATAGATAAGTCACTTTATTGTGGAATCAAAACTCATCTTGTATAGTCTTGTCTATTTAACATTTTGACACAACAAATAACTGACTAGACTCAAGTTCATTTTAATTGATCACAACCTATCTCATCCAGCCCCTAAATTGAGGCTAAGGTCGCTTGGGCCCTACCTGAAGCCTAACCAACCACTGGCCAGCTTTGGAGCATACAACTCGCAAGCTCGCGCCCGAGCCGAGCCGCCCCAGACCAAGTCCCAGACTTAGGCCAAGAAAAGGACTTCTTTCGACGTCTTCTTCTTCGCAAGACCAGCGTTGCCGCCTCCTCGATGAAATTGAGAACAGAGGCTGCGTCCTCCCTCATCACAAACGAGTTAGGTCGTCGTTCTTGATGTGATAATCATCGTGACCGATTGGAAATCAAGGACTTTGAGATTTCCTCGAATTAATTTAGACACCAATTGAATGCCGCCGTTGATTTCGACGAGGCCGGCCAGGTGATGATGGTTGCCATCATTGACGCAATCCACAGGGATCACCGTCGTCGAGAATAACCTCTGTTGACCTAAATCCCACGGTTCTTCCACCTTGCTACCTCGTCAATTCCTCATTCCTCATCGTCTGGAACAACTTCCCTCGACGTTGATCGAGGTTGATGCGACGGTCTTGAACTTTATGCTCGATCCCGAGGATAGCGACGCAGCAGATGGTGGCGCCCCTTTTCTTTCCAGACCACAAACCAGGACTTTGGTACTCATTTTGCGGGTCAACCCATCTCACAGCAGTCAACCCGGCCCACTTTTGGGCTTAGGATTTTCTAGCCCATCATGGGCTTTGTTTCTCCTGCCCACGCGCCATGCTGCTGCTTCACGCTGCACCGCGCCGAACCACGAATCCAGACAGGCAAGGGGCTGGATCAAAAACAGCAAAAACTTTTTTTGTGAAATTACTTTAATGCCTATAGTTTTTTTTTTTTTCTTTTTCTTCTGATATTCTTTTGGTTATACACAGAAGGATATAATAGTAACTAGCAGAGAGCATATATTTGTTGTGTGTGAATAATTTCTCTTAATAAGTGTATATTTTTTTTAATATTACATAATTATTGTTTTGTCCTCCTTATGTAAATATTGTGTATCAAAAGTAAGGGTAAAATGAGAAAAAAAAATGGTAAAATAAAAAAAATAAGAATATGATTGTCATTTTGTCAAAATGTACACAATTACTATTTTTCCCTCCTTTTGTCAATAATGTGTTTTAAAAGTGACAAAAAGGGTTCTCATAATAATGGTATAGATTTTATTAAAAATTTTATTAACAAAAGAGTTCTATTAAATATTAGGATGTGATATCCATACATCCCATTTTACTTTTCACACACCCTTCTAATTTTCGGCCTTAGAATCGGATGAATTGAAGAAGATTAACAGACATAAATTAACAAGGAGTGTGTGAGAAGTAATTTGGGGTGTGTGGATAGCACACCCCACACACCCCAAATATTCACACCCCACACACCCCAAATATTAATAGGTACTATAGATAAAGAAGAGAGTGTCTTTGTTAAATTTGACGCAACGTTCTACTTGGAGAAATGAAATGGTGTCGTTCAGTCTGTTAAAGGTTTTCACTGAAGTCCACTCTTTCGAGTACCTCGCCGCCGACTCTTGGACGTTGTATTGTTTTTGGCGTTGTTGTCCACGCCATTTTGGGTGTTTTAAAATTAAAAAAGTAAAGAAACAGAAGGTGTTGCAATAGCCATATATACAAGCGTAGCGTACAAAATAATGTAAATTTCGTATGCATTTTGGGACTCTCCGCGAATCCCCAACGCCTTATCACAAATTCTCCAACGCAACGCCAGATTGCGCATGCTATACTTTGATGAGAGTGACATATGGCTAGAGGTACGCTAAGTTTGGAATTATAGTACTTAAGAGAGAGAGAGAGAGAGAGAGAGAGAGAGAGAGAGAGAGGGAGGAACCTGTGTGTTTTCTCTGCTGCCTGGTTCTCCACATCTGAAGTTGCTCCCTTGACGTTTCCAGCCATAATAACTCAAATATATGGTGTTCCAAATATATGGAATTGGATCCCCGCCGGATCCCTTCCATGGGGATCCTAGGGATCAACCCATCTGGATCGTTGATCGAAAATCGTGCGGCCACAGTTTTTTCTTTTTTTATATTTTTCACGCAAAACGAGGATATTTTACTTTTAAAAATATAAAAAGCATTTAATTTGGACCGCACGATTTTCGATCAACGGTTCAGATGGGTTGATCCCTAGGATCCCCATGAAGGGGATCCGGCGAGGATCCAAGTCCCAAATATATAACTCAATGACCCTGATGAAATGAGTAAAAATGATTACCCAAACCCAAATAGGTACGACAAGGTTTTCAGGTTACAAGGTGGAGAGAGAATAAACTGAACCCTTTTTTATAATAATTCAAGTTTGTCGTTCTCTTTCTTAATAATTCAAGTTTGTCGTTCTCTTTCTCTTTTATAATAATTCAAGTTTGTCTTTTTATATGACGTGCGTAGGTCTTTTAATATGAAGTAACCATTTTAATATGACCTAGGTCTTTTGATCTGAGGTAAGTCTTTTTGTAATATTCACGTGGTCTAATATTTTAATAAATATGATGGTGAGTTTTTACTTATACATTAAAAGTTCTTAACGCTCTTTTAAATTAATGTGATAGTTTCAAATCATACTCTCTTCCTTTTTTCTTTAACTAGTCTCATGCACGTGTTCACGCTCATGCAGAATGCATTTTTTGAACAACGATGTGCTATTATGGACTTACACGTTTGAAATGTTTTATGTAAAAAAAAGGGAGTTTTAACGAAAAGCCCGTAATACTGTTCACTTTAACGAAAAACCACATTTTTACACTAAAAAGTCAAACATGGTACTATTCACTTTACCCTTTATTTTGTCCTTATCGTTAAAACTCAAAGTTTTCAAGCCCTTTTCGTTAGTTTTCCTAAAAAAAAAACTATGCACAAATAATTAATTATGTGTTATTAGCGTGCGAAAGACTTTTTTTTTTATAACCGGCACTATTAAAATAGACAAAATAATATTTAATAAATAACTAATTAAATCACATTATTACTAGCCCATTGTGAGGTACTAATTACTTAAAAAAAACACAGCATGCTACGATGGACTTACATGTTTTAAATGTTTTTATATAAAAAAAACTATACAAAAAGAATTAATTATGCGTTATGTGCATGCGAAATATCTTTTTTATAACTGGCACTACACGTCTTTTAAGATATTTTGAACATGTTTAAAAATAGAAAAAATAATATTTAATAAATAAATGATTGAATAATATTATTGCTAGCCCATTGTGAGGTACTAATTATTTTAGCCCGTTGTGAGGTGCTAATTATTAAAATAAAATAAAAAAACTGTACAGGAAAAAGTTAACTATTAAAAAACTGTTTAACGCTGAATAGTAAAATATTAAAACACAGTTTATCACTGTAGACTGAATGGTAAAATATTAAAAACATTGTTTATCATTGTTCATATGACGAAAATATCTTTGCATTATTTTGGATTGCTTTTGAATTTTTTTGTTTGGAAAGCATTTTTGTCCTAAAGTTTTTTGGTCAAGCCGATGATCCTAAAAGGAGCGCCTAGCTTTATATATAGAGATAAGGACACTTTTTTTTTTGCACTTTCTAAGAACCCACATCATATAATCTTTTTCAAAAATTAAATTGAACCGTTTAATTTCAATTCATCATTCGCAGATCACAATAATTCTCCCTTAGACAACAGTGCAACCAATAATAAACATCACCTTTTATGCTAAGATTTAGTCAACATTAGGGTGTTTAAGTACCCGTAATCGGAATCAAAATGTGGAATTGAATTTCGATTACAGACCACTTTGATGTTTAGAGTATCTCCAAAGGAGATGTCAAAATCCTAGGTAGAATGCCACTGTGCATATTTGACATCAAAAGTTTCTCCAATCGAAGTGTTATTTGCTTACTGGATTTGAATGCTTAGTGATTTGATATCAACCAATGTCAAATTTATTTTTAATTCATTTTAATAATGGATCCCTTATTCCACTAACATTTCAACTTATAAAAATTTTGTTCCAACATTTTTATAATAATTACAACCATTTAAAGCTCTATTCAAATAATAAAACAACATTTGACAATTCGGTTAGAGAAGTACAAAATTTGACACAAGACTTCATGCCACATCAGCTGTCAATTGTAATTTGACTTTTATCATTTGACATTTCCTTTGGAGATTGTCTTACTAAACATGGTGGAATAAAAAAAAGCAGTGGGACCCACATAAGAAATTTTGAAATTCAGTTCCTTATATTGGAGAAATTGGATTCTTTAGATGTAGGTAGTAATTCAATTCTAGGTGGTATGGGGGATCCGGAATGCAATCTTAAACCAATTATACCCTCACATTACTTTTAAACCTTAGTAGCAACATAGAATGAATACGAATGAAGCTTTTTTTTTTTTCAAATGAAAACTTGTAAAAAAATAAAAAAACAAGTGAATAGTTGAATCAATACAGTCCCCAAAACAGCACAGAAGACAACTTCACTGATGGCACCAATTTAGAACTTTAAAGCAGCACAGTCCAACAAAAGCAAATCCACATACAGCTGAACAATTATTCGCCTCAAAGCTCACCTGAACATATCAAACCAGGGAAGTGCATTTTAATTTTTATAATTCACAAACATTTCTGCAGGCCAGATTCCAATCCTTGCAACTACTACAACAATATATAGGTTCGATTGAGTGTGAGAGAATTTGTAGGATTTGATTTGTTGGTTTGAGGGCTTGAGTTTGTTTTCTTATTTGAAGCAAAGAATACGAAATGCCAAATAGAAACCCCAATATCTTACCTGATCACAAATCGGTGAGAGAGCTTTTGGGAAAAAGGGCCGGAAAGGATTTGAAGGTGGAATCTGCAGAGTCAAGCCGATGTTGCAGTCCGGGTGTCGGCCGACGATCAAAATTTCTTCTTGGGTTTTCCGGTGGATGGCGAAGATGGGTTTGTAGTGCGGCGGCGGTGGGGATTTGTCGACGATGAAGCGGTGATGGGGAGAGATTGATTGTGAGAGAAATTCTGGAAATGGATTTGTTGGTCTGAGGTTTTTGCGGTGATTGAGAGCGACAGAAGAGAAAAAGCGGCATGAAGCGGTGGGCGACAGAGGAAGCAACGACAGCGCGTAAACGTAGAAAAACAACACGTACACCATTCCCGTTGTCGTCATTTCACTGTGCTTAGGAACAGTGAAGCTGGTGAACTGGGTTTTAGTACATATAGAATTTCTGTAATCTCATTTTCTGGCTGAAGGTGTTTTAATCAACTAGGATTTAGAGTATTGAGATTTTCTAATATTTTGTAGTTTGGATTGCGGTTATGCAGAAACCACGGCCGCTGCTGATGTTGCTACTCCTGTACTGCTATGATGCATGGATACTTCTGTTTGGTCCCGTATCCCGTATCCGATACTTGATCGGATACGATACTTGCCCGATACTCTCGGATACTCGTCCGACACGTATCCTGATTGATGGACACGAATTTGACTTGATAGATACTCGTATCCTACATTTAAGATACACGTATCCGGCATTTAGGATACATGTACACATTCAAAAAAAGGTAATGAGGAGGAGAAAATTAATATGAGACATCTATAATTGAAATGTGATGAATACAAAGAGCTTCCCTCTGATTCAAACCATGAACACGACTTTCACACTTCTTCTACTGTATAAAGAGGATTAGATTTCAAACTTTTCTTTTCTAACAACTCAATGTACTTGAATTTGAATGATGAATTATGTTTTAAATGTATAGTTTTGTTGCTATATACATTTTTATTTGCCGTATCCATAGCGTATCGTATCTTAATTTTTAGAGATTTTCCGTATCGCCGTGTCGTGTCGTGTCGTATCGGCGTATCCGTATCCGTATCCATGCTTCATAGCTGTACTGGAACCAACGCAGTCGCACTATGACGTGAAGCTCTTCAATCGCTGGAGCTTCGATGATGTCCAGGTTTATGGCTATTTCGCTTAAATTTCGTACCTTTGTTTTCCAGAATCTATGGTGAATTTGATGAAATATGTTTGATTTAGGCAACAATAAGTTTTGCTGGACTGTAATTATTGATCGCGTATATTCAGAGGTACATTAGGTTTGTATACTCTGTGATATTGGATGATGTTTCAGAGTGAACCGATGGTTGGTTAGCCGAGGAGGATCTGTGTTTGTTGTGCATTTCCTTGTTGGTTGTTCTCTTGTTTTTTAGAAATTTTAAAAATCTTTGTGGCCTCTTTGTGTTTCTTAGATACACCGTACGTATAAGTTTGTTCTTGTTGTCGCATGTATTTGATGCCCTTCCTGAACGTGTTGACTTTACTTTTAACGTATTTTTAAGTTCATATTAGATAAAGTAAAAGTGTATGTAGTCTTTAGTTAATTTCGTATATGTGTTGATTTCTCTTCCTGACCAAAAGAAAGGAGCTTAGAAATTTTGAGTTTAACCGAAGGCAATGTTATAATTTTATTTAAGCATTCTAAAAGAAAACTAATAACCGCTTAGTACTACGGTCTAGTAGTATTCTTTTTCACTTGTAAGTGAGATGTCTTAGATTCTATTATTGCCAAAGGCTAATTTGAATCACATTATTGCTAACCCATTGTGAGGCTAAACTTAACCCTTCTCCTTAGTATATTCGTTTGTTCAAAAAAACAAAAAAAACAAAAAAAAAACTAATAGTACATAGGGTTTAGAAACTTTATAATACAAAAGCATTTTATAGCGTTCCAAAAACGCTATGGAAGAGGCTTGAGAGCACGACGGTATGCTGTTGCTGTAGTAGAAGCTGCCATGTCCTTCACCTCTTGAGAACCCTCTTCTACTCGTTTTTCTCCCACTGTAGCGGGTACTTGGAAACTACAGTTTCCAAGTCCTTGGCCATAAGCACAAATGCCTCTACTTTTGTCTGACAATTGACATGTTTGCTAGAGACTGGAAGTTTGGTGAAACTGTCTGATGCGCAATCGAGAAGCTCTTCCCCGTAAAAGTCACCTTTCAGGAGGGGCTCAGGGGCCATTGATGGGATTCCTTGCTCAGCTTGAACATCACTCGACGTGTAGGTCCACACTATCCCTTCGATTATGAACAGCATGCGGTCGATTGGATCTCCCATTCGAAAAATAAAGCTGTTCTCATTGTACGAAACTTGCGTTATATAGTCGCAGATCGACGTCAACACTATGTCATCCATGTCTTGAAGCTTTTTTACCTAAACGCATGCACGCGCACGCAGACATATATTATCAGAACAGCATTGCAGGGAAAAACGGATGCAATTAATAAATGGTGCGATTAACCTAGCTATAGTAATAACAATTTTATCTGTGTTGTTAACTAACTTAGCATTATTATTTAACTTTGGACTATAAACTTTAATATTATAGTGCAATTTTATCTTTATTGTAAATCAAATGTTGAATGTTGAAGTCATTTTTTTTAAAGAATGTATATCATAAATTTGAGAGATGGAGGTTGAGGAACATACTTTGGTTATAGCTCGGAGACGAAGACCACGACGGAATGTTGTTGCTATAATAGAAGCTGCTTTCACCGCTGGAGTTAGATTACCCTTCTTCCACTGTAGCCGGTGTTTGGAAACTACACTATCCAAGTCATGGGCCGTGAGCAGAAATGCATCTACTTTTACCCGAGTTTTGACATGTTTGCTGGAGACTGGAAGTTCGGTGAAACTGCTTGGTGCCCAATCGAAAAGCTCTTCCCCGTAAAAGTCGCCTTTCCGGAGGGGCTTGGTGCCCATTGATGAGATTCCTCGCCCAGCTTGACTATCACTCGACGCGTAGGTCCACACTGTCCCTTCCATAATGATCAGCACACAGTCGAGTGGATCTCCCATTCGAAAAATGTTGCTGTTCTCAATGTACGTTACTGGCTTCAGATAGTCGCACATCGACGTCAACACTTTGTCATCCATGTCTTGAAGTATTTTTACCTAAACACGTACGAGCACGCGCGCAGACATATATCAGAACTTTGCTGTGAAATTGGATGCAATTAACCTAGTTAAAGTAATAACAATATTATTCTGTGTTGTTAACTTAGTATTATTATTTAACTTTGGACTATAAACTTTAAGATTATAGCGCACTTTTATCTTTATTGTAATTCATTCGTTGAATGTTAACGTCATTTTGTTTTAAAACCACGTATACCATAAATTAATGGTGAGAGATTGAGGTTGAGCATACTTTCTTAAATGTTTTCATGCAAAGACGACGCTTCAGAGATGTTCTGGTTTTTCCGGGAAGAATGGAGAACAGAAAATTATGGAGATCAGCGTCAATGTGTTGTTTCAATGTTTTTTGTTTCAATGTTTGCTTCATGCTACTCAAGATTTCTTTCGTTATTTCATCAGGGAGTTCATTTGTGGACATCCAAGTGTATACGTCTAGCTTCTTCATCTTAATCTTTAGTCTCATCTCCTCTTTTTTTGTAGCTTCCATCTGCATAAAAGTCTATGACGCCACAAATCAAACAATTACTTAATATACTCGAAGAATGATCTCCGCATACAGTTCCAAACACGGGAAAATTGTTGAAAGCTTATGTACAGAGAGATTGAATATACCAACCTGCACGTTTCCAATGAGATATAAAAACAGTATCAAACCAACGATAGAAATGAAAATCGCAAACAAGTTTTCCCACACATCTGTACTTGTTGTCAGATTAGTCCCAAAATTGCTGCAAAAATATTAAGATACATAATATCATATTAGACAATACTGCTGAATTATACAACCCAAAAAAATTTTATTCGTTACATATTTTCTAAAAATTGTTTCGTCAATGATATAACGCGAACCTTAGATTTCGCAGGCCCCACCAGAAAGAGTAAAAAAACTTTTTTCTGAATGGTATATGCTCCGTGTTTTGATTCTGAAGGGAATCAAGAAATATTCCAAAGTTAAATGGAGATGAAGCACCATTTGGAGTACCTAACGGGCAATGCTCGTTTAGAAATGTTATATTTCTTGCAATTGTACTTCGACTATCGCAGTTAAAAGCATTCAAACATGCTCTGGGATCTTTACTATGATTTACACAAGCCTCTTGCCAACATGTTAACTCTTGTTGAATAGAAAAAAAATACCAAAAAGCTCCAAGTACCTAAATACATAAAATACAAACACAAAACCCCAGATAATTAGTCTAACATTAAAAGAAAACAAAAGAAAAAAAAAAACTCCGTTCATAATCCAACATTAATAATTACCAAAGTATTAGAACAAAATGCGAATTGAGGTGAAACTTACGTGGCTGGAAAGAATGTAGAGAAACATGTTGTATAGACCCTTAATCCACTTCCCATTAATCATTTTGAAATCCACGGCCGATAGGTAGATTCGATAAATCCTCGGAAAATATTGACAGAGAAGAAAAAAATTCAGAACGTTTTTGTGTTCCACAAATCCTGAGCCTTTCATTGTGTAAAAAATAACTCCTATTAGCAGCTGCAGAAAATCAAAACATAAAAAAGGGTTAGAACTCAGAACATAGAAGTCCATCAATTTCAGCCAGCCACATGAAAAAGAAAATTAGAGTAGTTAATTTCTCTTACTTGTGGGAGGGGAAGAAGAGCGAAAAAGCCTATTACAGTAAAGACAGATAACCACGGCATCTTCTGAGCTATTTTCATGGCAACATGATCAATCAACTTTCTGATTTTCGATTTCTTATATGAATTTTCCCCATTTTTTTGGGTTTGTGGTTTTGAATTTTGAACACGGTTATAAATTTCACATATAAAATGCACCAGGAAAATGACATCCGTGAGTGATCGCGTAAGACAAGCAACAATGCTCAACGTTTTGTCCATTTGAAGGCACTTGTCATCCTGATCGATGATCAGGACGTAAAAGAACAAGGGATCCAGAGAGACAGCAAATACGCATGATATCACAAATATTATGTTCCATATTGCTTGTGAACGTTCTTCAACCTTTCTGGGAAACACGCAACAAACAATAAATGAAATCCAGAACGTAAACTAATATTCTTATCAGGAATGCAAAATTAAATTTTGAAGTGTCAAAAGTAATGCCCTAATAATAATTCAACAATAATTTCACGAGATTAACTACAATACTTATGTTTATTTAATACAATCACTACTAATATCTAAAAAATTTCCCGCCCACGATTGAGCTTAGGAATTTCCAGCCCATCGTGGGCTTTATTTCTCCAACCAGCGCGCGAGCCGCTGCTTCCAGCCGCATCGCGCCGAACCACGAGCCCAGATGAAACGACATGTCGTTTGGATCTTCTTCTATAGATCCAGGCCCCACCTCCTCTCTGGTTTTCCACTGACAACTTCAGGTCGCCGTGAATGGCCAAAATCTCTTCTTCGACTGTCGAGAAGACAATGGTGGCTTTGAGGCATATTAACCTTCAAAGACTCTGCCCCACACACGGGGGTTTCGAAGCTATTCGCTTTAGTTGAATTGGATTTAACCGTCGATTATATTGTGCAATATTGTTTGTGTGTTTTTCAATTGAGTAGCATGTATCGTATATTTGTATTTCTATTGAGAATGCAGGGATGTTTCAGTCTCGAGTTAGTAGTTTCCAGCCTGCCATGGAAACCTTTTGAGTTTCTAAGAACACACCACTCATGTTGAGCTTGACACCATATGTGCTCTGTGATTAATTTGTTAAACCAAACCATGCATTAGAACTCGAATGTTCTAACAATGATGCCAATGGATATCTTATTCACATAGCGGTAATTTTCACACTTGTGAGACGCCAATTGAAATGGGTCTAAGACGTGCTACTTGACTACTGAGAAATTGAGAAACCATTGGAGCAAACACTGGCGTGAAATGCTCTTCGTACCTAAGATCACTCCTCTGACAACCAGTCTAAGTCCAAGGTATGTTATGCACATCCGGTAACGTGTGAATCTTCTGTGGGCCGTCATGGTACATTGATGGACCTAACCAAAGTCATCACCCCCTTTGCAATGATGGGCTTTGTACATTCCGGCCCAGCTAGCACCACCAGGCCCCTTGTGTTCAGTGTTCAGCTCAAGGAAGAAAAGATGAAAGAAAGAAAAAAAAAAGTTCAACTGAATTTGATTTAACCGTCCATTATATTGTGCAATATTGTGTGTGTGTGTGTGTGTTTTTCAATTGATTTGCATATATCATATGTTTGTATTTCTATTGAGAATGCAGGTATGTTTCATTCTCGAGTTAGAAGTTTCGAGCATGCCATAGAAACCTTTTGAGTTTCTAAGAACGCACCACTCATTTTGAGACCATATGTGTTTTACGATTAATCTGTTAAGCCAAATCATGTATTAGAACTCGGATGTTCTAAATATGATGCCAATGGATGTCTTATTCACAAAGAACTAATTTTCACATTTGTGAAAGAACATGTGAAGTTCCACTTGATTACCAAGAAATAGAAAAACCATTGAGGGCCAACAATGGCGTGGAAGTGGTGACAAAAGCCTCCGCCATGGATCTTTGGATCACTCTTATGCACCACTTAAGTCCATGAATGGTACAATTCTAAAAGTTTGTAGAATATGATTACTACCATGTTGCTTGCTGAAAAGCGCAACCATGCCCCTAACTAAGTTTGTCGGGCACGCTTCTACTAGCTTAAAGACACTCTGGAGTAAATGTTGAGTGCTTCACAAAGCCCAAATAACCGATATTGGCATATAGGCCGTGACATGGGTAGCAAACCCTAGCTCGCGAATAATGATAGAATGAGGGTTCGCTAAGGTGTTGCGATCGTGATCATGAGCATGATCCCTTGGCTTCTAAGATAAAAAACTTTAAGGCTTAGGGATAGTATCCCTAAATCAATGTAGGTGAGGAGTACCATTCTGTAGTACACTTATTTTACCTTGTGATCTTAAAGACACCACCTTGTTGTATAGATATCCCTCTAAGAAGTCGGTGCATGTAAGAGCAAAAGTTTGAAATGGAAATCCCTATATTGGCCGAATCCC
This sequence comes from Cotoneaster glaucophyllus, assembly GCA_036320875.1. Classification (NCBI taxonomy): domain Eukaryota; kingdom Viridiplantae; phylum Streptophyta; class Magnoliopsida; order Rosales; family Rosaceae; genus Cotoneaster; species Cotoneaster glaucophyllus. The sequence continues at coordinate 28,433,575 of CM070062.1, forward strand.
CTTAGTGAAATTAGTTGAGTTTGTGAATAATTCTTATGTTCCCGGATTTAAGTTTGGTGTTTGTTCTATTCTTGGGTATCATTACGGATATGAACCTTGAATATTAGTTAATTGAATCATGTTTTCCAAAAAAATGTCTCCAATTTCAATTAACATGTGATTTGGAACCAAAGTGGGGAAGTTATTATTTGGATGAATGTGCGAATTTGCATACTAACTTCATACTTAAGATCACTTCTCTGACAACCAAATCAGGTCCATCCAACTCGTTTCTAGGCCTTGGCACTACCCACCTAATAGAGAGGCCCTTATGTTCTCCCGTTCCAAAAGAACGTTGTTGAGATTTCAAGGATATTTGAAAAGGACAATGATCATGTTGGAATGGTCACTGGAAAAAATTAGGTAGAATATCTTTGCATCACCTCAAATGAATATGGCGCAAAGCATATTTTTGGAGACTATGGTTCATTGCCTGAATGGAGTGCACCATGTGGCCGGCCGAAGGCCGTGTGATTTGAGCAGTTTCGTGTTTTAGCACGACCTTTGGGGACATCCTGGTCAAGATATGATACACTACATGCATCATCTTACTCTTCATGAGATTGTACATTTTAATACTCAAAACTGGTGAGGCTAACAAAGGTTGAATAGGTCAAGTGCTAAACCTTGATGGACTTGAGTTTTGCAAATAAATAGGAATAAATAAAACATTTAAATTGGGACTCTCCGCGAATCCCCAACGCCTGATCACAGATTCCCCATAGCTACGCCAAATTGCTCGCCTTATTGCGCTACATGGTGCACTGCTATACTTTGAGGGCGACAGATAGTATGCTAAGTTCATAATTTGAAATACTTAAAAATGAGAGAGGGAGAGAGAGAGAGAGAGTACGAACCTGCTTGTTTTCTCTGCTTCCGGGTTCTCCACATCTGAAGTTCCTCCCTTGACGTTTCCAGCCATAATAACTCAAGTATATATGTACTCAATGACCCTGATGATGAGTAAAATTGATTACCTAAATAGCTACGACGAGGTTTTCAGTTTACAAGGTGGAGAGAGAATAGCATACAGAGAGCTAGCGTTTGAGTTGAGTGGCAGAAACTGAAGCTGATAGCTGCATTGCCATTCTCTTTTAAGACAAACTGAATTAACGTTTATCACGTAGGTCTTTTAATATGACATAAGTTTTTTAATAATAATAATAATAGAAACTCGTGTTTTTTTTTAACAAACAATATTATCTACACTAAGGGGTGGGGGAGTGGGCTAAACATTACAATGGGCTTGCCAAATGATGTGGTTCAACTTCGCATTTGACGAGAATCGAACTAAGATCTCTCACTTACAAGTAAAGAGGAATATCACTAGACCGTAATACTAAGTGACAATAGAAACTCGTGTTAAGTCATGCAACCAAATTACTATTCGATTATGACTTGATATTTGGACTCAAATGCCAATTTAAGGCGTGCCATTTTTTAAACCAATAATATAATGTCCATTTTCTTAAAAAGGAACCCAAAAAGTAGTTGATTAGATTATATGATTGAAAACAATAACAACAACAAAACATTTTCTCACTAAGTAGAGTCGACTGTATGAATTCTAGAACGTCATTGCGCTCGGTTCTATGCTACTCTTCCGTTAAAGCCAAGTACTCCAAGTCTTTTCTTAGAGTTTCTTCTAAAGTCTTCCTAGGTCTTCCTCTACCCCTTCAGACTTGAATCTCTGTCTTGTAATCGCATCTTCTAACCGGAGCGTCAATAGGCCTTCGTTTCACATGTCCAAACCACCATAATCGATTTTCTCTCATCTTTTCTTCAATTTCGACTACTCCTACTTTACCTCGAATATCCTCATTTCTAATCTTATCCTTTCTCGTGTGCCCACACATCCAACGAAGCATTCTCATCTCAACTAAACTTATTTTATGTACGTGTTGATGCTTCACTGCCCAATATTTCGTGCCATAAAGCATTGTTGGCCTTATTGCCGTCCTATAAAATTTTCCATTGAGCTTTAGTGGCATAGGACGGTCGCACAACACATCTGATGCACTCTTTCACTTTATCCAGCCAGCTTGTATTCAATGGTTGAGGTCTCCATCAAACTCTCCGTTCTTTTGCAAGATAGATCACCGATAACGAAAGTGGTCGCTCTTTGGTACTTTCTGATCTCTAATCCTCACTCTTAACTCATTTGAGCCTCTGTTCGTATTGAACTTGCACTTCATATACTCTGTCTTCAATCGATTTAGGCGATGACTTTTAGATTCCAATACTTCTCTCCAAAGGTTAAGCTTCGCATTTACTCCTTTCTGTGTTTCATCTATCAACACTATATCATCTGCGAAAAGCATATACCAAGGAATATCATATTGAATATGTCTTGTTAACTTATCATTTACCAATGCAAAAATGTAAGGACTTAAAGATGAGCCTTGAAGTTACCCTACCATCATAGGGAAGCTTTCGCTTTGTCCTTCATGAGTTCTTACGGCAGTCCTTACTCCATCATATGTATCCTTTATAGTTTAGATATATGCTACTCGTACTCCTTTCTTCTCTATAATCCTCTAAAGAATGTTTCTTAGAACCCTATCATACGCTTTTTCCAAATCTATAAAGACCATTGCAAATCTTTTTTCATATATCCATATCTTTCCAAAGCTTTTTTTTTTTTTTTTTTTCTCTTCTTCTTCTCTTTCTCTTCTTCTTCTCTCTCCTTCTTCTTCTTCTTCTTCTTCTTCTGGGCACGGGTTCGGCCCTTTTTTGTTTTTTTTTTCTTTTTCTCTTCTTCTTCTTCTTCTTCTTCCTCTTCCTCCTTCTTCTTCTTTCTGGGTTTGCAGGGGATTGGGATGGGGGGACGGACGAAGAAGAAGAAGCAGCTGGGATGGTGGTCGGACGAAGAAGCAGCGAGCGGAGAAGGAGGAGGAGGAGGAGATAGAAGAAGAGAAAAAAAAAAGAGAGAGAGAAGGAAAAAAAATAATTTTTAATTAATTTTTTTTTTTAGTTTTTATTAATTTTTTAATATAAAAATGTGCCACGTGGGATGCCACGTCAGCAATAACGGATGAATTGACGGAAGGCTGACGGAAGGTATGACATTGCAACAAATTCGAAGATAAGGTATAACATTGAAATTTTTTAAAGAAGAGGTATGAAAATGTTCAGACCCAATAGTTGAGGTAGTTTTTGGTAATTTACCCAAAAAAAAAAAAACAAAGAATAAAGAACAAAGAACAAAGAGGAAAGAGGAAAGAAGAGAGGCAAAGAATAAAGTCAAAGAGCAAGAAACAACGAAAGTGAACTCATTTCATATAAAGAATTTCTATCTTGATGTATTAATATACGTACAATGCAGGTAGTTGGCTGCACGAGAAAACATATGAGATTCTTTCATTGATAAAATTGCTCACCTATGGGAAAAGCCAAGCAAAATTTTCTCCGAAAGAGACCAACAACATCAAAATGCACACAAAAAAAATATAGATTACGCTTGTGTCTTTTCTGAGGAATTTATTTGTCCTCCCATTTTATGGTTAACGATCATTTACTGTCCAAATATCAAATTCAGAACCGGTCATTCTCTTTATCACATCTAAAGATCATATATATAAAAAATTCAACTTGGAAATACTTTGGCTAATCATATGCATAAAATAACTGAATAGTTCTTCTTGAGGATGCTATGTGTTACCAAAATTATTGATTAGTTTAACATGTAGAGATGACTAAATGATATCCAAATTGAATGATTTTTTATAGATATACTATTTAGATGATAATCAAGATAATGATGATTCCGGTTATGAAAGTCAGAAAATAAATATTCATTAATCATAGTACTCATAAGGAGACGAACATTATTCAAAAAATATTGACTTGTATGATGGTTTGGTTTCACACTTAGCTATTGACAGGCCACAGTTACATATAACGATACAATAACTATCTAAGTCAAGTTGTCAAATGATTCCAAAAGCAAAAGTCAGACATCAACGTATATGGATAATTGGATTTAGATTTTGTTTACCATCCACGAAGTCAAGTCGTCAACGTATGATTAAAAAGTTAATCAAAACGTACAGACATGAAAAAGTAATGAAAATTCTGAATTCTTTAGATTATTTCAGTGCATTATATCTTAGTTGATTGAGAGTATATGTCTTATATATATCAAGTTCCGTGCTCAAATGCCTCTCCTTGTCATTTTTATTTTGATGAAAAAAAGTTGGCGGAGGGGAGGTTGCCCCATCCTAAGGTGAGGACATACCACATGCCTATTTGAGGATTTACAGAGAATGCTTAGCATCTTTTGGTTTTTACAAATCGTCAAAGAAAACGATATTTATCAACTCAACCAATCATCGTAGACACCTCTCCTTATAATTTAATTGAGTATAATATGGATTATCATAATATTTGTCAAAAAAAAAATTCTTCTTGATTATTTACTGATTAAATGGTTTTGGGCTTGCCTTTTATCCATGAAAAAAAAAACCCCACAACTCTTTCACATGAGATGGACATCAACGAATGGAACCCAAACAGTTCAAAACTTGAAGTTGGATTTAAAAGTGGCGCTGGTTCTGTTCAGCCTAGGAAATAGTGTAATACTCAAGGACTAGAATTTTTATGCAATAATGATGTATTCTAAATTAGGGTCCATTTTTGGTGATCCACATTAATTTTGGTGTATGCTCACCATACACCTTATTAGCTGCTATGTGTTTAATTAAATATATATTTTTTAATTTTTGAAACTAATTTTAAGCATTAAAAATACAAATAAAAACCCAAACCCCTCCAGCGTTTCAATTTCTCCACCCAGCAACCCCATGAACACCCACCCACCCACGGCCAAAGATTCGATGATGACGATGAGAACATTGTTTTTACCTTTTCTTCCACTGTGACTATATGATCGTCGACTCGATAATCGAAGACCATACAACAATAGCCAGAGACAACTACGACAGCTGCACCATTGCAGCCATGAAATTCGATACCGGCCTCACCTAAAGAACCAGCCCTTTCTCTTTCTTGGCGAGGACATTTCTGTGCACATACAGAATTGAAATTTTTTGCGATTTGGGATATATTTTCTTGGCGAGGACATTTGTTGAGTTTTCTTTATAAAATAAATTAGAGTTACAGTGGAATAAGAGGGATGGCTGAGATGGCTGATTCGCCATGGCTTCTGAACAAGAAGATTGAAAGGGTGGCGTGGGTGGGTGGGGGTTGGCTTCTGGGGTTGAGTTTATTTATTTAATCATGTTTAAATTAGTTTTAAAAATTAAAAAAGATATATTAATTAACAAGTTTACTAGGGTTAGAAGATGAGACACATGACAACTAATAAGGTGTATGGTGAGCATACACCAAAGTTAATGTGGGTGAGCAAAAATGTACCCTCTAAACTATTAACAAAAAGCTACGTAAAAGTTTCAAACATATAATTGACTCGTAATAACAACGATGTGGTGACATCTTAGGTAAATTCCACCAATCATGCCACTGACTATATTATAATTATTCAAATATTTAAAAAATGATTTTGTGTTAAAAAATGTGATAAGAGTAGCATACCATTCATTCCGAACAATTGTCAATGACGCCATTGATTTGCTTATTATTCTATCTTGTAGGTACTTATTTATTTAATTTTTTTTTTTTGGGGGGGAGGGGTGGGGGGGAGTCGAAGCTAGAAACTGTTGGTAAGATTGATGCTAACTAAATTGATTATACATGATTGCAAGCATGCACTTGGAAATTTGATATTTGAATAAGGAAATTAGATCTTTTATTTTTTTTGGTTTAATACATAATCATTTTATTTTCTTCAAAAAAATTCATTATTCAAAACGGATGAGGCATTATCCGTGAGTAATTGGAAAATGACAGATCCCTCACGGATGAGAAATATTCCTAAACTGTACAAATAGTCACAGTCTTCCTACTGAAAAATATACAACAAACTAACAAGAGAATCAGAATCATAAGCTGAAGCTACAACATTCGAGATACAATTAGCTTATTCGCAGAGATTTCCTGTTCATGGAGCGGGATAGCACAGCCATAGCACAATAATAAGCTTCCCTTAATAGTGGTTGTAGCTTTTAATTTTAAGAAAAACTAATGAAAAGTCCAAAAAAATTTCCCTTTTAACGAAAAGTCATTTTTAAAGGTATAATGAATAGTGTCAGATAAAGGTTAAAATGTGGTTTTTCTTTAAAAGTGAACAGTACCGGGAGTGTTTCGTTAAAACTCCCTTAATTTTATGCATGTTACAGAAAATAGCAGGTAATTCCTCTCATATATTTCAAGAAGATCAGAGCTTCAACTGTTTTAAAATTTATATATGATTTCACGTAAGTTTGAATTGTAAACTGAATATCATTTAGTCTATTTGGAACAACTCTATCATGTAAGATGTGAGTGTCAAGCGGAATGAGTTGTTGTCCTCGGCAAACTGATAGCTCATTATGTGAGTTATCATGTTGAGGAGTTCTGATCAGTTTAGGCTAAGAATAAGAGTCCTAATAACATGCATTTACATTCACGTAACCTTATCAAGATTTGACAAGAGTTCAACACCTAGTAGGACTATATTGAAACCCTATTCTGCTAACTAATTAGTTAGCAGTATACTTGGTATTGGTTAATAGGCCTAATATCAAGGGATACGATGCATATATATAGGGAAGTCCCTGCACTCGCAGCACTATCCTTGTGTGCAAGCCCTATTCTTGTTGGACTACCGGCTGTTGAGTGTAGAAGACTTTCCTCCGTCTTTGTCCGTTGCAGGTAAGTACGTTTACTTTACGTATGCATGTCTGTGTGTGCCTGTGATTCCTTGCATGCAGTGATTATAACGTTTTACATATCAATCGTGAAGTAGCATGTGGTAAACACAATTGTGGAAAAAACAAAGAGTTCGGACATATTTTTATTATAGCGTTTCCAAATGCTATGATATGATCTATTCACTCATAATTTTATGCAATAAAAGAAAATTCATAGCACTTCAAAAACGCTATGGAAAAGGCATGATCGCTATTAGTGTAGGCTGACACAGCACTTTCTAAAACGCTAGGGTATCCTATTGTAGTGCACGTTTGTTTTTGCGGAGATGAAGACGGAATGCTGATACTATGGTAGAAGCTGCCACGGACTCCAACAATTGACCCTTCTTCTCGTTTTTTTCCCACTTTACCCGGTATTTGGAAACTACAGTTTCCAAGTCCTTGGCCATGAGCACAAATGCTTCTACTTTTGTCTGACTTTTGACATGTTTGCTTGAGACTGGAAGTTTGGTGAAACAGTGTGATGCGCAACCGAGAAGCTCTTCCCCGTAAAAGTCACCTTTCCCAAGGGACTTGGTATCCATTGATGAGTTTCCTTGCCCAGCTTGACTATCAGTCGACCCGTAGGTCCACACTGTCCCTTCGATAATGAACAGCATACAGTCGAGTGGATCTCCCATTCGAAAAACGAAGCTGTTCTCAGTGTACCTCACTGGCTTCAGATAGTTGCAGATCAACGTCAACACTTTGACATCCATATCTTCAAGCTTTTTTACCTAAACGCATGCGCGCACGCAGACATATATTATCAGAACAACACTGCTGTGAAAATGGATGCAATTAACCTAGCTATAGTAATAACAATGTTATTATGTGTTGTTAACTAACCTAGCATTATTATATAACTTGGGACTATAAACTTTAAGTTATAGTGCAATCTTATCTTTATTGTAATTCAAATGATGAATGTTAACGTCTTTTAAAAAAAAAAAAAAAAAAAAAAAAAACACTGTATACCATAAATTACTGGTGAGAGCTGGAGGTTGAGGAACATACTTTCTTAAGTGTCTTCATGCAAAGAAAATGTTTCAGAGATGTTCTGGTATTCACAGGAAGAATATAGAACAGAAAATGATGGAGATCAGCATCAATGTGTCGTTTCAACTTTCGCTTTATGTTACTCAAGATTTCTTCCTTCATAACATCAGGGATTTCATTTCTGGACATCCATGTCCTTACGTCTAGCTTCTTCAACTTAATCTTTTCTCTCAGCTCTTCTGTTTTTGTAGCTTCCATCTGCATAAAAGTCTGTCTGGCCACAAAACATACATTTACTTAACATACTCGAAGAATGATCTCCGCATGCAGTCCCAAACACGGGAAAATTGTTGAAAGTTAATGTACCTACAGACAGATTGAATATACCAACCTGCACGTTTCCAATGAGATATAAAAACAGTAGCAAGCCAATTACAGAAATGAGAACCGCAAACAAGTTTTCGAACACATATGTACTTGTCATCAGATTAGTCCCAAAATTACTGCAAAATATTAAGGTACATGATATCATATCAGACAATGTTGCTGAATTAGATAACCACAAAAATTTTATTTGTTACATAGTTTTCTAAATTTTGTTGATTGTCAATATATATAATGTGAACCTTAGATTTCGCAACCCCCACCAGAAGGAGTAAAAGAACTTCTTTCTGAATAGTATTTGCTCCGTGTTTTGATTCTGAAGGGAATCAAGAAATATTCCAAAGTTAAATGGAGATGAAACACCATTTGGAGTATCCAACGAGCAATACTCGTTTAGAAATGTTATATTTCTTGTAGTAGTACTTCGACTATCACAGTTGAAAGTATTCAAACATGCCCTGGGATCTTTACTATGATTTACACAAGCCTCTTGCCAACATGTTAACTCTCGTTGAACAGAAAAAAAGTACCAAAAAGCTCCGAGTACCTAAATCCATAAAATGCAAACACAAAACCCCAGATAATTAGTCTAACATTTAAAAAAAAAAAATTGCATCCGTAATCCAACATTAGTAATTACCAAAGTGTTAAAACAGAATGCCAATTAGGTGAAACTTACGTGGCTAGAAAGAATGTAGAGAAACATGTTGTATAGACCCTTAACCCATATCCCACTAGTCATTTTGAATTCCTTGGCCGATAGGTTGATTCGATAAATCCTCGGAAAATATTGACCGAGAAGAAAAAAATTCAGAATGTTTTTGTGTTCCACAAATCCTGAGCCATTCATTTTGTAAAAAATAACTCCTATTAGCAGCTGCAGAAAATCAAAAGATAAAAAGGGGTTAGAACGTAGAACATAGAATTCCATCAATTTCAGCTAGCCACAAAAGAGAAAATTATAGTTTGGTTCATTTCTCTTACTTGTGGGAGGGGAAGAAGAGCGAAAAAGTCTATTACAGTAAAGACAGATAACCACGGCATCTTCTGAGCTATTTTCATGGCAACTTGATCAATCAACTCTCTGATTTTCGTTTTCTTATCTGAATTTCCCCCGGTTTGTTCCACCGTAGAAGGGGCTCGTTTTTTCAGGGTCTTTGGATTTGGATTTTGAACACCGTCACAGATTTCACATATTAAATGCACCAGGAAAATGACATCCGTGATCGATCGCAAAAGAAAAGCAACAGTAGCCAATTTTTTGTCTATTTCAAGACACTTATTATCCTGATCGATGACCACAACGTAAAAGAAAAAAGGATCAAGAGAGACAGCAAATATGCATGATATCACAAATATTCTGCTCCATATTGGAAGGTAAGGCCCCTGCTGCGCATTACGAATCTTCTTTATCAAGGTAAGGCTCCTGCTGCACATTGATTTCGAACGTTCTCCGGCCTCACTGGGAAACACGCAACAAACAACAAATGAAATTCATATGCATTCACCCTAAACCCTTATATGAGCCCCTCGAGCTAACAAATTAAACAATATAAAATCAGACACAAATCTGATTTTAATGGCAGCTATTAGGTATATTTCAGACACTTTTCACTAAAACAAGTATTCGTCCTTGCATAATCCTTGCATAACGTAAAAGAATAATGAATAATAATAAGATAATTATTATTGGCACTCCAAACTTCATGTAGCGAAAATTATTTTTAAGATGAAGTCCCAGGATTGTGAGATTTTGACAAGGCCCTTGTTGGTGGGGTTACAGTAAGCAACGCTGCAGGCCCAATGGTTACTAAAACCACCACCTAAGTCCAGTCTCCGATGGAGCCCACCGTAACCTCTTGTGGCCCTGCACCCTCAAAGACGATGTACTCCCACCCTCGAAAAATTGGGTTTTCTGTACGGACCCGTGGCGTTCTCTTTCTTTCCTCTAGCCTAGACCATTGTCAAGAAGACAATGGTGGCTTTGAGCTCCACTGGGCCATGCCGTGGAGACACTGCCGAAGGCAAAGCCGCCAACCAAGCCGACAATCGAGAACTGGATCCGTCAGTCTAAGGTATGCACACCCGGTAACGTATTTATCTTATGTGGGCCGGTCATGGTGCATTGATAGACCTGACCCAAGTTGTCACCACCTTTCCCAGAACCAGCTATCACCACTGGACCCCTGTGTTCAGCCCAAGGAAGGAGAGTCTCGAAGGCTCCGACCCACACACATGGGTTTCGAAGCTATTCGATTATACTGTTTGTGTGTTTTTCAATTCAACTGCATATATAGTATATTTTTATTTCTATTGAGAATGCAGGTATGTTTAAGTCTCGAACTAGAAGTTTCGAGCATGCCGTAGAAACCTTTTTTGAGTTTCCTAACTTTGATGTATTAGAACTCTGAAGCTATTTGATTAATTCGTTAAACCAAACCATGTATTGGAACTCGAATGTTCTAACTTTGATGTTAATGAATGTTTTATTCACATAGCACTAATTTCTACACTTGTGGGACGCCAATTGAAATGGGTCAAAGATGTGACGTTCCACTTGACTACCAAGAAATTGAGAAACCATTGAGGCCAACAATGACATAGAAGTGGTGACAAAAGCCTCCGCTATGGCTCTTTCGCTCACTCTTATGGACTGCTTAAGTCCACGAATGGTACAATTCTAACAATTTGTAGAATCCAATTGAATTTGACTAGAGAAGATTTTCTCGTCCTTCCATGCTACTGCAATAGCAGTATAAAGAATGTAAGTTCACTAAACTCTCGGATATGATTACTACCATGTTGCTTCCGGAAAAGCACAACAATGCCCCTAAATAAGTTTGTCAGGCACGCTTCTACTGCTCAAAGACACTCCGAAATAAACATTGAATGCATCACAAAGCCCAAATAGCCGATATTGGCATATAGGCCGCGACATGGGTAGCAAACCTTAGCTCGCGAATAATGATAGAATCAGGGTCCGCCAAGGTGTAACGATCACGATCATGAGTGTGATCCTTTGGCTTCTAAGATCCAAAACTTCAAGACTTCGGGATAGTCCCTAAATCTATTTTGTTGAGGAGTATCATTCCGTAGTCAAAATATGAGACTTATTTTATCTTGTGATCTTAAAGACACCACCTTGTAGAGATATACCTCTAAGAATCGGTGCATGTAAGATAATTTTTTTGACATGGAATTCCCTATATTGGCCGAATCCCCCTAGTGAATTTAGTTGAGTTTGTGAACAATTCTTATATTTCCGAATTTAAGTTTGGTGTTTGTTCTATTCTTGGATATCATTATGGATATTTGGTGTTTGTTTTATTCTTGGATATTATTATGGATATTGACTCAAATATGAGTTAATTGAATCATATTTTTCAAATACATGTGACCAAGTTCGATTAACATGTGATTTGGTACAAAAATGGGGAAGTTAGTTATCTGGATGAATGTGCGAATTCGCATACTAACTTCATATGTAAGATCACTCCTCTAACAACCAAATTGGGTCCATCCAACCCGTTTCTAGGCCCTAGCGCCACCCGCCTTATAGAGAGGCTCTTATGTTCTTCCGTTCCGAAAGAACGTTGTTGAGATTTCAAAGATGTTTGAAAAGACAATGATCATGTTGGAATTGCCATTGAGAAAAATTAAGTAGAATATATTTGCATCACCTCCAATGAATATGGCACGAACTTAGGACGTGCCATGTGGAATATAGGCCTGAAATTCAAGGATATTGAACCTTGAACCTAAGACGTGTTGTGTGGATACAGGCCTAGAATTCGTTCCAACCACTGGGCCATCCCATGGTGGTTGGTGTGCTGCTATACTTTGATGAGAGTGACATATAGGAGTTTGCTAAGTTTAGAATTAGAATACTTAAGAGAGAGAGAGAGAGAGAGAGAGAGAGAGAGAGAGAGAGAGAGAGAGAGAGAGAGAGAGAGAGAGAGAGAGAGAGAGTAAGAACCTGTCTGTTTTCTTTGCTGCCTGGTTCTCCACATCTGAAGTTCCTCCCTTGACGTTTCCAGCCATAATAACTCAAGTATATGTGTACTCAATGACCCTGATGATGAGTAAAACGATTACCTAAATAACTACGACGAGGTTTTCAGTTTACAAGGCGGAGAGAGAATAGCATGCAGAGAGCTAGCATTTAGAAACTGAAGATGCATTGCCATTCTCTTTAAGACAAACTGAATTCACGTTTATCTTTAATATTACTTATGTCTTTTAATATGACGTAGGTCTTTAATATCGTAGATCTTTTAATATGACGCAACAGTGCAACCAATAACAGACGCCACCTTTTCTGCTAAGATTCAGTAAACGTTTAGATTACAATAAAGATTAGGAATGCAGCAAACACATACAATATTCCTGCTTTTTGCCTACAGAAGACTATACAAACCTTCTTTTACCATAACCATTTGGACCATCAATGGCAACTGTCTTTTTTTCCCTAGCCAATAACATCCGTGACAAAAGTACCGCACACTTCAACACAGGCAGTAATTATTTAGGGCATCTCATATAATATCAGAAAACACTGCCAGAAGAACCTCATTGATTGGAGAGATTTTTCAGTGTACCGGGAACGCGGCCTGGTGTACCGAGTGTCATAATATAAGTGGATGGATGCTTGAGAAAAATAAATTTCTCCCCATTCATATTATAACACTTGATGCACCGAGCTATGTTTCCGATACGCTATAAAATATCTCCTTGAGACCCCCTAAAATACACATAAGAAATGAAAATGCTTAAAAGCAATGACATCCGGGTTTTATCATAATCCGATTGGTAGAAACACAATTTTTAGTATTCAACAGCTAATAATCAAGTTATGCAATGTAGAAGACCAGCTACATATAGACAACAATTATAGAAGAATGCTCTATGAGTCTATGATGTTTACCAGCAAAGAACACAATCCAAAAATCAAGCATGGATTCAAATTTCAATTGCTCAGATAGCATGTTACTTGTTTAATTAACGTCAAAATACACAACAAATCAAAACTTTTCTGGTAGCCACACATGAATCGAAGTACAAAAAGTTGAAACAAGTTGGATAACAGCACAAAAGCCAAAAATTAAGAGGAATGTGTGAGAAATAAAAATAGATATTAATTTTTTACCATTGATATTCTTCAATTCATTCAATCCGAAAGCCAAAAATTAAGATGAATGTGTGAGAAATAAAAATAGATGTTTGGATAGCATTATATTTCCAAAAAACCTCCATGGGCTACATCCCATCTTAGCCATGTGGGTGGCTCCGCCTGTGAACGGTGGGTTGATTTTTTTTAATACCTCAACGTTGGGTTGATTCAGTGAAGAAAAAGAGCAACGAATTGTTCCTACGCCGCTCCATGTTCTCTATCTGTTTTGACGTTAGATTTTGGTTTTTTATTTTAATTTGGTGTAAAGACGAATTCACATATTGGATGTTTGTGAGGATAATTTAGGTAGTACATTTGAGTTTAAAGAGATATTATAGTTTAATTAAAAATAATATGAATGTATAGAGTAAGTTGGGTGTAGAGTAAGATTATATTGCTATTTGATTATGACTTGATATTTGGACTGAAATGGCAATTTAAGGCGTGCCATTCCAATAATATAATGTCCATTTTCTTAAAAAGAACAAAAACGTAGTTGATTAGATTATATGCTCATCAATAAAATAGGGTAATGCTATTTACACACTTTTTTTTACCTTTCCACACTCTTATTAATTTTTGTCTGTTGATCTTTTCTGATTTATTCTATCTGATGATTGAAAATTAAGAGAATTGTATGAAAGGTAAAGACAGGTGTACGAATAACACCATTCATAAAATATTGAGTAGGAACCACAAAAACCTCAGTTACATCTTTTAAAGAATAAAATATATTTGTCTGTATGTAGGAATAGCCAAAATAACAAAGACAGAGCGAAGAAGAAGGAAGGAGGAAGAACAAACACAAAGAACAAAGAACAAAGAGAAAAGAACAAAGACAACGAATAAAGATAAAGAACTTGAAACAACAAAGAAGTGAATTCAAATTTTGTCCACACAAAGAATCTCTTGTCTAGGGGTATTAATATATGTACAATGTACACCTCAAAGTGGAATAAAATATCTGAGACTCTTTCATTGGTTAAATTGCTCACCTGTGGGAAAAGCCAAGCAATTTTCTCCACAAGGGACCAACAACATCAAATTAACATAAAAAATATAGATAATACTTGTGTCCTTTATGAGGAATTTACTTGTCCTCTTACTTACGGTTAACGTACATTGCCATCCAAATACCATAATCAGAATTATTCGTTTTCTTTATCATCTAAAGATCATACATGCAAAAATTATTCAAGTTGGAAATCTTTTAGCCGTCATATACATAAAATAAATGAATAGTTTATCATGAGGATACGACTTGTTACCACAATCGTTGTTTGGTTTAATATATATGGATGACTAAACAATATCCAAATTAAATAATTTTTTGCAAATATAATAATGGGATCATGATAAAGAGAATAGATGATTCCGATTACAAAGTTCAGTAAGTAAGTATTCATTAATCGTAAGTAAGAGACAAGCATTATTCCAAATTTTTTTATTTATATGATCGCTTGGTTTCAGACTTAGCTACCGCCATCTATATAATATAATAACTATCTAAGTCAAGTCGTCTTCATATATAGAAAGTGAGTATATAGAGTACTCACTAATGAGTACTTAAGTCTTATCCTTAATTGACTCTTCATTTAGGGTTTAGATGTGTTAGGAAAGATGAATTAGATTTGGATTCTTCTTCTCCTTACGGATTTGATTTTGTGTTTATTATCCTTGACTGCTAAGGAATATTACTTGTACTTCGAGTCAAAGACTTGTGTAGTTTTTGTACACATTACGTATCAATGAATTATGAAAGTTATACTTTTCGATCAATCGTTTAGGTATTTCCTCGGTCTCCTTACCTCCGTTGCCAACCCTAGCAAGGCTTCTTACTTCATGCCGTCCCCCCTCTCCCTCGTGGCTTCTGATGGTTCCTCTTCCTCTACCCGTCCGCTCCTCTTTCTCGAGGCCGAATGTGCTAACTTACTTAAACTCAGAGTCAAACTATCTCCTTTGGACTTGTCAGATGAAACCCTTCTCACAGAGTTAAAACTTACTCCCCCATCTCATGTTTTGTTTGCAATGTTACCTGATATGGGTTGGGCCTCTCATTGTTCCTCTGGTTACGGATTTGGGCTTGGGATTTAATAACTTTAGTATTTTCATCACAAATTGGTTCTTGAAATTGACACATTTTATCAAGATAATCTTTGAAATTGAAAACCTATCAATGTAGTCCCTGAAAATAGATGTTGTAAATCAATATGGTTTTTGCGTCATAATTGTGTCAAAAATTCTATTATATGCTGTTATATCTGTGAACACGAAAATTTCCTGAAACGAAAGAGACAAGAAACAACGTGGTACAAAGTAATATTTTGTGTTTGATGATTTGTTTTTGGGTTACAATCTCTTTTAACTTGATCCTCTGATTCGATCTCCGTAAGATGTTGATTTGTGGATGTGTGATTGGTCCAAGGGTCGTCGGGGCTTGATCTTTGGAGGGCTTGATCTTGATGAACGAGGATGTGTGGATTTGTTGATGAGCTGCTGATCCAAAGGGCCGTCGGGGCTTGATCTTCAGGATGAACAGTGAATGATTTCCTCAAGGGCTGTTGGGGCTTGATCTTGAAGGTTGAGGATGAATGGATCTTCGAAGGGCTTTTGGGCTTTGGGCTTGATCTTCGAAGAATGGATGAACGATGAACGATGAACGGATCTTCGAAGGGCTTTTGGGCTTGATCTTCTAGGATGGATGAACGATGCTTCAAGGGCCGTTGGGGCTTGATCTTGAAGAACGATGAACGGATCTTCAAGGACTTTTGAGGCTTGATCTTGAAGGTGGAGGATGAACGGATCTTCAAGGAGCCTTGGGGCTTGATCTTGAAGGTGGATGAGCGGATCTTCAAAGGGCCGTTGGGCTTTGATCTTCGAAGGTGGATGAACGATG
Organism: Cotoneaster glaucophyllus; assembly: GCA_036320875.1. Lineage (NCBI taxonomy): Eukaryota > Viridiplantae > Streptophyta > Magnoliopsida > Rosales > Rosaceae > Cotoneaster > Cotoneaster glaucophyllus. Next base: position 28,449,872 of record CM070062.1, read on the forward strand.
AACGATGAACTGTTCTTCAAGGGCTTTTGAGGCTTTCGAAGGTGGATGAACGATGAACGATGAACTGTTCTTCAAGGGCTTTTGAGGCTTGATCTTGAAGGTGGATGAACGATGAACGGATGAACGGATCTTCAAAGGGCTTTTGGGCTTGATCTTTGAAGATGGATGAACGATGCTTCAAGGGCCGTTGGGGCTTGATCTTGAAGAACGATGAACGCTTGCTTCAAGGGCCGTCGGGGCTTGATCTTGAAGAAGGATTTGGCGAAGAACGAAGAGAGCTTCCTTGATTCTTCGGGATTTGCTTGAGAGCGTTTGGAGTTTCAAAGCTTCAAGGCTTTTGTGTAATGTGAATTGGTGAATTGAAATGAATGAATTGGTCTTCTATTTATAGAATTCCAAAACTTGATTTTTGGGTTTTAATAATCAGATGAAATAAGTCACTTCTGCCAGGCGTTGACATGTGTCCTGTTTGATGACTTTTCTGAATTATTTTGATTTTTCGTTGATTCACATGCTATGTATAAAATTTATGTGATACATGAGCGTTGAAATTTTAATTTTTGGTCAACATTTATTTTACGAAATTTCGATGTCTACAATATCATTTAATTGGGTCCCACAAAACTAATTAAATATTATCATGTGGATTAAAAATATTTAAATAAATATATTTTATTTTTTATAATGCCAAACCTTTTACACTCCCAATTTCTCATTTGCCACTTCAAGTTCTCTATATTTACAAAGAAAATTACATTTGTAAGGAGTGCAAAATAAGATTTTTGGAGTCCTAATAACTGTTTTCATAATTTAAATTGAAGTACTGTAAGGTTCAATAGCTCTTTGACTTGACCCATAATTGCAAATGAATTTAGGAAAATGAATTTGGCACACTCATTGTCTCCTTCTACCCTCTCCTGTTTGTTTTTATTCATCGATCTTTTAATTTCAGTCTAAATCTCATAAATGAACATAGGTGTTCAGAAGGAGGAAAAAGGTTTGTAGAAATCAATCACTTTGCAAAGCATTTCACAACATGACCAATACATATACATAACCCTGTGAGAAATGGTAATGCGGCTACCACTAAACCATTGCAACGTACGGGTAAATATTAAGTTACCAACCAACAATAATATTGCAACGTATGGAATTCTTGGCCATAAATTGAGCGTCTCTGCTTTGACGTTTCTGAAGATACTAATTGCCTGCTGCCGATGAAAAGCTCCCACCATTTGCATCCGCTGTTCCAGCCGGGGACAGGGGCGGGCCTGGTCGGAAACGACGGAAGGTAGAAATTGCCACCTCTCCAGGATTGTTGCACTTGAGCAAGTGCCAAGATGGTTTGCTTCTGGAGACTACAGTTTCCAAGTCCTTGGCCATGAGCACAAATGCTTCTACTTTTGTCTGACTTTTGACATGTTTGCTGGAGACAGGAAGTTCGGTGAAACTCTCTGATGCACAATCGAGAAGCTCTTCCCCGTAAAAGTGACCTTTGCTGAGGGGCTTGGTGGCCACTGATGAGATTCCATTCCCAACTTGACTATCCTTCGACGCGTAGGTCCAAATTGTTCCTTCGATAATGAACAACATGAAATCGAGCGGATCTCCCTTTCGGAAAACGAAGCGGTTCTCAATGTATGTCACTGGCTTCAGGTAATCGCACATCAATGTCAACACTCTTTCATCCATGTCTTTAAGCTTGTTTACCTAAACACATGCGCGCGCAGAGACATATATTGTCAGAACAACATTGCAGTGAAAATGGATGCAATTAATAGATAGAGAGAGAGAGAGATCGAGGGTTGAAGAACATACTGTTTTTAGTGTATCCTTGAAAAGATGGCGTTTTACAGATCTTTTGGTTTGCCAGGGAAGAATAAGGAATGGCTTGTCAACATCAGCATCTTTGTTTTTTTTCAATGTTTGCTCAATGCTAGTCACGATTTCGTTCTTGATATTATCAGGGAATTTATTTTCGAATATCCACTTCCGTACACCTAGCATCTTCACCTGAATTATCTGTCTTTCCTCTTTTATTTTTGTAGCTTCTTTCAGCATCTTCATTTGTATTATCATAGTCATCTGTTCTGTAGCTTCTTTCAGCGTCTTCACCTGAATTATCTGTCTTTCCTCTCTTATTTTTGTATCTTCTTTCAGCATTAAGTTCTGTCTCACCACAAGTAGAATTCATTAGTAAGCTTCTATCTGCATTAAATTCTGGTTCACCATAGAACTTAGGTATCTTATACAATTTGAATACCATTCACAAATAATTGTATGCGACAGCGGCCCTTAAAAACAAATATGATAAAGAAATATATAGTGAGATTCACTTCATACCAACCTGCACATTTCCGATAAAATATAAGAACAGTAGCAAGCCAATGATAGAAATCAGAATTGCGAACAAGTTTTCCCAGACATACGTGCTTGTTGTCAAATTCGTTCCAAAATTACTGCAAAAAAGTAGTTACTTGATCAAGCAACATAAATGGTATTGTGTCTGAGCAAGATACGTTTTTATTCATTAATTTGAAAAATTGTGGGCCGTCAGTGCATTTGTGCAAACCTTATATTTCGCAAACCCCACCAGAAAGAGTAAAGGAACTTTTTTCCGAAGTGGATATGCTCTGCGTTATGATTCCTAAGAGAATCGAGAAATATTCCAAAATTAAATGGTGTTGAAGCACCATCTGGAGTATTTAGCCTGCAACGCTCGTTTAGAAGTGTAATATTTCTCGAAGGAGTAGTTCGATGTCCACAGTAGAAAGTATTCATACATCCAACAGGATCAGAACTATGATTTGCACATGCAATGTACCAGCATGATGTCTCTCGTTGAATAGAAAAGAAATACCAAAAAGCTCCAAGTATCTGCATTAAGGAAAAATTATGTAGGGCAATGCTATGAGTTTTTACATTAACCAAATCGAACACAGAAATTAATGACGAGATTAAGTTTGAGAGTACATATAAACTGAAAAATGCAAAGAAAATCAACGCTAGTCCGACATTTCTAAAAGAAAGTTTAAACCGGCATAAGTGAATACATAATATTGTAATAAAATAACAATTGAGGTGAAACTTACGTGACTGGAAAGAATGTAGAGAATAAAATTGAATAGACCTCTAACCCATGGTCCAGCATTCTCTCGAAGTTCCTTGCATGACTGGTGAATTCGAAATATCCTTGGTAGATATTGACCAAGAAGAAAGACATTCAGAGCCTTTTTATGTTCCATATATCCAGCGGCTCTCATTTTGTAAAAAGCAACTACAATTAGCAGCTGGAGAAAAGAAATAAAAAGGGGTTTGAAATCCACTAATTACAGCTAGCTGGTTAAGAATAGCCTTACAAAAAAATAAATAGAGTTCAGTTTCTCTTACTTGTGGGACGGGAAGAAGAGCGAGAAAATCATTTATGATGGAAAGAGATGACCACAACAATATTCTTTTTGATTTCCTATCCAAATTTCCTCCAGTTTGCAGGGTACTCGAGGCCACAAGTTGCAGGGTATTTGCGGCCTCATTAGCCGTCAACTGTTTGTTCTTTTGAAATGTAAAGGCGTCGTAAATTTTATATATCAAATGCACAGCGAAAATGAAATCCGTGAGTGATCGCAAAACAAGAACAGTAGTGCTCAATGTTTTGTCCATTTCAAGGCACTTGTTATCTTCATCAATGATTAAAATGTAAAAGAACAGAGGATCTAGTGTGACGGCAAACACACAGGACATTACAAATACCATGCGCCATCTGTGAAGGAATTTCCCCTGTTCATCACGAATTCGCATTGTTGGGGCATATCTCGTTGTAGTCCCTGGTTTCCGACTTGAAACGACAAAGAAAAGACCAAATTGCACCCCTCAGAATCATGAAGCAGACATAAAAAGATCCAGTAGGATGCCGTTTCGAAGACAATTAGAGTTTATATGGTAATACTAATACATAAACCAGTGGATATGCATGTTAGTTCATGAGGAAAAAATTAGAGAGACAATTAATATGCAGAAAACTAAATGCTCGGCATTTGAAAGTGTAAGGTGAGATTGAAACACAAGTGACTCAAATTGCCCCAACGCGACATATAAGTGAAGGTTGTGCATGAGTCTTAATCACAAGTTACAGATATATGATCAATGAAGTATTTTTGACCAGCCAAAGCCAGTACAGATACGATACAAGTCCCAGTTTTTGATAAAAATTTATATTTTGAAAAATTACAGACAAAAAATTGCAGTCTTGATGTAAAGAAGTACTAACCCCTTTCCCTGGTTCTCCACATCTAAAGCTCCTCTTCTGTTGGCCATAACTACTCGATTCGTGTTTATGATACACCGTGATGATCAGTGTTCCCTGCTAGCCTTGCAGTAAAAAAATGTGATCATCAGAGAGAGAGAGAGAGAAAGAGAGAGAGAGAGAGAGAGAGAGAGAGAGAGAGAGAGAGATAGAGAGATTAGTTACATGGAAGCTTATAGCAACGATACCTGGATTGCTAAGTTTAGGAGGCTTTCAGTTTACAAGGTGGATGGAGTAGAGAGAGAGAGAGAGCGCATCCGAGTGGCAGAAGTCGAAGCCTGCTAGTATTTTCTGCAGCAAACAAATGTTTCATGCAAATGAAGATGTTACCGATCCAGGAAATTCCTTTCCGAAAACAAATCAATGTTCTGCCGATTAATGTGCAGTTCATCCCGATTAATTGATGTTTCGTTGAGACTAGTTGTTCAAGTTTATAAAAAAAAAAAAAACTGACTGAATAAAAAAATAAGCTTCGACGAAGGTTCCTAATTTTATTGCTTCGACGAAGGTTCCTAACTTTCTTCTCTCCCAAGTCTTTGTAATTTACTTATTGTTTTCCCAAACCAAATTATGCAAACTTTACAAACCGCGTGAACGGAAGAGTTGGTAAGTGTGAAATCAACAACAATTTCCATGATCATATATTAGCACTTCAATCAAACATGACCGAATCAGAATTGCAGATTAAACAGGCATTTGATGTACCCTTTGATTAGCAGAAATATTCACTTCTATACCTATTTGGATTCACACTTAGCAAGCAAGAACATATAGGACCATCAATGTACATATGTGGATTTACCTCGTGTTTGCTTACTATAATCCAAGTAGCGAAGTTATGATAATTAATCACTAACAAGAACACGAAAATAACTAATTTATTGTTACTGTGAGAAAATGCAAGTTGCAAGAAGGATAAGTTTATGCCGGAATTAATTAAGATTCCGCTTATAAAATATTAAAAGTCAAGCCTCGGGTTGGGATTATTTCAATGTTGTCGTTCTCCTGGATCCCCCAATGAGCGGCACACTTCAGATGGATGCCAGTGACAATTTTATGACATATAGAATGGATACACTGTGTGCAAATCCTTTTAGTTTCCAAAATTATAATAGGGTTTAAGCATTTTAAGGATAATATTTGGATACTGACTGTTCAGCCATAGATTTTTCAATGCGATTGGCACACGAGGTCGTACATCACGTGTTATTATACAAATAGTAGGATATGTGTTTTAAAATGTTAATAACTTAAAAAAATAAAATTTCTTACCACTTATATAAAATAACATGGCGTACACCGCTGTTCTTGTCACAATGAAAAATTTCTCATGAACCCAAAATTTACTGACCTCCAATAAAATAAAGACACATGTCCTATTTTCAAGTCTCGAACCACACAACCAAACGCTCCTAGTCCTGCAAACCAAACATCCTTCTTCTCCTTCTCTCCACCCACAGTTCACTCCGGACCAGCAAAAACATTGCAAATTCTTTCACAAAAGCTATCACCCATCTAACTGAACTCATACGATTTATTTTTATAACAAAGTGATTCATGCTCTTCCTTGAGGTTCTTCTTCACGCACTGATTGTAACCACTATGGAGATCCAAATTAATTAATGGCAGAAATTGTGGCTTCAGCATCTTGCTCGTCGCCACAAACATCACCAGATTGAGATCAAATGGTGAGAGGGACTGTCCTGATTGATGATGACAAGTCGCTATCATCGTCGTCGTCCATAACGGAGGATGACGATCGCAGTCGCTGTAGAAGAAAGGGATTGGTGGGTCGCAGGAAAGAGGGATTGGGGTCACCGGCGAAGAGAGGGGTTGCGGGTGCGTCGCCGGAGATGATAGGGGATCCAGTGTGATGAGGGAGAAGAAGAAAGTTTGGTTTGCAGATAAGGGATGTCTGGTTGTATGGTTTGGTTAGAGACTTGAAAATGTACATGTCTTTATTTTATTGGTTTATTAAGAGGTCGGTGGTTAATTTAACATTTAATTTAATAAAATTTATCGTTTGAATAAAAAAATAATTAGTATCCAAATATTATTCATAAAAAAATAATGATAATAACTATAAATATATGAAAAAAAAAAAAACTTAAAGCAATTGGAGCTTATAATAATATAAATTCAAAAAAGTCCTTTGTGGCTTCAGGGTGACTAAATCGGAAATGGATCTTCTCCTAATCATTTTCCACCTAATCCTCCTAATCTGGGATCCAGATCGTTCAAATTTTCATCCAACGGCTACAATTATTATCACTTTAAAGGGGGCCCCCTGTTTGTAGCCGTTGGATGAAATTTGAACTGTCCGGATCCCGGATTAGGAGAATTAGGTGAAAAATGATTAGGAGATGATCCATTTCCGACTAAATCAACGCGTTATTACTTCAGGATCGTTATAAAATCGATTGTGTCCTTCACCCTTTATCAGTATCATGGTTTGAAAAAGAATACTTCCACAAAAATATTAGTGTATCGATATACTTTTAATCCATGTTAAGAATATCATTGGAAGAGTAGTCTTTCTCTTTGTATCTGCATTTGGCTCTTGTTTATTATAGTCATCAACATCTGATAAATTAGTCAATCAAGACAATAGAAACAACGTATAACACTTGCAGTTTCCTTGATTAATTAATTAGAGAGTAAATTATAGCAATTATCCATCAACTAAAAATTCATTATCATTAGTCCATCAATTCATCAAAACGTGTAGCTATGATCATTTTCATCAATTCTGTCAGAATTTTGTCAAAATGAGTTATGTTGGAAAGACTATTGCTTCAATTGAGTTAAAACTAAGGAACCATTTCTCTAGTTGAGTTAAAGTCGAGAGACCATTAATACAATTTTTTTTATGTAATTTTTCATATTTGCCTCTTGATTCAACTTCACTTACATGACACGTGCCTTATTTTGACAGAAGTTCTAATGAAGTTGATGAAAATGATAATAGCTCTACGCTTTGATGAGTTAAATGACTAATGATAATAGATTTTCAGTTAAAGAACTATTGCTCTAATTAAATTAAAATTAAGAAATCATTACTATAATTTACTTTTATTTAGGCTCTTATTTACACCACCAAGTCACCATATGTCTAACAAATTAATCAGTAGACGACAAATATATGTTAATTTAATTCATGTTAAAATTTACGTTAATAATCAAAAGTCATTAATCAGTGGACGACTTTGACCAAGAGACGACAAATATATGTCATGAGAGCATTCGGACCAAAAGCCATTAATCAGTGGACGACTCTGACCGTGTGTAGTTAGCATTCGGAGACCACCGTTGACGAGCCGTTGGCCATGAGAGCATGGGCTTTCACCTTTGTCCGAGTTTTGACGTGCCGGGTGGAGACCGGAACTTGTATCAAAGCGGGTAGTGAAGCACAATTGAGAAGCTCCACCCAAAAATCTGACCTTTCCCAAGGCGGACGGCGGTTAATATTGCCGGCTGGAGAAGTACCAGTAGACGAATAGGTCCACACTCAATAATCAAGAGCATGCAATCGAGTGGATCTCCTAGCTATTCAAAAATGATAATGTTAGGGAGACTAAATCATTTGATGTACAAAATTTAGTTTAATATTTTGGTCTTCCTAATATTACTTTTATAATATATATATATATATATATATATATATATATATATATATATATATGGAAACATTAGTATCTGGTCCTTAGTTACTAATGTTCTTTGATTGAAACCGTATTTATTTTCAGATTTTAATCAAGGTTCCTAACACTAATGCAATAATAAATTTACATGTCAGTTACATAATTTTTTAAAATAAAAATTATTAATTGATTTAGGATTTTAATACTCACACTTTTATTAAACTCCTAAATAATTTTCAATTCAAAACATTTCCAAAATTAAAAAAAAATTAGAAGAAATTTGTACCACTTAATTTTTTTATAAAAAGGTTTCCAATTTTTTAATCTTATATGTACCCATTCATGTCATTTTCCAATTTTTTAATCTTAAAATGTACCCATTCTTAAATATATCAATTTGTTGTAAAATAAACCCTTTTTTTATATAAAATCTATTCAATTTTTTTAAAATCCATTTTTAAACTTATATGGGTACATTATTTTTTTTTATTTGAGAATGTATCTGTCACATCCCGACCCGGGGTCGACCACTTCTCGGGCCCGCTCCACCATCGTAGCACGATATTGTCCGCTTTGGGCCCCCACTACGCCCTCATGGTTTTGTTTCTGGGAACTCACACGAGAACTTCCCAGTGGGTCACTCATCATGGGAGTGCTCTCGCGCGCTACTCGCTTAACTTCGGAGTTCCCATGGAACGCGAAGCTAGTGAGCTCCCAAAAGGCCTCGCGCTAGGTAGGGATGAGAATATACATATAAGGATCACTCCCCTGGGCGATGTGGGATCTCACAATCCACCCCCCTTAGGGGCCCGACGTCCTCGTCGGCACACCACGGCCAGGGTTAGGCTCTGATACCAAATTGACACATCCCGACTCGGGGTCGACCACTTCCCGGGCCCGCTCCACCACCGTAGCACGATATTGTCCGCTTTGGGCCCTGACTACGCCCTCACGGTTTTGTTTATGGGAACTCACACGAGAACTTCCCAGTGGGTCACCCATCATGGGAGTGCTCTCGCGCGCTACTCGCTTAACTTCGGAGTTCCCATGGAACCCGAAGCTAGTGAGCTCCCAAAAGGCCTCGCGCTAGGTAGGGATGGGAATATACATATAAGGATCACTCCCCTGGGCGATGTGGGATCTCACAGTATCCATGTCAAGTTTAATCAAAGAAATTTACTAATGCTATTAAGCCTAATATCTATTATTTTTTGTGTGGTTTTGAAGAATGTACCCATAGTTTGGTAAAATAATTTTTTGTTAATTTTGATGAGTACCCATACACACACACAAAATATATATTGGAGAGTATAATTTATATTTTAATAATTTTAATCCATAAATTATGAGTTTTTTTATTTAAAATCTCATTAATACAAACAACTATAAATTTTAATTTTTAATTTGAAAAATATAGTAACATGCATAGAAATACATTATCACATAAATTTCAAGGACTTCAATCAAAAATTGAAAACCAACAAGATTTCAGTCAAAGAATATTAATAGTTAGAGACCGCATTCAAAGTGTCACTATATATACACACACATATTAATGAACTAATATATGTTGAAGCATGTCCCGCGTTGAAAATCTCATGAAGTTAAGTCCTTTCTTATTAATAGTTCCATTACTAATTGCATAAAGGTCTTTTCAATACAGACCATGTACCTATATGTATGTTTATCTCGATGTTGATTAGTAATGTGTAACCAACTGACTCTGAAACTTTTGATTCAATTATCAATGTTGGTAAAGCTGAATACAAGTGTGTTGGAAAAGTTGTACGACCATTTGAAGCCAATGTGTACAAGGAGAAATAGCGTGGTTTGTCGAATGGGTAATGTTAGGGAGATTAAATTTTTAAACTAAATGGTATAGTTGTTGATGATTAGATTATCACTTAATTGTTTATTAACGTTCTTATTTTCTATTTGTGACATTATTTTATTTACAAATTTGGTTTAAGAATTTAGTCTCTCTAACATTATCTTACTATTAAACATAGTAGAAAATTGATCCATTTATGGAGTGAAGAGATATCAATGTTGAGGAACATACAGTCTAAAGTTTTTTTCATCCAAAGACTAAGCCTTATAGCTCTTCTGGTTTTCGTCGGAAAGAATGGAAAAATATGGTTCTGGAGATTAGCATCTTTGTGTTCTCTCATCAATTTTCTTTTTATTCACTTCATGATTTCTTCCTTCGTATGCTCAGGGAGTTATATTGGTGATATCTAGTTCTGTACATCTTGCTTGTCTCAATCTTTTACCTTATGGTTCTTGTGGAGCCAAAAATAATTCCAAAAATTTTGTAGGTTTTTTTCTAAAAAGACATTGATTGCCCACATTGAAATCGAACCCATAATTTGGTTTGAAGATTTGGTATCCCTAACATTATGTATAATATATATATATATATATATATATATATATATAATACGGATGTATGTATTCTTTGAGCTTGTGTTTACTAATTACTATACTCCAAATCAACATATAATATTTTGTTATTATGAAAATGCAAGATGTAGGAAGGATTTGTTAAATTTTGTTTAATTATGTGTTGAAAAAGAAATCCAAACCTCGCTAGTCGCGACATTGATGTCATGCCAAACGAGGTTTTAGTCTTGCCTTTGGTCTCCTGGATCGGCCGCGAACGAGGTGGCGGATGCTGAGGGTAAGAATTTTATGTTGAAGAAAAAAAGTAACTTTGCATGTGTTTATAAATAATTGAGCTAATCTTCATATTGTCAATTGGTTTTACAGTGTAACCCTAACTTTTTTTATGGTACCAAAACATGTTGTTCCAGTGTGAACACGTGCTCCACATGGAGGAAAATTAAGGTTTCATCATAAAACCAATTGACAATATGAGGAGTAGCCAAAGCTCTTATAAACACTTGCAAAGTTTATCCTTTCACCGACATGAGACTCTTTTACCTTTGCATCCTCACACGTCAAGCGATTTGTGTTATCTACGTATTAGGATTAAAAATATGTCAAACATGAGTGAGCATGTTGAGGTTTCATTAAAAAAATGATGAGTGAGCATGTTGAAAGTACAAATCCCATGTAAGGTTTGGAATACTTTTATTATCTGAATCTTAAGGACATGACCCACCCTAACCTTCTGACGAGCTTAACCCTGCCCTTTGAAGGGAGCAAAATAAATGTCTACACCTGCTGCCAACAACCTTTCTTTGGAATTATACTGAACGTGTCGATCCTCCTCTCTTGTTTGTTTTAGCAACTTATCCTAAGGTCTCCACACTAAGAGCTCCCTGACGATGACATAGGGACCAACCAGCCTGCCGTGGGAAAGAATGGGCTTTGCATATGCTTATAAGTAACTGAGTTACTTCTTATATTGCCAATTTATTTTATAGTGAAACTCCAACTTTCTTCGGCACACATTTAACTCTTGTCCATGCTTGAACGGGGATGAGCATTGAATGTTGCCGAGACCCATCACCATCCTTGTTAACTTTTTGTACTGCTTAGACGGCACGAGGTCAACACATTGATAATCCACTAACGTAATTTACATCCGCGAGCTCCTTCATTTATTAGTGTTTAGGGTGGCTGCCTCTTGGTTTTTCTTTCTCATCACATGTTTCGTTCACAATGTCCCTTGAGATGGTTGTTCGGTTGCTTCTCTTCTTATTGTTCAATTGCTCTTTGCCTTGACTATAACTATAAATGAATTTCCCCATTCTCCTTTTGCACTTTTTTTTCTATCCCATAATTTTTCGTTGATTATTTAATTTAAATATAAAAGTAAACATAAATGTGCAAGAATGTTAATTATTCAATTCAAATATAAAAATAAACATAAATGCGCAGAAAGAAGTTTGCGGGAATCGCTTAATTATCGAAACGTACGGCCTGCTAAATATCAACCACTAATATGTAATATTGTTCTTGGCCATAAATTGACCGTCTCTACTTTGACTTGTCTGAAGATACTATTTGCCTGATGTCGATGGCAAGCTCCCATCATTGGCATCGGCTCTTTTAGCCGGGGACTGGGGCAGGCGTTGTTGCGCCTTAGTACGGAAACGACGAACAGTAGAAAGTGCTACCTTTTCCACCTCTTCAGGATTGTTACAATTGAGGAAGTCCCAATATTGTTTGTATCCGGAGACCACATTTTCCAAGTCCTTGGCCATGAGCACAAATGCTTCTACTTTTGTCTGACTTTTGACATGTTTGCTAGAGACTGGAAGTTCAGTGAAACTGTCTGATGCCCAATCGAGAAGCTCCTCCCCGTAAAACTGCCCTTTCCCGAGGGGCTTGGTAGCCATTGATGAGATTCCCTTCCCAGCTTGACTATCACTAGACGCATAAGTCCACATTTGAAAAATCATTAATTTGAAAAATCATTGGTCGTCGGTGCATATGTGCAAACCTTATATTTCGCAAGCCCCACCAGAAAGAGTAAAGGAACTTTTTTCCAAACTTGATATGCTCTGAGTTATGATTCTTAAGAGAATTGAGAAATATTCCAAAATTATAGAGAGCTCCATCTGTAGCATTTATCGAGCAATGCTCTTTTAGAAATGTTTTATTTCTCGAAGTAGTAGTTTGACGCTGACAGTAGAAAGTATTCATACTATGTTTTGCATAGGCACCGTGCCAGCATGTTGTCTCTTGTTGAATAGAAAAGAAATACCAAGAAGCTCCAAGTATCTACAAATGTCACAAATTCATAATCAAATGATTTGTCAATTAAGGAAAAATTATGTGGGGAAATGCTATGAATTTTCACATTAACTAAATCAAACAAACAAAATATTGTCTTGTAATAATTGATGACGGAAGTAAGTTTGAGAGTACGTATAATCCGAAACGTGAAAACAAAATCCAACGTTAGTCCAACATTTCTAAAAGAAAGCTTCATCCGGCATAAGTGAATATACAATGTTATATAATGAAATAACAATCGAGGTGAAACTTACGTGACTGGCAATAATGTAGAGAAAAAAATTGAATAGACCTTTACCCATATTATAGCATTCTCTCGAAGTTCCTTGGACGACTGGTGAATTCGATATATCCTTGGTAGATATTGACCAAGAAGAAAGACATTGAAAACCTTTTTATGTTCCAAATATCCACCAATCAAGTAAGAATTAACTACTATTAGCAGCTGGAGAAAAGAAATAAAAAGGGGTTAAAAATCCGATAATTACAGTTAGCTGGTTAAGAATAGATGCACACAAAAAAAAAAAGGATTTTAGTTTCTCTTACTTGTGGGACGGGAAGAAGAGCGAGAAAATCATTTATGATGGAGAAAGATAACCACCACATCTTCTGAGCTATTTTCTTGCCAAATTCAATCAACACTCTTCCTTTTGATTTCTGATCCAAATTTCCTCCTGTTTGTATGGAGGTCTCAGTGTTCAGGGTACTTGAGGCCACAAGTGTCTGGGTATTTGAGGCCATAGTTTTCGTGGTATTTGCGGCGACATTATCCCTCAATTTTTTGTGCATTTGAACTTTAATACTGACGTAAATTATATATATATATATATATATAATGCATAGCAAAAATGATATCTGTGAGTGTTCGCAATACAAGAACAGTAATGATCAGCGTGTTGTCCATTTTGAGGGCACATCTTATCTTGATCAATGATTAAAATGTAAAAAAAAAAAAAAAAAAAAAAGAGGTTCTAGTGAGACGGCAAACACACAGGACATTACAAATATCATACTCCATATGGGAAGGAATTTCCCCTGTTCATCACGAATTCCCTTTATTGAGGCATATAATGCCCTAGTAGTCACTGGGTTCCAAGGTCCTATAACATATCTTGAAACGACATAAAAAAGAACAAATTGCACCCATCAGAATCATGAAGAAACATAAAAAGATCCAGTAGGGTGCTGTTTCGAAGACAATTAAAGTTTATAAGGTATAGACATAAACAAGTGGATATGCATACGAGAGCTCATGAGAAGAATTAGAGAGACAATGAATATGCAAAAAATTAACTGCTTGACATTTTAAAGCGTAAGGTGAGATTGTCAGATTTGTTCCAAACATACGTGCTCGTTATGACTAAAACGAGCAGGCCCGTTTAATGGGTTTAATATGCAAAATCGTAAACATATACTGTTCAATAATGGCCCGAGTTTGAAACGATCCGTAATGGCTTTAAAAGGGCCCAAGCCTTGGCCTAGATTTCCTCCTTTTATTTAAAATTATTATTATTATATTTGTAGGTATTGGTGAATAAGATTTGAATCCGGTGACTATCTCGTGGTTCTGCATCTTTGGTAAAGAAATCTAGATGTGTTGTGCTTTTGATTGCGGGTTTGGTACTTTGGTGATGCGATATCTTGGTCGATTTCACCACTAGATCGTTTTGTTTAGTGTTGCTACTTCGGTAGCTACTAGCAAGAATTTCGTGGCGGCGGTGACGGACGCTACTTTTTGTGGTCGGAGATTAGGGATTTGGGTTTTCTTTTTTGTTTATTTAATTGGGCTGAACTTTTATGTATCTGTTGTTCCCTAATATATTTGGGTTATTTTGCCTTCCTCAATGTTGACTTGTAACCTTCTTTTTTTTATTAATGAAGTTTACTTTTCAGACCCCCCCCCAAAAAAAAAAACTCATTGACTTGACCTATAATTGCAAATTAATTGATTATCCTTTTATTTATTCAATCTAAATCTCATAAATAAACAGAGAAGTTCAGAAAGAGAAAAAAGGTTTGCAGAAATCAATCACTTTGCAAAGCATTTCACAACATGACCAATACATATGCATATATCCCTGTGAGAAATGGTAATGCGGCTACCACTAAAACCATTGCAAGAACGGGTAAATATTAAGTTATCAACCAATAATAATATTGCAACGTGTGGAATTCTTGGCCATAAATTGAGCGTCTCTGCTTCAGTGCTTTGACGTTTCTGAAGATACTAATTGCCTGCTGCCGATGGCAAGCTCCCACCATTGGCATCCACTGTTCGAGCCGGGGACAGGGGCGGGCGTGGTCGGAAACGACGGAAGGTAGAAATTGCCACCTCTCCAGGATTGTTACACTTGAGCAAGTGCCAAGATGGTTTGCTTCTGGAGACTACAGTTTCCAAGTCCTTGGCCATGAGCACAAATGCTTCTACTTTTGTCTGACTTTTGACATGTTTGCTGGAGAAAGGAAGTTCGGTGAAACTCTCTGATGCCCAATCGAGAAGCTCTTCCCCGTAAAAGTCACCTTTCCTGAGGGGCTTGGTGGCCATTGATGAGATTCCATTCCCAACTTGACTATCCTTCGACGTGTAGGTCCAAATTGTTCCTTTGATAATGAACAACATGAAATCGAGCGGATCTCCCTTTCGGAAAACGAAGCTGTTCTCAATGTATGTCACTGGCTTCAGGTAATCGCACATCAATGTCAACACTCTTTCATCCATGTCTTTAAGCTTGTTTACCTAAACACATGCGCGCTCAGAGACATATATTATCAGAACAACATTGCAGTGAAAATGGATGCAATTAATAGATAGAGAGAGAGACAGAGAGGGTTGAAGAACATACTGTTTTTAGTGTATCCATGAAAAGATAGCTTTTTACAGATCTTTTGGTTTGCCAGGGAAGAATAAGGAATGGATTGTCAACATCAGCATCTTTGTTTTTTTTCAATGTTTGCTCAATGCAATTCATGATTTCGTTCTTGATATTATCAGGGAATTTATTTTCGAATATCCACTTGCGTACACCTAGCTCCTTCATCTGAATTATCCGTTTTCGCTCTTTTATTTTTGTAGCTTCATTCAGCATTAAATTCTGTCTCACCACAAGTAGAATTCATTAGTAAGCTTCTGCCTGCATTAAATTCTGTTTCACCAAAGAACTTATCTTATACAATTTGTATACCATTCACAAATAATTGTATGCGACAGCGGTCCTTAAAAAACAAATATAATAAAACAACTATAAAGTGAGATTCAGTTCATACAAACCTGCACATTTCCGATAAGATATAAGAACAGTAGCAAGCCAATGATAGAAATAAGAATTGCAAACAAGTTTTCCCAAACATACGTGCTTGTTGTCAGATTTGTTCCAAAATTACTGCAAAAAAGTAGTTACTTGATCAAGCAATATAAATGGTATTCTGTCTGAGAAAGTTTTTATTCATTAATTTGAAAAATTGTGGGCCGTCAGTTCATTTGTGCAAACCTTATATTTCGCAAGCCCCACCAGAAAGAGTAAAGGAACTTCTTTCCAAAGTTGATATGCTCTGCATTATGATTCTTAAGGGAATCGAGAAATATTCCGAAATTAAATGGTGCTGAAGCACCATCTGGAGTATCTAGTGAGCAACGCTCATTTAGAAATGTACTATTTCTTGTAGTAGTTCGACGCCCACAGTAGAAAGTATTCATACATCCATCACGATCTAGACTATGATTTGCACAGGCATTGTACCAGCATGATGTCTCTCGTTGAATTGAAAAAAAATACCAAAAAGCTCCAAGTATCTACATCAAGGAAAAATTATGTAGGGCAACGCTATTAATTAGTTTTTACATTAACTAAATTGAACACGGAAATTCATGACGAGAGTAAGTTTGAGAGTACATATAATCCGAAAAACGCAAACAAAATCAACGCCATTCCAACATTTCTAAAAATAAAAATAAAATAAAAAAAAAGTTTCAACAGGCATAAGTGAATACACAATATTATAATAAAATGACAATCAAGGGAAAACTTACGTGACTGGCAAGAATGTAGAGAAAAAAATTGAATAGACCTCTAACCCATACTCCACCATTCTCTCGAAGTTCCTTTGACGACTGGTAAATTCGATATATTCTTGGTAGATATTGACCAAGAAGGAAGACATTCAGAGCCTTTTTATGTTCCACATATCCAGCGGCTCTCATTTTGTAAAAAGCAACTACTATTAGCAGCTGGAGAAAAGAAATAAAAAGGGGTTTGAAATCCACTAATTACAGTTAGCTGGTTAAGAATAGCCGCACACAAAAAAAAAAGAGTTTAGTTTCTCTTACTTGTGGAAGGGGAAGAAGAGCGAGAAAATCATTTATGATGGAGAGAGACCATGACAATATTTTTTTTGATTTCCGATCCAAATTTCCTTCAGTTTGCAGGGTACTTGAGGCCACAAGTTGCATGGTATTTGCGGCCTCATTAGCCGTCAACTGTTTGTTCTTTTGAACTATAAAGGCGCCGTAAATTTTATATATAAAATGCACAGGGAAAATGATATCCGTGAATGATCGCAACACAAGAACAGTAGTGCTCAACGTTTTGTCCATTTGAAGGCACTTCTTATCTTGATCAATGATTAAAATGTAAAAGAAAAAAGGATCTAGTGTGACGGCAAACACACAGGACATTACAAATATCATACTCCATACGGGAAGGAATTTCCCCTGTTCATCACGAATTCCCTTTATTGGGGCATATGATGCCGTTATAATCACTGGATTCCGATGTCCTGTAACAGATCTTCAAACGACATAAAAAAGAACAAATTGCACCCCATCAGAATCATGAAGAAACATAAAAAGATCCGGTAGGGTGATCTTTCGGAGACAATTAGAGTTTACTAGGTATACATTTACTAGTGGATATGCATACGAGAGTTCATGAGAAAAAGTAGACAGACAGTTAATAGGCAGAAAATTAAGTACTCAGCATTTGAGTGTAAGGTGAGATTGAAACACGAATGACTTAAATTGCTCCAACGCAACATATAAGTGAAGGTTGTGCATGGATCCTAATCACAAGTTACAGCCATATGATCAATGAAGTATTTTGACCAGCCAAATCCAGTACAGATACGAGTCCCAGTGTTTGATACAAAGTTATTATTTGAAAAATTACTGATTAAAAATATTGCAGTCTTAATGTAAAAAGGTACTTACCCCTCTCCCTGGTTCTCTTCATCTGGAGCTTCTCTTCCGTTGGCCATAACTACTCAATTCGTGTTTATGATACACCGTGATGATCAGTATTCCCTGCTAGCCTGGCAGTAAAATAAATGTGAGTGATTAGAGAGAGAGAGAGAGAGAGAGAGAGAGTTTAGTTAGATGGAATCTTATAGCAACGATACCTGGATTGCTAAGTTTAAGAGGCTTTCAGTTTACAAGGTGGATCGAGTAAAGAAAGAGCGGATTCGAGTGGCAGAAATCGAAGCCTGCTAGTATTTTCTGTAGCAAACAAATGTTTCATGCAAATGATGATGTTACCGATCCAGGAAATTCCTTTCCGAAAACAAATCAATGGTCTGCCTATTAATATGCAGTTCATCCGGATTAATTAATGTTTCGTTGAGACTAGTTGTTCAAGTCCATTAAAAAAAAAAATTGACTTAATTAAAAAATAAGCATCGTCGAAGGTTCCTAATTTTCTTCTCTCCCAAGTCTTTCTGTAATTTACTTGTTTTACCAAACCAAATTATGCAAACTTTACAAACCGTGGGAACGGAAGAGTTGGTAAGTGTGAAATTAACGAGTCAGGTGAATTAATCAGTAGACGACTTTGACCAAGAGACGACAAATATAATATGTAAATTTAAGTCCGTGTGTAGTTGACGAGTCGTTGGCCATGAGAGCATAGGCTTCCACTTTTGTCCGAGTTTGGGTGGAAACTGGAACTTTGCATCAAAGCTGGTAGTGAAGCACAAATCAGAAGCTCCTCCCAATAAGCTGACCATTCCCAAGGCGGCTGGCGGTTAATATTGCCGGAAAAGTACCAGTAGACGAATAGGTCCACGTTGTCCCCTCAATAATCAAGAGCATGCAATCGAGTGGATCTCCTAACTATTCGAAAAACCACGCTATTCTATTTTTTTCTTGTACATCCCTAGCTTCAGATGGTCGCACATCTTTTCCAACACACTTGTATTGACCTTTGACGGTTAGTTACACACTACCAATTAACATCACGGTTCATGCTGAAAAGGTACGAAGTTGGACTAATTTGACATACACATAGGTATAAGGTTTGTATTAAAAAGACCTTGATGTAATTAGTAGTAGAAATATTAATATAAGAAAGACCTAACGTCGTGAGGTCTTCGATCTGGAACCATATGCTTCAACATATATTAGTTTACTGATATGTACATATAATAAATATTAAACATAGTAGAAAATTGACTTATTTGCCAAATCATAACTCTAGACATTTTAATTTTCAAAAGATAAAAAAAAGAAAAAGAAATATATAACAGTGACTTGTATTCATTTAGTTCACACTTAGGAACCTCTACACAGCCAATGAGAACAACATATAGAGCATCAGGGAGCATATTATATGGATGGATTTAGCTCGTATTTGATATACTCCAAGTCATCAACATATGATAAATTAATCAGAACGATAACAATAATTAAGTATTTGCTTAATTATTGACATTCAAAGTACAAGTTGAATGGAAGGATTTATTTAATTAAGTCAACCCTCGCCAACTTCCGTAAATTTATGTTTGCATGGTAACCGGATCCTCTTCATATCTGCTCTCCAGGGATTCGGAGGACCGCATCATCCTGGCCATTGGTTTAAAATCATGCGGCCAGGATTCAAATTTACGTTTTAAAACTTACTTGAAGCAAACCCAAGGTTGATGCACCTCTGGTTCTTCCTCCTCCTCTCTCTCCCCATATCTCAGATCCCCGCAACTGACAAAGCACAAACTTGAGCTCTTCCATGTCAAAATTTTACTGATTAAATACTGAATCAACTCAACACTAACTGTGGCTAGGCCGGATTCTTTCTATTTTTTTGGTCGAAATTCGAGAAGAGGAGAGATGGAAGTGTTTTCAGCCATGAAGTGGAAAACTTGAGGAACCACTGTGGCGGCCGGAACGAGGTGGTGTTGCTTGGGACGGAGTGACCATTCTATTTGAGAGAGAGGACCAGGAAAGGAGCAGACTTGAAGTGGCAGGGAAAATAGGCATCCACGACTGAAGATGCTCACGAGTTTTATCAACGGCCACAATGATGTGGTCCGCAGGGTCCCCAGAGAAAGATCCGGTGTCTGCATCCGTTTGCATGTACAGAGATTCAACTTGTTCGACTAAAAATAAATAAAAAAAATTCGAACTTGAGTGCGAAAAGACCGATATATGGTTTATTTTGTCCAATAATATTTTAACACATGTTTTATTTTTTAAAATAATAATAAACATGTTATTTAATTTATTTCGGACTTCAAAAAACAAAGAACACGTAGTATGAGTATATAGAATACTCACCACTGATTAACTAGGTATTATCCTGAGCTAATTCCGTCATTTAAGGTATAGGGTGGCTGTGTATTTTGCTTTTCTCCCTCATCATGAGGGCTTGGAATTTGATAAACCCTAATAGTTTAAATTCATGATTTTGGTGGGTGCAATTTGTTCTTTTTTATGTCGTTTACAGGACCTCGGAACCCATTCGAGTGGCTAAGTTTAGGAGGCTTTCAGTTTACAAGGTGGATCGAGTAGAGAGAGAGAGCACATTCGAGTGGCAGAAACCGAAGCCTGCTAGCATTTTCTGCAGCAAACAAATTTTCATGCAAATGATGATGTTATATATCGATCCATGAAATTCCTTTTCGAAAACAAATCAAAAGATCTACCTATTATAATATGCAGTTAATCTGGATTAATTAATGCTTCATTGAGACTACTAGTTGTTCAAGTTCCTTAATTATATTGACTTAGCTGCAGGTAAAAACATTGACTTCATAAAATATAAAAATAAAAAAAAAGCATTAACGAAGGTTCTTAATTTTCTTCTCTCCCAAGTCTTTTTGTAATGTACTTGTTGTTTTACCAAACCAAATTATGTAGACCTTACAAACCGCGACGAACGGAAGAGTTGGGAATTAGACAAGACCGAGTCGGGAATCGGATTGAAAATAACACTAAATAACAAACCCTCATGTCACAAATGCAGATTAAACTCCATTGATTAAGACTTTTAGCCTTTGATTGGCAGAAAATATTCACTTCTACTCCTGTTTGGATTCACACTGAACAATCACCGTATAGCCAGCAAGAACATATAGGACCACACCATATATATATATATATGTAGAATAACCTGTTGACCAACCAAGTGTAGAAGTAGGATCTTTGGCAGATATATATATATATATATATTGGTTATTGGTTTTGGCTCGTGTTTGCTTACTATAGTCCAAGTTGTGAATATATGATATTTAATCACTAATCAGAACACGAAACAACTAATTTATTGCTACAGTAAGAAAATGCAAGGATTACTTTAATTAAGATTCAGCTAAGGAAATATTAAAAGTCAAACCTCGCGTTAGTGTTCGGGTTTTCAGTGTTGCCGTTGGTCTCCTGGCTCCCTCGATCGCTGGGGAAAGCGACGGCGGACATAGTAGCTTCCCTGCATGCTCGAACGGGGATGCAACCGCCATATTTGTGGACTTTTGAGCTGCTGTTTGGACTGGACGACGATGAGCACCTGTTTGCTTTCGTCTTCTCAAATCATCCCCTTAAGCTCTGCATGTGGTTTTTGGCCTTTTCTGAGATGGGTTGGGCCTCTTTGTTCTCAAAAAACCGAGCGGGCCCATTTAATGGGCCTTAATATACAAAATGACTATAAAAGGCCCCAAGTCTTGCTAAACCACTAGTTCCCACCCTCAAACCTCCCCCCCTTCCTCCCCCATAAGATAAAATTGTACATTAACTTTAATCCAATTGTAACAATAGTTCCTTAATTAAAAATTCATGACTATTGATCATTTAACTCGTCAAAACGTGTAGTTATAGTCTTTTTCGTCAACTTCGTTAGAACTTCCGCCAAAATTAGTCTGTGTCGCGCATCTAAGGCTGGATCAATGAGCAAATATGGAAAACCAAATGAAAAAAAAATTGTAGCAATGATCCCTCAACTTTAACCTAATTAGAGGAGCAATGATCCATCAACTTTAACCTAATTATAGCAATGATCCTTCTAACATGAGTCATTTTTACTAAATTTTGACAGAGTTGACGAAAATGACCATAGCTACACTCTTTGATGAGTTAAGGGACCAATGTTCATGAATTTTTTATTTGAGAAACCATTACTCTAATTAAATTAAAGTTAAGGGACTCCCCTCCTCCCCATAAAGGTTAGAAGAATTGAGGATCGGAAATTGAAGACATAACTTCTTAGTGTAAATATAAATATTCTTAATCGCTTGAGTCACAAACTTATTGAGCTAAGTGACTAGATCAAAACATGCAATTTTGTGTTGTTTAACTTAAGTTGTATATAGTCTACAGATAAATGAAATGCTAAACAAACAATTTTTGTCATTTTACACATATTTGTTCAATCTTGTCCGCTGCTTCGTTTGATTTAATTTGACAGCTAAAAATAAAAATGAATGTGCGTGTGAAGGGTTAAAAATGGTAAGTGAAAATAAGATCCAATGGAGAAATCATTGTTATGGCAAGAAGATCCTCTTCTGATCAACTTTATGAGAATCTTAAAGATCTCTATATTTCGGCCTTTTATCGTATATTGTGTGATCAATTTTCTTCAGATACTATTTGTGTTTAGTTTTAAATAATAAAAGTCAAATGATTTCTGACCGAACGATACATAATAAATGACTAAAATATAAGAATCCCTAGGATCCCCAAAATAAATCCGGATAGGATCCAATTCCAGTACTTACGTTGCTTATTCGTCTTGCGATCCTGCATGACCCCCACCCAACTCAATTGCCACTAATCACGCCGCTGATTTTAAAAAGCCTGCTGACGCTAAAATCACGGATTCATTCAATCGAGAACAAAAGAAGAAAGCTGAAATTACAAGTCTACAACTCCAAAAGGTTTTGGTTTATGGGTTGAAAAAGAAAAAGAAAAAGAAAAAGGAAAAAGTAGCAAGGAGGAACTCAGTAGGATCCACATTAGCTATCTACTCCAAATCAATCATCACCTTTGATTTCATTTTCAACGGTGGTGGGTAACCCCTCATCTCAAACAACACAGAGATTTTTTAATGTGCCGAAAACACGAGTCTTCTACGCTATATGTTATTATACAAGTAGAGAAAATATTTTTTTCTTATTTTTCAAGTATCCCTCTACTTGTTTAAATTTTATTGACATATTGCATGATAAGATTTCAAACTCGTAAAAAGTAAGAGGAAAGACATTATGCACTTTGAATGATTAACCTAACTCACGTCTGCATAGAGTCGGAAGTTGAAAATGTTGTGAGGTCTCCCCTTCTTCTACTTGTCTTCGGTGACTTTGTTTAATGGGGCATGATGAGTGCCTCCAAGGTCACGTATTTGGGGTTTTACAAACAGCATGCGTGCGTGGGTCATTGATATGTGCTTTTCAACACCCACATTTTCCCTCATCCAATCCAATGTGTGTTATATTATATGTGTTAGTATAGGCACTATCAACTAACACCTTTCCTTGCCTTACAAAATCAATTACAAAGGCCTTCGGCGGGCCTAGCAGCCTACCATATCCCCTCCCAATTGAGAACAACTTCCCTAAAATCGAGTTCTCTTGGAACGGCATTCCAAGTTAATTACTACAGTGACGTTTTCGTAATATCGACAAGAGTACTAGAAAAAGATCAGGGTTTTTTTATTTTCTGAGAACTCAAAGTTTGAATCATAAAAGCATTCCAAGTTAATTATGTATGCTATGTGAAAAAAAAATGCCACAATTCATTTGAGATATTACTAGAGTGACGTTTTCGTACTATCGACAAGAGTACTAGAAAAAGATCAGGGTTTTTTATTTTATTTTTTCTGAGAACTCAAAGTTTCAAATCATTTTATGAGAAGAAGTGGAACCATGAACCCCTTTTCCCGCCACCACCACAAGTGGAAGTGGAAACCCAACAACAAGTTCATCTCCTCAAGAACAAGAAGTGGATGAAAAAACAAGGACAGAGATCCTAGCTAGATCTCCCCACCAAGTCCAGATCCGGACCCTTAAAATTTGATCAAACGGCTATAATTATTATCACTTTAGAAGGGCCCCTGTTTATAGCTGTTGAATCAAATTTCAACTGTCCGGATCTCCGAATCCTATGTATTTGGTGGGATGAGTTCCGGTTGGGATCTCTGTCGAAAAAACAACATAGCAATTTCCCATTTTTTGGAGGTGGTCCATTGTTAGTGGTTATAAAAAGTGAACCCACACTATATCAAAGACCATCTTTTTAGCTCATATTTGTAGATCACACGAAGTGACAGTTGCTAGTTGAATTTTTCTTTTAAATCATTAAAAAAATATAATTTTCAACTGTCATATCATTTGGTTTACAACGTATGATCTACAAGATTATTTAGATGAAAAATTTAAAAAGGAAAATGTTAGAGAAAACGAATTTGTAGACTATATGTTGTAGATCAAATAATTTGGCAATTGATAGTTAAATTTTTTTTAATGAATTTAAAAAAAAAATTCAATGATCAACCGTCACGTCATATGATATTTATTGTGCAAAAAATAGTCTAAAAATTTAGTATCTCAAACTTCACCGAAAAAAGCCAACTCATAATAAGGTAGGACCCACAAAGTGGCTAATGATGAGGGAGAGGAGTTAATTAGTCCAACAGCATTCTTGCTACCAAAAGTACAGACTTTTGCTCCCTTACAAATAAATACTGCCTCAGATTCCCTGCCCACACAGACGTGCTAGCCTTGATGGATGTCCCTCCACTCTCTCCTCCCTCTCTCTCTCTGCTTTTTTTAAGTCCTCAACTATTTGAATCTCCAAAACAATAGAGAGAAAGGAAGCAGAAGAGTAGTCGTTTTCTTTTGGATTAGTCAAGTCTTGTACCAAATCAAATTAGCCGCTTTCAAACGAGCTGCCTATTCATGTCCTTCCTCCTCCTCCTTCTTCCTCACCATTTAGGTTTCATATACTCCACAAGTTTCAAACTTTGAATTCGACTCAGTCGGTTTCTGGGGTTTTGCCTTCTTGGGTAGTTCTAATTTCAGTTCCGAAGAACTTTCACTAGAAAAGCTACCAGGTTAGTGTTTACTTTGCCTTGAAAATTTTACCCAATTGGATTTTTTTGTTACTTTGTTCAAGAGAAGGAAGAAAGGTAAGAACTTTCAGCATAGCTAATACAACTGCTCAAATGCACTGTAATTTTTCTTTCATTTCCAAAATTAGATTCTCCAACAGAGAAAAGGGTCATGAAATTTGACAAATTTGGATGCGTTTTAGGATTGGGATTCACTAACTATGTGTTCCAGAATCACCCATTTGAATTTTGAACTTAATTGAAAAAAGACTGAAAACCCAGAATTGTCTAAGAAATTAAAGGGAGGGAGCTGAAATTTGACAGCTTTTGATGTTACTGAGATTCAGACAAAATGAGCTTTAAAGTGTTGTGTTGATTTTCTTGTCTGAAATGGTTGCTGAGATGAGGCAAAGCACTAAGCTTTATGCTGTTGAATTTCTTATTCCCGTTATATTCTTGTTATCTCTGGCAGGACTATTCTCTAATTAAAATAGTAGATTGGGGTATTTTATTAATTAATTGTTTAAAGGAGAGGCTCCTCTCTTTCTTGCAAATGCAACAACCTGGTGTTTTTATTTGAGTTTTAAATTTTTGAAGTTCAATGGAGTTTTCATTGGTGCATAACCTAACTTCTCCCCCCCTCCCTCTTTCCCTCTCTCTAAGTTTCTTTTTCTCTTTGGAAGGATTTGATTTAGCTTAAATTTCGATATTTCGCTGGTTTTTGGGGGATGGGATGTGCATTTACCACACTATAACCTCATATGTTCTTGGTGTTTTTTGTTCCAACTTTAAGTTATTATCTTGATTTCGTTCACTCTCTAGTGTAGCTTGCAGGAACGATGGCAACATCTGCAATGCCGGTCCCTCGGGTAGCATCTAATTTTGATGAGGTTTCTATGCATCAGAGCTTGCTCTTCTCTGATAGTCTCAGGGTACTCCTCTTTTGCTTAAAATATTACTGTTTTAGTTGGTTCTTAGTTTTGCAATTTCAGTGAAATGAAATCTTATGAGCTTTCGTTATGTTCCCGAAGAATCAACTCTTTGGTTTTTCGTATACCTCACTTAAAAATATCCGAATTCAGGAGACCGTAGCTTGTTCTAGTGCAAAAATCCCTGCAACTGAAGTTGTGTGATTTTCGTTGTACATTGCATTACTTTTCAGGATTTGAAGAATTTGAGAGCGCAATTGTACTCAGCGGCAGAGTACTTTGAACTATCGTACACAAATGATGACCAGAAACATATGTGAGTTGTTCCGATTCGTGGCAATTGGGATTTTATTATGCTAATTCTTTCTATCCATATTATTTTTGCAAAATTAAACAAATATCCTCTTGTTGTGCAGAGTGGTGGAAACATTGAAAGATTATGCCATTAAAGCTCTCGTGAATACAGTGGATCATTTGGGTTCTGTTACATATAAGGTTAACGATCTCTTCGATGAAAAGGTGGATGAAGTTTCTGGCACAGAATTTCGGGTATCTTGCATTGAACAGGTAAGTTAACGGTGAAATTAAAGAAATCATTTATGATCCAGGTCTAACTATAGAAAAAAAACTTGAACAAGCTTGTCCGATATGTGTTTCTGTATAAAAGGATCAGCGAAAAATGCCTTTTCAGGTCTGAGGTATAAGTTAGTCTCGCATGTAAGTTCGTTGCTCATTGTTCAAAAGTTTTGCATGATAATCGTCAGTTAAGAAAACAATTTCGCCACGTAACTGGTTACCCCTGTCTAATTTGGGATTGACTACCCTGGGTCATTGCACAACAGTGTGCAACTTATTGCACCGAATTCAATCCTATAATTTGTATCTATGTATTTCAATCACGAGAAACCAATGCTCTTTTATGTTTCTTTTAGAGGATAAGGACATGTCAAGAATACATCGATCATGAGGGTCTTTCTCAACAGTCATCGATTATAGATACACCTAAATACCACAAGCGGTACATCTTGCCAGGCAAGTACACCACCGTTGTCTCAGTTTACTGTTTTCATACTATAAAACACTCCATTTTATGATTTTTGACCTCGTTGTTTGGAAATACGGAGATAGAAATGAATAAACATTCTTACAACTCAAAATCATATTCAGTTGGTGAGACCATGCACGGAGGCAGCAGAACTAAATCCAAATACCAAGGATGCAACCTAGATGATGAAGATGATTGGCATCAATTTCGGAATGGTAAGATGCTTCATCTCCCATAGTGTTTCAGTGTGTATAATTAATCAAGAGTTTAACATATTCTGGTTCTTGTTGTAATTTGATTTGATCCTAAAGCTGTTCGCGCTACAATTAGAGAAACCCCACCATCTACAGTCAGGTAAATATTACTGCGGTATCTTGCTTGAATCAAGTTGGTGACCCAATTTCATATGTCATAAAGGATGGTCATGTTTTGTGCAGCAAAGGGCGTTCTCCATCTCCTTCTCCACAACCTCCCCAGCGACCTGGTGTTTTTTCTTTTACCTCCACCATGCCCAAAAAGGAATTAGGTGAGTATGCATCTTGGACATTGCGATAGTGACACCATTATAGTGAACTGGATATTGATAATCTGATTTTTAATGATGTTTCGAATCAGACAAGCGAACAGTTTCACCTCATCGATTTCCACTTTTACGGTCTGGATCTCTTGCAAGTAGACCAACTACCCCAAACAAAAGTCGGTCAACTACCCCGAACTCAAGTAGGCCGACAACTCCAAATCTTTCTAATCCAAGACGACGGGTGAGTGTCAAACGCGGATTACTTTTCCAATGTTTCTTTTGAAGTTCATTAGATTTTCAACATACTTGCTACGGTTCCCTTCTATTGTGATAGTTGTAAACTGAGAGTTCGGTGTTTATGTATATACAGTACCCTTCAGAGCCTCGGAAATCAGCTTCAATGCGATTACCTGCTGAAAGAGATAATGGCAGAGAGGTTGAACAATACCCCAGCAAAAGTAAACGGCTCCTCAAGGCCTTGCTTAGCCGGCGCAAGTCGAAGAAAGATGACATGTTATACACTTATTTGGATGAATACTGAGAAATTGAGAGAGGATGGACAATGGAAGCAGAAAATTACTGTTTCCAGCTTTCCTATTTTGTTTGATTACCTTTACCTTTCATATAGCAGTGATGTTTTCAAGTTTTATAAACAGTATATATCAATTATTACTTCCCATTTCTGAAGTTTGCTTGGTAAGAGAAATACTTTCGAAGCGATTGCGTTGCGATGAAATGCGTTGTAAAATCTGTCCGGAACTTCATAAGCAATCGTACAATGTAGGGTTTAGGAGCAATCTGATCGTTTTGTAGGAGAATGCATTCAATCTAGCTGCAACCGTAAACTGAATTACGCATAAAACAGCATTCATATGCTGTGTTGAATATATCGCTGAATCTTAAAGGTCATGAGCAAAGTAATCAAACAACATTTCATGCTCTCAACAGTTCCACAAATACCAACTTGAATTGTTACAAATCATTTCATAGAAAAACTAGCAAAGCAAGTAGCTAACTGGTCACAATTCTAATCCATTTCCAAATTCTTCGATTGTCTTTGTGGCGAGTGTCAATACATCTAACAAAGCGCTATATGATGCTCGAAGAAATCTCGCCTCAACAGCCTCAAAATGCCTGTACATAAGATTAAAATCAACCACAGGTTCAGCAGATTTTTTTTTTTTTTTTTTTTGTAGCAGATTTACTGAATTTAGCCCACAACTTAGTTTGAACCCACTTTTTTGTCAATAGTTTGGTCTTTAGGCGATAATATTGTTCCTCCCTCACCCCATATAGCATTTTCTTACATCAGAATCAATCAAATGATTCTTCAATAAAAGTTTGGAAAATTAATTTTATCGAACGGAAATGCTTACACTGAAAGCTTGCAGTTGGAAACTGACATCTGCCTCTTCACCTTGTCTGGTTGCAACTGCAGTAATAGATGGAATCAGATAAGAAAACAATTAAACCAAATGAAGTTATGAACTGAGCAAAACATAGCTTTAACATATGAAGCATCACCTCCTTATCAACAGCTAATGTTGCATAGACGATTGAAGCACTTTCCTCGGACTCAAAATCTACCTCCAAGTCACTGCACACAGACCTCCATTTTCTTAATAGTGATGCTCCTACTATGCGGGTTAAAGAATTCGCAGAGGCAGACAAATTATAAATGCTGAAAGTTGAAATCAATGATCTCCGCTTCCCAGAGAAACAACCCTTGTAAAACTTTTACCAGGCCACGCAATTGTACGTCCTCCCGTAGTCCTTGATGCATAGTTTTCACATTAAAGTTTTCAAGTTTATTAAAAGAACTATCTAGAGTAATCTCAAAATCCATGCACAACATTTTTAAACAGGGTTCGCCTCCGTATATCTTGATCTACCTACCACACCAAGAGCTCTAGAACTACTCCCTAACATAGCTTAAAACCCCATCAGCTCCTACGAATCCACGAATTAGCTCAACCAAAATTCTGAAAATCTAAAACTGAAGTGAAACGTCGAAATATAGCAGCAATTCAACTTTTCCAAGAAAGTTATGTTGTCATTCACATTCTGAATGATGAACATCGGTTAATGTATGTACAGAAATATTTCAACGAACGAACGAGATGAGTTTCGTTCAGTTTTAACACGAAAGAATAAGCTACAGGCTATACATACAAGATTATCACAACAACGATGGGAAGCGCAGAGAGAAATTCAATGGAGTGGAAATACATAAAACTAATACAAAAGCAAAACTATCGAAAATAAACTAACTAGGAATTCAAAAAACAGATACTATAAACTGCAATTCGTTCAAACAGATACTCAAGAAAGCAAATTCACGAATAATATACATAAAGATGGAACCTTTTACAAATCGAAAACAAACCCATATCCAAAAATCAACTAAAGATCTTTACTTTTCGGTTCCTGAGGGATTGAAAGAGGAAAATATTCAAAACCCAGAAAAAATACAGGTGAAACTGTTGACTTTAATTACAAAAGTAAAGAGATTTCAACAGAAAAACATAGAGAGAAAAATAGATATTGGTATATAAGAGAGGAAGGAAAGAGAGAAGAGAGAGAGTACCAGCTAAACTCCCACTGGGTTTGGGCATCTGCCATGTCAGAAGCTGCTGCAGCCATGGTTCTCTGGAGCTGAGAAGTTGGAGACGCTGAGCAGAGCGTCTCACTGGGGTTTATCAGGTTCTAGTCTTCTAGACGAACAAAACGCTTTTCCCCAAAAAAAAAAAAAAAAAAAAAAAAAAAAAAAAAAAAAAAAAAAAAACCAAAACGACGTAGTAAAGGAAGGGGTTGTGTGGTATAAGATAATATTTTTTAAACTGACGGAAGTACCCTCTGTTCTGATGGTGGGAGTAAGGTACGGAAACTGGTTTTCAGGGTTTAATACGCGAATCCGGATCCTTTTTGTGAGGATCTGAGGATTCATGAATCGTGTCCGTTCATCGTATATCGTGTGGTCAGAAATTATTTTAAATGTTTTAATTTAAAATTAAATACAAACAGTACTTGATAAAAACTGACCGCACAATGTCCATCAATCATGATGGTCCTTAAAATTGAAAATCGATCAATGTAGTCCCTGAATTTTAACTCGCGAATCAATGTGGTCCTTCTGTTAGTGTTCCGTCCAAATTAACTTTAAAAAAAAAGTTAGAGAACCAATTTTTCATGGTAAAATGATCAAAAATAACCTTGTTACTTATAATTTTACTTACTACCTCTCTTTTCTTTTTTCCATCTTCACTTTTCTCTCCATTTTTTCATGGATTTGGTGCTAAAACTAAAATAAAAACAAAAAAAAGTGGTTCTCTAACTTTTTTTGGTCATTTTACCATGAAAAATTGGTTCTCTAACCTTTTTTTAGTGTTAATTTGGACGGAACACTAACCGAAGGACCACATTGATTCGCGAGTTAAAATTCAGGGACTACATTGATCGATTTTCAATTTCAGGGACCATCATGATTGATGGGGTCAATTTCAGAGACCATTTGTGATATAAACCCTTTTATGAACCATAGTTATTGATTATGTGTTTTAGTCCCTTTGTTTTTGTTTGTTTTCCTGTGTACTACCAATTTCTCATGAACGTTAATTTTAGTTAATAACCTTTTGAACTTTTATAATTTGCTAATTTTCTCCTAAATTTTAATTTTAGTCAATTATTCACTGAATTTTTATAATTAGCTAGTTTCCCCTAAACTTTAGTTTTATAATCGCAAAAAGGTAATTTTATCCCTAAGGTGGACAACATTTTTTTTTCTTCTCTTTCGCTGATTCACCCCTTACATTTTTGTTTGAATTTTAGGGTTCATGGTTGAAATTAAAATTCAGGGTGAAAGTGGTCAATTATAAAACTTTCAGGAGAGTAATCGGATAAAATTAAAATTCATGAGGAAAATTTGCCAACTATAAAAATTCAGAGGCTAATCAGCTAAAATTAAAGTTCAGGAGAAAAATGGACAATTCCTTACAAGTTCAGAGAAAAATCGGTCAATACCTCAAAATTTATACCAAAAAATTATTATGATAACACCAAATAAACAAAAATAGAAACACCCTATTTCTTGTTTGCTCTCATTCTGCAAAGCGTACGATCTGTAAAGACTTGTTTGTCTCCAGTATAAATGGATAAAATTATGATCTTGATATGTTGCAAGTGAATTGAGGATTGGGATCCGCCTAAATATTGGCCCTTGTGATCCTTTTTCCATTCCTGCCTCCGACTGCAACATGTCAGTATAAAAGGCCTCATATCTTGTTAACAAATCCCGGTTGGTTTCCGGGAAGAACACTTGACGCAGCATTCACCAGTGCCGATGGAATGAAAAATCGATGAACCCCAGTTGAAAGAAACGCGGGGGGTTCTTTGACAATCAGCAGCGGCTTATGCGATGGCATGTCCGACTCTTGCTGGTTTTATAGTTCTGACGGCTCTCCTTCCATTCTCCAATGCCAATGAAAAGAGGCCAAAGAGGTATGAGAGGAAAAGATGTAGCTTTTCAGATATGCCGGACGTGAACGAGACACTTCTCCCTTTTGCGCTGCTTTTTCTGATACGGGAAATTCTTGTAACCATCCACCCTGTAAAAGACAGCATATATTAGCACGTAATCACGGATTATATTGACATCAATACAGCAGGCATGCTGCCATTTGCTTACCCGAACTTGTTTCAGGCAAATTTGTCCAATCATGTGGCTCGGTCTTTGCTTCCGTTGCCTTGATCAACTCCATAAGAGCTTTGTTTACCTGATATTCAAAACAAATTAACGTAAGATTTCCTTTCCACATCAAGCATCATTGAATTATATAACGGATGATTCCATATAACGGATTTACCTCCTCGGTCCTTTCATGGCTCACTAGATGCCCTCCAGGAAGATCTACCATTCTAGCAACAGGATGCAGCTTCTCTGCCAGTCTCCTTGCATGATATATTTGAGCAATGACGTCATGCCTATCAATTTAATGAATGTCAAGATGGTTGCCAGAAGAATATGTAGTGAACTGTTAATCAAAATTGACAAGTTTCACACAAACACATGATTTTCGGAGATAATTTGTTTGAGAGTCGGGAATGTACGTATGAAGCAGTGCCTTTCTGCAGGCGTACAAATTCCAGACCACTAACAGTCTTATCTTGACACACAACATGGAAAAAAAGGGACATCTGAGATGCACTGCATAGAATGTATGACTGCACCTGCCGTGAATGACTGAAACGAGAAATCCTGCCGAGCGGATCAATTCAATCTCCTTTTGTGTCATTTTATGCGTCCAGCATGCATTGATTTGACCGTCGAAACCATGGTTGGACTGCATCCCGGTTGCTGATATACCTTATGACATATTCCTGGAGATAGGTTCGAGTTCAGAACATGGATATTGTACTACAAATTGTATCTAAGCCTCAACCGAAATATCAAAATAATCAAGAAGCAGTTCCTTTAGGATTTCTTACTTGATATAAAATCGCCCTTCTCGTGTTGGATCCAACGTATTCTTCAAGATATCCCTGCACGTTAACACAGCGAATGCGTGAGAGTTTCGTTCTTTAAAGCATGAGTCATATGTCCCTATTGGTCCAGAGTTAACAGACGGAAAAATGATAGATAGAAGCAAGAGCACCGCAGACCTTCGAGTAGTGCGTGTCCAAGTCTACAGCCGCCCTTTGCTCGGGAGTCTTTGCCTTCAAAAAACGGACAGCAATGGATAATGTTTTTCGGTCAAGCTGCAACACATTGAACATATTAATGAGAAATCAACTTCACCTCCTGCAAGCAAACTTAAGTACTGTTTCTAGTTCATGGGTCAGAAGTCACGAACCCTTGGTAAACATTCGAAACCTCCCCCGGTCACATTAAGCAAAGCCAACGACAGAATTCTATCGGGCACCATTGCTGCTAATTTGCAAGCTATCATAGCTCCTGTTGTGGTTACAAAATTCACGTCAGACTAAAGAGCGAATCCAAATAAATTAACGAAACGAAAGAAAGAAAGAAAGAAAGAAAGAAAGAAAGTCCTGCTACAAAGTAAATTCAGCTCACTGTTTGTAATTCAGTCAGTGCGGAAAACATGAACTCACCCATCGAATGCCCGAAAACATGGGCTTCTCTCCACCCCAAGTGATCCATCAATGCAATTGCATCCTTTGCCATTGTTCTTGTTCTGCCACAAACAAAAAACAAAACATCATTAATTCAACTTCCGATCCCCATTATCCCGTATATTCGGAAAATTCACGTAACTTTTTAGAAATCTTCAATAAAAAATCAAATTTTTCAGTAAATTAACACTCAACAAACGATAAATGAGCACTAACCAAACACTAAAACGCGTTTGATTGCCTGTTTAGTGTCACTTTGTAAAAAAGTTCTATTTTTGTTAGAATACATATACTTCGTTAAGGGCGACCACAAACCAACAAACTTCTTGCTTTGCGAGAGTCGGAGAAACGTCTATATCCTACACTATATAATTATATAATTGAATACTATTTTTTTCCGAGCAAGAAAAATTTGACTTAATAATTTTCAAATGAGTAATGAAAACTCACGTATATTCGGATTTTTTAGTGGGGATGGAGCTCCGACCCATGCCCCGGTTGTCGAAGGCACAGACCTCGATGTCACCGCCGCTAAAACCAGCCTCATTGTCGCAGCAGGCGGCGGCTGCCCTCCTCTCGTCGTCATTGGGTGCAACGGACCCCGTCAGTCCCTGAATCTGTGGGCCCCACGAGTCGTGAGTCCCCGCCAAACCTGTCCATCCATTCCAAAATCCATCAACAACAGAGAAAATTCCGACCAAACCAAAACCCAGTTCGTATAAATCATTAAAACAGAAACTAAAATAAAATCCGATCAGAAAAAGAAAAAAAAAACTGAATCGTCGAGATAGGCTACCTATGATGAGGAGGACCTTGGTCGGTCCGTGGCCATACGTTTGGTAGAAGATTTTGACTCCATCGCTGAGCTTGGAGTCCGCCGCGGCGGCTTTCTGCGGCGACGCAACCTCGCAAAACGGCATCGTATCCGGGATGAACGAGTGATATCAAATTCTGGAGAGAGAGAGAGAGAGAGAGAGAGAGAGAGAGAGAGAGAGAGGGAGGCAATCTGCGTTTTGTTCAGATTTCGGATAGGAAGAGAGGAATTTAACCTGGTTAGATACGGCCGCGTCCTTATAGGATTTGGTTGGCGGGAGCGGTTGTTTCTTTTATTTTTTTATTTTTTTATTTTCTTTTTGGTCAAAGGGAGCGATAGTTTCGGTGGAGGGGAATAGTCAACTGAACCGGATGGGATCAAAGTCAACAAACTCACGTAAGAAGACACTACGAAGCATCTGCATGTAACGTAAAAGTTTATGGTTTTTCAGATAATATGGATTCTGAAACTCTCATGACTCGTTATTCTAATTTAAAATCGATAGAATTGATCTATGTCTAACATTAACCGTTTTGGTCATTTCGTGAAAAATCGATGTTAAAAACAAAATAAAATGACAAAAATACTCTTAATTTTTGTCAAATCGTTTTGGCTCATTATTTATTAATTGAGGTTATTTGTCATTTTGGTCATTATTTAAGAGAATTTTTTTTTACAAAATTACCTAGATGATTGCCGGTGGACAAACTCAACGACCAATTCTCTTGATTTCAAATCTTAAGAACTAAAGTAATAAGTAATGCCAATCTCAAATACTATTTTAACTAAAATACCAAAATTTAATTAATTTAGGCTTAACTACATTATGCCCTCTAAAACTCGATTTGAGTCTTATTTAGCTCTCTAATACTCAGAGTATAAAGAGTAAAGTGAGAAGGAATTTGAGTCTTTGAGGAAGTCAGGCGTCATATTTGAAGTTTCAAGAAATATAGTGAGAGTCAAAATAAGTTTCAAGGACATAAGTATAATTAATCCCATTAATTAATCTCGTTATTTAATTGATTTGAATAGCTAGTTACGTAATTAAACTGTTACTTTATATGTCAAATACAATTAATTGTTTAAGAACAATTAGTGGGTTCATTGCCACTGTCTTTTGACCAATTCTTTTGGACGCGGTCGTTTTATCCGCAGATCTTGTTGATCAAATGTGTAATTAAACCCTTAAAAAGCAAAAAGTTCAACGAGCAAGAGTAATTAGCCAAATTGTCAAACTAAACACCCTCCTTTGGTCCAATACACATATTCTAGAAGTTCGACTTTCCTTGATTCTTGTTAGATTACGATTTTGTCACAACATAAACATTGTATACCCCTCTTTGTACTCACTGTTTAAGTCTCACTGTCCGTCGAATCCATATTCTTGTCAAGTTCAAATTCCTCTCCCGTAGATCAAAGGAATAGTGTTTGGCTTGTGCTTTCGCTTCGAATGGGTGTCCTTTTTGGATAATAAGTGGTTGGATAGAAGGAATGAGATCCACTCTGAATCTCTGTGTTTGGAGCGTGTAGACCGAGAGGTCCAGGCTATTGAAAGTTTTAGGTTTTTGTGACGCAGCAAGTGAAATGGGCTAATGAAGATGTAAGATTAAAATTAAGTGGTCTGAATCTCTCGATCCGTGGCTTCAGAGGCAAAGATCTAGAGTGGATCTCAATCCGGATGGAAATTATGGCAGCTAAAAAAAGTAGTTGGTGCAGCTTTGGAGGACGGTTTGAGTGATGGATAGTGATAAGGTCGGCCTTCTACGTCTATCACGTGGAAAGAAATATTTGGTGTTTACTTGTGCTTATATTACATGCTTAAATTCTGCATAATTACATCTTATGTAAAATAAAATACACTAATTCTTGTACCTACAAGTTTTTTGGATATGAACGGAACCTCGGATGCAAAGAGAGAACGCTCTTAATCAACTGAGCTGTATTTACAAGATTAACAAATCTAAAAACAAGTTGATGCGTACATGGAGGTAAGCTAAGCATGAAGAACAGTTCAAACCGTTGGAAACAACCATCCCATCGTCCATCCGAGGAGCAAACCTGCCCCGGCAAGACCCAATCCCACCGCGAATGCAAAAACGCCCGTGTCAATTTCGAACCTTGGTTTGCTGCCCCGTTTTCCAGCCCTGCGCTGACCCTTCTTCATGTGCCTGCCTTTGTGAGGGGACCGTGGTTGGTCCTTGTTATTGAGCTGCAGGCAGAAGTTCTCGAGCTGCAGCAATTGCAGCCACTGCTTGTAAGCAAAGAGTTGTGAGGCCTGCTTCAAAAACAGAGTGATTATGTGTTCCTTCTCTGTATGGGCTTGCTTTGCTGCTTTTTCTGCGTTCCTAGCTCGTGTTTGAGAGTGGCACAAAGCTTCCAACAGCTCGGCTTTGGTTCGATTGTCTTCTGAATTCTTTTGGGCTTCCACCTCATCCTTGCTGAAACAAATTATATAATAAATGAAAGGCATCATGAATGAAATTGATCAAGTAATCTCCGAGAAGTTTTCAAGCTCGACCAAGTAATCTCCGAGAAGTTTTCAAGCAACAAGATATCTGCTTCATTTAGATACGGGCATCGCAAGCTCGTACAGAAAAGTAAAGAAGCCTGGCATATTACTCTAATACTGGAGGAAATAGGCAGACATTTATAATGAGCCAATAATTTCACATACGCACAAAGGCAAATTACGAAAAATACGGTTTACATGATGATCCTCGAAACATACAAAAACTTCAGAATAATTGTCCCTTTCATGTAAGAGGGAAGGTAACAGGTTGATCTTCGATTATCATGAAACATAGACCATACAGTTCTATAAAATTTTTAAATTTGTTCCAATGATCTACGAATACCAGATGATAGTGGTCAACTGCGAAAACAATTGTAAAGCAAAAGATACAAAATTACCTTAAAGGACTGCAAGACTCATGTGTTGAGTGACC
The DNA here is from genome assembly GCA_036320875.1 of Cotoneaster glaucophyllus. Lineage (NCBI taxonomy): Eukaryota > Viridiplantae > Streptophyta > Magnoliopsida > Rosales > Rosaceae > Cotoneaster > Cotoneaster glaucophyllus. Next base: position 28,487,201 of record CM070062.1, read on the forward strand.
AGAAGTAAAGCTTCCCCATGTATAAGGGTCCATATTGGAGAAACCCATTTCAGCCATCTGATCAATGGCTGAATTAGGGTCGAAAGCAGAGGGACCCTTCCTACGATGCTTAACTTGGGGCCGCGGGAGATCACAATTCTCAATATGTTCCAGTGACTTCTGAGCAACCAAGGAAGCCAACTCATCTTTACCTGCAGAGCGCCACCACGGTTCAGTTTTCTCAGTTCCCACCCACTGGGATTCCAAACTGGAAGACATTTTCTTGGGTTCCTCAGAGCTCAAGCAGTTCAAAGAATCCAAGTTCATGAGATGATCATCAGAGTACCAAAACTCGCCCGAGTCCTTTTTCTTAGGAACTTGTGGATCATTCCCAATTCCAGCATTGAGCTCTTGCATTCCTTTATTCTGGTCACTTTCTGTACAAGTGACAGAAACCTGGCACGGCTGCTCAACAAAAGAATTAGCACTATTCTTCATATCAATTTGAGTACCCAAAACCCCGTTGGACTGGTAATAGTCACTTATGATTGGAGTTTTATGAACGAATCCAGAATTCAAAACTTCAAGTTCAGCCTCCAGGACTGTTAGCTGTTTATACGTAAACTCCTTCTGCGGTCCACAGTTGGGTTCCAGGTTCAACCACCACTTGGTGCAGGGTGCTAGTTCAGGATTTGGGTTATAAGGCATGCAATCTGGTTTGAGGTTCTCAGGTGCAATATCAGATTCTGCTTTTGAGGAAGAAGACGACGGGCAGGAAGAAAATTTTGGAGCGCTCCACGCATCTTCTTGGACAAAACAACAGTTTGCTCTACGCTGCCATGTAGTGCGTGCTCCTGCTGCTGCCATATCTTGTCTATCTGTAACAGATTTTACAATGAAAAAATAATATTCAGTTTTACTACACTCAGTGAGGCATCTAATTTGAATGCGTAATTAGGTATTCGAAAGCTTTTAACTTGTCTAACGCCGAAGGAGACTCGACCAGTAAATCCTAAGTCTCAACAAAAGAACAAAGATCCGAGATAGGCAGGAACATCTAAAGACGAAACAAAGACGCAAATTCAGATGATCATACAAAATAGAATCTTTACCTTTGGTTTGCAAAACAAAATTAGCAATACACAACCTCATAGCAACACATTGGAAACAAAGGATTGATGCTTTCGACAAAATTAGCAATACACCTAAATTCGAGTCCCCTTACCGCAATTTCGATTAGTTTAAAGTAGAATATCGCTCGTAAAAAATAGGAATCTAAAACCAAACCAGATTCTATAAATTGTACAATCTACGATAATATAGTACAAACACTGAAGACCTAAACAAAATTGACAAATACCAAGTTAGTTCATGCAATATATATTCTGTAAGTGGAAGTTGGACTCAGATTCATACAGAAGCGTCAAATTTTGATAAAAAGATGTAAAATTTACACAATTAGAGCAAAACCCAACTCAAATCACTCCGTAAAACTGAGAAAAACCAAACGGAAACTAGAAAATCCCATTCAAAAGGGTGAAAAAGACAGATTGAGCAATAAAGTATTGAACTTTCATCTGAAAAATTTTGAAGAAAAAAAAAAGCAAAAAACTACCTTCAAAAGGAGATGGGAATTCTGGATTTCGCATACGTTTTCTGGGATCCGAAAAAGCAGATGCAGACCACGGAGAGACCTCCTCCTCCTTCTCCTCCTTTCTTGTCTCCTACTTCACCGTCGCTTGCTTGCTTGCTAAAATAATGCAAGTCGGTAATATCCGTTTTCAATTCAGTGTGTAAAGTATCCAAAAATACATGAGTCTGAAGCTTTGATGCACTTTCTTTTTGTGCTGAATGGAGTGGTACGTTGTGCTGAAGAGGGTTGTACATCGATGTGGAAAATGTACCGGATCCTAATTTTGGTGGGAAAATACACGTTCGTTGCCTCCTCATTGGTGGAGAAAAAGACTTTTAGTTAGACCCGTCATCGTCATCATTACGTTTTGTGTCAATTATTTGTTTTGTAATAAAAAGTAACTCTTAATGCTATAGGTTTGTTTAGCTAAAATAGTTTCTGAGATTGGCGTAACTTCTTACTTTAGTTCATGAGATTTGAAATCAATAGAACTGATCCTTGAATTTGTCCATTGTCAATCATTTTGGTCATTCGTAAAAAAATATCCGTTAAATAAGAACCAAAAATGATAAAAAAATACCCTCAATTTAACAAAGAACGAGGTCAAATGATTTGACAAAAATTGGAGGTATTTTGTCATTGTATTCTTGTTTAATGGAATTTTTTTACGAAATGACCAAAATGATTAATGGTAGACAAACTTAGATACCAGGTTTTATTGTTTTTAAATCTCAGAGATCAAAATGAGAAATTATGTCAATCTCAAACCCGTTTTGGCTAAAAACTAATATTTTATGATTAATACGAGATGGCATGTATTAATGATTACACTACCACCGTCACATTATGTGTCAATCACAATTGCTATATAAAAAAAAATTAACACTTAACATTACATAATTGACACGAAATAATATATAACGATGTACCAGTGACATGTATGCTTCTCTTCGTTAGTGGTCCTATTGCTACACTTGGGGGTGCAACGTGCAATTGTGCAGTATGGCATCCCATTCGTTTTGAAGTCCTATTGGGATATTATTTCTCCTTCCATTTTGATAGGGACATTAGCTTGTAAGCTTGAAATTTTGACAAGTGTTTTACCAAATTGGTAATTTTGTTACACATGGGGCCAATGCCATGCCACCCATTTTCCTCCTCAGAATTGACATGATAGAAAAGATCTCACATCACTCACTTCCAAACCGTCCTTCGTACGTATTATGGGACTCAAGTTGAACCCACCATTGACCGAACATGTCATATATGTAAAGTTAAGTTGGTTGATTAATAGTAGTATTTTTATTAAAGAAAACTATTGAAAATAATTTGAAAACTTTGAGTTTTAACGATAAGGACAAAATAAAGGGTAAAGTGAATAGTATCATGTTTGACTTTTTAGTGTAAAAATGTGGTTTTTCGTTAAAGTGAACAGTATCGTGAGCTTTTCGTTAAAACTTCCTTATTTTATTACCCGTACTCGAGTTGTAGGTTTAAGTTTGCCTTCTCATGAATTACAACACAGTTAGACAAGTTAATTGGTTAATATAAGTGTGTTCACTGTTGGAACTCAGAGAAAATAACAGAGATCTTTGTATGTGTATAGTCTGATCACACTAGAGCCTGAGAGAATGTCCTTGTTTATTGAATGAAACTTGCAGCTATTTAATAGCTATCCAATGCGATGAAATAGAAAATAACAACCCACGATTTACATGGCCTAAGATCGTGGTGCAAGACTAAATCAAAACAGAAACATAAACTTGTCCCTCAAGAATAGGAGAGATTATTTGCATGACTAATAACTGATCCCTAGAAACAAGGAACCCTAACTCTAACGGCTAGGAGACTTCAAATACTTTAACATCCTCCCTTAAACTGAATATCATTGATAATCAGTTTATCCCTGGATATTTGCAGACCCCCATTGCATCTCGCATCTTTGCAAACACTTCTAACTTCAATGGTTTTGTCATCACATCTGCAATCTGCTCCTGGGTTGAACACTGTTTCAGCTCCACAACTCCATCATTGACCAAATTTCGAAGAAAATGAAACCGAACGTCAATGTGCTTGCTACGCCCATGCATTACTGGATTCTTCGAGAGCTTGATGGTTGAGATGTTATCACAGTACACATCAGTAGGTTCAGACTGCTCACAAGTTAGACTTTTCATAATCCTCTTTAGCCAAACAACTTGACAAGCACTTGAAGCTGCAGCGATGAACTCAGCTTCGGTAGTGGAAAGAGTAACCACTGGTTGCTTCTTTGAGGACCAAGATATTGCGCTTGAATTTATCATGAAGACATATCCTGATGTACTTTTCCTGTCATCCTGATCTCCTGCATAGTCACTGTCCGTGTAACCATAAAGCTTGTCATCTCCTCCCTTCCTATAAAACACCCCAAAACTGGATGTTCCCTTTACATACCTGAGAATCCTCTTCGCTGCCTTCAAGTGAATCTCAGTGGGGCGTTCCATATACCTACTGATTAGGCTTACAACAAACATTAGATCAGGACGTGTGGCTGTCAGGTACATGAGACTTCCCACCAGTTGTTTGTAAAGAGTACCATCGACTCCTACTCCTTCTTCATCCCTTGTGAGTTTGAAACCAGGGATCACTGGATTTTGAACCGAGTTGCACTGATCCATGTTGAACCTTTCAAGAACCTCGTGAGCATATTTGCGTTGGCTTATAAAAACCCCATCTTCCTTTTGCAACACTTCAATCCCCAGAAAATATCTCATCTTCCCGAGATCAGTCATGTCGAATTCAACCATCATGGACTGCTTGAATTGTTCAATCATAGCTCCATCGTTCCCAGTGTATATGAGATCATCAACATATAAACAAACAATCAATATTTTACCTCCATTTGCTGTTTTAGTGAACAATGTATGCTCATGAGGACATTTAGTGAAGCATTCTTTGACAAAATATGATTCTATGCGACTGTACCAAGCTCGGGGAGCTTGTTTGAGTCCATACAGTGCCTTCTTGAGTCGACAGACTTTTGATTCTTCTCCATTCTGTATGTAACCTGGTGGTTGATCAACAAACACTTCTTCACTGATTTCGCCATGCAGGAATGCCGATTTGACGTCAAGCTGGTATATCAACCAACCTTTCTGCGCAGCAAGAGACAGCACTATGCGAATTGTGTCCAAGCGAGCCACCGGTGCAAAAACTTCTGCATAATCCACTCCATACTGCTGGCTGTACCCCTTCGCCACTAGCCGTGCTTTGTACTTGTCTACTTCCCCATTCTCATTGAGTTTGGTTTTGAAAATCCATTTTACTCCAACAGATCTTCCTCCTGGTGGTGGATCAGTTAATTCCCACGTCTCATTTTTCTCTATTGCCTTGATTTCTTGATCCATTGCTTGTCTCCATTTTTCACTTTTCACGGCTTCTTCATATGTCATTGGATCTCCATTTATGAATAAGGCTAGATGAGCTATATTCACATTTTCTTCATCAGAGAGACCTTGACCAGTCTCGTAATCTCTCATCCATGCAGGAGGTCTTCGTGTTCGTCCTTCTGGGAGTGAAGTGACATTTGAAGTATCTTCTTCGAAAGAACCACTGCTATTAGACCCATGTTCTTCTGGTTCTTCCGTTGTTTCTGAATCATTTTCATCACCTTCCTCTTCTGTACTTGCTTCCTCATCAACTTCCCATTCTAAGTCTGCCAATATGGTTTGCTTGTGGACCTCATCCCAACTCCATTCTTGGTTTTCCTCAAAGACCACATCTCTGCTAACAATTATTTTGGAAGAGATAGGATCAAACAATCTATAAGCTTTGGATTCGTCACTTACTCCCAGAAATATACATTTGAGACTTTTGGCATCAAGCTTCACTCTTTTGTTGTCAGGTATGTGAACATGTGAAATGCAACCGAAGACTCTGAAGTGCTCCACTGATGGTTTAAGCCCCTGCCATGCCTCTTCAGGTGTTTTGCTTTTCACAGCAATGGTTGGACTTCTGTTTAGTACATGCACTGCCCAATTCACAGCTTCAGGCCAGAAGGTTTTAGGAATTGTTTTCTCTATCAGCATGCTTCGTACCATATTCATTATGGTCCGATTTTTCCTCTCAGCGACACCGTTTTGCTGCGGAGTGTATGCAGCAGTTAACTGTTTGTGTATCCCATTCTTATCACAAAAGCTTGTGAATTCTTGGGATGTGAATTCACCCCCTCGATCTGTTCTCAGACTTCGAATGACTGCTCCAGTTTCCTTCTCCACCCTAGCTTTATAGGTTTTGAAGGTAGCAAAGGCTTCTGATTTCTCTATCAAAAAATAAACCCAAGTTTTTCTACTATAGTCATCAATAAAGGTGATTAAGTACCTTTTGTTGCTGTTCGACGTTGGGTTGATCGGACCACAGATGTCAGCATGCACCAACTGAAGAACTTTGGAAGCCCTCCATATGCTTTCTTTTGGGAATGGATCTCGATGCTGTCGTCCTACCAAACAGCCTTCACATACTTGCTGAATGGCTTTGAACTGGGGTAACCCTTCCACCATCTTCTTTTGTTGAAGTACTTTGAGTCCATTCCAACTCAGGTGCCCATATCGACGGTGCCAAAGAGTGGCTTGATCTGTGGTGAGAGAGGAGAAGCATTTTGTCTCTCTTGATGGTGGGCAGTGAGCAACCACGATAAACATTCTGTTGTGAGTCATTTTAGTTTCAATGATGAGTCCCCTCTCAGGATGAAATATCTTACATTTGTCTTGTTGAATGAGCACAGTGAGCCCCTTTTCTTGCAACTGCCCAATACTCAACAGATTGTTCTTCAATTCGGGTACAAAGAAGACTCCTGTGATCACATGAACTATCCCTTTTACTTCCACTCGAACCGTGCCTTTGCCTTGAACAATCAGACTCGAGTCATTTCCCATCTTTACTGATTCCTTGAAACTGCTGTCAAGATCAACGAAAATGTCTCTCTTGCCACTCATATGGTTGCTGCACCCAGAATCAAGAAACCAGATGTGTTCAGCTCCAGCTTCTTTAAAATCGACATGTGCCATCAACAGCATCTCATCTTTTGTTTCTGCATAGTTTGCCTTTGGATCCCATGCTTTCTTTGGGCATTCCCACTGAAAGTGTCCCAACTCATGACAGTTGTAACATTCTAGGGTTGATTTATCAAACCCAGATCTACCCCTTCCTCTTCCTCTTCCACGATAGCTACTGCGACCTCCACCTCGTCCTCCTTGTTGAGTCCCTGATGTGACTTGCAGTGCTTGTTCCTCCACTACAACATGCCGACTAATCCGTTGTTCATGCACCAACAAACTGCTTTGAAGCTCATCGATGGACAAAGCATCTAGATCATTTGATTCCTCAATAGAACAAACTACGTAGTCATATTTCGGAACCATAGACCTTAAGATCTTTTCTATGATCACCACATCCTCCATGTGTTCTCCGTGAATCCTCATCTTGTTGGCAATAACAAGAGTTCGTCCAAAATAATCATTGACTGATTCTCCAGCCTTCATGTGCAGCACTTCAAACTCCTTTCGAAGAGCCTGCAGTTGAGCGCGTTTGACACGTGCTGTTCCTTGATATTTCTGTTTCAAGGAATCCCAGATATCCTTCGCAGTGTCCTTCTTCAATATGGTCTCTAGGATCGATCGATCGATGGCTTGAAACAAATAGTTCTTGCATTTCAAGTCTTTCAGCTTCTGATCATCAATCACCTTCTTCTGTGCTTCACTTGAGTCAGCTCCCTCTGCTGCTGCAGTGACTCCCGTTTCCACCAGGTTCCAGTACTCTTTGGAACGTAGGAAGTTTTCCATTAGCATACTCCAGTGATCGTAGTGCCCATCAAACCGTGGAATCGCAGGTTGTACAAAGCTGCCTTCGGACGTCGTCATATCTTTGTTCCTCCACACTAGTTCCTCTGTAGCAGGTTTTGATCAGGCCCCGTGGTGGGGCTCTGATACCAAATGTTGGAACTCAGAGAAAATAACAGAGATCTTTGTATGTGTATAGTCTGATCACACTAGAGCCTGAGAGAATGTCCTTGTTTATTGAATGAAACTTGCAGCTATTTAATAGCTATCCAATGCGATGAAATAGAAAATAACAACCCACGATTTACATGGCCTAAGATCGTGGTGCAAGACTAAATCAAAACAGAAACATAAACTTGTCCCTCAAGAATAGGAGAGATTATTTGCATGACTAATAACTGATCCCTAGAAACAAGGAACCCTAACTCTAACGGCTAGGAGACTTCAAATACTTTAACATTCACCGCTTACACTTGAGGCCAAATTGTTCTTCTCGTAAATTAAGTACCGTGAGGCCAATCAGTCAACAACAGTATGCTCGCTCTTTGTAGTCGAGTTTGAATCTGTCTTTTAGAGTATTGTTAAGTTAATTGATCAACAATAACACGCCCGCTCCTTGTAGTGAGTTTTACCCGCTTCACGCAACTAAATTCAAAATTCCTTTTAAAATATCATGGTTGTTTTAGACCTGGCAATTTCTTACACTACCCGTTAACACGACATGAAAATAACAGGTTTCGAGTCAACATGATAACTAATCGGATCGTTATCGGGGCACACGATAAAAACCCGTTAATAACAGGTCCTTAATAGGTTTATACTGTAACTCGATTTGACACATTAAGAAAAACTTATTTGGATGATTTTAATTTTCTAAACTGCTAAGAAAACTTATTATAAAATACAATAGTCATTTTGTATATGTATATATTGTGTATTCAATATGTATTATTGTATTATTATTCTATATAAAATTCAAAAAATTAAGTTTTATATATTTATTTTTAAAGTATACTATAGGCAAATCGTGAGATTAAAAAAATTATAAAACACATTAAAAATAAAAATAGCAAGTAATTAGAAAATACCAAACACATTACAAAATTATAATAATTAATTTGCAAGTAAAAAAAAGTGAAAAAAATATGCAAAAACTCGTGATGGCATCCTCTAGCTTTGAGTCTGGGTACATCATCGCTTGAATTTTTAAAACCATACAAACCCTCATAAATAGTATTTCTAAGGGAGTTCAAAATAAATAAAATTCATAATTATTAACGTATAAGGTTCCTCAACCTTAAAACACGACTCCTTTATTTTGCATGTGCTTAAACATTTGGTATTTTGTAGTAATGTGCTAATGTTTTTTCATCAGACTCTTGTTTTAGAGTATGTAATACTTGAAAGACAAATTTTTTATTTTTATGTTTTGAAATAATATATACGTGACAATGGTATGCATATACTAATTTCAAGTTACGTTTTTCATTTTTTGTTTATCAAATTATGTTTTTCATTTTCATTATTTATTGATTTAAAATATATTTTCTTAATATTAATGGGTCGATTTTAAGTCAGGTCATATTATATGTTTACTTTAATGGGTGTTACACAACATGACCCGTTAAGATATCGGGTATGTCACGAAAATGACACGAATGCCAGTTGTTTTAGCCAAAATAGTCTATGCAATTGGTATAACTCCTCACTTTGGTCCCTAAGATTTGAAATCATAGAACTTATCCCTGACATCATTTTCGTCATTCTATGAAAAATCTCTGTAAAATAAGGATGAAAATGACAAAAATATCTCAATTAAATAAACAATGAGCCACAAGAATTTAACAAAATTTGAGGTTATTTTATCATTTTATTCTTATTCAACGGAGATTTTCACGAAAAAAACTAATTATTGATGATGAACAAACTCAATGATCAATTCTATCGATTTTAAATCTCAAGAATCAAAGTGAAGAGTCATGCCGACCATAGAAGCCAAATATCATTATGGAAAATATAGATGGACACACCACGACAATATATACCCGTTGTTGTTTAGTCTACGTCATTTCATTTTGCCTTGTAGTGGGTGTCTCCAAACCACAATTCCAAGGTTCCTTGCTGTCTTTAAGTAGTAAATCACAATCAACACCCCAATTATTGTTGTGTGACTTCATCAGCGATGCCCGCCGGAATCATCGAAACCGGTGCCAAAATTTTAAAATTTAAAGTTTAGGGACCGACTACAATACTTGCATGTATTTAATCACAAGTAATTAATGTTGAATCCGTTGCTTAAATTTCAATAAAAGTGCAGACAATCTTTTCTGCAGAGGGAAAACGTCGTTTTTCCTCCCTAGTTTCTCCAAGTAGAATACAAGTTTTTTCAGGGTGATCATTACCTCCTCGCTCCCGGCACCGAACTCTTTCTCTTGGATGCTCAAAACCCTCTTCAGCTGCTCAAGTAACGATTCGTCATCCTTCGTTAATCTGGTTTGAATCGACACCAAACAGTCAAGAGCCTCCGCTGCCAAATACATCATCGTAACATATCAGTTGAGGACCAAATGTGTAATGACCCTGTAATTTATTTGAGCTTAAGTAAAATAACAACATACCAACAGGAAGGGAATCGTTTCCAAATGCTATTTCACGAATGCGCAAAGCCTCCAGGGCAAGCTGTTCAGCTTCTTCATCCCGTTTCAGATGGTAGAGCGTAACAGCGAGGTGCAGCATTGGGAACGTGATGGATTGATCATCTGGCCCCACTGTCTTTTCCATGATCTGCAAACTTGTCCTCAGCAAGCGCTCAGCCTCCGCATAATTCTTTGACCGTGAATGCGAAGTTGCAAGATTAATAAGGTGTGTCGCTGAGCTGGGGTCCTCTTTACCTTTATATCTCTCTGTGATCATCAGACATTCCTCCAGCAGCTCTCGGCCTTCCTTTCCTCTGCAAGCATCCATCAAATTAATATGTTTAAAGAGAAAGATCAATTGTAGGTTTTATGACGAAAATTTACAATATCTACCCAGTGTACCTGTCAACACCTAGTCAAAGAATAATAACTAAATAACCGCCACTATCATGAAATAACGGTGGAACAATATGCTTTCCAGTTCTTCTGAAATTAGCATTAGATGATTGCAATGTAGAATTAACTCTACCTTCCAACAGCATGAAGTAACTCTGCCAAATCTATCCTCATCTTCTCCATTATACTGTCATCCAAGGCCATATAATTGGAAAATGTGATCACTTCGAGCGCTTTTCTATATAAAGAGATGGCTTCATTTGCATTTCCTGTAAAGAATCAGAGTCGTGAAACTGAGAAGCTATTGAGAGAGAGACAAACACGCGCACAGAGAGAGAGAGAGAGAGAGATTGCACAATTACCCATGGCACACTTCACATGGGCCAGGGAGCACATAGCCACTCCAACTCGTCCATCATTTTCTCCATATAATTTTTTGTATATGTTCAAAACTCTGAAAACGACGAGAAACAATGAAAGTGATCAAACTAAACCTGCTAAGAATCAGTCGGTGCACAAGGAACAAAGTAATCCAATCTACAGAAAGGCGGAGAGCAATTAAACCTTAGAAAACGAGTTTCTGCCTCAGTAGGCTTTCCTTCTTTGAGTAAAAGATTGCCAAGGCCATATAAAGGTATGACCAAATCCTCACTTTCAGCACCTCTGCTTGATTCTAGAAGAGTAATTGCACGGTTGTAGAATTCTACTGCTTTTGAAGTTCTTCCGACGGAGGTGAAAACTTTTGCGATCCCCAAAATTGGTGTGATAAGAAAAACACTATTTTTCCCTGAAGAAAAGATGGCAATAACCACTCAAAAACACACTCCAATCTTGCAGACAACAATCAGTGAAGCAACAATGGAATCATGTAAAATCACATACATCATGACTTCATTTTGTGTTAGGTTATGCTAACTAAAGGACTTATGTACAAAATATTATCATAACGTCTTTAAGTCGATCGAGTCATTTATTCACCAAAGAAGTCATATAACGCCATTAGGCAATAGCCAGCTGGGTTACGAGTCGTGAAAAGGCTCCAAATTGACAAGAGAACTTACCATATATGTTCTCCATGTTACCAATAGCCCTCCTATATGCAGACACTGATTTCTCAAACTTTCCCAAAGTTGAATACATGCTCCCCATATGCACAAGAACTGAATCCAGAAGTGGTTCATCATCCTTTAGACTGCCAACAACTTCATTCAACTGGCCATCCATTAAAATGCACAAACAAAAAAGGAGAGCAATAATCTTACATAGGGCAATGGGGGAAAAAAATTATACATGCCTTTCCTACAGAAGGAAAAATGAAATTACCATATCCAGTAGGGAACCAACAAATTTCAAGTCGCCAATAGCCATGTATCCCAGAGCTATGATGTCAATGGTGGCAGCTTCTTCAATGCCTCTAATGCCAGCATCCATCCGTTCCTTCACAGCTTCATAATTGGCCTGAAGTAGGTCTATGGCATCATTTTTGTTCCCCATCATAATCATCCTTTTGACTTCATCAAATAACTCTTGCAGTTCTCTCTCAAAACTTTTCATCCCGTCTAATTGATCACTTGATTGCTTAAAAGAAGTTTTGAACCTGCTAATCGTTACAACTGGTTTAGGGTAGTTGATTCACCATTTTGAGATGAAACTAAGGACTCATTTGGTGCCTAGGATTGAATTTGACTGGATAACTCACTACATTCAAGGCATGTTAACGAAGAAATGAACAAATTTTGTCTAAGTTGAAGGTATAAAATGGATTACTCATGAAATGAAATCACCCCTTCCAATCCCCACCAATTGGTGGGATATCAACACCTTATAACGTATCCCCTCCAATCCCTACACAATGAAAAACCCTTCATTTCTTACTTCAAGATAGTCTTACGAGTTACGTAATCCAATCCATTCCTAAGCACCAAACAGGCCTAATTATGTTCAAAACTGCACTCAGCAAAAATCAATAGAAAGCAGAACAAAACTAAAACAAAAGAACTGTACATGTTAAAGTGCTTTTCTAGGCAGCTTTGGGAAGGGAAAAAATTGCACCTCTGAAAGCGCTTTTGTTGGGCTGCCAGGTTTCTATCCAATGAGCCAACAGAAGCAAGGGTTCTGGAGACGCAACAGAGGTCAAAGTTTCTAACAGGTACCATGAAAAGCTTGAAGCTGAAATTCGCTTTCGGGAGACAAACAGAGAAGAAATTGCTGCTTTGTGCAAATGGCCAGAGTGCAACATGTGATGCAAGCACACTTGGCTCACCCTGAATTGTTCAAAGCAAAAGCATTAGAGTGTAAGAGCCCAATACTTGTACGAACAACTCAAAACCCAACAAATTCAACTATGTAAAAACCATTTTTTCAAATATTTTGGAAATTGTTTTCCTAAAAATCCAACCTTTGGTGAATCAAACCGGCAGAATCATAATTAATACAAATTAAAAATGAAATTATATGGAAATTCTGGAGAGAGAGAGAGGGAGAGCGAGAGAGAGAGGACCCGTTGTTGTTGGGGAAGGGAGGAGAGGGAAGAAGGGAAGCTGCCATTGGTGGTGGTGGTGGTGGTGGTGGAGGAAGAGGAGGAGGAGGAGGAATTGCAGAAGAGACTGGAGAGTGAGAGCGGAAAGCTGGCCGAGCTGTCAAAAGCGGCAAAAGATAACGAGAATGGTGGACGCTGAAGTGAGTGGGTTAACTCAGCGAGTTCGGGTCGGGTTGGATTTGGTGACTCGGCCCATCTAGTAAACGGGCTTATGGGCATAAGTGCTTAGTTTCTTTTTTTATTCAGAACTTTCATGCAAACACACAGACACGTTACACTAACCAACGACATTACTCATTTCTACCATAAAAATGTTTTGTATTTATATCTCATTAGCATTATAGAGGGATTCGAACTTGAGAACGTGAACCCGACATAAGTCCAACAAGAACCAAAGCCAATGGGTACTATGATTCTGTAAACCAATAATGAACTAATAGGGTCACCGACTTCTTTGACCTTCCGGCACTAGACAGGCGCCAGCCCCCATACATGGTCTTACGACTTTGCAGAGACCTGTGTTTTTGGTAGGACCAGTTCACATGGTGTACTTGGTGTTTGAAGGGGAATGAGAATTGGCCAGTTCACACCACCAGTAGCAAAGATTCATCCCCAAAAGTGATACACAGCTTAATTTGATTTGCAACACTTGAACATGCAATCATCAATGATTTAATGTAAGATCACGGCAAAAGTACAGCACAGGACAATGATCATCGATCATCAACGCAAAACATAATACACACGACGAAAAAAAATTGCCTTCCCACGTCCCAGATTCGTGCAGGAAAATCGAAATGTTGAAGAGAACTAGACCTAAAGCGTTCTTAGAGATTACATTTACAGTGGATACATTCATATAAACGGATGTGTGCCTAAACTATGGAGCAAAAACTCCCTACCTTGCAGGACAATGCATCGAGAAATGATCTGAATAGCAAAATATCCCGGCAGGACCAGCTCAAAATTTTAGTACCGATGTTGCTCCTGCTCGTCTAAGGCCCATCTTCTTGTGCTGATGAAAAAGGAGGGTTTATGAGTCAAATTATAGGGAGATCATCAGAAATGAAAGAAAGAACGTAGGCGGACATACAACATACACTTGGAGAGAAAGAGAGACTTACTGCTTAAAATAAAGCCCTGAAGCAAGCTCTGAGCTCTCTCAGCCTGCTCTGGAGTTCCTGAAATTCGAATGATCTTTTGTGTTTCCTCCGGTCTATCCTCTACCAGGGTCACACTGGCTCCCGATAACTGTTTAGGTTGAAATACAAGTCGCAAAATACAATTAATCATAGCTAAAGTCGGAAAACAAAAAGGCAAACGACTAAAAGAGTTCATCAGGCTGACCTCGCTGATCTGAGCAAGCTTGTTTCTCGATTTCGTTATGAGCTTTGAAACTGCCTGCTCTGGTATCACAACTTCAAGTATACTCCTAGTGACAAGCGTCACAGGCATTCTAACAGAAAACGTTGAGAAAGCATCAATACAATGAATAATCCAACGTTGATTGGTAACAAATTGAGACAAACACACACAAAATAAATGAGACTGATTAATAAGAACGGAGAAGAAATTTGCTACCTATTCAAAAAACTCGGAACATCTTCACGCCGTTCACTTTCGTTTGGCTTCATGGTTTCACCGCCAATCCCTCCAGCATCCTACGCAAAGAAATGAAATAAGGATATAGTGATTACTGAAGAGAACAAATAAAGAGAAAAGAAACTGTAAGATGGACAGTAAATGAGCATTCTTTAATCTAGCCATGATAGAAAAAGCTACCTTCGACGGCTGTGCTATTCCCCCGGTTTGCACATTCTGATACATTTTCATAGGAGGATCATTTCCAGCATGAGCTTCACGAACTGGAAATGTGTTATTCGAAGATGGCTCTATTGCGAAAGCACTGCCCCCAGGGCCTGGTGCAAAAGCAGGTGGTGTGGTATCCTTTCGAAACAACTCTCTATATAAGTAACTCCGTATTCTTGACGTCACCTCAACAAGAGCATCTCGTGCAGCTTTTATTTCCCCTACAATCTGTAGACAACAAGTAGGAACCATTCAGAATTGCCTAAAGTGTAATTGATCTTGTCCACCAAATATGTAGACGCCATATTCAAACACACAGAAATGGGATAGAAGCAAGCATTCACAAGAAATTCTAGTCAAACAGCATAATTGGACGACCAGACCTTTTATCTCTTCCAGTGGATTTTTCACATAGCACAGTCCAAGATCATCCTATATCTAAATATACAACCCCACTTAAAAATGAACCAACCATGTGATGTTTCAGAAGTTAAGTATCGTTTTTAGTTTTCGAGTCCGCTAAGAAGGTATTCAGCCAAACGAACAA
Organism: Cotoneaster glaucophyllus; assembly: GCA_036320875.1. Taxonomy (NCBI): domain Eukaryota; kingdom Viridiplantae; phylum Streptophyta; class Magnoliopsida; order Rosales; family Rosaceae; genus Cotoneaster; species Cotoneaster glaucophyllus. The sequence continues at coordinate 28,502,556 of CM070062.1, forward strand.
AAAAAGGTCAGCCAAGAAAGCCTCTCAAAGAACGAGAAGAAAGGCACGTAACAACAATTCTGGCATTTCCATGAAATTAGCAGGTAGAAATAGAATGACAAACCTGTATAAGCACATCGTCCCCTGATACACATGCAGGAAGATCATCTATGGGAAGAATTTGTATATCTGCACCAGTAAGTCGCATCATTTCCAATAACAACCCATCTCTTCCCTCTAACCAGCCAATATCACTTGTTGGGACAAGTAACCTAGTAGTTATAATGTTCTCTTTGTCTGGACTAAGATCGACAATGCGAGTTTGAATATGCAACAAAGCTTCCTGAGCTGGAAACAGCTCGTCATCAGGACCCTATGCACATACATTAAATGGTCAAAACCTTTCCACAAAATGATAGAACAAAGAAGCGAACGGGGGAGGATAAGCATGTACAAAAGCCAATCATTGCGATTAACATGTCCAGATTAGTTAGCAGTGCCACCCGCTATGAAGGTGTATCATCACTTCAAAGCAGCACACAAACAGAAGAAAATGTACCCGTACAAGTTTACTATATATCGAGATAAACAACAGATAATTATGAAGTACCTCCTCGGAAGAGATTATGATTATCTGTTCATCTTCACCAACCACAGGGTTTGTAGCCTTGACATCTACACCAATTTCATTTTGAAGCAATTCCATAATTCCGGCAGAATCTCCAACTATAAGATCAACTTTGTCAACTGGACAGAGTATTCGAAAAACAAGGTCTTCAGAAAAGGGCTGCATATTATCAGTCATATGAGCAGACCCAGGTTCAATTGGATAACCAGAAGAACGGGGGGCATAGTTGTTGTTTCTGATATTGGGGTTAGATAATCGCGGTCCAAAGGGAGACCCATCCATGGGTGCCTTCCGTCCTGCATTGTTCATATGAGGAATATAATCATCTTCAGGAGGAAAGAACCGTTCGGGTGAATGCATTCGCCCCTGGAAATGACTGCGGTCGCGATGCTGACTCTCCCTCAAGCGTGATGAAATAATTGCCACAGCACTCTTTACATTATTCGGATCGCCTACTACCTGCAGCAGAAAAGCAAGATATGCTTAGCGGTAGCTTAAAAGAGTAGCGTAAGCCATTCAAGCTAATCAATGGTTTACATAAAACAAACTTCAACATAACTAAATATCGAAAGAGATGTTTAAATCCGCTTAACACTCTCCTGTCCAACAAGATGCAACTAAAATCCACAAATTTCTTCACAAAAAAACTACCAATTAGAACTACAAACACCTCAGCAAATTCCACGGACAAGAAAACACTCCTTCAATCAGCCTAATTCACTCGCGGTACGGGTCATTTACTAGATCATCAAGCTTCCAACAATCGGTTTTATGTCCGGTCTGATGGTTTTCGCAGTTTTTATTAAGCTTAACCAGAAACAAAAGTTTCCAAACATGGCACCTATTACTAAAAATGGAATGCAGCTGAAAAGTTCATCAATATGTGACATGCAACACATGAATCAGAATGCAGGTAAATCTGTAAGTTCCGAAACCTGAACTATCTCCTCCGACATCGAAACACAGCGGGGCAGATTTTGATCTCGAGGCAACACCCTAATCTGGGTCTTTGTCTCCATCCTCATTTGCTCAATTATCTTCCCACCCTTCCCAAGCAAACACCCCACATGCATTCTCGACACGACCAGCCGCGTCGCCACCCGATTCCCACCACCGCCGCCGCCGCCACCTCCTCTAACCCCGCCGCCATACTCATCCTCCTCCTCACCGCCAAACCCAGCACCATCACTCTCCAGAATCCTCTCATGGACCAAAAATAGCGCCTCCTGGGCCGGCGAGAACGACGGCATTCGCCCCTCCGGGTCCCGCCGCCGCGTATCGGAAATCTCAATAATCCGCTCCTCGTCTCCGGGAATCAGTTCATGCACGTTGATCCATGCGCCGGTGTGCTGCCGGATCGACTTAATGATGCTACCGGACTTCCCAATCACCCCTCCAGCCTTCATATCGTGACAGAGAATACGGTACGTCGTAGTTACCGTAACCGACGGGTCCTGCTGAGGAGGCTTATTGGGTCTTCCACCACCACCGCCACCACTTCCGCGGTGGCGGTGGTTGTTGTTGGTGTTCGCATATTGGTGGTTGTACCGAGGCCTCGTCCTACCCACAGTCTCCGTATCGTAGTCCTGTTCATAGTAGTACCGTTTGGATCTAGACCTGTCCATCTCCCAAAACCGCCTCTCTCAAAAACCTTGGATTCTTAACTTTCCGGGAAATCACACAACTTGCCGGGAAAAGTACTCAACTTTCCGGGAATCGGAGGTCTAGGGGTTCAGATTGTCTTGGTCCAGGAGTCAAAGAAGCAAAGGGTAAGGGTTACTTCTGAGTTCTGAGCTCGGTCATTTTCCTAGCGTTCTTTGTCCTCTGTTTTTTCTGTTTTCCATTTTCTTCTTTCCTGTTTGGTTTGTCGGAAAGCGTGAGAAAATTGTTCAGTTTGAAAACCCTAGAAGATTTGCAGAATCTAGAGAGGGAGAGTGAGAGAGAGAGAGAGAGGAGTCCAATTTGCAGAGTCAGTGTAGGCGAGCTGCCAGATTTACCAGTTCAGTCTGGTTTACTTTACTTTCCCCAACACCCAACTGTGAGGTTATAATAAATAATTACTTTTGTTAATAATTGTTTGTTTTTATAGTTTCTTTCTCGATAAATTTTTCATTGTAACGGAAATATAGGTGGTACATTACGTATTTTTATGTAATTAGTGAAAATTTTATTTTTTAAATTATTAACTTCTTAAGACACAAATCTCACCATTTATATAACAACACAACATGTATCATCTTATGTCGATCACATTGAAAATTCTCTCCTTCCAGCCAAGAAGATGACAAACGACGACGATTTAACGGGTCTTAGGCATAAATTTGGGATAACGTACTATAAAAGTTGTGAGGTAATGGAGTGTACGCGGTCTGCATAGTACACTTTGTCTGCTATCTACCCTATTTTAGGAAAATATAAGGAAATAGGATTCTCCCTTCTCTTATTCTCATCATTTTCTCTTCCTTCCGCTTACATATTATTTTTTGTCTTATTATGAGGTGGCTAAATCGTAATTGTTCAAATAGAAGGGGAGAGAAAGGAAGAAAGATTATGAGGTGATAAAATCATCCTTCAAATGGAAATCAGATTCTCGAGTGCAAGAAGACTGACACATTATTATAATAATTAAGAGATATTTTAAATTACTTTAATTTATAGGAATAGAATTCGAACTCGATTCAGATACGTAAGCAAGTGAACAAACCAAATGTGGAGCTTGGAAAGTTTACAGGGAGAGCTCATTTTCGTTTTATGTTCGAGGAAGGCTAATATTACCAAAAAAGGTCGGGTTAGTTATGAATTGGACAACTTCCGCTTATGAAGCCACATGATGCTCTTTTGTAAATTCCAAAATTTGCCCTAGGCTACAGCCACGTCAGCCTTAGGAAACAGATATTGTCTTGACTAATTGATCTAGTTCTTATGAGTTATTTAATGAAATATAATTATCCCTAGATTTCTTCCGTCTGAATCTTCAATCATGTTTGTTCAAATAAAAATCGAAAGGGCAGGAATTAGTTCCCTACTCACCTTCACATTCTCCTATTCATCTTCTTCCATGTTAACTTTCTTTTGCTCATCTTCTTCTAGGTTAACTTTCTTTTGTTCATCTTCTTTCCTCTCCGTCATCTCTTACTCTCTTCAGCTCCCTAATTGAAGGATTTGAAGTATACATATGAAGGGATTCGAAGAGAATCTCAGTCCTCATTAATACACGTAGTCTAAAGACAAACTTGAAAAGATATTTTTTATATATAAATTTGTCTTTGCTTTTGCTAAAAAGATTCTAAACACCTTGCTTGAAACTTTTGCATTTGATTTACAACTTGATTTCTCTTTAATGGCAAAGTGAGTTCAAGCCATATCACAGGCATCTTGTTGCAGTTGTATCCATATATCAACCAAAAGTGAATCACAATGTTAGGGAAATGTTCATTGAATCAAAAGAGATTTTGACCGTCTTTATACAATGACGTCAAATAAAAATTTAAAATTTCATTTCTATTGCTGATGTAACTATCATATTTTAACTGAGATGTCAAATTAAAATGCTTTTTAGTTATTTATAATATTAATTGGCCCATAATTTAATAATAAATTAAACAATAAATAAAGAAATATGTGAGCCCATCATCAAAAAAAAAAAAAAAACAACAACAACAAAGGGAAAATTTTGACGTTGCCTTCAAATTTGGCAGCAAAGTGGAGAATCTCAATATGTATAGGATTTTGGCGTCTCCTTTGGAATCAGAAAAACACCTTCTTTTTTTAGTCAAAACAATCCACGTAGGATTTTTTACATCTCCTTTGGATCTTATTTTGATATGTTTTTGTTAGAGTGCTTCTATTAACACCCTACAATCTTCTAAACACAATCCACCTTTAGAATTATTCTTTAAAATTTTAATTTTAGCCCTTTTTAAAATAGTTAAGAAATGAAAAACTTACAAATATCATATCTCAGCCGCTCTCACCCTCGCCACTTTCCTTGTCGATATTCCCACTGTTGCCTCTCTCTCTAGACTTCTTACCTCCATCAATATCTTCCAGCACATTGAATACCAAAAAATTGCATTTTTCAATGTCGAAATCAGCGTAATTAGTAATACCTACTTTGAACCCAACAAGGCTCTTCACTTTGCGAGAATCGGGAAAACGTATATCGTGCGTAGTCTTACTTCTACTTTGCACGTAGTCTTACTCCTTTCTTTCACAACAAAGTTTGCCCTCGCATTTTCCCAACTTTGATGATCGTGAAAAATTTGGAAAAATGCAACTTGCAAAGAAGCAATCCTTTTGTAGTCAACTAGGAATTGACTTTTTATTAGAATAATAGCTAGGTTAATTGTAAGTCGCCATATGTTTGTGCATATTCAACAGTATTTTCTTGCATACTTGAGATCATTTTGTTAATGGAGGTGCCATGATGGGTGGCTACCGAGAAGGAATAAGGCGATGATGGTGGTTCTGGTTTCCAAGAAAAACATGAGAGAAAATACTTCTTGTACGTACTACTTTCAAATAGCAACCAATATTTCCACGAAAAAATAGTACTAAACTTCAAAGGATTTTCTATACTTTTTTTTTTTTTTGGAGAATTAAGAAGTTGGCGCCAATATCCGCGATTTTTCCTTGTAATACCAATGAGCATTCTTATTATTGATATTGTCACTATAAAGCAATTCAATATAGTACTAATGACACTTTTACGTAAAGGTAATAAGAATCAAAGAGCATAATTGAATTCTGATTATGAGATATTTCAGTGTTTACTGAATATTGAGAATCCTAAAGTTGATGGGATCCATGCCAATTTCGAAATCCAACTTCAAAATTAGAGGAATAGGATTCATGTCTGCTTGTTTGTATTTTGTTTTCATCATATATTTTGAATTGTTAATAACTTAATCACAGTTCTAACAGTAATTTGAGAAATTTTATATTTAATAATTCTTAAGAATTTTTTGAGCAAAAAAAGAAATGAAAAATAAGTTGTCCAAGGTTTGTTTATATCTAAAGAACATGATCAAGTTTCTTTTAATCATAATTTAGCATGACCAAGTTGAATTCGAGTAGTTGATCTTCATCATTTGTTCGATGTTAACTTATGAGAAGATATTATCTGTATAATTTCACTTTTTGATTTGTTCTTTAGATATTATCATACGTTACTAACATAACAAATTAGCAAATGGCCATTTACTACAGTGGTGGAAAAGTGTTGTGCATTTGCATGACGGCGTGGGTTCGAACCCCATCAATGACTAATTTAACATTTAACTTACTAACGCTATCGTTTCAGTAAAAAAAAACATAACAAATTAAAAATAAGTGGATAACTAGGTATTCTATCACCCGGTAGCTTATCTCATGCATGAATAATCAAATATCATTCCCATTCATGAATTTTTTTCATTTCAAGTACCTCAACATGTCTAGTGACGGAACTAAAATTTTAGCTCACAAGAGGCCTAAAAGTCTCACTTGAAAATGCTCTCTTGATATAAAAAAAAATAGTGTATGTCATTTGGGTTTGGGACCTAAAATCTCACCTTAAAAATAACGCTCTCTTAAGTTACCAACCACCGTCATTTAGCTTTGGCGTGACGGCATTTTTGTCCTCTTCTTTCTCAACTCAACTTCCACGTCCATTATCATGACTCAGACTAAAAATTAAAAAAAAAAAAAATTCCTTTTTAGATGCGAGCGGAAGAAGGAAGGAAGACAAAAGGAAGGGAATAAAGAAAAGAAAAAAGCAAAAGCAATAGTTTTTTATGAAAGTGAAAAAAAAAGTACTACTTTTAAAATACTTCAAGGAATAAAACTAAAAAAAAAGCAAAAGAAAGAGTAGTTCTTTTAAAAGACTTCAAAGAATAAAATAAAAGGATAATAAAAATCAAAAATTAATTCTCCCTCATAATTCCTATCTCTTTTGATCACCGAGTCCCTCAAAACCGACATTAACATCAATTAATTACATATGAGTCACCAATTTTAAATCAAACCCATTAAAAGAAATAAGAAAAAAAAAATCTAGTTGAGAGCACAACTCTAGTTTTTACATGAAAAAATGTCACGTTAGATCGGAATCATTTTGGTCTTTTTATGGCTCGGACATGTCATTGTTTGGTTACGTGGACGATCCTATCAAATGTGATGGCATACATGTAAATTCAGATTAGTGTGAGGAAATTTTTGTACATTTATGCCGCGAACAGCTAAAGCATAAACCTAAAGAAGGCGGAAGGCGGAAGGCGGAAGGCGGAGGAGGGGATAACGCAACGGCCAACGCACAGCGATGGCTTTCTCGACACTCCCCGTCTTCACTCTCTCACCTCCTTCCCATGTAACTCTCTCTCTCTCTCTCTCTCTAAAATAATTTGGACAAAAATAAAATCCAGTATCCGCGAAATTCCAATTCTTAATTTCTTACTATTTTATTAAGTTGATTCTTATTTGTTTTCACTGCAGAGGATGCAGCTGAGAGTGGAAAGTTCGACGCTTTCGAGCTGTTCCATGAGGCCGAAGGTTAGAAGTCGTTGCCTTTTCTTACTGTATTTTGTTAGGTTTCTTCTCAATTTTGTTTTCTGTGAAATTATTATTATTTTTTAATTTTTGGCGCAAAACCGAGCGCAGTGGGGTTGTATGATTTATGCAGCCGATTTTACGTGGTGAGATAAAGTTTTGTTGTTGTTGCTTTGACTGAAACATTTTGCAGGTGATTTCCCGGATGCAGAAAGATGGCAGAGGTCGCAGAGTGTGGCGGCGAAGAAAACTGGTACAAAAGAGAAAACCCAATTAAATTTTCCTTGTTAATGCTTAAATAGTATAAAATTTGTTGAGTTTGATGGTTGGGAATTGTATTTCATTGAGCACTAAAAGAAATGGTGGACAAAAGAAAGAAAAAGATTGCGTGTGGGACTCGTTGATATCGAGGATTGGAATTTGGATCGGATAGTTGCTAGATTCGATGTATGTAGAATGAAGAAATGGATGTCAACTTTCAAATTTTGTTCTTTACGTTTTCTTCGTGACTAATCAATCTTCTAGCTTCGACGTAAGACAAAATTGGGAAGTTGGCATCAATTTATTGCTTAAGCATACGTTGAATGTAGTGAGTTATCCAATCCAATCTTATACACCAAACGAGACCTCATTAATGGTTTTTGAAACTCTTAGCAAGCTTTAAGCAATCCAATTTTGGAGGTAGAACTAATTCACGGCGAAGAATAACTATAAGTTCTGGTGGCATTACGAGGAGCAGGAATTTAGAGTTTTCACGTGTCTAAATTTAAATGTTCATGTAAGTGAATGCTTATCAGAAGGATATGGCTTGAAATTTAGTCTAAACTCATGTTCATGATTCTGTAATTTGGTTTCGGTGTGTATTCAATCCGATAATAAAATGTGTGACGATTCTGTGATATTGTAGAAACAACCCATTACTCATTATCTATTGAGAATTTGAGCTAGCTCCCATTTCGAGTTCAAGTGTATGGAAATGGATTTGGTTGTTTATCTGCAAATTTGGCATTTTCCAGCTGATTTTCTATGAGTCGTGTAACAAGATCCGTCGTAGGCATGCAGTCTTTATGTTGTTTTCGATCCTCATCATTATCCTTTTTGTTGGTGTTGATTAGTGACGTGAAAGTGTTTGCAAATTTTTCGTTGTTTAGACAAAGAAGGATGACATGCTGGGATACAAGATGGAGAGGGTACCATTCCTCGAGGAGCAGGTTCGGAAGGTGAAAGACGGAGGACAGCTCTTGGGAATGGACATCGAGAGACTACTGCTATCGGAAGATAACCGGTTTGATTTTGTCAATGACGTAGCGGCCGAGGCCATTGAGTGTGTGGAGAACAACAGAGACGAATACGGGGGCAAGAAGAAAGCCATCCTTCAAGTGATAAGCAACCGAGTGAACGATGCTGGGTTTTTTAGACCAGAGGCATATGAAGAATCCGACCCCTTCAAGCCAGGGCCTTCGTATTTGAAAGAAGAATTTACTTAAAAGTGGATTAGTGGATTAGATACACCATGTTTTTATTTTATGAGATATTTTGCTTACTGAGAATATTTTAGAATATCATATTTTATCGAACTGATGTTCTTTGTAGTATATATGATGGATGACGATATATTATTTATGAACATGCTTTTACACACTTCTTTGTAGTATATATGATGGATGATTATATGCCATAAAAATGTTTTTAAGATACATGTACCTATGTTTGGAAAAACTACGTTCAATGATTTTGTGCGTATCTAGTGGTCATTGTTCTGCCTACGGGAGAGGGAGATATATGGCTGAGGGAGACATATAGCTAGCAGGAGATATATGTAGATGGCTTCGGGGCCAAGAGATATGCGTACTGGCTTCAGGCCGAATGATACTGATGCCACTAGTTAGTATACTATATACGAGATATGTTTCATGAAAGGTTTTATGGCATGCTAGAGTTTTCGGAAAACCTATTACATATTATTCTATTGATGTTTTTATAAACTTTGGGAGTTAGTATGTTGAATAACCGTCGAGTGGTCCGGAATCGTATCTTGGTTGAATTTCGTTGAGTGGTCCGAAATCCCGTTTGGTATTATGGTTCCGTTGAGAGGTCCGAAACCCATTCGAGTTTGGATTGAGATAGCTTTTGAGATGTAGGCTTCGGCCGAACTATGTTGCTCTAGCCCTACTTTTCATTGTGTTGTATGAGTTTATGATTGTGAGCTTTTGTGATTTGTTTCAGACGAACCGTTGGATGTCTGGGTGACTACTTCGAAGGTTTCAGTGATTTGACGTTTATAAATCGAATCGATGGTTGGTTTTTAATAGTATCGCATACGTAGAATTATTGTCACTCACACGAGCTTCGCGGCTTATCCGGGTTGTTGTTTGCCCGGTGCACCATTCCCATGGTGTAGGGGCGATTGTGCAGGTTTTAGTATATACGAGGAGCTTTGGGGTAGCAGACAAAGTTCAGAGAGCTTGGAGTGTTAGGTTACCCCTATACTTTATCTTAATCCGTTGTGATTATTGTTGTTTTCAGTTCAGTATTTCAGTTTGTACTTCCTGGCATCCCTTACAGTCTACCGTCACGTGTCGATTTCGGACGTATCTCGAGATCGGGACGTGACATGTGAAATCCTGTTCCTGAATTTTACTGTTATACTCTACATATTTGTATTGTAGAGATTTTATATTTTTTTTTTGAGAAATTATATTAATTAAATTAGATTTAGATTTTAATAAAATTAGTTTATGAATTAAGTAAATCCCCACTAGTTGGGAATGAGAACCCATCAGTTACTGGGTTATATGGTGAAGTGGACCAAACCCAATTAAAAAAAAAAGGGGGGCAGCAACAAAAAAAAAAAAGGAGAAAGAAGGCATAGAAATGAAAGATCCCCAATTCTGAATGAAAAACCCTAGTCCTAACGCCAATTCTTCAAATTGGACCCTCCATTTTTCGTAATTCTTCGGATCTTCCTTCCCGCACTATTCTTTGCTGGAGGCTGAGCTCAGCTCCGACTTCCTCCATTGTTCGTCGACCGAGAGAAACACAGAGAGAAAGAAGGGATAAAGAGAGAGTGTGTGTGTGTGTGAGTGCGTGCTCTTATTTCCCCCACAAACCTTATTTCGGCCGCGGCTCCGCCATTGAAGCTCTGCTACGAAGCCCTCTTTACTCACTGTACGTAGTACGAGATGAAGGTTGTTGCTGCTTACTTGCTTGCTGTTTTGGGAGGGAAGAGCAGCCCCTCAGCTGCTGGACATTCTCGGATTAGGTAACTTTCCTAATAAAAACAAAAATCCTTTGTTGCTGCAAGCCTACTACAATGTATGACTCGTATTAAAATTGTTGTTTGTTTTCAATTTATTGTTTTGTGTTGATTTTGGATTTCCACTGTGGGTTTTGCCTTGTTTAGATAATTTAAATTGATTCATGTTTTGAATATCGATTTTGGTTTTGGGCTTTCGAGCTCGTCTGCTTTTACTCTTTAGATTATATGTTGAAGCAATGTCTGAATTGCGGTTGTGTAGAGTGCTCTTTTCCTCCGTTAGTGCTTATTAATTATGTTGGAATGGAAAATATTTGATTAGTTGTACAATTCGGAGTCAAATGAAATGTTAAATGCCAGGACTTAAACCCCATTCTGTGCTTACCTTTAGGTACACCCTGTCAGGAAATACATTGGTTATTTGTCAAAGGATAAAAGAACCAAGCTCCGAAAAATCTAGATCTTTCATATAGAGATGAGAGATTTCTGGCATGCGTCTGAACTTTGAGCATATTATTGTCATAATTATGCCTTGTTTGCTTAAACATGTATTTTGATGATAGATAAGGTATATCTTTATGTTGAGAATATATTTGTTTGTGAGTATTTGGAGAAGGGTAACAACAAAATCACGAGAGCAGTGGATTCTCGGAGATGTTGTACTAGTACCGTGGAGGCCTTGTCATTATTTATATGCCATTTTTTAAACTCTGTTTCAATGTACATATGATACTTGTCACGTAGAATTATTGATGAAATCTCGTTGTTTGACTATAGTTTGATAAGGACCGCCGCTTGATTCATCTTATGAATCGACAATCCACCTTTTGGATCGTCAACAAACTTAAATATGATATAGTACGTAATATCTGAGGACATTAGAAACTTACAGATCGGGAATCCGACGTACAGATCTTCTCGAATTGGATTTGTAAGTTCGTAAAATAAAACGTCAAACGCCACTTAAAGTTGTGATTGGCAGAGATCCAACCGTTGGATCGTAGTGAGATTTTAGTATGTTATTCTAAAAATATTATGTGGACCTTGGGAAGTTACGGATTGGAAATCGGATAGGTGGATCTCCGGTTTAAATTTCTAGGGTTGTGGATCCTACTGTTGAGCGAGAATTGACTTTTGGTCAGCATGTCTCGAAACGTTCTGAATACTAAAATTAGTACTACGAGAAACTAAGTGAAGTCTAGTAGATCTACATTGGTTAGAGAATGACTTGAATTTATATGATATGATTATCACCCTAATTTCTTATATTTATATCATTTGTGAATATGTCTTAGTCTAAATGTGATTTCTATTGAAATGAGATATTTATATATTAGCCATAGACTTATGTTTATTAAACATGATTTGGCATATGTACTGATGATGATTGTGATATATACGTGTTTAGTTATCTTTTTAATAATGTGAATAATAAGTAAGATAAATGTTATGACTATGTGACCCTAGAATTATATTAGAAGTATTCTATAGAACTTATATACTTGTGTGACACATTAGTTGGTGGCCATGAGAAGCTGAGGATATAGGTGACTACATTGTAACTCATAGGGGTTGAGGTGTTGATAAGTTGTATGTTGAATTTACTGCATCATGTAGCAGTTGTACATGGATGGTCCTGCTTGGTATATCCGCATTGGGGGACCATACGTATTCTAGGAGTGATCATGCTTGGTATATCCGCATTGGGTGATCACTACCTACCTGATTATCTTGACTCTGCTTGGTTAATCCGCACTGAGGTGGTCACAAGTGGCTAGAGAATGATTGTTATTATTTTGATCAGATTAATTAATTAATTAATGTGGCTAGAGAATGGTCTTGTGCTTCATCTTCTCTTAAATATGATGTATGTTGTGAGTTGTGATATCATGATGAGACATAATGATTTATATGTTGGTTGGAAGAGAAATCGTGATTCCATGGGGATTTGTTATGTAACCAGAATCCAGGAATTTCATGTTGTTGGGTTATAATAAATGATTAAGGAATGCTATGCTTTTCTACTAGAACTTAGTGGGGTAAACATTTGATTTTGTGAATGATGAACTACGAATGGCTTGATCCCTGTTTAGGGTACGTAGGCAGTTTAACGAGGAGGTTAGATGCAGCCATGAAGCGTACGAAAATTATTACGCAGTTGGATCTTGAGTTATGCATTGTCCATATCCCGTAGGCGGGGTATGTGAGTTATACGGGGTATTTGGTAACGTCACGTGTCGATCCTGGACGTATGTCGGGATCGGGGCGTGACATGGGTTTTTGAAGTATAGCTTTAAGCTTCAACCTTATTTCAAGGTGCCTGATGATAGGAAGAAGGTTGCTACTGGTGTGTGGGTGTTGTTTTTGTAGCTTATTTGCAAACCACCGGTTATGCCGTTTACCAACCGAACCAGCCAATAATTTTGACTGAACCGATTTTTGGCAACCGCAAGAAGACGGTTGGCTAGGGGTAACTAATTTTCGGTAATTATGTATGTGGCTGGCAAGTGGCATAAGAAATTTGGCACGGTTTGCCAACCGAACCCAGCCCAGACGTAAAGTCATAACTTTTTAAAGTCAAAAGTCATATTTGACTCAATTCCCTCTTCAATACGCTGGAAATTTAGATTTAAAAGTCATACTTGACTTTGCTTATGGCTAAAATTTGATCCCTCTTCAATACGCTAGAAAATTTAGATTTAAAAGACTTGACTTTGCTTATGGCTAAAATTTGATCCCTCTTCAATACGCTGGAAAATTTAGATTTAAAAGACTTGACTTTGCTTATGGCTAAAATTTGATCCCTCTTCAATACGTTGGAAATTTAGATTTAAAAGTCATACTTGACTTTGCTTATGGCTAAAATTTGATCCCTCTTCAATACGCTGGAAAATTTAGATTTAAAAGTCATACTTGACTTTGCTTATGGCTAAAATTTGATCCCTCTTCAATACGCTGGAAAATTTAGATTTAAAAGACTTGACTTTGCTTATGGCTAAAATTTGATCCCTCTTCAATACGCTGGAAAATTTAGATTTAAAAGACTTGACTTTGCTTATGGCTAAAATTTGATCCCTCTTCAATACGTTGGAAATTTAGATTTAAAAGTCACACTTGACTTTGCTTATGGCTAAAATTTGATCACTCTTCAATACGCTGGAAATTTAGATTTAAAAGTCATACTTGACTTTGCTTATGGCTAAAATTTGATCCCTCTTCAATACGCTGGAAAATTTAGATTTAAAAGACTTGACTTTGCTTATGGCTAAAATTTGATCCTTCTTCAATACGTTGGAAATTTAGATTTAAAAGTCATACAGGTAGACCTAAATAACTTCATTTATGGGCTAGTTAATAAATTTTAATTTCCAAAACAACATACAGGTAGACCTAATTTTATATATAAATATTTATAAATAAATAAGTTGGTAAATAAATAAATAAGATAAAGAATAGAAAGAAAAAAAAAATCCAGGCCATCACCATGAACGAGAACAAACAATTACATATTTTTCCATCATGAATAGGTGGCTGCGGTGTAGGAGTGATAAAGGTGGCCGCGGTGGTCAGGGAGATGTAGGAGTTTAAAAATTCAAGTGTGGGTGTAATTGGCAAAGGGTCTCCATTCTTGATTTCCCACATCTTCTGGAATTAGATTATCACATATATTAGAGAGTTGAATTCCTCCTAAATAAGGAATTCAATTTCAAAATTCATATGGTCCCACCACCTTTTTAGCCCCATTGGAAGTTGCTCGTGAGTTCTCAGAAACAAAATCGTGAAAGCGTGACCCAAAACAAAGAATATCGTGCTACGGCAGAGCCGATCTAGGATGTGACATTTTTTTATTCCTTATTAATTAGTAAACACAAGAATAGAATTCAATTCCTCTTTTTAATTCTAATTACGATTACGTAAACAATTATCTTTTTTATTGGAGATGACCCAAGTCCAAACCTTATGTCACAGTTGAAATACTATACTGTGGAAGGATGAACATTTCATGCTTTCTTTTCTTTTTCAAAACTTGGTTAATTGAAAAAAAAAAAAAAAAAAACATTTTTCCTGAAACAAATAACATTCTCTGATATGGTGAAGGTAGTTGAAAGTGCACCCTAAAACTAATTGCAATATAGAGAGTAATCCAACGTCTTAAGACATGTAAAATCCGGACATGAGATTCACGATTTCAACATTAGCATCATTACCCCACTTATTTCTGCCCATTTAAACAAGCTGCAATGACTACGACAGTGATGCAAGTGAATTTGTCAAAGTCATGGTCGTGCCTATAAATAGTTAGCTTACGCTGCCCGTAATTGAGAACTTAGACAACCGCGATATATACACTTTGCAGTACTGCGTGCATTACATTAGTGTATAGCGATGGAGGGAAGAGGCCTCAAACTTTTATATGCATTCACTCTCCTTGTACTAGTCCCCCATGTCATCGTTCCTTCCTTGTCCCTTGGATTCGATAATTCTGGACTTGGCCATGGAGATGCTGAGGTGACGATGAGGTGCACAGAGAAGGAAAGGGAAGCACTCCTAGCATTCAAGCAAGGCTTCATCATGGATGAGGACAGCCAAGTAGCGTTTTCTTCGTGGGGAACAGATGCTGCAAAACAAGATTGCTGCAGATGGAAAGGAGTCGCCTGTGACAACCAAACAGGCCATGTTGTGAAACTTGATTTTGGCGAGGAATTCCAAATGAAAGTAAATCAATCTCAACCGTTGAGAGGTAAAATTAGCTCTCAATTGATTGAGTTGCAGCATTTGGAATACTTGGACCTCAGTGGGAATGACTTCAATGGGAGCCAAATTCCAGAGTTCATTGGTTCTCTCAGCAACTTAAGGTACCTCGATCTCTCTTATTCCTATTTTGGTGGTCAAATTCCAAACCAACTTGGAAACCTTACGCAGTTGCGATATCTCGATCTCACTGATAATGACTTCAAAGTGAAAAACCTCAATTGGCTCACTCATCTTTCTTCTTTAATGCACTTGACCATCGCTTCTGTCAATCTCGGTAATATTTTTGACTGGCCAAGAACTTTGAATAACCTCCCAAAACTAGTGGACTTGACATTAACAGAATGTGATCTTCAACCATTGACAGGTAAAATTAGCTCTCAATTGATTGAGTTGCAGCATTTGGAATACTTGGACCTCAGTTTGAATGACTTCAATGGGAGCCAAATCCCAGAGTTCATTGGTTCTCTCAGCAACTTAAGGTACCTCGATCTCTCTTATTCTGTTTTTGGTGGTCAAATTCCAAACCAACTTGGAAACCTTACGCACTTGCGATATCTCAATCTCTCTTATAATGACTTCAAAGTGAAAAACCTCAATTGGCTCACTCATCTTTCTTCTTTAATGCACTTGACCATCGATTCTGTCAATCTCAGTAATATTTTTGACTGGCCAAGAACTGTGAATAACCTCCCAAAACTAGTGGACTTGACATTAACAGAATGTGATCTTCCTTCTCCAATTCCCTCGTCTCTTACTTCTCACCCAAATTCTTCAAAATCTCTTGCTAGTGTTCAACTCTCTTTCAACGATTTCACAAATTCTTCTTCAATACTCGAGTGGCTGTTCAACTACAATACCAGTTTTGTTCATCTTGACCTCTCTGTTAACGATTTAAGTGATTTCATTCCCCATGCTTTCAGCCGCATGACTTCTCTTACTTATCTTGACCTTTCTTCCAATCGCTTAAGCGGAAGAATACCCGAAAATATTGGGCAAATGACTTCTCTTACTTATCTTGACCTTTCTTCCAATCGCTTAAGCGGAAGCATACCCGAAAATATTGGGCAAATGACTTCTCTTACTTATCTTGAACTTTCTTCCAATCGCTTAAGCGGAATAATACCCGAAAATATTGGGCAAATGTCAAAACTGGAAATGATTGATGTTACGGGGAATTCTTTGCAAGGGGTGGTTTCGAAAACCCATTTCTCAAAACTCTCTAAATTAAGGTACTTGGATTTATCTTCCAACTCACTAGTTTTGAACTTGAGTTCGGACTGGGTTCCACCTTTCCAATCGGAAGTCATGATATTGAGATCTTGCAAAATGGGCTCCAGTTTCCCAAAATGGCTTCAAAATCAGAAGAATCTTTCGGAGCTTGATATTTCAGATAATGGAATTTCAGATATCATTCCAAGTTGGTTTTGGGGGCTATGTCGTAATGTATCGGTTCTGGATCTCTCCAACAACCAAATTAGAGGAACATTTGCAAATTTGACATTGGAGTTTGCATATTCCCCTGTTCTAAATTTGAGTTTTAACAAATTGGAAGGTCCCATTCCGCCACTTCTTTCAAAGACGACGTCCCTTGATCTCACCAATAATAATTTATCAGGGTCAATTTCTTCCTTATGCGCAGTCACTGCGAGGAATCTAAACTTTCTTGGTCTCTCAAGAAACCATTTATCTGGAGAACTTCCAGATTCCTGGGCACATTTCAATGAGCTAGTCGTTCTTGATTTGAGTAATAATGTTTTTTCTGGAGAAATTCCTACCACAATGGGATCACTGTTTAGCATGAATATAATGAAACTCAACAAAAATGGATTCGTGGGAGAATTGCCTTCCTCCTTGAAGAATTGCACAAGGCTAAGAGTTCTTGATGTGGGAGACAATAAATTGTCAGGATCGGTACCTGATTGGTTAGGGGTTAGCCTTTCAAATTTGGTCATCCTTATCCTTCGATCTAATCACTTCAAAGGAACCATGCCGTCACAACTATGTCATCTAACACGCATTCAACTTTTGGATTTCTCTATGAATGACATCTCTGGAACTATACTCAAATGCTTCAACAATTTTGCTACTTTGGCTAAAAAGGGAAATTCAAGCTTAACCATCTCTGGCTCATCTACAGCCATGATTGTAATAGTGATGGGAAAATTTTATGAGGATGAAGCATCCTTAATATGGAAAGGGAAACTGTCCGTATACAAAAGTACTTTGGGACTTCTAATGTGTGTTGATCTTTCAAGCAATAGACTAACCGGGGAGATCCCTCGTGAAATAACTGAGCTTGTTGGATTGGTTTCTTTAAATCTGTCGAGAAACCATTTAACAGGGCAAATAACTCCAGAGATCGGAAGATTGCAATCGTTAGATTCTCTTGATCTATCAAGAAACCAATTATATGGTAAAATTCCAACAAGCGTATTTCAGATACATGGTCTTGGTGTGTTGGACTTGTCAAACAACAACTTGTCTGGCAAAATTCCAATTGGTTCTCTACTCCAAACCTTTGAGCCTTCTGCTTATGCAGGGAATCCTCAACTTTGTGGACTTCAACTTCAAAAGATATGCCCTGAAGATGAAAAAAGTCCGAAGCAAACTGTCATTGTGAATAAAGAAGATGAGGATGGACTTATAACGCAAGGATTTTACATCAGTATGGCGATCGGGTTTGTTGTTGGATTTTGGGCCGTTTGTGGCACATTGATATTCAACACGTCATGGAGATATGCATACTTCAAGTTCTTAAATGTTGTAAACGATTGGGTTTACGTAAGGGTGGAGTTGATCAAACGACAGAGAATGCTTTGATATAGGCAGGGTAAGTGCAATCACACAGGCATTACACATACAGACCTACAACATCATTTTCTCATTTCTGTCATGATTAAACTTTTTTCCAGTGAAATTTTGTCTTTAATCACTCCTAATGACTAATGCTGTTTTACCTGCATTTTTTTAGATCATGCATATCTGTGTGACACTCCTGCATCTGCCATCCAGTTGGAGACGAAGATTGGTGACTGCACGTTTAAAGTTATGATGGACAACTACTAGTGTAAAATGCCTCTGTAATAAGAGAGCATTGATCGAAACAAAATAATTTGTACTTGATTTTGTGGCCTTGTATGCGCTGTGTTGTTATCTGGTTTGTGATTTTGTGGCTTTGTATGCGCTGTGTTGTTATCTGGTTTGTCTATGAGGACCGGGTTAAGACCATGTACTGTTATTTGTATGAACTTTTTTTTTAATTGTTATTTGTAGGACGTGGTATTCTATGAAATATTTTCTTTGACATTAATTTTTGTATCAATGTCGACACTTGCGTAGGATATTTTGAAAAAAAAAACAAAAAAGTAAATACAATGTTCTACAGAAAGCTTATCTAGGATCCGATTTCTTAAAAATTTTCTATGCCGTTTTGTTCCAGGATTGTGTTTTTTATGCAAAAAAACTGTCAAATTTATTGATTAATGTATGCAAGACATAATTTGTCAAATTACCCTTACAACCAAATATTTTATAGAAAACCCATAAAAACTCAAATTGAAGAAAGAAAAAAAAATCCACGTTACTAGCTCTAACTAATTTTTAGAGTGTGAATTATGCTTGTTCCCTTTTTAAGTTTCTAATGAAAATAAAGTTTTGTCATTTAGTACTATGGTCTACTTATAACAACATGTCCTTAATTTTATGATTTTATTAATGTTAAAATAGTGAATTGACGAAAATGCCCCTTGACGCGATGATTTTGGTGACATGCTGTTCAAGACAAAGAAAAACGAGTTCAGTCTTTTAACTTTCTGTTCATCCTTCCAAAACATACGGATCAATTATTATCAGCTTTTTTAGTTGACATATAGATGATCGGAATATGCATATACTGATGGCTTTGTGCATTTGGTAATGGAAAGGATGGTGAAGAAAGGAGTTGATGAAGGGAGATGGACAGAAAAATTTGCTTCTCGGTGGGTAATCTTTGTGTTCTTGACGACTAGTTTCATCGATTTGTTTGCTCCTTGTAGTTTAGGACGCTTTTGATCGGTTCATTGCTAGCCAGTATGAAGTAGAACACTTTCATAAGCATTTAGTTTCTGCACTACACTAAACTTTCAAAATAGAGAGTAGCGGAGTAAGTAGCGTAAATTAGATTGTTCTTTCTCTGCATTTTAGAATGTCATTGTGTCTATCTAAGAATACTTTGATTCAAACCCCTTTTATGTTATGCCAATTGCCAGAGTACAATTCAGTGGAGACCTTGTTACTGCATCTCCAGATGCTTTTCAAGTAAATTTCGGGACAGATTCAGAATTTGTTCTGTTAGCATCGGATGGCTTATGGGACTACATAAACAGGTCCGTTGGATTTAACACACTTGGTAGAAAAGCAGATAATTGTCATGTTTTCTCATCAATTTAATCACTCACGTAAAATTTGGTCACTCGTTCAGCTCAGATGCGGTGACTTTTGTGAGGAATCAGCTTCGAGAACATGGAGATGTGCAGGTTTAACTACTGCCTTCATTTGAATGCATCAATCTGCTTTAACATTGTAATTCAAATGGTGATCCAATGCTTAAATGTACCGTTGTGTTGTATGAGTTTATGATTGTGAGCTTTTGTGATTTGTTTCAAACGAACCGTTGGATGTCTGGGTGACTTCTTCGAAGGTTTCAGTGACTTGACTCTGATTTCATAAATATGATTTTATATTTGACGTTTATAAATCGAATCGATGGTTGGTTTTTAATAGTATCACATACGTAGAATTATTGTCACTCACACGAGCTTCGTGGCTTATCCGGGTTGTTGTTTGCCCGGTGCACCATTCACATGGTGTAGGGGCAATTGTGTAGGTTTTAGTAGATACGAGGAGCTTTGGGGTAGCAGACAAAGTTCAGAGAGCTTGGAGTGTTAGGTTACCCCTATACTTTATCTTAATCCGTTGTGATTATTGTTGTTTTCAGTTCAGTATTTCAGTTTGTACTTCCCGGCATCCGTTACAGTCTACCGTCAAGTGTCGATTTCAGACGTATCTCGGGATTGGGGCATGACATGTGAAATCATGTTCCTGAATTTTACTGTTATAATCTACATATTTGTATTGTAGAGATTTTATTTTATTTTTTGAGAAATTATATTAATTAGGGTGAAGTGCCGATTTAGTCCCTGAATTATTACCTTAGTGAAAATTAGGTCCCTGAATTATTTTTTCGGTAAAATAAGTCCCTAAATTTATTAGAAATTGCTAATTTCATCCCTACTATTATATTCAAAGCTATTTTATCCAATTTTTCGTCAACTTAAGTCACTTGACATACTTTAGAGTGTAATACCATCATTTTCTCGTCTATAAGTGCTTAACATTTTATATAGGTTGCGAATTTAATGTTTAATTTACCCTCAAAAGTTAACTTACACTATTTCTTTATGAAAAACTACCAATTTCTCTTCAAAAGTTAACTTCATACACTATTTCTTTATGAAAAACTACCAATCTACCCTCCAATGTATATCACATGCAAGTAACGTGACTTAAATTGACGGAAAATTGAATATAGTAGCTTGTAATATAACATTAGGGATGTAATTGGCAGATTTTTATAATTCAGGGACTAATTTTTCTGAAAAAATAGTTTAGGGACCTAATCTTCACTAAGGTGATAATTCAGGGACTAAATTGACAGTTTATCCTATTAATTAAATTGGATTTAGATTTTAATGAAATTAGTTTATGAATTAAGTAAATCCCCACTAGTTGGGAATGAATGAGAACCCATCAGTTAATGGGTTATATGGTTAAGTGGACCAAACCCAATTAAAAAAAAGGGGGGCAGCAACAAAAAAAAAAAAAAAAAAAAAAAAAAAAAAAAAAAAAGGGGGAGAAAGAAGGCATAGAAATGAAAGATCCCCAATTCTGAATGAAAAACCCTAGTCCTAACGCCAATTCTTCAAATTGGACCCTCCATTTTTCGTAACTCTTCGGATCTTCCTTCCCGCACTATTCTTTGCTGGAGGCTGAGCTCAGCTCCGACTTCCTCCATTGTTCGTCGACCGAGAGAAACACAGAGAGAAAGAAGGGATAAAGAGAGAGTGTGTGTGTGTGTGTGAGTGCGTGCTCTTATTTCCCCACAAACCTCGTTTCGGCCACGGCTCCGCCATTGAAGCTCTGCTACGAAGCTCTTTACTCACTGTACGTAGTACGAGATGAAGGTTGTTGCTGTGTACTTGCTTGCTATTTTGGGAGGGAAGAGCAGCCCCTCAGCTACTGACTTGAAGGACATTCTCGGATTAGGTAACTATCCTAATAAAAACAAAATCCTTTGTTGCTGCAAGCCTACTACAATGTATGACTCGTATTAAAATTGTTGTTTGTTTTCAATTTATTGTTTTGTGTTGATTTTGGATTTCCATTGTGGGTTTTGCCTTGTTTAGATAATTTAAATTGATTTATGTTTTGAATATCGATTCTGGTTTTGGGCTTTCGAGCTCGTCTGCTTTTACTCTTTAGCCCCACACCCGTGGCAATGATTCTAGTCTTGCCACCCCTTTGGACGAAAGAGTTATTTCATTTAGATTATACTAGAAAATGTGCCCGCGCGTTGCTGCGGGACTTAAATGCATCACCTTAAACTGCATGAATAAGATACATTTTACCTGAATGAAGAGAGGGATAGATGAGTGAATGCGGCAGTTGATACGTACTTATTACATCAATTACTATGACTAAATGATGCAATTCCATCATTATGCAATAAAAAAAAACATAGGCCTAACAAATATGATCAATCATTCTAACATTCTTCCTAGGTTATCCAATCTAAATGATAAAAATGGCTAAAATTTCGTTGACCAATTAACCGGATTAGCTAACACTTCCTAAAGAGATATTCTTCATGCTTCACATCTCTTAACTGGAGCTATAATTGAATTATAGCATAGTATCCCAAATGCTATTGAATTGGATGACGAAAATGCAGAATTTCTAAATAGCTCATCATATACTTGTGATTTGTAATGAAGGTTTTGTATTCATGAATAACGATCATATGCTTGAGAATTATTGTGCTAAGTAATTACCAATCACATATTTAAAATCCAGGCACAAAAGCTTTAGAAAGATAAATAAAAAATCCATATAACTAAATAGGCTTTGAATATGCTATCAGGGCACATGATTATATACCTAAAAATGGCAACAAACCAGCTTCTTCCTCCCACGACCCGACTTTCTGAAATTTCCAAAGAAAATAAATCCTTCAGCAATTGAGAGAAATTCGAGACATATACAAATCAAAAAGCAGAGGAGCAGAATGTTCAAACCTAATTACACCAGAATCTCAAAACGACCGATGCCCCGGAAATAGCCAAGCCCTATTGCTTCTCCTCGTTCCCAGTTTGCTTTGAAATGGGGGTTTGACTCATAGTTTGCTCTGGAATGGGAGTTTGACTTGTAGTTTGATCTGCAATGGGAGTTTGAGTTATAGTTTGCTCTACAATGGGGGTTTGAATCTTGACCGAATAAAATTATTGATCGAAATCGTTCTATTTATTAAAGCTTGTTCATAGATATAATCATACCAAACAGAAAGACTCAATCCATTGCTAACATCAACAACCCTAATTTCCTACCAAAAAGAACTTAGCTCAATAGATTTCTTAGGAAACGATTCTTAAACCACGAACTACGCAACCGAAACAGAACCAGCTTAAATAAGAGCACTTTGAGTAAAGAAAAACAAAGTGAAATCTGTTTTCCATGCAAAGAATCTTTTCGCTCTCCGTTCAACACTTTTGATACGTTTTATTTAAAATGGTTTCTGGAATCAGTCATCTCACAGGGTATTCTAACTCTTTTTCATTCATTTCACGCAAACCAATCATACATTTAAAATAGGGCTTGAATAGCCTAATGTAAACTACACGAAAAAAGATTTAGAACTTGGTTTAGCGGCTGAAAAGAATTTGTGCCTCCAAATACTAATGCTTACCCATAACCTAGAATTTAAAATTAGCATTCTGTGGCATTAGGATGTGAAAACTGAAGCAGCATATGCCAGCAGTGGTACCAAATTACAATTCTAAATCTAGTAACAGAATCCGGTTGATAATTAACCCAGAATATGAAATCTAAATAAGTTAGAGCAAAAATCACCTCAAATCTTTGCTTCTCTTGTACTTTGGAATTGTGGGGTTGACTTGTAAACGGTAGATAAAAGTCCTGAAAACCAAGGATGAAAAGCATTCTTTTAGTTAACCAAAAAGCATTCATAAACGGAGTAAGACATGTAAACAAAAAATAAATCTTGGAAAGCAGACATAAGCAAACTTCAATCACAGTTACTTTAATACATATTTGGATACAAAGGAAAATTGAATTTATTAAATTTTGATATGAAGAAAATTAACTAATGCAAGAAGAACATTTGTGCCTCAATGGCGTGAGAAGTACTCAAAACAAACTTTGTGATGTGCAAACAGAAAATGTTCATGCTCTCCAACCTAATGCAGGAAAAACATTTGAATTCTTCCATGATATCCATGTTTCGCACATTTAAATATATATATACCAACCGAGAATAACAATTTAAAGCCCCCACCCACCCATTCTCCCCCACTCGAAAAATTCACCTAAAAACCACATTAACCGCCACAGTTTAAGAATCCAGATTACATTTTTCAATAAAAAAGAATCAGCCTTCAATTATTAGCCTAAATATTGATTTGCAAACACAATGTAGCAAAAGAGTTGTTCAATAGCTCATTTTGGATTATAGGAAGTCCATTCAAAGAACTGAAAAAGCATAAATGAAAATATTCAACAACCAAACTTTTTTGGAAACCACTGGTTCTAGTCTTGTGATCTTTGATTCATTTAGCGAGAACCAAATTAATCTGAAATAAAAAGAAACCTGTTTGTTAAATCAACTCAGAATTCAAAACTAATATAGTTTGACAGTGAAAAAAGGTATTCGCACACACATAATGCAATACACACGTGTAATATACAATTGAGTAAGATACTTCGATTCGATGCTATGTGGATCAGTAATTGTTCCTTTGAGCCACAATTTTATTTGAATTAATGTACTAAAGATTAATGCTATTTACATTGAAAATGTCGAGTACTGTTTTGTTACGTCGTTTTATTACTTAACATTATTAGTTAAATTTAAATACACAATGTTATGATAAAATGATTTAAACTTAACGCTATTGGTAACAGCATACTAAGTTTCAAAAAACAATATTGAACTTAACTACGTTTGATGTGAGGATTATGTTGAATTTAAATCATGGATCTCTAATCTGTGCATGACACACAGCATACACATTTTAAAACAAACAATAACAATCACAAAAGAACCAACAGAGTGATGGCATAAAAATCTCAAGCATGTGGCATCATCTGTCAATGAACAAAAATCAGATGTATCATGTATTGTAGAGGAATAGATAACTGAGAATTCCATTCACAGTCACCACCACAACAACAAAGAATAGAAGCATGAACAAAAACATGCAAAACACATACAGTGTGTTTTTTGCAGAGAGGTTGTAACACTGAAAAAGCAGCAGAGCAGGAGGAAAAAGAGAAATGGAGAGCAAGGTGGTAGCCAAAAGAGAAAACCAGAGATTAATATCTTCTTAGCTCTCCTAATTTAATAATTTAGACTCAAAATAAATTCTATCAGATGTCTTTCCGGATCCATGTTTTGAGAAAGATGGTTTTGTCCAAGGAGAGCGGGGCTTTTACTTTCTAAAAAAAGGAAGGCAACAGCAATCACTAATAAAAGTGGGTAGAGAGTATAAAATTCTACTCGTCTTTTCTTGTGGCTTTGGTGGGCTTGGCAAATGGGTATTTTTTTGTTTTTTTTGTTTAAGGCACTGGACGGTAGCAGGAAAGGGGGAGAGCAGACAGGCAGCAGAAAATCAGCAGAAAAGCGGGAAAAAGGCAGCAGAAAAACAGCAGAAAAGCAAGAAATAATCAAATTGGACTCGAACTTACCAATTTTTTATTCAAATAAACTAAAAAAGGAGTTGGAATCAAACTAACCTCCGTTTTCTATATGCAGCAAACTGCATCTTGTTTTTGCCTTCGTTAGCAACATACCGTTGCCTCTGTACACATAAAAAAAACACAGTAAACACCTCATTCATTACTAATAGCCATTTCAATTCATTTATTATTTAGACAAATTTTTCAACGATTCCTAAGCTCAGACAAAAATTGCAGGAGAAAATTGAGATTCTATGCAATTGTATGTCAAATAACCTGAAAAATACCATATATCCAATATTAAGTGCATACACCTATAAACAAATCTGTATATATACTTTAAAATAATACAGATCAATGTAATCTAAAACATTGAAAACATTATCATACAATTAAAGAATAACGATGCAGAAAATTTTCTTTCCATTATTTTCAGATAACTTTTCAGGCAACAACCATTTCTTTTATCCTATTTGTCCAACACCACCCGCATTTCAAACAAAATGGAAGAGTTTAATAACTAACAATTTCAGGCACTTTCCAATTCTCAGCTAGCATGATAAAGACCATGGATAATTTATTGTGTCCATTTTCCTGCCATCTTAATTGACCAGAAATTGAAAATTTCTTATCAAATGTGTTAATGCTACAATATATAGGACGACGGAGAAAATTCCAGTGAAGATTGGTTGAGGAAATTGACAGTGTCACTACTTGCCCTTGGAAAGATGTCATTTTTGGAAACCCTTTCAAAGTGTTTAGGATCCGAAAACTTGTAATCGATTATAGTGTGCCTAAAATCAAACAATGACCTTCACAAAAACTACCTCAAAAACCCTAAATCCCTAAACCAGAAATTCACATAATAAAAAAACCCTAATTCAGATTACCTAGTGTTTTCGACAGAGGTGATGTGGCGGTGGTGGTCGTGATGGTCTGAGCTGCATAACGGCGATCGCACGAAACCACAACCACCTTTTCAAATTCTGAAATATCCATCAAAACAGAATGAGAGGAAATCAAATTTGAAAACAAAAATATAAACTAGACTGATACAAATAAGAAATACAGAGTTACAAAACACATAGCACAGTTTAGACAACCAATCTGATTTAACCACAAAATGTAATAGCAACCTATTACAATAACATTTATAGCCATTCTATATTATAAGCACCCCCTTCCTAAACTATGTATATAGACATTTAACGTTTTTAGCTTGAACGATAACAATAATGTAAAAATAAAATAAAATAAAACAGCAATCCTCGGTTTTAACCAAATTTTTGAGCCACATACGTCGAGTAGGACACAATAGTGGTTCATAATTATAGACTGAAACGCACAATTACTGAGTTGAAACACAACAATATTGATTAGTTATTGGTAGTGGAGTATTAAACTCACTGTTCTCTGTCCAGGGAAGGGATAATTCAAGAGACAGAAGCTAATTTCGGAGTTCGTTCTTCTCCGTGTGAATACCAGATTAGTGTGGTTGCATCCTGTTAAAATACGAAAAATGAAGCCATTTAAGCGGTTAAGATATCTAGTAATGATTGTGGAGATGTGCAGCAGGAAGAAGACGTAAGATAAAAAACTTATTAGTATGAAATGAATCCAATATCCTAATGTAAAGGAAATTACTCACAGTAGAAATTCTGAATGGACGAAGTTTTGTCTTCCATTTCCGCCTATACTTGATTAACTGGGAACCTTATTTTAATGCAATCAGTGCCTTCATGAGAGAGAGAGAGAGAGAAGAATATTAGGTGAAAAGTATTGCCAAATCACACAGAGATCAAAATCTTGAATATATATGTTCATTTGCTGGATTCTACTCAGAGAAAATCACTTCAAAAAGTGGTGGCCATTCTAACAAAACGAACTCAATTAACCCAACATCTTAGTAAGTTATTAATCAGAAATATTAAAGGATACAGAGCAGATTAATGCATAGCAATTATGTATGCAAGGAATACATAATGGTTTCTTCTTACACTCTTTGTAGCGAACTTGAGCCATTTGGTTAACTAACGACATAAACATAAATTTTTATACCACATTCACAACAAATGACAACATAAACATAGAATACCAGTTATGTATGCATACCAGATCAATTACTTTATAAATCACAACATTGACAACAAATGACATAAACATAGAATTTATGAATTACTTACTTTTCAACTCCAGGAAACCAATTTTGGCTTAATTTTCTCAGTGTCGAATACTTATGATAGGCTTTCCAGTGACAACAGCTGGTGAGTGACCATGAAATTTGGAGTACTCATCCAACATCCATGCCATGGTCTGAACATTGGTGCCCATATCGGGTGCAGGAACATCAGTATGAGTTCCAATGAGGTCATGGATTTTCTGAGCGAAGACGCGAGTCAGACGCTCCAACTTGCTCACTTAAGTCCCTGAGGGTGCATCCGATACCACCCTTGGCTCCACCATATGGAACAAATTCGATACAGAATCCACCAACAGAAGACATACATTTCGCTAAGCTCCTTGGGATTTTATCCCCTGTGATATGGTCCATATTAGCCAGCTTCTTCGTCCAAAACCGACTTCACAAACACCTTTTTCTTCTGTTTTCAAATTTTCAGAAACACAACAATTAACTACGTTTCCAAGAAAATTAACAAAACAAAAAAACAAAAACAAAAAAAACTCTCTTTGATTCAGTTTTCTCAACAACCAAACAGAACCTAAAAATTTCAAGCTTACATTTTTGAAGCGAGCCATGGACATCGTTTGCAATTTCAACTCCGTAGCTTTGTGATTAATACTGCAAAAAATTAAAACAAAAAAATTATACGCATTTTGAGTAGAGAGAGAGTGAATTTATGCTCGGGATTAGTCAGATAATTAAAACTAATTGAAAAATTAAACCAAATTACCTTTGGGCGTTTAGGGTTTTGGGGGAGCTCTGTCTTTGCGTGAGGTTTTAGACAAAGGAAGGTGATGACTGAACGTGCGAGGCAAATTAGGTTTGTTTATTAGGCGCATCCGAACCGTCTAATCATACTAAGGAAATCAAGAATGCATCCAAAACACAGAAAGTCAAACTGGAATGCGCAGGGAGAAGCGGAAGAAGAAAAAGAAGATGAAGAGGGGGTAGTCGATAGCTTACCCAACACTGGTCGTGGTCGGAGTTGACAGAAATCAAAGAAGCCCTGTGCGATTTCATCGTTGTGAGCTGTGTGAGAGAGAATACGATGGTCACATCACGATTTTATCACCTGAAGGTCGACTCTTCCAAGTCAGAAAACAGAAAAATTAAAATTCAAGAACGATAAACTAATAGAAACAAATTACAGAAGAGGAAACAATCAAATTACCTCAACAAAAATCCATGATTATTCCATGAGTGCTGATTCTATGGGTTCTGAAGGGGGAAGGTTTTTAGCTGAGCAGATTGAAACTAAGGGAGAGAGAAAGAGAGTGATGAAGAGAATGGGATCTGAGGGGGAGAGAAAGAGGGGAGGAAGAGAAGGGTAAAGTGACGATCGCACCCTGCCTTTCCACGATCATCAACACGCGGCATCAAGATCAGCGGCAGAGAGAGACAATGGCAGCTTCGTAAATAAACTGAAATGACGTCCAAAAAAACTATTCACATGAATAGTGCCAATTTCCCTCCTACTTTAGACTAAAGTAATGTTGAAGCAATGTCTGAATTGCGGTTGTGTAGAGTGCTCTTTTCCTCCATTAGTGCTTATTAATTATGTTGGAATGGAAAATATTTGATTAGTTGTACAATTCGGAGTCAAATGAAATGTTAAATGCCAGGACTTAAACCCCATTCTATGCTTACCTTTAGGTACACCTTATCAGGAAATACATTGGTTATTTGTCAAAGGGATAAAAGAACCAAGCTCCGAAAAATCTACATCTTTCATATAGAGATGAGAGATTTCTGGCATGCGTCTGAACTTTGAGCATATTGTTCTCATAATTATGCCTTGTTTGCTTAAACATGTATTTTGATGATAGATAAGGTATATCTTTATGTTGAGAATATATTTGTTTGTGAGTATTTGGAGAAGGGTAACAACAAAATCACGAGAGCAGTGGATTCTCGGAGATGTTGTACTAGTACCGTGGAGGCCTTGTCATTATTTATATGCCATTTTTTAAACTCTGTTTCAATGTACATATGATACTTGTCACGTAGAATTATTGATGAAATCTCGTTGTTTGACTATAGTGTGATAAGGACCGCCACTTGATTCATCTTATGAATCGACAATCCACCCGTTGGATCGTCAACAAACTTAAATATGATATAGGACGTAATTCTGAGGACATTAGAAACTTACAGATCAGGAATCCGACGTACAGATCTTCTCGAATTGGATTTGTAAGTTCGTAAAATAAAACGTCAAACGCCACTTAAAGTTGTGATTGGCAGAGATCCGACCGTTGGATCGTAGTGAGATTTTAGTATGTTATTCTAAAAATATTATGTGGACCTTGGGAAGTTACGGATTGGAAATCGGATAGGTGGATCTCCGGTTTAAATTTCTAGGGTTGTG
This sequence comes from Cotoneaster glaucophyllus, assembly GCA_036320875.1. Classification (NCBI taxonomy): domain Eukaryota; kingdom Viridiplantae; phylum Streptophyta; class Magnoliopsida; order Rosales; family Rosaceae; genus Cotoneaster; species Cotoneaster glaucophyllus. Next base: position 28,532,257 of record CM070062.1, read on the forward strand.
GACCCTACTGTTGAGCGAGAATTGACTTTTGGTCAACATGTCTCGAAACGTTCTGAATACTAAAATTAGTACTACGAGAAACTAAGTGAAGTCTAGTAGATCTACATTGGTTAGAGAATGACTTGAATTTATATGATATGATTATCACCCTAATTTCTTATATCTATATCATTTGTGAATAGGTCTTTGTCTAAATGTGATTTCTATTGAAATGAGATATTTATATATTAGCCATAGACTTATGTTTATTAAACATGATTTGACATATGTACTGATGATGATTGTGATATATATGTGTTTAGTTATCTTTTTAATAATGTGAATAATAAGTAAGATAAATGTTATGACTATGTGACCCTAGAATTATATTAGAAGTATTCTATAGAACTTATATACTTGTGTGACACATTAGTTGGTGGCCATGAGAAGCTGAGGATATAGGTGACTACATTGTAACTCATAGGGGTTGAGGTGTTGATAAGTTGTATGTTGAATTTACTGCATCATGTAGCAGTTGTACATGGATGGTCCTGCTTGGTATATCCGCATTGGAGGACCATACGTATTCTAGGAGTGATCATGCTTGGTATATCCGCATTGGGTGATCACTACCTACCTGATTATCTTGACTCTGCTTGGTTAATCCGCACTGAGGTGGTCACAAGTGGCTAGAGAATGATTGTTATTATTTTGATCAGATTAATTAATTAATTAATGTGGCTAGAGAATGGTCTTTTGCTTCATCTTCTCTTAAATATGATGTATGTTGTGAGTTGTGATATCATGATGAGACATAATGATTTATATGTTGGTTGGAAGAGAAATCGTGATTCCATGGGGATTTGTTATGTAACCTGAATCCAGGAATTTCATGTTGTTGGGTTATAATAAATGATTAAGGAATGCTATGCTTTTCTACTAGAACTTAGTGGGGTAAACATTTGATTTTGTGAATGATGAACTACGAATGGCTTGATCCCTGTTTAGGGTACGTAGGCAGTTTAACGAGGAGGTTAGATGCAGCCATGAAGCGTACGAAAATTATTACGCAGTTGGATCTTGAGTTATGCATTGTCCATATCCCGTAGGCGGGGTATGTGAGTTATACGGGGTATTTGGTAACGTCACGTGTCGATCCTGGACGTATGTCGGGATCGAGGCGTGACAAGGGTTTTTGAAGTATAGCTTTAACCTTCAACCTTATTTCAAGGTGCCTGATGATAGGAAGAAGGTAGCTACTGGTGTGTGGGTGTTGTTTTTGTAGCTTATTTGCAAACCACCGGTTATGCCGTTTACCAACCGAACCAGCCAATAATTTTGACTGAACCGATTTTTGGCAACCGCAAGAAGACGGTTGGCTAGGGGTAACTAATTTTCGGTAATTATGTATATGTGGCTGGCAAGTGGCATAAGAAATTTGGCACGGTTTGCCAACCGAACCCAGCCCAGACGTAAAGTCATAACTTTTTAAAGTCAAAAGTCATATTTGACTCAATTCCCTCTTCAATACGCTGGAAATTTAGATTTAAAAGTCATACTTGACTTTGCTTATGGCTAAAATTTGATCCCTCTTCAATACGCTGGAAAATTTAGATTTAAAAGACTTGACTTTGCTTATGGCTAAAATTTGATCCCTCTTCAATACGCTGGAAAATTTAGATTTAAAAGACTTGACTTTGCTTATGGCTAAAATTTGATCCCTCTTCAATACGTTGGAAATTTAGATTTAAAAGTCATACTTGACTTTGCTTATGGCTAAAATTTGATCCCTCTTCAATACGCTGGAAATTTAGATTTAAAAGTCATACGTGACTTTGCTTATGGCTAAAATTTGATCCCTCTTCAATACGCTGGAAAATTTAGATTTAAAAGTCATACTTGACTTTGCTTATGGCTAAAATTTGATCCCTCTTCAATACGCTGGAAAATTTAGATTTAAAAGACTTGACTTTGCTTATGGCTAAAATTTGATCCCTCTTCAATACGTTGGAAATTTAGATTTAAAAGTCATACTTGACTTTGCTTATGGCTAAAATTTGATCCCTCTTCAATACGCTGGAAATTTATATTTAAAAGACTTGACTTTGCTTATGGCTAAAATTTGATCCCTCTTCAATACGCTAGAAAATTTAGATTTAAAAGACTTGACTTTGCTTATGGCTAAAATTTGATCCCTCTTCAATACGTTGGAAATTTAGATTTAAAAGTCATACTTGACTTTGCTTATGGCTAAAATTTGATCCCTCTTCAATACGCTGGAAAATTTAGATTTAAAAGACTTGACTTTGCTTATGGCTAAAATTTGATCATTCTTCAATACGTTGGAAATTTAGATTTAAAAGTCATACAGGTAGACCTAAATAACTTCATTTATGGGCTAGTTAATAAATTTTAATTTCCAAAACAACATACAGGTAGACCTAATTTTATATATAAATATTTATAAATAAATAAGTTGGTAAATAAATAAATAAGATAAAGAATAGAAAGAAAAAAAAATCCAGGCCATCACCATGAACGAGAACAAACAATTACATATTTTTCCATCATGAATAGGTGGCTGCGGTGTAGGAGTGATAAAGGTGGCTGCGGTGGTCAGGGAGATGTAGGAGTTTAAAAATTCAAGTGTGGGTGTAATTGGCAAAGGGTCTCCATTTTCCCACATCTTCTGGAATTAGATTATCACATATATTAGAGAGTTGAATTCCTCCTAAATAAGGAATTCAATTTCAAAATTCATATGGTCCCACCACCTTTTTAGCCCCATTGGGAAGTTGCTCGTGAGTTCTCAGAAACAAAATCGTGAAAGCGTGACCCAAAACAAAGAATATCGTGCTACGGCAGAATCGATCTAAGATGTGACATTTTTTATTCCTTATTAATTAGTAAACACAAGAACAGAATTCAATTCCTCTTTTTAATTCTAATTACGATTACGTAAACAATTATCTTTTTTATTGGAGATGACCCAAGTCCAAACCTTATGTCACAGTTGAAATACTATACTGTGGAAGGATGAACATTTCATGCTCTCTTTTCTTTTTCAAAACTTGGTTAATTGAAAAAAAAAAAAAACATTTTTCCTGAAACAAATAACATTCTCTGATATGGTGAAGGTAGTTGAAAGTGCACCCTAAAACTAATTGCAATATAGAGAGTAATCCAACGTCTTAAGACATGTAAAATCCGGACGTGAGATTCACGATTTCAACATTAGCATCATTACCCCAATTATTTCTGCCCATTTAAACAAGCTGCAATAACTACGACAGTGATGCAATTGAATTTGTCAAAGTCATGGTCGTGCCTATAAATAGTTAGCGTACGCTGCCCGTAATTGAGAACTTAGACAACCTCGATATATACACTTTGCAGTACTGCGTGCATTACATTAGTGTATAGCGATGGAGGGAAGAGGCCTCAAACTTTTATATGCATTCACGCTCCTTGTACTAGTCCCCCTTGTCATCGTTCCTTCCTTGTCCCTTGGATTCGATAATTCTGGACATGGCCATGGAGATGCTGAGGTGACGGTGAGGTGCACAGAGAAGGAAAGGGAAGCACTCCTAGCATTCAAGCAAGGCTTCATCATGGATGAGTACAACCAAGTAGCGTTTTCTTCGTGGGGAACAGATGCTGCAAAACAAGATTGCTGCAGATGGAAAGGAGTCGCCTGTGGCAACCGAACAGGCCATGTTGTGAAACTTGATTTTGGCCGGGAATTCCAAAGGAAAGCATTTGGAATACTTGGACCTCAGTCGGAATGACTTCAATGGGAGCCAAATTCCAGAGTTCATTGGTTCTCTCAGCAACTTAAGGTACCTCGATCTCTCTTCTTCTCTTTTTGGTGGTCAAATTCCAAACCAACTTGGAAACCTTACGCAGTTGCGATATCTGGATCTCACTTCTAATGACTTCAAAGTGAAAAACCTCAATTGGCTCACTCATCTTTCTTCTTTAATGCACTTGAACATCTCTTATGTCAATCTCAGTAATATTTTTGACTGGCCAAGAACTTTGAATAACCTCCCAAAACTAGTGCACTTGACATTAACAGAATGTGATCTTCAACCATTGAGAGGTAAAATTAGCTCTCAATTGATTGAGCTGCAGCATTTGGAATACTTGGACCTCAGTCGGAATGACTTCAATGGGAGCCAAATCCCAGAGTTCATTGGTTCTCTCAGCAACTTAAGGTACCTCGATCTCTCTTATTCTGTTTTTGGTGGTCAAATTCCAAACCAACTTGGAAACCTTACGCAGTTGCGATATCTCGATCTTTCTTCTAATGACTTCAAAGTGAAAAACCTCAATTGGCTCACTCATCTTTCTTCTTTAATGCACTTGACCATCGTTTCTGTCAATCTCAGTAATATTTTTGACTGGCCAAGAACTGTGAATAACCTCCCAAAACTAGTGCACTTGACATTAACAGATTGTGATCTTCCTTCTCCAATTCCCTCGTCTCTTACTTCTCACCCAAATTCTTCAAAATCTCTTGCTAGTGTTCAACTCTCTTTCAACAATTTCACAAATTCTTCTTCAATATTCGAGTGGCTGTCCAACTACAATATCAGTCTTGTTTATCTTGGCCGTTTGTGGCACATTGATATTCAACAAGTCATGGAGATATGCATACTTCAAGTTCTTAAATGTTGTAAACGATTGGGTTTACGTAAGGGTGGAGTTGATCAAACGACAGAGAATGCTTTGATATAGGCAGGGTAAGTACAATCACACATGCATCACACATAGAGACCTACAACATCATTTTCTCATTTCTGTCATGATTAAAATTTTTTCCAGTGAAATTTTGTCTTTAATCACTCCTAATGACTAATGTTGTTTTACCTGCATTTTTTTAGATCATGCATATCTTTGTGACACTCCTGCATCTGCCATCCAGTTGGAGACGGAGATTGGTGACTGCACGTTTAAAGTTACGATGGACAACTACTAGTGTAAAATGCCTATGTAATAAGAGAGCATTGATCGAAACAAAATAATTTGTACTTGATTTTGTGGCCTTGTATGCGCTGTGTTGTTATCTGGTTTGTGATTTTGTGGCCTTGTATGCACTGTGTTGTTATCTGGTTTGTATATGAGGACCGGGTTAAGACCATGTACTGTTATTTGTATGAACTATTTTTTAATTGTTATTTGTAGGACGTGGTATTCTATGAAATATTTTCTTTGACATTAATTTTTGTATCAATGTCGACACTTGCGTTGGATATTTTGAAAAAAAAAACAAAAAAGTAAATACAATGTTCTACAGAAAGCTTATCTAGGATCCAATTTCTTAAAAATTTTGTATGCCGTTTTGTTCCAGGATTGTGTTTTTTATGCAAAAAAACTGCCAAATTTATTGATTAATGTATGCAAGACAATCAAATTACCCTTACAACCAAATATTTTATAGAAAACCCATAAAAACTCAAATTGAAGAAAGAAAAAAAAATCCACGTTACTAGCTCTAACTAATTTTTAGAGTGTGAATTATGCTTGTTCCCTTTTTAAGTTTCTAATAAAAATAAAGTTTTGTCATTTAGTACTATGGTCTACTTATAACAACATGTCCTTAATTTTATAATTTTATTAATGTTAAAACAGTAAATTGACGAAAATGCCCCTTGACGCGATGATTTTGACTTTCGATGATCGTCGTAGCATAATATGTATGAACCATTCTCTTAGCATATTGTCGTAGTATTCGTCACTATGAACACGTGGGCGTAAGAGGAATCAAAATCGAAATTACAACTAAAATTTTACAAAACTACGAATGAAAAAAACGTTTTAGTAATAGAAATAGTTTTTTGTTCTGTCTTTTTGTGGCTTTATTTGGTAAGACAGTGGGCCCACACCCCACTCTCCTCCCTTACCCCCGTCTGTCTCCCTCTTTTTAACCATTATTATTTTTTTTTAAAGGAAAAAAAGCTATCATCTCTCTCTCTCTTACTCTCCTGAAGTACCCCCTCTCCTCCCTGACTCCTCTCCTCCTTTGTGAGACGCAGCACCACCACCACCTTCACCTACTCCGGCGAGCATCATAACCCAGAGCACCACCACATCCTTGTTCCTCTCAGGTCATTCCTCCTGTACACGATGATGTATAATGGACTTTCTAAACACAGAACCAGCGTGTATTGAGCAATAACGTTCTTGAGACTAAAATATTTTCATCTATTGACTTTAGGACCCCACCTTAAAGTGGTCAACATATGACGTGGCCTGTGGTGAAAGGTCAAAGTGTCAAATGGTAATGTAAAGGGGTCCCACTTTCCTACCCAATCTGTTAATCCAGTTAGAGGTGCAGCTTCATTCTCTCTTATCCTCACTGTTCTAAAAATCCCCGCCTAGCACCGCCTAGGCCCCGCCTAGGCGCTAGGCGGCTGGTCACCGCCCCGATTAATGCCTAGACCGCCTAGCCCACCCAGACCTGCTAAGGCGCTCGTCTAGACCGCCTAGGCGCCCGCCTAGACCGCCTAGGCACTCGCCTAGCCTGCCCCGACCCGCCTAGACACCTGCCTAGGTTGCAACTCACTTAGATAAAAAATAGATAACTTTCCTTTTGCATTTATTATTTCCAATAAATTGTAAGAGATTTATTAAATACTTAAATGAACACACATTATATGTTTGCTCCCTATGTTTTCTTTATGTTCCAATACTTCATAATATAGATGTCATTCTATTTTCTAGTTTATGACGAAATTATGTATATTTTAAGTATAAACAAACACTTGTTTACACGAAATAGAATAGATTTACTTAAATCCGCCTAGTCCGCCTAGTCGCCCGCCTAGGCGCTAGGCCCTATCCCGCCGCCCGACTAGCGCCTAGCGCCTTTTAGAACCTTGCTTATCCTTCACAACAACAATTCACCTCCACAACCATCACCACCACCACCACCATTCCTCCAAAGTCTGAACTTGAACTCGTCCCAACTCACCGATTTAACTCAGTACCAGTAGTACTACTACTACTGGTGATAAAATGGCTTTGATAAGCCCACAGTTGCAGAGGTTCCTCTTAACCAAATACCACGGCGGCTCATTAAAGAGCGCCTCCGAAAAAAGCAGCCTTAACATAAAAGCTAGAAGCAGAAGCTGCTCCGCCATTGCAATAGACGCGCCGGGTTCTCCCCTGGCCGACGTGGCGGGAATCCGATGGGGTTCGGTGAGTCTGCAGGGTGCCCGGGAGGAGATGGAAGATGCAGTCGTTGTCCGGTCTGATGGCCTTGAAGGGTTCTCATTTGCCGCCGTTTTTGACGGCCATGCAGGGTTCAACTCGGTCAAGTTCCTCAGGTTTGACATCACTAACTCCAATTCGTTAAAATTTTAATAAGGGAATTGGACTATGAACATACTAAAATGATACTAAAAAACTTAGCTGAGTCGATGTCTTTGATTTTGCTTCACTGTATTGAGATTAAAAGAGCGAGAGATAAAATGTTTAGACTCGAAGATCATATGTGACATGATATACTAGTCTAAGAAAATTACATACTCGTGCATTTTACGTTTTGCTAGGTATTGCCAATTTTTGTAGTGACTGATTAAAAGTGTTTTTTGTAACAGGGATGAGCTCTACAAGGAGTGTTGTGGGGCTTTGCAGGGCGGGCTGCTACTGCGTGGAAACGACTTCAAGGCCATTAGAGAAGCATTGCAGGAGGCGTTTGAAAAAGTTGACTCCAAATTGTTAAAATGGTAAGTTCGTTTGGACTGTTTGGTAGGAAGCACTTTTGCTTGCAAGCACTTATGTTAGATGTATTTTTATTTTAAGTATGTGGAACTTTTGAGAGAAGCGCTTTTGGTTATCAGAAAACACCTTTAGTTATTCCAAAAGTCGTACCAAAGAAGCTCGTAAATTCATTTTGGTTTACTTTGCATCAAACTTTGTAAACCATGTAGCCTCAAATATGTTTTGTATACACGTATATAATTGGGTTGAAAGTTTAGATGGTGTTTGATTATGTAAAGGCTCGAAAGCAATGGGGAGGAAGATGAATCTGGTTCGACAGCTGCCCTGATGTTCCTTGGAAACGATACACTGGTCATTTCACATGTTGGTGATTCTTGTGTGGTATGTACCTTGTTTCGGTATTTGTATTTTGTGCAGAACTTCATTTGTCAAAGGCCAGAATATGATACGAGTGTAGGAATGTTAAGGTTGAGTGCGATAGGAAAATGATGAAACAATAAAAGGATTGCAACTTGTATGTAATTTGCTGCATTTATCAGCTGACTGGCTGATGCAGGTTCAATCTTGTTCTGGAAAGGCGGAGGTGCTTACGCATCCTCATAGACCATACGGGAGCAACAAGGCCTCTCTTCAAGAAATCAAAAGAATCAGAGAAGCAGGTGGATGGGTGTGTTTTTCTATTCTTTGTTTACGATTCTCAATTTTCTTCTGTATAATATGAGAGCTTAGAAACTCCTTTTTAATGACATCGATAATTTATAAGTTGAATCTGTTATGACAACTTACGGGGTCTATAGATCAGCAACGGAAGAATTTGTGGTGACATTGCTGTCTCTCGTGCTTTTGGTGACATGCGGTTCAAGACAAAGAAAAACGAGTTCAGTCTTTTAACTTTCTGTTCATCCTTCCAAAAGATACGGATAAATTATTATCAGCTTTTTTCGTTGATATATAGATGATCGGAATATGCATATACTGATGGTTTTATGCATTTGGTAATGGAAAGGATGGTGAAGAAAGGAGTTGAAGAAGGGAGATGGACAGAAAAATTTGCTTCTCGGTGGGTAATCTTTGTGTTCTTGACGACTAGTTTCATCGATTTGTTTGCTCATTGTAGTTTAGGACGCAAATTAGAAAATGCACCCGTACAAGTTTACTATATATCGAGATAAACAACAGATAATTATGAAGTACCTCCTCGGAAGAGATTATGATTATCTGTTCATCTTCACCAACCACAGGGTTTGTAGCCTTGACATCTACACCAATTTCATTTTGAAGCAATTCCATAATTCCGGCAGAATCTCCAACTATATGATCAACTTTGTCAACTGGACAGAGTATTCGAAACACAAGGTCTTCAGAAAAGGGCTGCATATTATCAGTCATATGAGCAGACCCAGGTTCAATTGGATAACCAGAAGAACGGGGGGCATAGTTGTTGTTTCTGATATTGGGGTTAGATAATCGCGGTCCAAAGGGAGCCCCATCCATGGGTGCCTTCCGTCCTGCATTGTTCGTATGAGGAATATAATCATCTTCAGGAGGAAAGAACCGTTCAGGTGAATGCATTCGCCCCTGGAAATGACTGCGGTCGCGATGCTGACTCTCCCTCAAGCGTGATGAAATAATTGCCACAGCATTCTTCACATTATTCGGATCGCCTACTACCTGCTGCAGAAATGCAAGATATGCTTAGCGGTAGCTTAAAAGAGTAGCGTAAGCCATTCAAGCTAATCAATGGTTTACATAAAACAAACTTCAACATAACTAAATATCGAAAGAGATGTTTAAATCCGCTAAACACTCTCCTGTCCAACAAGATGCAACTAAAATCCACAAATTTCTTCACAAAAAAACTACCAATTAGAACTACAAACACCTCAGCAAATTCCACGGACACGAAAACACTCCTTCAATCAGCCTAATTCACTCGCAGTACGGGTCATTTACTAGATCATCAAGCTTCCAACAATCGGTTTTATGTCCGGTCTGACGGTTTTCGCAGTTTTTATTAAGCTTAACCGGAAACAAAAGTTTCCAAACATGGCACCTATTACTAAAAATGGAATGCAGCTGAAAAGTTCATCAATATGTGACATGCAACACATGAATCAGAATGCAGGTAAATCTGTAAGTTCCGAAACCTGAACTATCTCCTCCGACATCGAAACACAGCGGGGCAGATTTTGATCTCGAGGCAACACCCTAATCTGGGTCTTTGTCTCCATCCTCATTTGCTCAATTATCTTCCCACCCTTCCCAAGCAAACACCCCACATGCAATCTCGACACGACCAGCAGCGTCGCCACCCGATTCCCACCGCCGCCGCCGCCGCCACCTCCTCTAACCCCGCCACCATACTCATCCTCCTCCTCACCGCCAAACCCAGCACCATCACTCTCCAGAATCCTCTCATGGACCAAAAATAGCGCCTCCTGGGCCGGCGAGAACGACGGCATTCGCCCCTCCGGGTCCCGCCGCCGGGTATCGGAAATCTCAATAATCCGCTCCTCATCTCCGGGAATCAGTTCATGCACGTTGATCCATGCGCCGGTGTGCTGCCGGATCGACTTAATGATGCTACCGGACTTCCCAATCACCCCTCCAGCCTTCATATCGTGACAGAGAATACGGTACGTCGTAGTTACCGTAACCGACGGGTCCTGCTGAGGAGGCTTATTGGGTCTTCCACCACCACCGCCGCCGCCGCCACTTCCGCGGTGGCGGTGGTTGTTGTTGTTCGCATATTGGTGGTTGTACCGAGGCCTCGTCCTACCCACAGTCTCCGTATCGTAGTCCTGTTCATAGTAGTACCGTTTAGATCTAGACCTGTCCATCTCCCAAAACCGCCTCTCTCAAGAACCTTGGATTCTTAACTTTCCGGGAAAGCACACAACTTTCCGGGAATCGGAGGTCTAGGGGTTCAGATTGTCTTGGTCCAGGAGTCAAAGAAGCAAAGGGTAAGGGTTACTTCTGAGTTCTGAGCTCGGTCATTTTCCTAGCGTCCTTTGTCCTCCTCTGTTTTTTCTGTTTTCCATTTTCTTTCTTTCCTGTTTGGTTTGTCGGAAAGCGTGAGAAAATTGTTCAGTTTGAAAACCCTAGAAGATTTGCAGAATCTAGAGAGGGAGAGTGAGAGAGAGAGAGAGAGAGGAGTCCAATTTGCAGAGTCAGCGTAGGCGAGCTGCCAGATTTACCAGTTCAGTCTGGTTTACTTTACTTTCCCCAACACCCAACTGTGAGGTAATAATAAATAATTACTTTTGTTAATAATTGTTTGTTTTTATAGTTTCTTTCTCGATAAATTTTTCATTGTAACGGAAATATAAGTGGTACACTACGTATTTTTATGTAATTAGTGAAAATTTTATTTTTTAAATTATTAACTTCTTAAGGCACAAATCTCACCATTTGTATAGTAACACAATATGTATCATCTGTATCGATCACACTGAAAATTCTCACCATTTGGGATAACGTACTATAAAAGTTGTGAGGTAATGGAGTGTACGCGGTCTGCATAGTACACTTTGTCTGCTATCTACCCTATTTTAGGAAAATGTAAGGAAGTAGGATTCTCTCTCCTCTTATTTTCATTCATTTCTCTTCCCTCCTCTCACATATTATTTTTTGTCTTATTGTGAGGTGGTTAAACCGTAATTGTTCAAATAGAAGGGAAGAGAAAGTAAGAAAGATTATGAAGGGATAAAATCATCCTCCAAATGGAAATCAGATTCTCGAGTGCAAGAAGACTGACACATTATTATAATAATTAAGAGATATTTTAAATTACTTTAATTTATAGGAATAGAATTCGAACTCGATTCAGATACGTAAGCAAGTGAACAAACCAAATGTGGAGCTTGGAAAGTTTACAGGGAGAGCTAATTTTCGTTTTATGTTCGAGGAAGGCTAATATTACCAAAAAAGGTCGGGTTAGTTATGAATTGGACAACTTCCGCTTATGAAGCCACATGATGCTCTTTTCTAAATTCCAAAATTTGCCCTAGGCTACAGCCACGTCAGCCTTAGGAAACAGACTTTATCTTGACTAATTGATCTAATTCTTATGGGTTATATAATGAAATATAATTATCCCTTGATTTCTTCCATCTGAATCCTTCAATCATGTTTGTTCAAATAAAAATCGAACGGCCAGGAATTAGTTCCATACTCACCTTCACATTCTCCTATTCATCTTCTTCCATGTTAACTTTCTTTTGCTCATCTTCTTCCATGTTAACTTTCTTTTGTTCATCTTCTTTCCTCTCCGTCATCTCTTACTCTCTTCAGCTCCCTAATTGAAGGATCTGAAGTATACATATGGAAGGGATTCGGAGAGAATCTCAGTCCTCATTAATACACGTAGTCTAAAGACAAACTTGAAAAGATATTTTTTATATATAAATTTGTCTTTTATATATAAATTTGTCTTTGCTTTTGCTAAAAAGATTCTAAACACCTTGCTTGAAACTTTTGCATTTGATTTACAACTTGATTTCTCTTTAATGGCAAAGTGAGTTCAAGCCATATCACAGGCATCTTGTTGCAGTTGTATCCATATATCAACCAAAAGTGAATCACAATGTTAGGGAAATGTTCATTGAACCAAAAGAGATTTTGACCGTCTTTATACAATGATGTCAAATAAAAATTTTAAATTTCATTTTTATAGCTGATGTTGCAAAATAAAATTTTGTAAACTATCATATTTTAACAAAGATGTCAAATTAAAATGCTTTTTAGTTATTTATAATATTAATTGGCCCATAATTTAATAATAAATTAAACAATAAATAAAGAAATATGTGAGCCCATCATCAAAAAAAAAAACAACAACAACAAAGGGAAAATTTTGACGCTGCCTTCAAATTTGGCAGCAAAGTGGAGAATCTCAATATGTATAGGATTTTGGCGTCTCCTTTGGAATCAGAAAAACACCTTCTTTTTTTAGTCAAAACAATCCACGTAGGATTTTTTACATCTCCTTTTTTTTTGGGGAAATAGGCAATATATTACCAAGGCACAGAAGCCAGAAAACAACAAGGAAGCCTACACAGAGGCAAGCTAACAACAATACAACCAGAAGCATAGAAAAAGAAGTACATAAACGACACCGCATTTCATGCTAAAAGCGTCACTTCTCATCCCACAAAAGACACCAAATAAACTAGTGGGGGCAGGGTAGCCCATCATTAATAAGGACCATTACAAGGGAGGATGGGGGTCGATTGACCCAGACAAAATCACATACCTCCCTACTTTGCCGCTTAGCCAGAAGGTCAGCAGCCACGTTGGCTGATCTTGGAACCCAAGACCAGCGACAGTCATGAAAAGAATCCCCCAACCTTCGACATTTTGCTAAGATTGGAAAAGCTTCCCACCTGCCCAGAAAATCCGCATTTCGAAGACACGAAATTGACTCCAGAGAATCGCTTTCCACCAGGATCTGCTTCCAACCCATCGACCTACCAAATTCACATCCGAGTAATATTGCTGAGGCTTCAGCCACAGCCACAGAGGAAGAAACAACGGCATACCTCACAGCTGCCACAAACCCCCCTGACTCATTCCGAACCACCACTCCCACGAAGCCCGTCCCCTCCCTACTCGACCAACTTGCATCAACATTAATTTTCACAAAACCAGGGCAAGGAGGCGCCCAAAGACAGCGAGTATCCGAGTCGGCAGCAGAAGATGGGACACTTAACACTGAAGCCCGGCGGACACTCATGGAAGCCTCCATCAATCGATTTATCAAAGCAATTACCTTGTCGGGAGAGATAGGATCATGGTTGAAGATAAAGTTGCATCTAGAGATCCAAACATACCAACACAAAATAGCAATAAAAGATAGCAACCTGATCCTCGCCGTTCTATCATCCCGCCGAGAGTTGTATATGTCCTCCACCCAACCGGCCCAAGAAATAACATTATCCCTCCTAATGCCCGAAGTCATAGAACCGGCTTGCCAAATTGCATTCACCCAAGGGCACAAAAGGAATAAATGTTCAGTTGACTCCTCCGCCAAATTGCACAAAGGACAAATGGAAGAGACGGAACAACGTCTTCTAAATAAATTTTTGTTATGTTTTTGTTAGAGTGCTTATTTTGATATGTTTTTGTTAGAGTGCTTCTATTAACACCCCACAATCTTCTAAACACAATCCACCTTTAGAATTATTCTTTAAAATTTTATTTTTAGCCCTTTTTAAAATAGTTAAGAAATGAAAAACTTACAAACACCCTATCTTAGCTACTCTCACCCTCGCCACTTTCCTTGTCGATATTCCCACCTTCTTACTTCCGCCAATGTCCTCCAGGACATGGAATACCAAAAAATTGCATTTTTCAATGTCTAAATCAGCGTAATCAGTAATACCTACTTTGAATCCAACAAGGTTCTTCACTTTGCGAGAGTCGGGAGAACGTCTATCGCACATAGTAGTCTTACTCCTTTCTTCTACAACAAAGTTTGCCCTCACATTTTCCAAATTTGTCAGGGCATCAAAGGAATACCAACTTTGATGATTGTGAAAAATTTGGAAAAATGCAACTTGCAAAGAAGCAATCATTCTGTAGTCAACTAGGAATTGACTTTTTATTAGAATAATAGCTAGGTTAATTGTAAGTCGCCATATGTTTGTGTATATTCAACACTATTTTCTTGCTTACTTGAGATCATTTTGTTAATGGAGGTGCCATGATGGGTGGCTGCCGAGAAGGAATAAGGCGATGATGGTGGTGCTGGTTTCCAAGAAAAACATGAGAGAAAATATACTTCTTGTACGTACTACTTTCAAATAGCAACCAATATTTCCAAGAAAAAATAGTACTAAACTTCAAAGGGTTTTCAATACTTTTTTTTGAAGAAGAAGAAGAATTAAGAAGTTGGCACCAATATCCTCGATTTTTCCTTGTAATACCAATGAGCATTCTTATTATTGATGTTGTCACCATAAAGCAATTCAATATAGTACTAATGACACGTTTACGTAAAGGTAATAGTAATCAAAGAGCATAATTGAATTCCGATTATGAGATATTTCAGTGTTTATTGAATATTGAGAATCCTAAAGTTGATGGGATCCATGCGAATTTTGAAATCCAACTTCAAAGTTAGAGGAATAGGATTCATGTCTGCTTGTTTGTATTTTGTTTTCATCATATATTTTGAATTGTTAATAACTTAATCACAGTTTTAACAGTAATTTGAGAAATTTTATACTTAATAATTCTTAAGAATTTTTTGAGCAAAAAAAGAAATGAAAAATAAGTTGACCAAGGTTTGTTTATATCTAAAGAACATGATCAAGTTTCTTTTAATCATAATTTAGCATGACCAAGTTGAATTCGAGTAGTTGATCTTCATCATTTGTTCGATGTTAACTTATGAGAAGATATTATCTGTATAATTTCACTTTTTGATTTGTTCTTTAGATATTATCATACGTTACTAACATAACAAATTAGCAAATGGCCATTTACCACAGTGGTGGAAAAGTGTTGTGCATTTGCATGACGGCGTGAGTTCTAACCTCATCAATGACTAATTTAACATTTAACTTACTAACGCTATCGTTTCAGTAAAAAAAAAACATAACAAATTAAAAATAAGTGGATAACTAGGTATTCTATCACCCGGTAGCTTATCTCATGCATGAATAATCAAATATCATTCCCATTCATGAATTTTTTTCATTTCAAGTACCTCAACATGTCTAGTGACGGAACTAAAATTTTAGCTCACAAGAGGCCTAAAAGTCTCACTTGAAAATGCTCTCCTGATATAAAAAAAAAAAAATAGTGTATGTCATTTGGGTTTGGGACCTAAAATCTCACCTTAAAAATAACGCTCTCTTAAGTTACCAACCACCGTCATTTAGCTTTGGCGTGACGGCATTTTTGTCCTCTTCTTTCTCAACTCAACTTCCACGTCGATTATCATGACTCAGACTAAAAATTTAAAAAAAAAAAAAAAATCCTTTTTAGATGCGAGCGGAAGAAGGAAGGAAGACAAAAGAAGGGAATAAAGAAAAGAAAAAAGCAAAAGTAATAGTTTTTTATGAAAGTGAAAAAAAAGTACCACTTTTAAAATACTTCAAGGAATAAAACTAAAAAAAAAGCAAAAGAAAGAGTAGTACTTTTAAAAGACTTCAAAGAATAAAATAAAAGGATAATAAAAATCAAAAATTAATTCTCCCTCATAATTCCTCTCTCTTTTGATCACCGAGTCCCTCAAAACCGACATTAACATCAATTAATTACATATGAGTCACCAATTTTAAATCAAACCCATTAAAAGAAATAAGAAAAAAAAAATCTAGTTGAGAGCACAACTCTAGTTTTTACATGAAAAAATGTCACGTTAGATCGGAATCATTTTGGTCTTTTTATGGCTCGGACATGTCATTGTTTGGTTACGTGGACGATCGCATCAAATGTGATGGCATACATGTAAATTCAGATTAGTGTTAGGACATTTTTGTACATTTCTGCCGCGAACAGCTAAAGCATAAACCTAAAGAAGGCGGAAGGCGGAGGAGGGGATAACGCAACGGCCAACGCACAGCGATGGCTTTCTCGACACTCCCCGTCTTCACTCTCTCACCTCCTTCCCATGTAACTCTCTCTCTCTCTAAAATAATTTGGACAAAAATAAAATCCAGTATCCGCGAAATTCCAATTCTTAATGTCTTACTATTTTTTTAAGTTGATTCTTATTTGTTTTCACTGCAGAGGATGCAGCTGAGAGTGGAAAGTTCGACGCTTTCGAGCTGTTCCATGAGGCCGAAGGTTAGAAGTCGTTGCCTTTTCTTACTGTATTTTGTTGGGTTTCTTCTCAATTTTGTTTTCTGTGAAATTATTATTATTTTTTAATTTTTGGCGCAAAACCGAGCGCAGTGGCGTTGTATGATTTATGCAGCCGAAGCCGATTTTACGTAGTGAGATAAAGTTTTGTTATTGTTGCTTTGACTGAAACATTTTGCAGGTGATTTCCCGGATGCAGAAAGATGGCAGAGGTCGCAGAGTGTGGCGGCGAAGAAAACTGGTACAAAAGAGAAAACCCAATTAAATTTTCCTTGTTAATGCTTAAATAGTATAAAATTTGTTGAGTTTGATGGTTGGGAATTGTATTTCATTGAGCACTAAAAGAAATGGTGGACAAAAGAAAGAAAAAGATTGCGTGTGGGACTCGTTGATATCGAGGATTGCAATTTGGATCGGATAGTTACTAGATTCGATGTATGTAGAATGAAGAAATGGATGTCAACTTTCAAATTTTGATGTTTACGTTTTCTTCGTGACTGATCAATCTTCTAGCTTCGACGTAAGACAAAATTGGGAAGTTGGCATCGATTTATTGCTTAAGCATACGTTGAATGTACTGAGTTATCCAATCCAATCTTATACACCAAACGAGACCTCATTAATGGTTTTTAAAACTCTTAGCAAGCTTTAAGCAATCCAATTTTGGAGGTAGAACTAATTCACGGCGAAGAATAACTATAAGTTCCGGTGGTATTACGAGGAGCAGGAATTTAGAGTTTTCACGTGTCTAAATTTAAATGTTCATGTAAGTGAATGCTTATCAAAAGGATATGGCTTGAAATTTAGTCTAAACTCATGTTCATGATTCTGTAATTTGGTTTCGGTGTATTTAATCCGATAATAAAATGTGTGACGATTCTGTGATATTGTAGAAACAACCCATTACTCATTATCTATTGAGAATTTGAGCTAGCTCCCATGGCGAGTTCAAGTGTATGGAAATGGATTTGGTTGTTTATCTGCAAATTTGGCATTTTCCAGCTGATTTTCTATGAGTCGTGTAACAAGATCCGTCGTAGGCATGCAGTCTTTATGTTGTTTTGGATCCTTATCATTATCCTTTTTGTTGGTGTTGATTAGTGACGTGAAAGTGTTTGCGAATTTTTCGTTGTTTAGACAAAGAAGGATGACATGCTGGGATACAAGATGGAGAGAGTACCATTCCTCGAGGAGCAGGTTCGGAAGGTGAAAGACGGAGGACAGCTCTTGGGAATGGACATTGAGAGACTACTGCTATCGGAAGATAACCGGTTTGATTTTGTCAATGACGTAGCGGCCGAGGCCATTGAGTATGTGGAGAACAACAGAGACGAATACGGGGGCAAGAAGAAAGCCATCCTTCAAGTGATAAGCAACCGAGTGAACGATGCTGGGTTTTTTAGACCAGAGGCATATGAAGAATCCGACCCCTTCAAGCCAGGGCCTTCGTATTTGAAAGAAGAATTTACTTAAAAGTGGATTAGTGGATTAGATACACCATATTTTAAGAGATATTATGCTTACTGAGAATATTTTAGAATATCATATTTTATCGAACTGATGTTCTTTGTAGTATATATGATGGATGACTATATATTATTTATGAACATGCTTTTACACACTTCTTTGTAGTATATATGATGGATGATTATATGCTATGAAGATGTTTTTAAGATATATGTACCTATGTTTGGAAAAACTACGTTCAATGATTTTGTGCGTATCTAGTGGTCATTGTTCTGCCTACGGGAGAGGGAGATATATGGCTGAGGGAGACATATAGCTGGCAGGAGATATATGTAGATGGCTTCGGGCCAAGAGATATGCGTACTGGCTTCGGGCCGAATGATACTGATGCCACTAGTTAGTATACTATATACGAGATATGTTTCATGAAAGGTTTTATGGCATGCTAGGGTTTTCAGAAAACCTATTACATATTATTCTATTGATGTTTTTATAAACTTTGGGAGTTAGTATGTTGAATAACCGTTGAGTGGTCCGGAATCGTATCTTGGTTGGATTTCGTTGAGTGGTCCGAAATCCCGTTTGGTATTATGGTTCCGTTGAGAGGTCCGGAACCCATTCGAGTTTGGATTGAGATAGCTATTGAGATGTAGGCTTCGGCCGAACTATGTTGCTCTAGCCCTACTTTTCATTGTGTTGTATGAGTTTATGATTGTGAGCTTTTGTGATTTGTTTCAGACGAACCGTTGGATGTCTAGGTGACTTCTTCGAAGGTTTTAGTGACTTGACTCTGATTTCATAAATATGATTTTATATTTGACGTTTATAAATCAAATCGATGGTTGGTTTTTAATAGTATCATATACGTAGAATTATTGTCACTCACACGAGCTTCGCGGCTTATCCGGGTTGTTGTTTTCCCGGTGCACCATTCCCATGGTGTAGGGGCGATTGTGCATGTTTTAGTAGATACGAGGAGCTTTGGGGTAGCAGACAAAGTTCAGAGAGGTTGGAGTGTTAGGTTACCCCTATACTTTATCTTAATCCGTTGTGATTATTGTTGTTTTCAGTTCAGTATTTCAGTTTGTACTTCCTGGCATCCTTTACAATCTACCGTCACGTGTCGATTTCAGAGGTATCTCGGGATCGGGGTGTGACATGTGAAATCCTGTTCCTGAATTTTACTGTTATAATCTACATATTTGTATTGTAGAGATTTTATATTATTTTTTTTTGAGAAATTATATTAATTAAATTAGATTTAGATTTTAATGAAATTAGTTTATGAATTAAGTAAATCCCCACTAGTTGGGAATGAGAACCCATCAGTTAATGGGTTATATGGTGAAGCGGACCAAACCCAATTAAAAAAAAAAGGGGGGGCAGCAACACAAAAAAAAAAAGGAGAAAGAAGGCATAGAAATGAAAGATCCCCAATTCTGAATGAAAAACCCTAGTCCTAACGCCAATTCTTCAAATTGGACCCTCCATTTTTCGTAATTCTTCGGATCTTCCTTCCCGCACTATTCTTTGCTGGAGGCTGAGCTCAGCTCCGACTTCCTCCATTGTTCGTCCACCGAGAGCAGCCCCTCAGCTGCTGACTTGAAGGACATTCTCGGATTAGGTAACTTTCCTAATAAAAACAAAAATCCTTTGTTGCTGCAAGCCTACTACAATGTATGACTCGTATTAAAATTGTTGTTTGTTTTCAATTTATTGTTTTGTGTTGATTTTGGATTTCCATTGTGGGTTTTGCCTTGTTTAGATAATTTAAATTGATTCATGTTTTGAATATCGATTTTGGTTTTGGGCTTTCGAGCTCGTCTGCTTTTACTCTTTAGATTATATGTTGAAGCAATGTCTGAATTGCGGTTGTGTAGAGTGCTCTTTTCCTCCATTAGTGCTTATTAATTGTGTTGGAATGGAAAATATTTGATTAGTTGTACAATTCGGAGTCAAATGAAATGTTAAATGCCAGGACTTAAACCCCATTCTATGCTTACCTTTAGGTACACCCTGTCAGGAAATACATTGGTTATTTGTCAAAGGATAAAAGAACCAAGCTCCGAAAAATCTACATCTTTCATATAGAGATGAGAGATTTCTGGCATGCGTCTGAACTTTGAGCATATTATTGTCATAATTATGCCTTGTTTGCTTAAACATGTATTTTGATGATAGATAAGGTATATCTTTATGTTGAGAATCTATTTGTTAGTGAGTATTTGGAGAAGGGTAACAACAAAATCACGAGAGCAGTGGATTCTCGGAGATGTTGTACTAGTACCGTGGAGGCCTTGTCATTATTTATATGCCATTTTTTAAACTCTGTTTCAATGTACATATGATACTTGTCACGTAGAATTATTGATGAAATCTCGTTGTTTGACTATAGTGTGATAAGGACCGCCACTTGATTCATCTTATGAATCGACAATCCACCTGTTGGATCGTCAACAAACTTAAATATGATATAGTACGTAATATCTGAGGACATTAGAAACTTACAGATTGGGAATCCGACGTACAGATCTTCTCGAATTGGATTTGTAAGTTCGTAAAATAAAACGTCAAACGCCACTTAAAGTTGTGATTGGCAGAGATCCAACCGTTGGATCGTAGTGAGATTTTAGTATGTTATTCTAAAAATATTATGTGGACCTTGGGAAGTTACGGATTGGAAATCGGATAGGTGGATCTCCGGTTTAAATTTCTAGGGTTGTGGACCCTACTGTTGAGCGAGAATTGACTTTTGGTCAACATGTCTCGAAACGTTCTGAATACTAAAATTAGTACTACGAGAAACTAAGTGAAGTCTAGTAGATCTACATTGGTTAGAGAATGACTTGAATTTATATGATATGATTATCACCCTAATTTCTTATATTTATATCATTTGTGAATATGTCTTAGTCTAAATGTGATTTCTATTGAAATGAGATATTTATATATTAGCCATAGACTTATGTTTATTAAACATGATTTGGCATATGTACTGATGATGATTGTGATATATATGTGTTTAGTTAACTTTTTAATAATGTGAATAATAAGTAAGATAAATGTTATGACTATGTGACCCTAGAATTATATTAGAAGTATTCTATAGAACTTATATACTTGTGTGACACATTAGTTGGTGGCCATGAGAAGCTGAGGATATAGGTGACTACATTGTAACTCATAGGGGTTGAGGTGTTGATAATTTGTATGTTGAATTTACTGCATCATGTAGCAGTTGTACATGGATGGTCCTGCTTGGTATATCCGCATTGGGGGACCATACGTATTCTAGGAGTGATCATGCTTGGTATATCCGCATTGGGTGATCACTACCTACCTGATTATCTTGACTTTGCTTGGTTAATCCGCATTGGGGTGGTCACAAGTGGTCCTGCTTGGTTAATCCGCATTGAGGGACCATACTATATATGGATCGTGTTTGGTTAATCCGCGTTGGGCGATCCTTATGGCCATGTATGCTTAGGAGTGGCTCTACTTGGTTAATCCGCTTTGGGGGCCCACTTCCTGTTTGGTTACTTAAATAGCCTTAGCTTAACTGCATCACTCTAGCCTTAGTCTTTATATATTTGTGGCAATGGTTTCGAGATCTTGTGAATTGAGTTAGAAAAGCTGTTGGACGTCTAGGTAACTGTTTCAGGATTTTCTACGATTCGATTATGATTTCATATGGTATGAAATTAGAAGATATGAGTTGTGCTTCATCTTCTCTTAAATATGATGTATGTTGTGAGTTGTGATATCATGATGAGACATAATGATTTATATGTTGGTTGGAAGAGAAATTGTGATTCCATGGGGATTTGTTATGTAACCTGAATCCAGGAATTTCATGTTGTTGGGTTATAATAAATGATTAAGGAATGCTATGCTTTTCTACTTGAACTTAGTGGGGTAAACATTTGATTTTGTGAATGATGAACTACGAATGGCTTGATCCCTGTTTAGGGTACGTAGGCAGTTTAACGAGGAGGTTAGATGCAGCCATGAAGCGTACGAAAATTATTACGCAGTTGGATCTTGAGTTATGCATTGTCCATATCCCGGAGGCGGGGTATGTGAGTTATACGGGGTATTTGGTAATGTCACGTGTCGATCCTGGATGTATGTCGGGATCGGGGCGTGACAAGGGTTTTTGAAGTATAGCTTTAAGCTTCAACCTTATTTCAAGGTGCCTGATGATAGGAAGAAGGTTGCTACTGGTGTGTGGGTGTTGTTTTTGTAGCTTATTTGCAAACCACCGGTTATGCCGTTTACCAACCGAACCAGCCAATAATTTTGACTGAACCGATTTTTGGCAACCGCAAGAAGACGGTTGGCTAGGGGTAACTGATTTTCGGTAATTATGTATATGTGGCTGGCAAGTGGCATAAGAAATTTGGCACGGTTTGCCAACCGAACCCAGCCCAGACGTAAAGTCATAACTTTTTAAAGTCAAAAGTCATATTTGACTCAATTCCCTCTTCAATACGCTGGAAATTTAGATTTAAAAGTCATACTTGACTTTGCTTATGGCTAAAATTTGATCCCTCTTCAATACGCTGGAAATTTAGATTTAAAAGTCATACTTGACTTTGCTTATGGCTAAAATTGGATCCTTCTTCAATACGCTGGAAATTTAGATTTAAAAGTCATACTTGACTTTGCTTATGGCTAAAATTTGATCCCTCTTCAATACGCTGGAAAATTTAGATTTAAAAGACTTGACTTTGCTTATGGCTTAAATTTGATCCCTCTTCAGTACGCTATGGCTAAAATTTGATCCCTCTTCAATACGCTGGAAAATTTAGATTTAAAAGACTTGACTTTGCTTATGGCTAAAATTTGATCCCTCTTCAATACGCTGGAAAATTTAAAAGACTTGACTTTGCTTATGGCTAAAATTTGATCCCTCTTCAATACGCTGGAAAATTTAGATTTAAAAGACTTGACTTTGCTTATGGCTAAAATTTGATCCCTCTTCAATACGTTGGAAATTTAGATTTAAAAGTCATACTTGACTTTGCTTATGACTAAAATTTGATCCCTCTTCGGTACGCTGGAAATTTAGATTTAAAAGTCATGCTTGACTTTGCTTATGGCTAAAATTTGATCCCTCTTCAATACACTGGAAATTTAGAGAGTCCAATCTAAAAGCCAAATGAATACGTTAATGACACGTTTACTAATTCATAATTAGAATACAGAGAATTGAATTGAGGAGAAATTAAATTGAGGAGTTGAATTGAGGAGGAATCAGAATCAGATTCTTATAGAAGTTGTTTACTAAACTTTCTGGAATTGGAATATGAATGATGTTGACTCCATACAAGTTGTTTACCAAACACCCCTGAGTCGGTATTAAAACTAGTTTAATTACTAACTTCATTTATGGGCTAGTTAATAAATTTTAATTTCCAAAACAACATACAGGTAGACCTAATTTTATATATAAATATTTATAAATAAATAAGTTGGTAAATAAATAAACAAGATAAAGAATAGAAAGAAAAAAAAAATCCAGGCCATCACCATGAACGAGAACAAACAATTACATATTTTTCCATCATGAATAGGTGGCTGAGGTGTAGGAGTGATAAAGGTGGCCGCGGTGGTCAGGGAGATGTAGGAGTTTAAAAATTCAAGTGTGGGTGTAATTGGCAAAGGGTCTTCATT
The DNA here is from genome assembly GCA_036320875.1 of Cotoneaster glaucophyllus. Classification (NCBI taxonomy): domain Eukaryota; kingdom Viridiplantae; phylum Streptophyta; class Magnoliopsida; order Rosales; family Rosaceae; genus Cotoneaster; species Cotoneaster glaucophyllus. Next base: position 28,555,918 of record CM070062.1, read on the forward strand.
CTGGATTTCCCACATCTTCTGGAATTAGATTATCACATATATTAGAGAGTTGAATTCCTCCTAAATAAGGAATTCAATTTCAAAATTCATATGGTCCCACCACCTTTTTAGCCCTATTGGGAAGTTGTTCGTGAGTTCTCAGAAACAAAATCGTGAAAGCGTGGCCCAAAACAAATAATATCGTGCTACGGCAGAGCCGATCTAAGATGTGACATTTTATTTATTCCTTATTAATTAGTAAACACAAGAACAGAATTCAATTCCTCTTTTTAATTCTAATTACAATTACGTAAACAATTATCTTTTTTATTGGAGATGACCCAAGTCCAAACCTTATGTCACAGTTGAAATACTATACCGTGGAAGGATGAACATTTCATGCTCTCTTTTCTTTTTCAAAACTTGGTTAATTGAAAAAAAAAAAAAACATTTTTCTTGAAACAAATAACATTCTCTGATATGGTGAAGGTAGTTGAAAGTGCACCCTAAAACTAATTACAATATAGAGAGTAATCCAACGTCTTAAGACATGTAAAATCCGGACGTGAGATTCACGATTTCAACATTAGCATCATTACCCCACTTATTTCTGCCCATTTAAACAAGCTGCAATAACTACGACAGTGATGCAAGTGAATTTGTCAAAGTCATGGTCGTGCCTATAAATAGTTAGCGTACGCTGCCCGTAATTGAGAACTTAGACAACCGCGATATATACACTTTGCAGTACTGTGTGCATTACATTAGTGTATAGCGATGGAGGGAAGAGGCCTCAAACTTTTATATGCATTCATGCTCCTTGTACTAGTCCCCCATGTCATCGTTCCTTCCTTGTCCCTTGGATTCGATAATTCTGGACATGGCCATGGAGATGCTGAGGTGGCGATGAGGTGCACAGAGAAGGAAAGGGAAGCACTCCTAGCATTCAAGCAAGGCTTCATCATGGATGAGGACAGCCAAGTAGCGTTTTCTTCGTGGGGAACAGATGCTGCAAAACAAGATTGCTGCAGATGGAAAGGAGTCGCCTGTGACAACCGAACAGGCCATGTTGTGAAACTTGATTTTGGTGAGGAATTCCAATCGAAAGTAAATGAATTTCAACCATTGAGAGGTAAAATTAGCTCTCAATTGATTGAGTTGCAGCATTTGGAATACTTGGACCTCAGTTGGAATGACTTCAATGGGAGCCAAATTCCAGAGTTCATTGGTTCTCTCAGCAACTTAAGGTACCTCGATCTCTCTTATTCTGATTTTGGTGGCCAAATTCCAAACCAACTTGGAAACCTTACGCAGTTGCGATATCTGGATCTCACTTCTAATGACTTCAAAGTGAAAAACCTCAATTGGCTCACTCATCTTTCTTCTTTAATGCACTTGAACATCTCTTATGTCAATCTCAGTAATATTTTTGACTGGCCAAGAACTTTGAATAACCTCCCAAAACTAGTGCACTTGACATTAACAGATTGTGATCTTCAACCATTGAGAGGTAAAATTAGCTCTCAATTGATTGAGTTGCAGCATTTGGAATACTTGGACCTCAGTTGGAATGACTTCAATGGGAGCCAAATCCCAGAGTTCATTGGTTCTCTCAGCAATTTAAGGTACCTCGATCTCTCTTATTCTGTTTTTGGTGGTCAAATTCCAAACCAACTTGGAAACCTTACGCACTTGCGATATCTCGATCTCACTTATAATGACTTCAAAGTGAAAAACCTCAATTGGCTCACTCATCTTTCTTCTTTAATGCACTTGAACATCTCTTATGTCAATCTCAGTAATATTTGTGACTGGCCAAGAACTGTGAATAGCCTCCCAAAACTAGTGGACTTGACATTAACAGAATGTGATCTTCCTTCTCCAATTCCTTCGTCTCTTACTTCTCACCCAAATTCTTCAAAATCTCTTGCTAGTGTTCAACTCTATTTCAACCATTTCACAAATTCTTCTTCAATATTCGAGTGGCTGTTCAACTACAATACCAGTCTTGTTCTTCTTGACCTCTCTTGTAACGATTTAAGTGATTTCATTCCCCATGCTTTCAGCCGCATGACTTCTCTTACTTATCTTGACCTTTCTTACAATCGCTTAAGCGGAAGAATACCCGGAAATATTGGGCAAATGTCAAAACTGGAGAGGATCGATGTTCGGAGGAATTCTTTGAAAGGGGTGGTTTCGAAAACCCATTTCTCAAAACTCTCTAAATTAAGGTACTTGGATTTATCTTCCAACTCACTAGTTTTGAACTTGAGTTCGGACTGGGTTCCACCTTTCCAATCGGAAGTCATAATATTGAGATCTTGCAAAATGGGCTCGAGTTTCCCAAAATGGCTTCAAACTCAGAAGAATCTTTCGGAGCTTGATATTTCAGATAATGGAATTTCAGATATCATTCCAAGTTGGTTTTGGGGGCTATGTCGTAAAGTATTTTTTCTGGATCTCTCCAACAACCAAATTAGAGGAGCATTTGCAAATTTGACATTGGAGTTTGCATATTACCCTGTTCTAAATTTGAGTTTTAACAAATTGGAAGGTCCCATTCCGCCACTTCTTTCAAAGACGTGGTCCCTTGATCTTACCAATAATAATTTATCAGGGTCAATTTCTTCCTTATGCGCAGTCACTGCGAGGAATCTAAACTTTCTTGGTCTCTCAAGAAACCATTTATCTGGAGAACTTCCAGATTCCTGGGCACATTTCAATACTCTAGTCGTTCTTGATTTGAGTAATAATGTTTTTTCTGGAGAAATTCCTACCACAATGGGATCACTGTTTGGCATGAAAATAATGAAACTCAACAACAATGGATTCGTGGGAGAATTGCCTTCCTCCTTGAAGAATTGCACAGAGCTAAGAGTTCTTGATGTGGGAGACAATAAATTGTCAGGATTGGTACCTGATTGGTTAGGGGTTAGCCTTTCAAATTTGGCTATCCTTATCCTTCGATCTAATCACTTCAACGGAACCATGCCGTCACAACTATGTCATCTAACACGCATTCAACTTTTGGATTTCTCTATGAATGACATCTCTGGAACTATCCTCAAATGCTTCTACAATTTTACTACTTTGGCTAAAAAGGGACATTCAACCTCAACCATCTCTGGCTCATCTACAGCCATGACTGTAGAATATAGAACCTCAATATCCGGCGGACAAACTTATGAGGATGAAGCATCCTTAATATGGAAAGGGAAACTGTCCGTATACAAAAGTACTTTGGGACTTCTAATGTGTGTTGATCTTTCAAGCAATAGACTAACCGGAGAGATCCCTCGTGAAATAACTGAGCTTGTTGGATTGGTTTCTTTAAATCTGTCGAGAAACCATTTAACAGGGCAAATAACTCCAGAGATTGGAAGATTGCAATCGTTAGATTCTCTTGATCTATCAAGAAACCAAATATATGGTAAAATTCCAACAAGCGTATTTCAGATACATGGTCTTGGTGTGTTGGACTTGTCATACAACAACTTGTCTGGCAAAATTCCAATTGGTTCTCTACTCCAAACCTTTGAGCCTTCTGCTTATGCAGGAAATCCTCAACTTTGTGGACTTCAACTTCAAAAGATATGCCCTGAAGATGAAAAAAGTCCGAAGCAAACTGTCATTGTGAATAAAGAAGATGAGGATGGACTTATAACGCAAGGATTTTACATCAGTATGGCAATCGGGTTTGTTGTTGGATTTTGGGCCTTTTGTGGCACATTGATATTCAACAAGTCATGGAGATATGCATACTTCAAGTTCTTAAATGTTGTAAACGATTGGGTTTACGTAAGGGTGGAGTTGATCAAACGACAGAGAATGCTTTGATATAGGCAGGGTAAGTACAATCACACATGCATCACACATAGAGACCTACAACATCATTTTCTCATTTCTGTCATGATTAAAATTTTTTCCAGTGAAATTTTGTCTTTAATCACTCCTAATGACTAATGTTGTTTTACCTGCATTTTTTTAGATCATGCATATCTTTGTGACACTCCTGCATCTGCCATCCAGTTGGAGACGGAGATTGGTGACTGCACGTTTAAAGTTATGATGGACAACTACTAGTGTAAAATGCCTATGTAATAAGAGAGCATTGATCGAAACAAAATAATTTGTACTTGATTTTGTGGCCTTGTATGCGCTGTGTCGTTATTTGGTTTGTGATTTTGTGGCCTTGTATGCGCTGTGTTGTTATCTGGTTTGTCTATGAGGACCGGGTTAAGACCATGTACTGTTATTTGTATGAACTTTTTTTTAATTGTTATTTGTAGGACGTGGTATTCTATGAAATATTTTCTTTGACATTAATTTTTGTATCAATGTCGACACTTGCGTAGGATATTTTGAAAAAAAAAAAACAAAAAAGTAAATACAATGTTCTACAGAAAGCTTATCTAGGATCCAATTTCTTAAAAATTTTCTATGCCGTTTTGTTCCAGGATTGTGTTTTTTACGCAAAAAAACTGTCAAATTTATTGATTAATGTATGCAAGACATAATTTGTCAAATTACCCTTACAACCAAATATTTTATAGAAAACCCATAAAAACTCAAATTGAAGAAAGAAAAAAAAAATCCACGTTACTAGCTCTAACTAATTTTTAGAGTGTGAATTATGCTTGTTCCCTTTTTAAGTTTCTAATGAAAATAAAGTTTTGTCATTTAGTACTATGGTCTACTTATAACAACATGTCCTTAATTTTATGATTTTATTAATGTTAAAACAGTGAATTGACGAAAATGCCCCTTGACGCGATGATTTTGACTTTCGATGATCGTCGTAGCATAATATGTATGAACCATTCTCTTAGCATATTGTCGTAGTACTCGTCCCTATGAACGAGTGGGCATAAGAGGAATCGAAATCGAAATTACAATTAAAATTTTACAAAACTACGAACGAAAAAAAAAACATTTTAGTAATTTCAAGTTTACATGAAATAGTTTTTTATTCTGTCTTTTTGTGGCTTTATTTGGTAAGACAGTGGGCCCACACCCCACTCTCCTCCCTTACCCCCGTGTCTCCCTCTTTTTAACCCTTATTATTTTTTTCTTTTTAAAGAGGCAAAAAAAGCTATCATCTCTCTCTAACTCTCCCGAAGTACCCTCTCTCCTCCCTGACTCCTCCCCTCCTTTGTGAGACGCAGCACCACCACCACCTTCACCTACTCCGGCGAGCATCATAACCCAGAGCACCACCACATCCTTGTTCCTCTCAGGTCGTTCCTCCTGTACACGATAATGTATAATGGACTTTCTAAACACAGAACTAGCGTGTATTGAGCAATAACGTTCTTGAGACTAAAATCTTTCCATCTATTGACTTTAGGACCCCACCTTAAAGTGGTCAACATATGACGTGGCCTGTGGTGAAAGGTCAAAGTGTCAAATGGTAATGTAAAGGGGTCCCACGTTCCTACCCAATCTGTTAATCCAGTTAGAGGTGCAGCTTCTTTCTCTCTTATCCTTCACAGCAACAATTCACCTCCACAACCACCACCACCACCATTCCTCCTAATTCTGAACTTGAACTCGTCCCAACTCACCGATTTAACTCAGTACCAGTAGTCCTACTACTACTGGTGATAAAATGGCTTTGATAAGCCCACAGTTGCAGAGGTTCCTCCTAACCAAATACCACGGCGGCTCATTCAAGAGCGCCTCCGAAAAAAGCAGCCTTAACATAAAAGCTAGAAGCAGAAGCTGCTCCGCCATTGCAATAGACGCGCCGGGTTCTCCCCTGGCCGACGTGGCGGGAATCCGATGGGGTTCGACGAGTCTGCAGGGTGCCCGGGAGGAGATGGAAGATGCCGTCGTTGTCCGGTCCGATGGCCTTGAAGGGTTCTCATTTGCCGCCGTTTTTGACGGCCATGCAGGGTTCAACTCGGTCAAGTTCCTCAGGTTTGACATCACTAACTCCAATTCGTTAAAATTTTAATAAGGGAATTGGACTATGAACATACTAAAATGATACTAAAAAACTTAGCTGAGTCGATGTCTTTGATTTTGCTTCACTTTATTGAGATTAAAAGAGCGAGAGATAAAATGTTTAGACTCGAAGATCATATGTGACATGATATACTTGTCTAAGAAAATTACATAGTCGCGCATTTTGCCAATTTTTGTAGTGACTGATTAAAACTTGTTTTTGTAACAGGGATGAGCTCTACAAGGAGTGTTGTGCGGCTTTGCAGGGCGGGCTGCTACTGCGTGGAGATGACTTCAAGGCCATTAGAGAAGCATTGCAGGAGGCGTTTGAAAAAGTTGACTCCAAATTGTTAAAATGGTAAGTTCGTTTGGACTGTTTGGTAGGAAGCACTTTTGTTTGTAAGCACTTATGTTAGAAGTGTTTTTATTATAAATATGTGGAACTTTGGAGAGAAGCGCTTTTGGTTATTAAAAAACAAAAACACTTTTAGTTATTCCAAAAGTCGTAACAAAGAAGCTCTTGTAAATTCATTTTGGTTTACTTTGCATCAAATGTGTAAACCATGTAGCCTCAAATACGTTTTGTATACACGTATATAATTGGGTTGAAGGTTTAGATGGTGTTTGATTTGTAAAGGCTCGAAAGCAATGGGAGGAAGATGAATCTGGTTCGACAGCTACCCTGATGTTCGTTGGAAATGATACACTGGTCATTTCACATGTTGGTGATTCTTGTGTGGTATGTACCTTGTTTCGGTATTTGTATTTCGTGCAGAACTTCATTTGTCAAAGGCCAGAAAATGATACGAGTGTAGGAATGTAAGGTTGAGTGCGATAGGAAAATGATGAAACAATAAATTAAGGATTGCAGCTTGTATGTAATTTGCTGCATTTATCAGTTGACTGGCTGATGCAGGTTCAATCTTGTTCTGGAAAGGCGGAGGTGCTTACGCATCCTCATAGACCGTACGGGAGCAACAAGGCCTCTCTTCAAGAAATCAAAAGAATCAGAGAAGCAGGTGGATGGGTGTGTTTTTCTATTCTTTGTTTACGATTCTCAATTTTCTTCTGTATAATATGAGGCTTAGAAACTCCTTTTTAATGACATCGATAATTTATAAGTTGAATCTGTTATGACAACTTACGGCGTCTATAGATCAGCAACGGAAGAATATGTGGTGACATTGCTGTCTCTCGTGCTTTTGGTGACATGCGGTTCAAGACAAAGAAAAACGAGTTCAGTCTTTTAACTTTCTGTTCATCCTTCCAAAATATACGGATAAATTATTATCAGCTTTTTTCGTTGATATATAGATGATCGGAATATGCATATACTGATGGTTTTGTGCATTTGGTAATGGAAAGGATGGTGAAGAAAGGAGTTGATGAAGGGAGATGGACAGAAAAATTTGCTTCTCGGTGGGTAATCTTTGTGTTCTTGACGACTAGTTTCATCGATTTGTTTGCTCCTTGTAGTTTAGGACGCTTTTGATCGGTTCATTGCTAGCCAGTATGAAGTAGAACACTTTCATAAGCATTTAGTTTCTGCACTACACTAAACTTTCAAAATAGAGAGTAGCGGAGTAAGTAGCGTAAATTAGATTGCTCTTTCTCTGTATTTTAGAATGTCATTGTGTCTATCTAAGAATACTTTGATTCAAACCCCTTTTATGTTATGCCAATTGCCAGAGTACAATTCAGCGGAGACCTTGTTACTGCATCTCCAGATGTTTTTCAAGTAAATTTCGGGACAGATTCAGAATTTGTTCTGTTAGCATCGGATGGCTTATGGGACTACATAAACAGGTCCGTTGGATTTAACACACTTGGTAGAAAAGCAGATAATTGTCATGTTTTCTCATCAATTTAATCGCTCACGTAAAATTTGGTCACTCGTTCAGCTCAGATGCGGTGACTTTTGTGAGGAATCAGCTTCGAGAACATGGAGATGTGCAGGTTTAACCACTGCCTTCATTTGAATGCATCAATCTGCTTTAACATTGTAATTCAAATGGTGATCCAATGCTTAAATGTACCGCCTTTTATTCCGTCTGTTTTGCAGCTAGCTTGCGATGCGCTTGCTGAAGCTGCTCTGGTAACAAATTACATAGAATATATGTTTCACTCTACACATATTAGTCAGATTTTTTCACTTGGGTTCTTAGTTCTCTAATGAACTGATATTTTCACACATCGAACAGGATCAACGCTCGCAAGATAACATCAGCATTGTCATAGCAGATTTAGGGTATGCGTCCATCTGCTCTGCAATCTGGATTTTCACCTTCCTCTTTAATTTTCAAGATTTTCTGATCTAGTTTTTTTATTCATCCCGCAGGCGGACAGACTGGCAAGGTTTGCCATTTCAACAACAAAATGTTGTATATGAATTCGGCCAAGCTTTTGCTACGGTTGGGATTGTGTCGCTCGGAATTTGGATCTCAACATCTTTGCTTTCGACATGAATCTCCGGATTCCCAAGAATGTATATAACGGAATCATGGAAATCATCAACATAGATCTTCACACGTTTCGTTTGTATAATCTTAACTGTACATGCCTCGCACCTTGATACCTTTGGATGTCTTGAAATTTCAAAATACATGTACAACACGCGATTTAGTCACTATTATTTTAGCATCAAACTAAGGAATTGCCTTTGCCTTATACGTTGCCGTAGGGAGATTTCTTACGTTTGTAACGCTCGAGATGAATACAATGTTCTTGTTTTGTTGGAACGGGAATGCAATCAAAACTCCGTCATTTGGAAGCGAATCGACAGAATCGTGAGATTTGCAAGACCAGTGTAGAGTTTTTAATTATTCATTCAGTATCAAAGCAATGGATAAGTACATATTTTACACTGCTCATACATATATGTAGCCACACACACTTACACACAAACAAGATTTATACAACAATATATATCGATGTAGAAACTCTTTCGGATTGCTATATTAGGTCTGCTTATACGTGATCAAACCTTCGTAGGCGCCTTCTGGGGAGAAAACACTGGTATTATTAAATTATTAATTCATTAGTTACTTGACTAATAATTAAGCCGAAATTAAGGCAGTCTCATGGGTTCTTGCCACTGCCGGGTCTCCTTCTAGGGTCGTGTTTAGGGTTGGGTCCTGCATCGTCGTAGTCGTGCACTGTTGCATCGAGACTCCAAAGCTTCCTCGGATATATTCGGACGCCATTCTTCGTAATCATAATAAAGAATTTGTTAGCAAGAGAAATTAAGCATGATCCGGAAAACTAATCTTAATCGTAACTAATGATGTATTTATGATAAAAACCCTAGAACAAACAGTAGATATTCTACCTTGTGAAGCAAGTGAATGGGATCAATGCCATCCTTGAAGCCTTCATTAACAATGCCTACAACGTGTACTTATGTCAGCTTATTAGGCTAACCCAAAACAGTTACATGCAAATAGAAATGGGACTTAAGGTAAAGCGGACGAGCCCCATATGCACTCAAGTTCAAATCTCCCTCGATGCATTATATCATGCATAAGAAGAGTATATGTGCTCACCTGAAGATAAGGGAAGTATGAGAAGTGCTGAGAGGAAAAGCACTTGCAGAAGAAGAAAGCCATTGATTCTAACAGCCATGGCTTATTTTCTTCTTCTTCCTTTCCTTGTATGATGAATAGTTCAAATGGTGAAGAATCCTGGATGGTTCTTGCGAGGGGAGGTGGGGGAAGAGAGGGTGGGCTTTATGCTAACTGGGAGTCAGAGTTAGGGAGTGAGTGGAAGCATATGCACAATGCGTGTGTGTGTGTGTGTGAGAGAGAGAGAGAGAGAGAGAGAGAGAGAGAGAGAGAGAGATGTTGGTGTTTCAATTGTGTGCACTTCTCCACCGTCCAATTGCAACCGAATGATCAAATGTTGCCCACAACACTGGAGTCAACTGCACTGTTTCCATTTCCTTTCTTTGGTGTCAAGTAAAAGAAAAATATACATTGACGAATGTGGAAACAAAAGCAACAATATTCCTTGGAAGGGCTCAAATTCTAGGAGGACGATTCTTTCCCTTCTTATTTTTGTCTTTTTAATCTTCTTTTTTTGATTTGGACCGTTTAAAAGAAATCTGATAATTTGAAATTGTGTCATATAATAAAATAAATAAAATAAAACTCATTAAATATATAGCATAACTCTAACATCAGATTTCTTTTAAAGGGTTCAAATTGAAGGGAGGGGGAGGGGAAGAGACAATAAGGGGACGAGAGATAATCCATGTCCCAAATTCTAGCTATTTTCTGCCTACTTTTTCGGGGTTTTAACTTTTTATCACTTTTTATTATGTTAATTTGCTTCTCTTTTTTCCTGTCTTTCACGATTTTGTGTCGACATTGATGCATAGTAAGATTAATCGAAGGAACAAGGATCCTCTTCGGATTCTTTTTGTGGGGATTCGAAAATCGATCAATCGTGTCCGTTTATTGTACATCGTGAAGTCAGTTTTTGTTACGTACTATTTAAATTCAATTTTAAATTTTAAATTTTAAATAATTTCTAACTGCATAATGGACGATGAATGAACATAATTGATTGATTCTCTGGATCTCCACAAAGAAAATCCGGAGATGATCCTATTCCTAATCGAAGCTATTTTATTTAGATATGCTCCTCCCATCGTTTCAATGGTTGACACATGTACTTTCCAAGTGCCAATTGTTTCAGTAAAAGTTAATAAACTAAGTAGATTTGTTTGGCTCATGGTCTGCAAAGAAATTGTTCGAATCATGACAAGAGATGAATACTACAAACTCCCTAGACTTAAAGTGTCAAGATTGTAAACTTCAGTGTAGGGCATCATGATCACGTGTCTGAGCTTATCTACTTTCATAATAATATGGGCATCTATACGTGTGTATCATCTGACTCTAGTTAAATTTAACTCTCTAAATGCATAGAATCTCACTCTGTAAAAATATCTAATCGGCTACGTGATTAGGTTGTCTTATTGAAATCTTTCTTCCTTTAAAATACCGAAAAGTATTGGCATCCTTTTCTTTGATAATGTCAATTACGTTTGCTCATCTACAAGTAAATTTCGTAATGGAACTTTGCTTTTTAAATCCCACAATGACACACAATAGCCATCATATTCTATAGGAAATTCAAGCCATATTATGCTCTGTCTCCCTCTCTCCTCTCTCCTCTCTCCCTCATGGACTTCATTTTCCGTGGTACCAAACACCATGAGCGGAAAATGTGGTTTTGGTCCTCAAATTTCTGCTTTCATCGCACTTTCTGGCTGGTCAATGGATGAAGACAAGCAAATATAGAGCTAGAGTGGACTACAGAAGAAAATTAAATGGGAAGAAGTGACCCACTAGTGTGAGAGGGAGAGCACTATGATCATGGTGTGAAGGGAGCAAGTCAACATTCTTGAAGTCAGTATTTGTAATTTCCTCGATACTTCTAATATTTCCATAAAAATATTTGAAAAATCATAGAAAAATATGGAGAGATGAAGTCTAAACTTCACTATATATATAAACTCTTAAATTTTAGCTTAAAATCAACAGATTTAAATGATATTTCCAACATTTTAGTTAAATATTAGAGAAACTCTTATATTTCATCTAAACAAGTGTTTGACATTCCTTAAAGTTTCATTATTTCCATCGAAAGCAGTTGATATCGAAATCCATATCGATATGTCCATCATTATTTCCACAAATTTACATATCGATATTTACACCGATATCGATATTTTAAACATTGCTTGGAGTACCATATATACCAACACCAACATGGTCCAATACTAGTTAATAATCCAACATTAATTTAAGACAACAAAGAAAAGTTTCAATAACTAATCATCTCCCAAGAGAGTTTTTGTTGGTAATGATGGTGTTTGCATGTTGATCCACAAATTAGACTCCGTTCTCGGCAAAGGTTCTAGGTTGTCGGGGGAACAATACCATATTACAAATGATATTCACCATAAGAAAGATTAACGGGTACTCTCATGGTTATATCATAAGCGTGGAAGTTAAAACACATGTTAATTAATCAGCACACGATTGACTTTAAATATTTTCGCAGTAAAATATTTCTGGTGTAAGTAAATTTCTCTCGTTTACCAAAAAAGACTTCCTTGCAACATAAGATTTTAGTCCATACTCCATAGCATGGATGAGAGAGAAGTAGCTAGTCCTCTATCTACAGGGATTTGGTGTCACCAGCTTAAACACAAAGTGGTACATTCTATTCATTTTGGATTGCTTACTGTCATGATGTCATCCTCTCTATGGGATTGAGATTCTCTCCGAATTTCACAGTCTGGCGCCTGTGGACCGAGTAATTCGGAACGTTTAAATTAAATCGTACGGTTTCCATTAGTCAATTTCATTGGCCCACCTCATCCACACACACAACCTCTCTCTCCAACGGCCAGATATATATCTCTCTTTCTCTTGAACTCTGTGCCCTCCAGAGTGAGAGATCCGAAGAAGATCTCAATCCCCCTCTATGCTTCTTTTTTCTTTGGACTAAGAAAACTCATGTCATCTACTCTACCATGAAGAGGATATTGGAATGCACAAGTTTTCTTCATGCGTAATCATTGTTCTACCCTCCGGTTGCACATTAGTTTTTTTTTTCATTTTTCCCTACATACTTTGAAATTAGAAAATTATTCATCCCAATCCAATCCTACGTACCAAACGAGACCTCTCCATTTAATGACATCAAATCCACTTCTTTCGGTTTCGGTTTCGGTTTCATAAGGACTCAGTCATGACTGACCTCACATGGTGTGGCGGGGGGATTACCGATACCACTACCAAAAACGATGTTGAATATGTAAAAGTGGTTGTATTGTATTGCATTGTATTGGTGGCAGTCATATCACAAAAGCTCACACCACATTCTTTGAACCGCCTTCCCAGTTAAAGTTGGAAACCTACCATCATTTTGTCCCTTTGGAAATTTGGATGAATTCATGACACGTTTACTTATTTGGAACTTGGAAAGTACAAGAATTGGGAATGGAATCAACAACTAATCGATCTGATTCTTGACTTTTCAAATGCGTACAGAAAACACAGGAAAACTAATAATCAAAATAATTCTAATTCTCATTTTTTAAGTAAATAATTGTAATGGTCAAAAATAGACGATCTTATCTTCTCTTTTCAGACCAACTTACTAATCACTTTCCATCCAACTCCTACATTTACCCACCAATCAGAAAATCCTAGTTCCAAAATTATCGAACGATTATTACTCCAAAATTACAGAACAATTATTAACACTCCAAAAAAATCATCATGCACTTCCAAAACGTCCGAGCTTAAACAACGCAAAATTTCGACCGAGTCAACATGTCCAGGGTTTTCCAATGCCAAAGTCTTGTAGCCTCAAACAACAAGATAATAATTCAAACAAAGTATATAGCTATGCATAAAATTCTGGAAGATATCCATTTAAAAACAACACATGAACTGAGGCAGATAAACAAATACAATGCCTCTCCCAAACTTCCCAACACAATAATCCTAGCTATGCCATCACAATTCGTGACGTTTAACGGATAACAAACTTCCATAGGCGGACATGACCCCAAAAAAATATGATTACATGTTCCCCAAGCAAAAGAAGAAGAAGAAAAAAAGTTCATCTGTCTTTCAAAACGCGACGTAAGAATGATTTTATGAATGCATATGGTATGGGACATATAGCTAACTTGACCTTCTAACAATGACCAATATGAGAATGAATGATGATGCAACGTAGGATCTGCGTTTCCATGAGTTCATGGTGACACTGAAAACTTCAGCGAACCGGAGGCAGTCTGGATTGCTAGGGAAATACTCTGGAATACGCACTGACTAAGACAGGCAAAAATATGATGAGATGCAAACAAGATAACAGGAGTGGACGAGATTCAGGAATGAAGACCTGCTATGGAGATTTTCAGGAATACGGCACTTGGGTTAGTGATAAGATGCCAGCACCCGAACAAAATTAGGCATTATTCGTCCATTCTGACCCCAATCTCGTTGGAGGAAATCATCAGGGGTGGTGGTATAGGTTAACAAGATCGGCATTCAGAGCCAATTTACCTCAGTGACACAGAAATGAGGCCTTCGTGAATGTCACTTACCCTTCCCTTTTTTGTTAGTTTTCATTGCAGGCCTTAACCCACTTCTGGGACACTCACTACCCGCTCTTCCTCCTTGACAGAACCAGAACCCAAGCCCTCGGGGCTGACGCAATTGTTAGTCACAACTTTTGGAGATGATGCAAAGTTAGTGACAACTTGAAGACTGACAGCTTCAGTTGTCTGAAAATGGCGATGCTTGACACATGCAATCCTATGACCCAACTCAACACCCAAATGCATGCAGGGACTCCAAACAAATAGAATATACCAAATGGCAGTAGCTTCAAACTGAAATGGCACGACTGATGGCCATCTTGGCCCATTCTGCAGATTCTTTAATCAAATTGTCTTCGGAAGACAAGCACTCGTTTAAAAAGTCTCCGCATGATTGAGATTGCTGTATCAAAGAACCAGCATTATTTCCCAGTGTATCTGCTAGATCTCCAAGAACACCGATGGCTGTTTTCATCACCACTTCATCCCTACACGCAAGTAAATTAAAACAAAAAATGTCAGAAAAACAAAACAAAAAATTGTAATTTGTAATAAGAACAGAACATTAGATCAACTCACATGTCTTTCCTCTTGTATAAGCTATCCAAGAACTGCAGGATGTGCGGAGCATAAGATATCAAAACCTGGGTTTTCGGGGAGTTCTTGAAACCCTGGAAAATCCCAGAATATGCCTCCAAGATTCCGTTTCTCAAAGAATTGGTGTACTCTGTCAGTTCATCATCAGAACTTGCTCTGTGGGCAGACATCTCTGCAGCACTCTGAATCATTGGCATGGCGTACATCAAGTACTTATCAAAGTTCTCTCCTATTGCAAGAGCTATATCACCAAAGCAGGAGAATATAGGAGGCTTTACGGATCGGTGCAACTGGTTGCTTGATAGATCCTTGAGAAGCTGGGTCATAATTCCATCACAATAAGGCAGAATCTTATCTTCCACTGCTCGACAAATATCTCCTACAACACCAACCGTGACAGCACAGATTTGGTACTCCTCAAAATTTTGAAGCCCCATTTCGAGATACTTGTAAAACTCAGGCAAGTATTTTGCAAAATCCGGGCCACTTGTATATGCAAGGGCCCCAATGGCAAGCATGGCTTCCTCATGGACAGTAGCACTTCTACAAGCAAATACCCTCAAGAAAAGTCCCATTATCTGATCTGCGTATGGCATGAACACATATTTTGTGGGCTCTGCTGAACCTAGTTTCTGAATAATGACCTGTAAGCACCCACAAAGAAGTCCTTGTAGTTCACTCTGCCTCTCTTTCTCATCAGATGCAAGCTGCTGGCCCTCAAGAGTCTGATGCAGTTCAATCATGATAACAGGAACAAGTTGCAACACCATGGGGGCAGTTTCATCAGTCGAACATCTGACGATTCCATTCAACGCTTCATATGCAGCAGTCCTTAATCGTGATTCCCCAGCATCTGGTCTGTGAGTAACAGTGAGTAGAGCCTGTACAATTTCCTGGAAAAAAGGAGCAATGGGAGATGACGGGGCAAAATCCTCATAACCCTGGGCCAGAAAATAGAGAGCACCGCATGCCTTCTCAGCAACATTTGGAACATCTTTCATGCTCTGAAGAAGAACTGTGATGATCTGTTGGCAGTTTGCTGGGGTAATTATGGGTGTATCCATAGTTGAACCATGAAGGAATTCAAAAATTCTTCCCAATGTCCAGGCAGTAGTGTCCTTCACATGTTTGTTTGGGTCCTTTGTTAAGGCACTGAGCATGAACGTCAAAGCAACATTGACAATAGATGTTAACTTGTTTGGCGAAGGACCCTCCAAGATGGAACCAAACGCATAAGTAGCTGCTTCTCTTTGCCTCCAATCTGGTTTTGTTATGTTCTCTTCGATGAAAGGCATAACAAGTGGAACGATATCATCTCCCACTGTCCGAGCAACCAACCCAAGGCATGTCCCCCCAGCCATAGCAATATTCCAAGCCCCATCTTCCTCCTGATCATCTTCCTGCTTAAGAAGCGTCTCCAAAAGCATAGGGACAAGGGCAGGGATTGCCTGCTTGATAAAGTAGAAGCAAGGAATATCAGAGTCCCCACTAAAATCACCCACATAATCATCCAATATATCGATCTCCTCGTCACAAATCGAACTCCAGAATTCAATGGCTTGAAGAGCAACAGGTTCCTGGTCTTCCCTTACAGCTTTTGCTGTGATGCTAAATATGTCCTGAATGTAAGGGGCTAATTTCTCGTAATAAGATGAAGAAATGGAAACTAAACACTCAAAAGCTGCCTGTCGAATCTTCACTTCAGGGGACAGAGTTGCCTCACAGACAACTCTCATAATATAATCACGCTCCATGTCATTGCTAAAATTGGCCTGAGCAAAACCCAAAGCATTGTACAGTGCTCGGGTAGCAGCAAGCCTAACATCATTGTTCCCTTCGGTTGCGTTCATACCCTGAACTACAGCTGTCAGTATTTTATTCACTTGATCTTGATCCATGACATCAGAAGAGATTTCCTCACACAAATACCCAAGAGTCTCTAAAGTGGCTTGCTTTACATGAGCTGGTAACTGGTGAATATTCGACAATAGTGATCCAATCAGTTCCGGCCACTGTTTCATGGGCAACTCAATGCCCGCAACCTTTGCAATAACTTGAGAGGTAGTTGAACGGGCATCAGCTACAGGGGAAGCGAGGATCTGTAACAAGAACATCTTAATCTGCGCTTTCACAGAAGTTTCCAACGCAAGCCATCTTTGAACAAGCTCCAACTTTCTAGGTTGTTCCTTAGCATCCAGGGCATTCTTAAGTATCAGACCTGCTAATTTTCGGCTTTCAACAGGTTTTTCTTCATTTGCTAGCTCTCTAGAAAGAGACAACAAAAACGATGAAAGATCTTGCTCCTGAAACTGTTTCAAACTCTCTTCAGCATGATTCCGTACCGCTCCATCTATAGATTGAGCATTCAGAAGCACATGGGTAACTTCCATTGATGTATAGTATCTGCAAGTGTAAAATTTTAATTGCTTAGACATATTAGAGAAATACAAGAGCATAGGAGACAAATAAATCATAGCATTTTACAGAAAGCGAAAAACTGTCGAAAATCAGGTTTAGAAAAAGTTAACATCATGCAAGAATAGAAAATTTATTAGGATAGAAAATCTTTTCCGTTTCACCAATTTGGTTTCCAGAAAATCGTCTAACTGAAACTGCAAACCCCTGAATTCTCCCGGAAAACCATTCACCAACGCACTGCAAGGTGTAACGATGCGTATATTTAACAACTGAAACCACTAGGAACTACACACACAAACCTGGCGGGAAACAACATTTTACCGCAACTCAGCAAATTATCAGGATACCAAATTTTAACATAAAAGAAATTTACTACCCATACAATATACCTTAAATTTCTCAAATGCAAGCAACGAAAAACCCTACTCCATCTAATCACCAGAACCCTAGTTGTATGGATAACAACAGCAACAACCAAGTCTTGTCCTACTCCATCTAATCACCAGAATCCTAGAACGTTGAGTGTGTGCCAGGTCTTCAGTTTTGCGCCTAGTTGTACGGATACCAACAGCAACAACAAGTCTTATCCCACTAAGTGGTAAGTGGGGTCGGCTATATGAATCCTAGATCGTTGCCAGGTCTTCGGTTTTGCGCCTAGTTGTACGGATGCACAAACAAATCCACAACCGAACAAATCCCCCACTAAGAAATCCAAACCACAATCAAAGACAAACAATTTCATGGATCGGATGAAATTTCATACAAAATTCCCTACATCTCCAATAAACACTAACAAAAACAACCTTAAAAATCACAAAACGCATCCCTAGGTCATCAAATTACTCGAAACTTTAACGCATCAAATTCCAATTCAGCGAATCGAACGGGAACAATCAGGATCAGACAAACACAGAAGTATGCAAAAATCCCAGTTACCAATGGAACAGCATCGACGTTTTCGAACAGGACAGCTATGGAATTACCTGAAAAAAGAACCTTAAAGGGATCGTACGGATGTGGATCGGTAGCAGAAAGTCTTCCTCGGAGACAGCGACAGAGACAGACGCAGAGGACGGAGAAGCAAATTGCTACGATGGACTCGGATTGCAGAAAGCAATCAACTTTTTCTTTCTTTTCCTTTTTTTTTTCCAAAAAATTTGGTTTCGTGGGGCCTATTTATAGTACGCCTTTCCCGGCAAGAGGTTTTCGTGCGGGACGGATCTCTTCTAACAAGTTCATTAAATTCAGTGATCCGAATTCTTGAAATATGATCCAATGGTTAAAAATAGGGGTTTTCTTTAAAAATTATAACAACTTTATCCGTTAGATCAAATTTAAAAGACCCGGATCACTGAATTTGATGGACTTGGTGGAAGAGATCCAGAGGTAATCTCTTTCCTTTCATGCGAATTGACTCGGGTCGAAAGTTATGGGCCCATTTTTTGGACCGGAGAGCTTGGGCTTTTTATTATTTTGAAATTTTCTTTTGGGCCAAGTAACTGATTTGTAAACTGTTGGTTTCTTAAACGGTCTGTAAAAAGGGTATAACTGGTATTTCATAATTCGGTTGATAAATGTTTCTTAAGTCATGGTATAGATAGTAAGTTTGCTCACTCTTGTTTATGAAATTTGGAAAGAGAAACAAAACCCTAACCCTAACCCTAACCCTAATGCTCTGTTGAGGGAGAGATTTTTCAGTGTTCCCGTCACACGAGGCGGTACACCACGTGTCTTTATGTAAATGATTGGATATGTGTGTTAAAAGATTAATAACTTAAAAATTAAAATTTTCCACCAATTACATAAAAACACGTGGTGTACCATCCGTGTTCCCGTCACAACTAAAAATTTTCCGTGTTGAGGGGTATTTGATTCTGCGGATGACAGCAGCATTGCCGACGCCGTTGCCGGTGATGATATGTATGCACATATATGTAACTGAACATTTTCAAAACAAATCAGTACTTTGAAGGTAGCTAGCTATAAATTGATTGTGTTTCTTTTTATATATAATTCTCTTCTGTCATCTCATCTGCCATTCAGATTCAACCATCTAGCGTCTACGAAGAAAATGGAAGAAGATTTTCCCTTCATGAACACAAAAGTGGAAGAAGCAGCTCCTCATGAACACAGCAGAATCCAAGCGAGTAAATATCGATACCATGCATGCTGCTTATGCTATTGCAATTTCTATGGTTTTTCCCTTCTTAATTTAAAATGTTCTAACTCGTAACTGCCATTGTGCAGGCATGGCGTCCATCTGTGCAGGCATGTCGCCCATCTCCGTACTCGGGATCTTAAGCCTGAGATTCTTGATGAGGTAATGAAAATGGTGGGCCGCATATCGGATAATTTGTGAGGTACTTTGCTCTGGAAAGATAAAAACGAAGCGATTCTAATTTGGTATATAGGGGGAGTTTTCCAGGAGTCGAAGAATATGGTTATCTATGTATGTAAAATCAAGTGGATATATCTGTTAAGACGCTGCATTCATTCTATATCTTGTCTGTATTACATGTCGTAATCTCTTTGGAATTTTGAGTTTTTTTTTTTGTTGTAGGCCGCTGGCGGTGTAGATGCAGTTACATCCACAAATGAGCAGGTAGTTAAATTAATTCAAGTAATGCAGTCGATGATGGACAAGAAGAGGTCGCCCTTTTGCAGGAGATGCCCAAGTGGGATGATGATGAAGATGAAGATGAAGAGTCAACTGAGGTGAGGAAATGTTTTCGCTAGAGTAATTACAACTTACAAAAAATGTTGATTCTAATTTGATCGATGTATGGGTTGACTGACGATGATGAAGAGTCAACTGAGGTGAGGAAATGTTTTCGCTATGTGCAGTCAACCCATACATCGATCAAATTAGAATTAACATTCCTCATATGCCCAAGTGGGAGAATATAACAGTTGAGAGATTTTACAAAAAAATGCAGACCAATTCTAAGGGAATATGAAGAGGAAACAACTGAAATTTTCATGTAATTTCTTCTATTTTCTTCCAACAAAAACATTCCTAATTATTAAAACAGTTTCACACAACACTATATACCTATCCTAAGTATATACCAGTTACCACTACTTTTTTGAGTCAATGCTCAACCTAATGAAAGCAAAATATTTTGGTTTGCTCTTCTATATGTTTCAAATGACAAAATAAATACACAATTAGGATAAGCTCCAGCTAAAAACAATCGAAAAGTGCATTTCCCGGGCCATCACGCTTCAGAATTCGTCATGCAAATCTTCATCAAGATTTTCGTTGATGCTGCCATCATAGACTGTGTTGTAGAAAACATAATCATGATCGAGCATCTCCTCGAGCGTTAATTTTCCGTCTTTGTTACCATCCGCCTGAATCGAACAATGCCACGCATTTCATTTCAGCATATCTCATTGATAGGAGTACACAGATTGAAACATTACTACTAACCTCCAACATCAGAAAGCTTGCATAATATTTAGCATAGGACAATTCTCCTGGGTGAATGTAATGCAGGATTGGTTTCAATTCTTCCACTTCCAAGAGTCTGTCAAACATGTTTCGATTTCAAAGGAGATTAGTAAAGTCCTGTAAACTATAATCTTGGCAGCAAAGGAAGAAAAAAAATTAGGTCAAAAAATGTGTTAGCTTGAGGTTCAAGGCATGCATGCATACTTGTTCTTGTTCACATCAAGTTCTGTAAATTTCTGTTCTGGCGAGGGTACGTTCTTTCCGCCCGTTTCAAATTCTACGTAACTCTTGTAATTATCATAAGCGTTGTGTAAAAACTCCATGAAATTCATTTTCCCATCCTTATCCTTGTCCATCCGCCTGTAAATTATAGGCAGACATTTCGTTAATCCGTTCCTTAATTTGCAACAAATTATTCAGGAAAAATATAAGACATTAATATGTTTAGTGTGTGAAAGACAGAGAAGATATGTGAGAAAATGTACTTCATTTTTTCTCTCAACAGCCATTTGTGAATTTCTTCATTGTTGCTGTCTTCTGGGTGCAACAAACTGCAACAAAAATACAAATTAAACATATAAATATTTATGTTCAACCAAAATGCTCAAAAATTAAATTTTGGAGAATTATTTACTCTTTTAATTCATTGAAGTTAAGTAATCCGTTCTTATCAGCATCTGCATTCTCAAATTGTTGCTTCCACCATCCAGCTCCTCCGTGCTCCATTCCGTTTTTCTCTGTTTCACAAAGTTGCAGACCACAGTTGAAGAAACTAGAAGGGTTTTTTTAACGCATCTCATCTTTCTTACCGACAGTCCGTCCTGCACAGAGAATTTCTACGTATATATTCACAAACATATAAAGCAATAAGTATCGGTAGTTAAATACCTAGATCCTTGGTGGAAAACTTGGGCAGATACTCCGCAAAAGAAATTGTTCCATCACCATCTTTATCATGCGATTCCATTTCTTTCTGTGTGCTATAATTCAACCTCTCCAAGGTTTGTTTCGTGACCCATTGCTCGAGCTCTTTAGAGCTAATGAACCCGTCTTTTGGCGCCTGGTCTATCAACGGGAACAAATTAATCAGCCTCAACGTGAGATTCAACTTTCCCTCATCGCCAATATATTCATGTACTTCTTCCACCTCCCTTGCATTCATCATGGGATGATCGTTGTGTTCCGCCAACCCCATGAGATTATTCATTCCCCCTGGGAATCCATTTTTCTTAGCGTACCTCTCCATCTTGGCTACCAGAGGGTCGAAAATGGGAGCATGACCCGTGTAGCCAAGACGGCGGTTGAGGCCGAGGAGGGGGTGGGGGTGGGGGTGGGGGTGGCGGCGGCGGTGGCTGGGGCCACGTTGTTTAGAGGGAAGCATGACGAGAAGAAAGATAAAGGCGGTGGCAAGTAGCGCGTAGACCACTGCCTTCGCCATTGCTTGGCATCAAAGAAGAAGAAGAAGAAGCAGAGGAAGAAATCAAGGTGGTGATGATAAGCAGCCAACGACCAACTGAATATTTTGGGTGGTGGCAGAAATGGTTAGTGACCGTTACAAGAGAGAGGTACATAGAGGATATAATGTTGCCCTTTGCTTTTATTAATAGAGATGGATTGGGGGGACATCTTTAATTGTTCCAATTTAGCAAAATCTCAGGCAGCCGTCTGTCCAGGTTTATTCAAGGTTTTCAGTTTAGAATTTAAAATATATTTTTCGTGCTCGGGCGCAGATCCATCGAGACTAATGTTTGAAGCATTACCGTGGCCTAACCCCAAAATAAAAAGCCCAATTCACTTGGCCCGAGCACGAAATATACCCTACTTTGTAGTTAACGAGAGAACGAGACTTTCATAGATGTCGACAACCCAAAACTAAAAAAATAACTAAATTGGTAAATATTATTTCGCTAAAAGATTTTTTGGTAACAAAAAGTTTGAGAGAGAGGAGAGACTATCCCATCCCGGGATCAGGTCATATCACAAACCTCTTTGCGGACTTACAGAGAGGTCATAGGGACAACAATTCATCAACAAACGAAAGCATTAGATCGGTGGCAAAAAGTAGGCCTTTGGTATGCATTATACTGTACTAGTTACACCCAGTGATTCCAACCTTTTCCCTTAACTTCCACGACAGGGAAAACGAGTAACCCTAAAAAAGGAGGTTACACAACGACGAGGTAGAAAACTACATACACACACTACTCTATCTTTTGAAATCTTTTCAGAAGACAATAGACTAGGAAAAGATTGGGTTATACATCACCAATATACATCCCCCAGGAATATTTCAAATAACTACGGCCGTAGGAAACCAAAGTAAACCGTGGTCGGTCAGTGACTCTTCTCCTTTGCACCCTGCAACCAAGGCCAGTTTGACTCACAGATATCACTTGGAGAGTTGCCATCGTTGTCCTTTGCACTCGTGTCGGCATTTTGCTTCACAAGATATTCTGCAATGCCTTCTCTATCACACATAACCGCGTAATGCAATGCAGTTTGGCCCTCATTGTCCTTCCAAGACCAAAAAACAGATATTTAAAATGGCATAACAGGGGGTGGGATCGGGAAAAATTTACAAACTTGCTACCTTAAATAAATGTTTATCGTGTAATCTACCTTTTCATTAATATTGGCATTCTTGTTAACAAGCAGCTCTGTCATGTTCAGGTGCCCACGATCCACAGCCCAATGCAATGGGGTCCTTCCCTCACTATCTGCTATCAGTGCACGTAAACTGTTTTAGGGCGATAGCAGCATCATACGAACACATAAAAAGTTGCGCAAAGGAAATTTCCTTTAACATCCTAATATAAAGGGTAGGATGATAGACCACCAATAAAAACAAATCAAACATTTTCTGGGTGAGGAGAGAATAAATGCCAGAGAAAATCAAGAAAATATTAAGCCATGTACATGTATTGAAACAAAGAAAGAAACATGTGGTGTGCTATTCATCTGCAAAACAAGCAATAAGGAAAACTAGGTTACGAGAGATCTGCAGCTGGATCAGTATGAAGTCGAACTTGGGGTACCATAGCTTTTGGCCTTATAGCCTTTTCAAGCTTTTACAATTTATGTGCTGAATTTCCGAACAGTATATAAGCATGTTAACAACCATACATGGCTTCGTAGTTATGGAAGTATAAATTGATTAATTACTATATGTCAGTTTGAAACTTAACGAAGCTATTTAAAGATTCAGATGGAAGAAAACAAACCTTTCTGATCCACTGAAACACCACTTTCAATGCATTTAAGCAAATTATCCACTTCTCCTTCTCTGGCAAAGGCATGAATAGCATCCATCTTTCTGAAAGGTAAAAACAAGCAAAGCTTAGCAGTACCCTTTTTTTTTATATTTATTTCCAAGAAACAGTAATTAATAATCGACGGGATGTGTAAATATTAACAGTTAACCCTCCCATGCTTAGTAGACCTAAAAAACTTACAGATCCTTTTCAGATTCTTCCTCGTAAACAAAGGTGCTGAAAACTGGTCCCATTGGTCCTTTAGAATCATTACCAGGTGCACTACCATCTCCACCTCCTCTGCTTTTCTAGTAATCATATGTCAAGAGACAGAACAAAACCAGAAAACCCAACAGAAAGTAAGTATAAATGTACGGCAGTACTAAAAATTTGCAATCGAAAAAGAAAGAATCAAGGCTCACCACAGTCAAACCTGCTGCCCAATTAGGATAAAGCTCTGTGACAATATCAATGTACTTCTCCATAGCATCTTCAGGAGGCATAGCACCCAATTTCTGCCAAGCTTGCCTGTAAGAAATCACCGAGCAAAAAGATTCAAAACCACGGGGAAGTCGCCTTCTAAAGTAAGATACACATTTTAACCACCCCTAATACACCAATCAGCCAGTAAAAACATTACAATTAGGGCAAAATTACATCTTGCTAACATTGATATTAAGCAAAACCAATCCAAGAACACACATTGCCCATCCTTATCAAGCTGAAAATAAGACCCATATAAATAAACCCTAAATCTTGGAAGTAATTTTGCAGTATAAAGTAATGGTAGAGTAAATACCATTTGGCGCGAGCAGTCATTTTCAGAGCCGATGGCTGCGGAACGCTGCAGGGACCCTCAGTAGCAATCTTGTAAAGCCCATAAAGCTTCAACTGCGCATCACTCGACACCTTCTGCCGATCCGCCGCGGCCGTCGCAACAAACGCCGTCGCAGCGCTGAACAGCTGGTCCAATTCCGTACTCTCCACGCCTTCCCAGTCATCATCACTGTCAGCTTCGCTGCTCTCGTTCCTGACGCTACCGTGCTCGGCGACGACCGATTCGGCCTCGATTGCAGCGGAGCTCAAATCGGCGGAGCGAGGCGGGTCGTCGCAGGGCTCGGGTTTGGGCGGCGGCGGATTGGCATCGGCGGGGGCGGCAGTGCTAGCGCGAGCGAGGCTGAGATTGTCCTCCTTGAAGGAGATGACTACGGCGATGAGCTTGGCGAGGAGGAAGGAGAAAATGAGGCCGAGGATTATCGATTGAAGGAGCTGCTGCCACTCTCCGCCCATTGTTTCTTCTCTGCGAAAAATCCTAAAACCCCAACCCTAGGAGAATCGAAATGGATTGAAAATTTGAAACGACGAGCTAAAACCCTAGAAATTGGGGAGCTAGAGAGAGAAAGGGAGAGAAAAAGATTGGACTTTTAGAGAGAAAAAGAGCGCGCGTTTTGCTCCCCGGAGATCAGACAATCGAGTGCTCCGCGGACAAAACCAGTTAAGTACGAGCGAACTCAAATCGTCTACACCTATTCTTACCTGTAGCCTCTCCGTGGCCATTCGATTTGAGTGCCACCTGTCCTTTTACTGACTTCCACTTACACTAACTGGATCGACGGCAGTGGTAGCGCCAGTTTGTTCAAACTCACAATCATAACCCTTCCGTTTGTTGTATATAGAACTTCGTTTTTATTATCGGAATCGTTCATATTATAAATCATTCTATTAAAATCACTTCTGTAAAAAATTAATCAAAACTAAGGTCGTTTACCCATCGAATTGTATAAAAATGATGAACGAAATTGATAAAAGCATTATGAATCGTCTATATATTTGCTACAATAAATTGATCAAACGACTTTAATTTTAATTCATTTTTGCTTATATGATCTTTACAAAATGATTCATAATATAAAAGATTCTTATCATAATCACAAAACTCTTTGATACGAACACAAAAATTTTTGAGTAGGAATTCATATTTATCCTTAAGTAACTAAACATTGTTATTGCTTGAAAGTAGACATTCATGGCATACGCTGCATGGGCTCTAACTGTGTTGGGCAAAAAGCACGGCCCACCTTTTGGCCCACAATCCAACCCCCACATTAAGGGCTACACTGGGCTATAGCCTAGGTAGCTTTTCTTAGAAAATAAAAAATTTCATGTAATTTTTATTAATTTTCGAATGTAACCCATTATATATTTAGTTACTGATTCGAATTTTCTCGGTTTAATTATATAATACAGTTTACAACCATCTCTTTTTTTCACATCTTTTTTCTCATCGCTTCTTGTACATGTACAAGTTTGAATTTGTTTGAATAACGAAAGTTCTTAGCTCACCTTGAGAAATTTTTCTTAAGCTAGCTGATATTGTAAAAAATATAGTATCAAGTTTCTTTGTTTATAAAGATTTAAATATTTAAGCTACCCTACCCGGTGAAAAATTTCTAGCTCTGCCTCTTGCAAGCACAACAATTTTCCGCCGCGTGCTGGCGGCGGGCTCATCAGTACCAACACTGGAACGGGGCCTGGACTTTGAGTTCTTAGGCATAGTCGAACTAGAAGAAATAAGAAGAACGTTTTAGGGTGTTTCTCTACGGCGGCAGCTACCGTGTGCCGAAGGATCCCGATGTTGTAGATCGGCATCATGTCGGGTCGGAAAAAGCCCAAAATTCCTCCCGAGTGTTGGGCTTGGCTTTAGATTTTCATTGAACAAGGAAAATATGTAGGTCTCAAAAGTTCGGTTTGACCTTAACGAAGTGCCATAACATTATGTCACGTGATGAATGAGATTTCTATTGTAAACTTCCGCACTCAACCCCAACTTGGGCCCAGATCACTCTCCGAGGGCCAACCCATTTCGGCTATAACGATCTCAAGGTCCTCAAAGCCCATAAGTTTCATAGCTGAAAAAAAACAGCATCTAATTGTGCATTCAACATGTTGGTGTATAGCTTTTCAGTATTCCCATCAAGCACACAGTAATTCTGCCGGAAAAGCACGTAATCAAGCGTTTCCTGTGAGAATCTGAAATACGGATACGGGTTCACCATGAAAGGAGAATTGGTGGATTGCAAGAAAGTGAGTAAAGGTTTAAGGACATGGATGTCATAGCCTTGTCTAAATTTGCCCGAGCAAGGTGGGCTTGAGCTGGAGAGAATGCCCAGAGAGTGGGGGGTAGAGACCTTAATTTGGCGGTCCAAGGACGCATCTACTAGGGCATTGTGGAGAGCTTGCATGGCAGGGACAAGGCCACCGATGAACAACTTGTTTGTGGTGGATAATAGTTCATTGCCAACTGGATGAAATAGTACCCTAGCACATCTGACGTAGAAACCTTGTTTGCACCTGTAAATTTGGGAGAGAGTGGTCAGTGCGTACACATCGTCAGATTGCCAATTGAGGAAAATGTAGTGCACAAAATCAAATGGTATTTTGCCAATTACTAAGCGTAGTGATTTTCACATTCTCGTTTTCTCTTTATGCGAGCAACTCTTCTTTTCTTTATGTTTTTTTATTATCTTTTGATTTATTCAATCCAAGTAGCCAGGATAATTTTCTCAGTAGCTAGGCGTATTTACGGCATATGTGCGCAAAATCATGTAAGGCTAGGTAGCCCAGCAGAGATATTAAGATAGGGTTGGCTGGTATACAAGAGGGTTAAATTCTTGGATCAATACATACGGACATACTTGCATTTATTCATTAGCGAGTAGATAGTACAGAGTAAAGAACAATAGGATAGATATACATAATGATAAGATATACAAGGAGTATGATTCTCTCTCCTCCTATTCTCATCCTCTTCCGTCCCCTCGTCTCACATATTGTTTTTTGTCTTATTGTCTTTATAAAAAAAATCAATATAAGATGTTGATGTGGCTTAACAATGACCGTTCAAATAGGAGGGGATGGAAGCGGACAGAGATTAGGAGGGGAGAGAATCCTCCTCCGATATATAGGCCGGCACTGGTGCT
Source organism: Cotoneaster glaucophyllus (assembly GCA_036320875.1). NCBI lineage: Eukaryota > Viridiplantae > Streptophyta > Magnoliopsida > Rosales > Rosaceae > Cotoneaster > Cotoneaster glaucophyllus. Next base: position 28,583,668 of record CM070062.1, read on the forward strand.
GCACATCGGTCATCTGTCCTTTTCAATCTCTTAATTTTAGCGTAAGTACAAAAACGAAGAAATATGAATACAGGTTCGAGTCGTGGAAACATCATCTTTGCAAAGTAAGGGTAAGGTTGTGTACTATAGACATTTCTCCTCTGCCTTAAAAGCCTTGTTGATTTGGGGTAGCCCTTTTACAAAAACGAAGAAATATTAACATTACAATTGTTAATATATAATCGAACAATATTTAGGTAAATTTAGAGTCAATTATGAAAAAAAGGAAAGTTAATTACAAATTAAGTCATTTGAATGAGATATCTGGTATAATTTTTCTGGCGATTTGAATTATAAAAGGAAACACCTGGCCTTATTTACCACAATTTGAAAGCTAATATAAGCAGGAAATACATATAATCAGTATAATATGCTAGCTGAATACAAAGTATTGATTCAAGTTCTATATTGGTAATTTGTATGATGAATAATACTATTTAAGAAATTAAGATCCGCCAGGCAAGATAATTAAGATATAATTGATGATATATGTTCATGGTATCATCATCTTCCTACAAGAGAAAGTGGAAAATTAAGAGATAATATATGCGTGTTAATTAATTAACCAGCAAGAGAGTGGAAAATTAGCAATACTTAACTGTATATAAGATTGATGGCAATAGGCCGCTTTTTGGTGCTAAAACGGCAGTTTTGTTGATCATGCTGCAAAAATGTTCCTCTTGTAACGTTGCTTGCCCAAATGAGCATCTCAGGATTGCAGAAGCACCAGTGCTAGATATAAACATACTATATATATGTATGTATGTATGCAAGCTGCATGCAAACTGTGGCTGGAATACTCATTTGAGCAAGAAACATTACGAAGAGGAGTAATCCCATAAACTCTCTCTCTCTCTCTCTCTCACACACACACACAAAGACATCTATCACTGAACTGAATAAGGAAGCATATGGTTCTTGGAATATCCCTTCAATATAGGGCAGTTCTATATATAGAAGGTCATAAATCCTACACCAGTACTATACCTGATTTGGTGGGGGTGAAAGCACAGTAATATTGTACCGTGTGTAGTTTAATCAAGAGTCAGGACCCACCCTAATGCATGCGTACCGCTAAAACACAAATCGAGGAAAGAGACTTATATGAAACGCGTTAACTGTTACTAATGACATTTCGAATCACTAATAAAAGATGATGTCCTATTTACATAACCTTTTATGAGTGGTACATGATCTCGTCATCTGGATGGAATGGTACTATTAATCAATTTAGAGCCGTCGTTCATGACTAGCTTAATTAATTAATTGTTGTTGTTAATTATATAAATAGTAAGGTTTTAGCTAGGGTAATGGAATCAGTTTGTTGGCAAGCATATGATCAGGAAGAAGTATGTACGTGGTTTGTCATTTTTAATTCAGTTTTGACAGTCGGCTCAAAGGGGTGGTGCTGCTTCTGCTGCTGCATACGACATGCAGCTAGTTGGAGAGGAGGAATTGTAGATGGCAGATCTTTGGAATGGTTGGTACGTACTTCTCACTAAATATCTACATCTCTGCAGGCAACATATTTGGAATGGTTGCTAAAACACCAACCACCAAAACTTAATTATTATGACGTTACAATTTTAATTTTCCAAAATGCCGATGTGGTATGTGAAAACTTAGTTCTATTAGTCAAAATAAATGTGCTTACTTTATGCATCCGAGTGACTATATACTTACACAATGCAGCTACATATCTAGCTAACTAGACAGCTTGGACGAGCACTTCAAATTGGAGAAAGGTCAAGAACAAAACACATTTTAAGCGCACCACTAGCTACCATTATGCATGTGATCCACTCTATATGCATGCATCTTCACTTGTACTATACTATATATAGGGAATAGATGTGAGATCCCACATCGCCCAGGGGAGTGATCCTTATATGTATATTCTCATCCCTACCTAGCGTGAGACCTTTTGGGAGCTCACTGACTTCGGGTTCCATGGGAACTCCAAAGTTAAACAAGTAGTGCGCAAGAGCACTCCCATGATGGGTGACAGTGGCGGAGCCAGGAATCTTACCACAAGGGGTCGTAGTGTAAAAGTCCAAATAAAAATTGATCATCATCCACATCTAGAGCCATTTATTACTTTCGTATTAGAGCAGTACACCTCTTGCTAGATGTGGAGTCAATGTAGGTTCACTTTAATTTTTCTGTTTCCCCTAATATATTTTCAGAAGCCTCTTAACTAAACCCAAAGGTAACAAATACAGACAAATTAAAAGTATGAAAAAGGTTTCTCAAGCGGTAAAACATACCATATCAGCTTGCACAAGCTCCTCAGAAACTATTAAAGACATTGGGATCTCCATAGCAGTATCTCCAACTTTCAGATCGTCTGCAGCTATGGCTCCTCTGCCAGCCCCTTCCACATCTATTATGATGAATGAAGAACAAAAGACATCATCTATTCAAGGCTAGTTTCCTTCTCTTGTGCAGGAAAACCCCCTCAAAAAAGGGGAAAGAATAAACAATCATACCAGCAGCAATTTCTGCCTGGTATTAAATCCCTTATCTTGTAGTAATTTCTGCCAGAAAATGAGAAAAAACAATTGTTAAAAGGATGATGGTAGAACAACTCAGCTAACTCATCATAAGCACAAAAAAATCACCAGACACTAATTAGTACGCAAGAACAAGATAAAAAAGAACAAGAAATGTATACACAATTAAGTTTCACTAGTTTACACATCCATCAAAAACCCAATGACTAAACGCACACATTTTGTTCAATTTATATATCCAAGCTAGAAGCAAAGCACATTTTTCACAAAACTTAAATAAATTGTGGTAAATTAAAGCTACAAAAGAGAAACCCACCAATAAAAATAGTAAAGAACACAAAGTTTGTTTTAGAACTTACTTGAATTGTGAAATTTCACAATAACAATGAGCAAATACAAAGATCCAAACTGGCTGGATTGAGTTTGGAACTTAGGGTTGGAGGAGGAGAAAACAAAAGAAAATTGGGGGTTTTGGAATGGAGGAATCGGGTCTGTGAAGGAAAGGCTGGAGAGGACACGCCTGTCCTTTTTTTTTTTTCTTCAGACCTGGCCCAAAACGACATCGTTTTGGCCAGGTCATTTAAAAAAATTCCCTGGGCCAAAACGACGTCGTTTTGCCCAAGTTGTTTAAAAAAAAAAATCGCGCGCGCGCAGCACGCCCCTGCTTCTTCTTCAACCTGCTGCCGAGCTCCTCCTCCTCTCCCTCCAATGGCTCCGAGACCTCCTCGACTCCTTCCTCCGCCGTATACACCACGAGTTCAAAACCCTCATCCTCCTCTCCCCCGCCAGGCAGCCTCCTTCTTCTTCAACCTGCCGAGCCCCTCTTCTTCCTTCTTTCAGCCATTTTGTCGAACAGGTGGTGTGCACCTCCAAGAGGTCACACCACCAGCTCCAAGAGGTCGCAGATGGAGCTCCAAGGTCATTTCCATGGCTTCCAAGGGGTCGTGCGACCCCATTGACCCCACTGTGGCTCCGCCACTGATGGGTGACCCACTGGGAAGTTCTCGTGTGAGTTCCCAGAAACAAAACCGTGAGGGCGTAGTCGGGGCCCAAAGCGGACAATATCGTGCTACAGTGGTGGAGCGGGCCCGGGATGTGGTGGACCCCAGGTCGGGATGTGACAATAGATATCTGGCACTATTTTTTTACATAATTTTGTACACATATTTTTGTGGAGCTCATTTTATAATGTATTTTAGCGATTAATTCGACCGTCTATCTTTTAGGGTTTCCCTTAAATAGCATGTCTACAAAAAATCACCGAAATCTGAAGTCATATGATCGTTGGATTAAAGGATTATGGTTTATTTGTAGCACTGTATTCATCAATTTTCTTCACTACAAATGAATGTCTTAATGGTTTTAGATTTGTCTAATTTTTTGTAAGGATGATCTATAAATGATGTTCTAAAATATAGATGGTTCGAATTGTTAAAATATATTACGGAATGAGTCATACAAAAATTTGTGTCAAAAGTTATTAAGAATACGGTATCACGGATCCAAGACACCACTTGAAAATTTTGAGAAAAGAAGAAACAGTACTTTCCTATAAACTAAAAACAATTGAGTTATGATGGCTTCCACAAAGGAGATGAATAAATGGGTTCGGTTACAATGCGAAGAAAGTTGAGAAGTGACCATAAACTCTAAGTGGTTTTAGCGTGGAATTCTAACTTTTTATTTATGGTATTAGAGCATATTGTTTTACGTGTGAGGCTAAACAACCACATGCATTCCACGTTACTCATTTGTCTTGTTCACGTGTTTGGTTTGAATATTCGCCGCACATGAGGGAACGCGTTGAAAATGAATCTCACGCAAATGGAAGAATGGACTTTGCATGGACTTATAACTTGGGTTATTCCCTATATTGACAATTAGTTTTATGGTGGTACTTCAACTTTCTTTATAATAGTACGTATTCAATGATATGAGTTTTGTGCAAAATCTAAACCATGGGAAAAATCCATTAAATTACTATATGCACTCGTATGCAGAATCTAACTATTGCAAAAATCCATTAAACTTTTATATGCAAAATGTGACCATTGAATTTTCAAATCACTGGTACGTATCATAAACTAATTGTGATACTATAACTTGACCTAATTCTTGCTGGTTCACGTACTTCCACAGTTTTTTAATTACCAGACGACACGGCCGAGCAGCGGGTAAATTCATTCAGCCTGATCTAAATCTTACAAAGCTCACGAAATCCGGCGGGCCTAGATTCAAAATTCTTAGGCAATGATCAAGAAAATCAAAGGAATAATTGAGTTTAGCCCAAGTGGTGAGATAACAAGTTATGATTAGAGAAAGAATCCAGACACTCGATTTTTACTTCTGCACTTTTATGTTTGTTTTCTTCCGTTTCTTAATTTGTCAATAATTTATTCAACTAAACGGTTAAAGAGAGAAGTGTAGAATTATATTTTTAGCATCGTTGATTTCCTCAAAAGATGCATCAATGGTTAAAGGACCTTAACCACTATCTTTTGAAATGAATGTCAAGCCTTCAAAGTCAAGGGAGAAGAAAAGTAAAAGTGCTGGTGGGGGATAGGAAGTGAGGAGCACAACCCTCAAGTTTGATTAAAAATTATATTAAGTTGGTTGGTGAATTATGAATTTCAATTTCAAATGAAGTAACGAGGAAGTGAGTAGCATCTGATTTCTGGTATGCTGCATACGTGCATTGCGATCTAGCTACCCATATCATAATATGCCCCTTCCTCACATTTTTCTTTTGAAAAATGATATCCGCACTCTTTTTTTTCGTCTGCATCCTTTCATTTATTTCTGTCGCTTGATTTTTTCTTTGATTTATGCAATCCAAATGCCACGGAATCTGCGCATGAGAAGAAAAAGGGTGTGCGAATATCATTTATTTGACAGAAGAAGAAAAAAGATGAATATTTGAAACCGAAAGCCATAACAAGGAAGAAAATACAACAAAACTGTCTTCGGATGATCGGTACTCATACGCAGATGCAGGATAGTAGGATACTATATATAGGCCTATACAGTTAAAATGCCTAGAAATGAACTCGAAATACAGAACGAAAATGCATTAAGCACCCTGTGTGTGTTCGCATGCGGCTGCTTCTTATATTCAAACAGACGAACCTTGAATTATCGACACCCTAGAGCAGCTCTTCCCTCGTCATTGATAGATGTATTTCTACAAATTTTCTGAAGATCAATGTACCCTATAATGGTATCCTCGAAAACTGCACCGTCAAGGTTTGCTTCGTTAAAGGTGGAACCTGATAAGACGCTGTTAACAAACAAAGCTCCTTGCAGATTGGCTTTCTCAAAGTTAACCCGGTCTAGAACTGCATTCGTGAAGTCAGTACCTGCGAAAGAGAGAAAAATTGACAATCACCATTGCTGTGTGCATTTGATATCAAGGGATGATATGCAAGCTTACCCTTGAAGCTAGCTCCTGCAGCATAAGCCTTTGACATCACAACTTCTGACATGTCCGCGCCATCAAATTTGGCTCCGGACATGAGTGCTGCTGCAAGACTCTTTCCCTTAAGATTGGACTTCTCGTTTGTGTAGTCACAGAAGCGGAGATCAATTGCCTTGTCGTAAACTCCATTTGCCTGACCTATCGTATTTCCAACAAATGCAACCTCACATCGCTTTGGGTCAGTAGACAGCGGAGGCAACCTCTGTTGGATACAGAACAAGTCAGTTTAGCAACTTTTCATAATCACAGCTATAAGAAATTAAAACTGGTAACTTATAATTTGGATAGTGACATTTTGGCTCCTGCTTATTTGATGAACATGTGGCATTTCATAAGAGACGAAAGAAAACATAATAAGGGCAAACGGGCCATTCACAAAGGATTCGATAAAAAGAGAATACTAGAAGTGGCAAAGTAACGAAAAAACCTACAAAGTATCTTGAATCTCTGGTCATGCCATAAATGGATTTTGTAGAGTGGATTGGTACAGACTTATCTGGTTCTCTACCGCGATTCCAACACAGGGTTTATTTCTTGGTAGCTTATTCGTGACAGTCTTCCAACCAAGTTTACACAAATTTCTGAGCCTAGACGGCCAACTCTCAACACAATCTTCGTCGTGATGAGTTTAATTGGATAAAATCGCAGTAAAGGAAAGAGTAAGATTTCCGATTATCACATTTGGTGTAAAGGAGTCTCCCGATTCATGAACAAACTTTGCATCCTGAAGTTATTAATAGAGAAATTTGTGTGGAACTTTAGCGTGAGTTTGTTATCGCTTAGCTGGTTGTATGTCCTAGTTTTGCTTGGTTCTTGATTGTCCTACAAGCTGATGTTGTGTTCCTCACTTTCTGTAGATGATCTTGTTTTATTATACGAAAAACTAAAAGACATTCGGAGGTAAGAAAAGCGCGAGAACGGAATGAGATTCAGCTCAACATGGGGAACTCAAATCTCTCATGAACAGATGATGAAGATAACAAAATCGTAAGGCAACGGCACCAAAAGCAAGCCAAGTGAGAATTAAGTATACGGAATGGGAGGGTTTCAAACCTGACCAGCAGCAATTACAGGTGAGGCAGCGGTGGTCACGGCCCAAACAGCAAGAATCCCACAAGCTACATTCTTAGCTTGCTTCCACTGACTCAGTTCTTCCTTTGTTTCATGACCATCCCTAGAAGCTGCACCCACCCACCCAATTAAACCAAAACATAAATCCAAATCTGCAAATTTTGCAGTATAATGCAGGATCCAAAACTACGCAGAAAAATGCTTATATATCTACTAAAATGATAAGCTTTCTAAGAAGAATTTGGCATGAGTTTCTCCAACAAGTGCTTCTATGAAAGTACTTCTAAACGTAGTCATTGTATATTATACCTATAATTTATAGGCTATAAACAATCAAACCCAGAACTTGAAATTGTTTTTCATAACCAAAAAAAAAAAGAATCAATCTTTATAAACATTCACCAAAACAAGGCTTACCGGAGCAAAATACGCGCGTGGGGGAGTGGAATTGTGGGCGTTTCGTGTTGGAGAATTGGAGAGAAACGCCGGTTCGAGACAGAGGAATCGCTGAAGAAAGTGAAGCAGCCATAGCCATTTTTCAGAAGACAAAGGTGTTACTCTTTGTCTTATCCGTTTTGTTCTTCTTTCCAGTTAGTTCCCGAAGATCAAGATGACGTGGCGTGACACGTGGGATCGTGTCTGACGCCAATGAAAACCATTTCCCATTAGCCTTATCCCCGCGGGTGACTCTTATGTTTTACCTTTCAACACGTTTTTACATGAGATAACATTTTTACAATAATGGTCTAGTGATAAATGGTGGATTACGAGATTTTATTTAAACTAAAAACTGGAGGTTTTGAGTTGCTGCTAGCATGGACGCCTGATTTGTGGCCATGTGAGACTAAAATGTCTCCGTGAGTTTTCCCGATTCCTAAAATGAGTGAATAACCGTGGTTTGTCATTAATTTTCTCCATTTAAAAAAAATAAAAAAATAAACATTAGACCTTTGACTAAATAAATACTCACTCACTCTTATTTGTTGTTGGATCACAAAGTCAATAAATACAAACATACGAGTAAATTTGATTTTTTTTCTCAAATGACGCCGGCAAATAACCATTACGAGATAGTTGAGTGGTGGATGATAATTCTATGCTCGTATTTCACATAGCACATTTTGAGTTACTTCTTGATACTAGTATATCACAAGATGATGACCATGAAAAGCTGTAATGCTTTTGTGAGCCTTCCGTTTAAAAAAATTGAATTCTCCTCACAAAACTGCTAACTGATCTTTTATAAATAAATAAAACAAAAAGATGCCGGCAAAGGAAAGCAATCATCTCCGGATCCCTTCCTTCCTAAATCAGTGGATCCGTGCTATTGAAATTTGATGCAACGACTACAAACAGAGGCTCACTTTAAAAGTTATAATAAATTCAATCGTTAGATCAAATTTTAATAGCACGAATTCACTGATTTGGTAGATTATGATCCCTTTCCGCCGGCAAATACTAGCATATGCTTCAAAAATAATGCCAAGACATAAATAGTAAAGACAACAGAAAAAGAAAGAATATACTGGTAAAAGCAAGTTCCTAAGGACAAGGAACAACAAACAACAAAAGGAAACGGGCGGAGAAACGGTCGGAGGAATCGGCCTTTGACTTTCTTGGTATATTTGAGGGGATCGGGCCTCCTCCGTTTCTCTTTCTCTGACTTGCCACTGCCAAAAAAACAAAGAGTTTGTTCCGACAATGGAGAGCCAGAGCCAGAGCCAGAGCTCGTGCCTGTCGTACGAGAAGATCAACGGCGTCGCCAGCTGGCTTGGGACCCACCTTGCCTCCGCCTTCTTCACCTCCCTCGACCGCTGCTCCTGCATCAACCTCTCCACCTCCGACGACCAAGAAACCGACCCCGAGGAGGCCCACGACCGCCCCCTCATGCTCTTCGCCTCCCGCTCCGTCAACCTCAGCGACCACCGCCCTCACTACATTTTTTCCTCTTCCTCCGCCTCCTCCTCCTCCTCCTCCGCCCCCCCACCAAAAGACGTCGTCAACCTCCCCGTCTGAATGGGTGGATCGGATCAACTGGGGTCTTTTTGTTTCTTCCTTCTCTTTCTCTCTAGGGTAATATTTTCTTCTTGATCAAATTTTGTGGGTTTTTTTTGGATTTCAATGTGTCCTTTTCAGGCTGTGAAGTTTGAAACTGGATCGGGAAGATTGGTGTTGGTTTGTATGATTAAATTTAAAATATTTTCTTGCTGGTGAATTTGTTTGCCTGGATGTGATGTGTTGTTGTAAACATGTAACAGTAAGTAACGTGGACTGGTAAAAAAGGAGGTCTCCTCTCGTTTCTGTTTGATGGGTTCTTTTTCGCTTTGATATATTGATTGCATGGTTGGCATGATCTGAAACTGTATCTCTATGTGTTGTTTGTTGCTTCTCTTACAAGGGATATGCAATTGGTATCCATGGGAAGGAACAAGACAAGCCCTTCTGGGAATTTTTAAGGGTTTTGATAGACGTTTACCGACCGTCGCAAAGCGGGGGTTTTGTTGACTTGGGGTCGTTCTTTATTTGGTTTCTATTGTGATTATTCTATAGAGAATGATGTGTGTTTTTGAATGTGGAATTGTGAATGGGTTAGTCAAGAACATTTAGTAAATGAGGGTTAGGTCAGTTAGTCGTAGTAGTATAGTATGATTTTAGAATACACTCGAGTTTGAATCTCCCGTATTGAAGAATGGCAAAAGATGGCAAGTTGTGGTCGTGTCATAGTAGTTGGCTTGCCTCTTTACTATAGAGTTTGAATCCCTATCTCGTAGAACAACGAAAGATGACATGTGATGGGTTAAGCAAGTTGGTTATGGAAGGGGTAGTGTGCTCGTAAGATGTCAAAAGACAACAAATACGGTGGTTAGTCCAATTAGGTTAAAAGGAAAACTAATGAAAAAGACTTGAAAATTTTGAGTTTTAACGATAAGAACAAAATAAAGGGTAAAGTGAATAGTACCAAGTTTGACTTTTTAGTGTAAAAATATGGTTTTTCGTTAAAGTGAACAGTACCACGAGCTTTTCGTTAAAACTCTCGAATGTAATAGATTGGACAATTGGATCACTCATATTGGACCTATGGATAGGCCTTGTTTCGGGCTTAGGTTTCATATGCAGTGGTTCGAGGAATGGGTTGGATATATGGGCTACGTATCACCCAATATTTGCAACAAGGCAACAAATGAACATGCTAATCTGACTTCCCCTTCTCTTGAAGGTCCACCCTCAAACGACGTCAATGCTCACCATTCTATTTATTATCGTTAGATGAGTTTAAATTTTAAGATTTGTTCTCAGTAGCACGCACTGTCATGTCAAAAACCAAAACCACGAGATTACATTTTAGGTTTGGGAATTGAACTAGCGAAAAATGACATCCCGATGCAAGCAAGTAATTTTGAGTCCATTTTAGGAAGACACATCAGTTGTGTAATTGTATACTTTCCTACCGTAGTATTTGCTATTCAGTTTCGAGTATGAACACGCAGGAAAAAACTACATGAATATTCCACTTACATATGAGAAAGAAAATTTGCACTTTACATTAACTAAATCTCAAAAGGTATTCATGTTAAGTTAACAAAATGGCTAACGATTCGAGACTAGACTAAGCTGGTGTTAGACTAAACTGACAGTGTAAGTATACAAGGGTCTACGTCGAAGAAAACCCGGTTAGGAGTGCTCATCCATGGACTCAAGCCGCAAATCGTATTCCTGTTAGAGATGTCTTCTCCGAAAGTGTGGATGGTCTGAGTTTTCCAGCCCCTGGCTGAGGCAACGAGCCACTTCCGGCGAAATGGATTCCTGCACATTCCCACTGCCAGCCAAAGCTCATCGACCCTACCATGAGACGGACAAGATGTGGCAGACAAACAATTCAATCATTCTGAGCGGTGAACACAATGGCACGGTGGAGTTCCCCACCATCTTTTCCCCAAACGAATTCCAGCCACCAGCGCTTGAATCCCTATCCATCTTAGAGAACAAAGAAGTTCTACAAGGCCCACAGGCACCTGCATTATATAGATGTCATATCTCACTGGCTTTCTCCTAACAAATGACTTCACATCTAAAATTTGAGAACCGGCAGACCAAAAGCATCCCACATTGATTATAATTAAACTATCCGGATAAGCTAACCTTGGCCACTGGCTGATCCCGAATTGGATTACATTACAACCATGGAATATCGGCCACATATCTGGACATAAATGGTCACCGTCACCTCTGAAATCTGAGAAGGGCCCCATCGGAGAACCAAATCTGTCATCGATCGTGCACATGCCTGCTAGAAATGTCAACTTGACCCTGTTGTGGCCATTGATGCTGCCGAAAGTAATGTCACTCATCAATCCATTAGATTTGCGTCTTGTAATAGGACTAAGCAGGCACTACGCGATAAGAGTGCTGCGGAGGGGATAGCCACAATTCTCTGAAAACCATGCTGAAGACCACTAAAGTATCAAGCGGGTACTGGTAAACCATAATTGTGGAACGATCTGATCCGTCCATCCCATCCTGCAGTAACAATAACCATACCCCATGCATGAGAACTGGATGTGTTCTGGCAAGAAGTTTTAAAAAACTTGTACTCGGATTTGTGCATAGTAGATTGGTTTGCCTGTGGGCTCGAAGTTGGAAGCTTCTCCTCCGGCCAAGTAGCAGATCCCTTCGGGATAGACTCAAGGAAAGAATCTTGGCTGAGAGAAAAACATGCTGGTGAGGAAAAAGGCAGAGCCTCCTGTAAATTCTCATCAGCAGCCTGAAATTGCCTCTCATTTTCTACGGTCCCACATTTAAATCCAGACCAAGGTATCGCCACAGAAACATTCGTGGAAAAGTGCTCACAAGATCTGATCTTTTTTGCCTTAGAGAGAACTCGTTCTTCATGATTATTGCAGTTCCATAAATATACACTAGAATCCTCACTAACCGAGACTATATGTTTCCCATCTGAAGTGAAGGTAGCAGATGTCTGGTTCCCTGAATTTCGTTGTCCTGAAAGAGACAAGAGACAAGGTTTAAAAAAGAGAGATGTATGAAATTCATCAGTCAGATGCTAAAACAGAGAACAAAACTCGTTTGCATACTAACATTTGCATCAAATTTTCTTATGATATGCACAATGGAAAATCAGAGTGGTGGAAACCAATAAAAAAAAAGAAACTATTACAAATAAAAACACCAAGTTATGCAACTACCGGCATACTTGCCGACCACAGTAAGACCATGAAGAATTCTGACTTGTGAATCGGCTGTAGTGACCATCACCTTGCTAGAATCTTGTTGGAAAAACTATAAAATAACAAAAATTACTGAACTTCAGATCCCAGATGGATAGGTAAAGTGATGTGTAAAAGAAAACAAAACCGAAAACAAAGCAGGGAGGAAGTTAACTACCTGGAAGCCTGTAATCTTTCTGCATGGAGACTTCTTTTTACTTTGCAAGCATAATTGAGCATCCAATCGCAAATGATTATCTGCTCCAAGACACACTTAACTACATCAGTACAAGCTCAAAGTGAGCGGGGGCACCTACTCAGTTTCTAGGCAAAGGAGGTGAACAAAATGGAGGAGGCTGAGGAATGCAGGTCTAGAATGTCAAAGCATACCTGATATATTATAAAAGCGGCAACTGCCTGTCATTGAGCCAACAATTCCTCCCTGCGGTGTTTGAGAAAGCATTACTTAATATGTGAGCATACATATACATCTCTACATAACTGAAGGGCAAGAAAATCACCAAACCTGCCCATCAGGGTAATAGCACACCACAGTAACTATATCTCTTATGTCACTCCAATCAACAACTTGGCAGCAAGAAATTCCCCAAATACGTACTTTGCCATCTATTGAACCACTGATGAAGTAATTCTCATCCACTGGATTAAATTGAACACTGGTCACTGCACGATACCAACGAAAAATAGTAAGAGGTCAATTCCATACACTATAAGATAAGAGACCAGGACCTTCCAGTTTTATATAATCATAGACAATAGAAGAAGCTCACCATAATTACTATGGGAAAAGACTTTGAGGCAACTGCCGCATCCCACTTGCCAAAGACGAACAGTTTTGTCAATAGAAGATGACAGAAGATACTGCATTCAGAACAAATTAACACAAAACCAAATTAAACATTCTGCCATGTATCAGTAAAATGATAAATATTTTCCAGCTTACTAGAAATTTAGCTGCAATAAAAATAATCACTTACATTACTACTTGACCAAGAGAGATCCAATATATCATCACCATGCCCGTGAAACTCATGCAATGGTTTCTCCAATATTCGGAAGACTTTAGGGGGGAAAATAACACATGCTGAATCCGATGTTTTCCTAAGGCTACTTGATTTGCCTATTTTATCCTTTTCCGAAAATAGTGGATTTAGTTCAGAGAGATGATTCACTGTGAAGTAAATGCAGGATGGATCTATTTTCGGAATGTCATGTTCATCACATCTCTCATCCTCCACTACTTGCCAGACTCGCACAATCCCATCTTCACCACCACTCGCTAAGTATTGTCCATCGGGACTGAATTTCATTGCCAAAATTGCGCCCTCATGTGCCTGGATATCTTGCCCCATGTAAAGAGCTGAAAGTTCCTTCAACCGCTTCCTGCACTGATGAACCTTAACTCTTTGTGCCCTGAACCCCATGATTGCAGCATTGTCATTGTGTGCCAATTCATCATCCTCCCCATGCGTATCAACAAGGCATGTGATTGACCGCAACCTACTCAACCACCCCTTCTTAACTCTCTTCAGTATCCCAGCTCTAGTGTTCGCCTCCTCCATTCGATTCTCCATCAATTGTTGAGACAATGAAGATGAAGAACATGGAGTGCGCTTAGACTCTTCGGTCACTTCTTGACCTTCACGTACATTCCGATCCAGCCTCACTTCATCTACATTACACTCCAAGGGCTTCCCTAAATTCCCATCTCTGCATGCAGAATCATCCTTCCAATCCAACTCAATTGAGGAATTGGAATGGTCATTACACCGACATGACACAAATGACCGACTCAAACAAAACTCATCCTCAAAACATGAGGTGGTTCTCAAGACAGCCCCACTACTCTCTCCAACTCTCTCAACCCCCCCTGCTACATCACTCGATATTTCCACCGAATTCTCCCCCAAACTTTGATCCACGCTCAGTCCCATCCACTCCAGAAACTTGGCCCGCCGCTCCTTAACACTTCCCGGGGTTCTATTCCACAAATCATAGGGAAAACAAGCCGGAACACAATTGATGAAGGAAGAATTGGAATCAAATGTCTCAATGGTTTCAGACCCTGCATCGGATGTCGATGCAATTTCCTCTTCTGCATCAAAGAATCCACAATCTTCTTCCTCTCCACTAAAGCTACCCATTATTCTTTGAGTTCAACCCATCAGATTCCACATCAAGAAACCAGCATTATAAACCCCAGGCAACGTGCCAAAATATAATCCCCCTCCACACAAGCAACCCAACGGAGTAAGAGAAACTACACAAAATTCAAATAAAAAAACACAATTAACACAGAATCCAAGAGCAGTTCAACACAAAATACTGGCTAAATTAAACAAATATGGTAATTTTAGCAGTAAAACAAAAACCAAGAGATCCATCATGAATCCCAATCCACACCCATTGAACCTGGTCTTCCACCACCACATATAAAAATCACAATAAAATATGCACAAAAACCCCATATGAAAATTAAAAACAACCCAAATTCTCAAAAAGAAACACACTTTCCAGCACACAGATGAAAACCCATTTGCAGAATTCGATGATCATGTGATTACAAATTTACAATCGAATTAACCAGCCAGAAAAATTAATTAATGAAATTAAATACTGGTTTAAGTAAAAGCGTGAAATTTGGTTACATGGGTTTGGTTTTCTATGAGATTCATATGCAACTGGGGAGGGCATAGATCGAAGCAGCCATGTGTAAATTTTGGAGCTTTTGGGGACTCTCGCTCGCTCGAGGAAGCAAATGAGCACTCTCTCTACACAGAAACGAGAAAGAAATAAATTTTAGTAAATTAAAAAGAAAATAAAAAAAAGTAGAGAAATATGCAGGGGCAAAACAGGAAAACGGACGAGTGCTGATGGCCCGAGAAACGAGATTTCGAGAGTAGAACTCGAAGGATCAAGGATGTGCTTCTGCTTGTGCTTTGTGTTTGTGTTTTTTTTTTCTCTCTCTAGACTCGATCTGTTTCTCTGTCTACAAAATAAAACGGTGATTTCTTCTTTTGGATGCAATTTTTTTTACCAAATACGAGTGGAGCTTTTTGTGATGCTTCTAGCTAGCTAGGGAGAGTAAAACAAAATGAATGAACTATAAACAGTTCGTTTACAAATGCCGGTAGATCAGCTGATCAGAATAACATGTTCATTGCGTTATAAATCTCAGACGCTATAAATTTGAGTTTGAATATTCTCGTTATAAGTAAAAATAATTTAGAAATTAGAATATAATATCTTTTTTGTTTAATTAAACGAAAAACATTAAACATAACATATTTTTTCAGAAAAAAATGCTCTTGCTATTAATCACGCAAATCATGAACCATATTCAAAATAGTCCATCGAATCCGATTATGGCAATGAAATATTTTTAAATTATTAGCATGCATAAACTTTTCGTTAAAAATTTCATTAAAAAGTCTTATTAAGAAAACATGCACAACCTTTAACCATTTTTATTAATTGCGCCCATATATTGACCTTTTATATGTTGAATTTCAAGGCAGCCCTTTATTTTCTTTTTAATGGATTAATCTTATGAAATATATCATGGCGAAATCACCCGTTTGTCTCTTTTTTATTAAAAAAAAAAAAGAATTTTATAAAAAAAATTCCAAATAATCAATCGACTTTCGACCCTTTTTTATGAGCATTGATATTGATACGATTTTATAGATCTTTGCCATATACAGTGGAGGAACCAAATATTGTTGCTTTCAACCCTTTTTTCCGAAATACATTGCTTTTGATTCTCTTTTATAAAATAACCATTAGATTGACTTCATTTTAATGGGTTTTTGTTTGGGAAGGGGAGGATGAGTGGTCCATTTTTTATAGTTATGTAATTATAGCATATATATTAGGTGTAGTGGTATGAATTTGGTACGTCAGTTTCGGAATGAGATTTACTTCGAATTTATGTGTTTGAAGTTCACGGACCAAGAAATTCGAACTGATCCAGAGAGAAAGAAAGGAATCTGGATTGTTCAAGTTTTTTAGTTTACATGAAACAATGGTCCATGAGATGGACTAATGGGGGCATTAGAATTGATAAGCTTTCTCATAGAACCATAAATAATTTAGTGAAAAGATTAATGTCACACAATATTGGTATTTGTTACCCACCCAATTGACTAACCGAAATTTATTTTAATTTTAAACTATATTTGAAAGTAAAATTACTATTTCACCTTTGGGCATGGGCAATGCTAGACAATCTCCAAAGAAAATGTCAAATTATAAGAGTCAAATTACAATTGATGGCTGATGTAGCAATCTGAAACCTTATATCAAATTTTGTACTTCTCCAACTGAATTGTCAAATATTATTTTATTATTTAAATAAAGCTTTAAATGATTGTAATTATTAAAAAATGTTGAAATAAAATTTTTATTGATTGAAATTTTAGTGAAATAAGAGATCCACTATTAAAATAAATTTGACATTGATATCAAATTTGACATCAAATTACTATGACTTCAAATCTAGTCAGCAAATAACATTTCGGTTTGAGAGACTTTTAATGTCAAATATGTACAGTGACATTCCACCTAAGATTTTGACATCTTCTTTAAAGATGTTCTTAGAGTGCTTCCAACCTAGCCAATTAAACCTACGCAGACTGACAGGTCAAACTGGGATATCCTAGAGGATGTCGCCTGTAAGATTAGGGCCTGGGTTCTGCATGGGTTCCATGCTATGCGTCCATCGAATCAATGATTTTGTCTCTGCGGATTTTAATCTGTTTTTAAGACGATTTCCATGCGATTATCCATTAATTATGCAGATTTACTGCATATTTAGGTTAAAAAATTAATAAAAACATGGGTATTTAGGAAAATGATTTAGTTTTTATTGCATGCACGCTTAGAAATCACGTTTATTAGTTCCAGTTAATTACTGCGGATTTGCAGGTGGGTAATAATTATTTAATAATAAATATAGCATGATTGAAAAATGAAAAAAAATAAAATAGGATTAGTACTAATCAATCGCTGTTAAGGCCATACAAACTCTTAAAAGTCAAAAAGTAAAAGTCGGCTTGTTTCCGTTAAACCAGGCAGTTTACGTAAAAAGCTATTTCATGTGTTTCAGTTTGTAGCTAAACAAACCCGAGTAGTTGTCGGGAGGTAGTACAGCCTTTGTTTTATTTGCATTGATATCCTAAACTCCTTGATCATGTCTTAATTAACGTGCAAGAGGGTAAGTTTTTGGCCTTGTGGTTGTGGTCACTCTTTTTTCTGAGAATGTGAGCTTTTGTAACGGTTAAGATTTATTATGGAACTTTGGATTTTAAAGTGACAACTGTTGTTCAAATTTGAGATGATGTTTTTGTGATTTGTGCATTTGGCAAGAATTATGTGCAGAAAGCTCAATATTTGTTGGAGTTGACTCGTAGCATAGTTTTTTTGTGGAGGATTGTAAGATCATCAAAAGTGGTGCGGTCTTTCCTTTGTGGGGTCGTTGCAATGGTTCAAGGGTCTCACAATTATGTTTTTTTGTCGTTGTAAAGTCTTCAGGTGATAATACGTGTTTACCTTGTGTGTCTTGGCGGTGCTAGGTCTGGCTTGTAGGACTTAGGACTTGTGAGCTTATATTTTTCGTTGGCTTGGTGTGAGTCTTCCGTGATTAAAGTATTGTCCCTTTGAAGAGTTTATTTGTGTTTCGTCATTTATTTTTTGTTTCGTTTTGGTTGTAGTTTTGTGTTTGTTCGACTGATAATTAAAGGACGATAAGGACATCTTCATGATGTCTCATAATTGGGCTTCTTTTTCCAAAGAGCGTCGTTTTTGGCAAGTTCATCATAAAGTGACCCAAAATTTTATGCTCGTAACATCATCTTTTTGTTTGGTTAGATATGGTTATATGAAGTATGTTTTGTATTATCTTTCTATTGTGTTTATAATCATATAAAATTATATTCTTGATAGAAGATATTCTTCGTTTTATTTGACTAATGAATATTTATTTCTTAAAAAAAAATTAACGTGCACGAGGAGAGGCTCCTTTTATAAATTAACCTGCAAATTAAACGAGGAAAAAATGATAAGGTAACTAATTAAACTAATTATTTTTAATCATATAATTTACTAAAATAAGGAAATTTTGAGTCCTGACTAGTTATGAACTAACAAAAGTCGTGAGTAGGCCGCCTTTTTGTTTTGTTTTCTTTGAATGTGATTTGCAAAAGTCACTAGACACGCTTGCTTCTTTTATGCATAATAAAGTGAAACATTTACACACTTACGATTAACCTTTAGCTTCTACGACTTTAATTAATTGGTGCCAATTGGGTAACATCATCATCATTCATCTTTTTGGATTAGGGTTAAGGGTATAAAATTACCATTCTACCACACACACACATATACATATATAAAGGATCGAGGAGATCCAAGTTTTAACGGCTTATTTACGACAACGTCTTCAAAATTCAAAAGCATTATCATTTTACCTAAAAACTTGAATTGTGTCACTTAACACTTTGAAACTTAAATTGTGTCACTAGTTCTCAGAAACTCAAATTAGTCTCACTTTGTCCTATGTTGTCTAAGTTTGTTAACAAACCTGTTAAAATCGTTGACGTGGCAGAAAAAGTTCTTATCAATCTATTAAAATTGAGTGTACCCTAATCCTAAACCTATATAGTTCTTATCAACATTGATCATGTAATCAGGAATTAGAGTTGGTAACAAGTAACATGCATCATTCATGAGCAAAAACTTTCCTCGACATGATGCTATATATAATATGTAAATTCAAAACTATGATTGCGAATAAGCATAAATCCTTCAAATCGAGTGTTTAATTATATTCAAAACATTCATCCTCGCATATATGCAGGGCATATGCATGGAAGAAATTTGCGGTTCATGCTTCGGTATCTGACAATATGTTCTGTCCACACATGCATGGAACCAAACATAAAGTTCCACGTCGCATGTAATGCACGTACCAAAAGTTGGTGTACCAACAAATAATATAACGATCGAAATACTTTAGGGTTTCATTATTGGGTAGCCAACATTACAACTCCAAAATTGGTTAGCCTGCAATTTTATGAGTTGGAACTTGTAAAGTTGTAAATGCAACAGCCATAGAGGTATATTACGTGTACGTATAGCCGATGTTTGTGTGTGTATAGGTCCAGTTTCTTGGTAGAGATTCACTCTACTCTTTAGAGAGCGGAATACATATATAGCATAGTACTATCGTATTGTTCGTATGGTGACCAAGTATGGACTACATTACCAATAGTTCCGTGTTTTTGCCCTTTTTTAGCTCTAGATGCTATAAGGGCTAGTCATATAAACGATACACGGTTATCACAATGTGAGCGTTCTATCAATCTCGTATGTGTACAGCGAAGCGAAATCCCTCTTAAGAATGAACTTGTATACAATGTATATTTCAAATTTTGATTCATGCATGAGATTGGGGTCTGCCCTGTTTGCTTAAGCATGCAAATAAACATTAATTTCCATCGAGAAAGATCCCCGCGGCCACCAAGATATCTATCTTAATTTAAGTTCTCGCATTTTAGTCCATGGTTTTGGAACTAGATCATTTCCAGACTTTAGTGTTCAGAGCTTAAAGATCGTAAACTTGAGCTTTTAGTTTGTGTGAAAAAAAGATCGTAACTCTTAATTTGTATGAAGTGTACCCGCAAAATAAGTTAATAAGGACAATTAAATTCAACTTTAGTGACCCAAATTATCTGATTCTTGGGTTCGGACAGTAAAATTCGGAAAAGATCGATGTCCATGGTTTTGCATGGTGGTTTGTCCTTGTAAGTTGTGATTCTCTTAACGGTTGACCCATACTTTGATTTTTATTTTTTTATTGTTTGGTGAACTGTTTAATTAGAACTTTGGCATTGCATGCATGGATCAATATTTGGAGGGAACTTGTCAATCTCTCCCGGTTGGTGCGTTCGAAAAGGCCTATCACTTTCCTCTTGCTAACTAACTTGGCACATGCATGGTGCCTTATATTAGTCCACAAATTGGCTGCCGACATCGATTAAATTATATATAAATATGTATTTGGTTTGTTGGTAGAGAAAATTATGTATGTGATAATCATCTGTACAAGTGTGCATGTATAGTTTTATGTTTATTTTCTCCCTGCATTGATGCGTCAGGGCCGACAATTGATGAACTAATCTTTAAGTAATGAATGGCTTCATACTATGTACAATAATCATTCAAATTATGGATGAGGTTTGGGCCTTTAAGTAATTAATGGCTTCATACTATGTACAATCATCGTTCAAATTATGGATGAGGGTTGGGCCTTTCAGTAATTAATGGCTCCATACCATGTACAATCATCATTCAAATTATAGATGAGGGTTGGGTATGTTAGCGATGACGACGTATTTGTTCAGCATTTATGTTCGAATCACTCTTTTTATAAAATTTAAAAAATAATATACGTATAAAATCGTATGATGAGGTGTAGATTTTGGTTTAGTCTAGTTTGTTACAATAATGTGCTTCATTATTGGCATTCAAATTTGAATCTTCGTTCCAGTAATTTGAATAAAATTTATATAATTATCGTATTATTTGTTAAAAATTTGATATAATAAAGGTAAATTAAGATCAGTTAAAAGTTTGATTTCGTATAAAGTAATAAAATAAAGAAGCGCTAAAATTATGTCTTATATAAATATCTATACCGGAAACTTCTAATTCATTTCATACAAAAATAATTAAGTTTCCATTGATTAATCTACCAAGATATAGAGAGATACGTCAATGGTCCAATCCTAAACCCGTCAATTTTGTTTTCGACGTAATTAACCACATGTGCAACTCAATAAGAGAGATTTTATCACGATCGACCTCATCACAATTAAAAATAAAACCATTCAATATAAGTTATGCATCAATTAGCATGTTTCAAATGTGAAACTCATTATTCAACGTAGCCGAACTAGCACTTGTATAATGGGGTTATGAATATGGGTTTTTTCTTGGACTACCAAGGTTAATGCTTCTGCATCATATATGACACACACATGCACTAACAAAGGTGGATGCATGGAATACAATTGAAAGTGATGAAAACAGGTTGGCATTGGTACAATGTTAGCCCACTCAGTTGACTTTTGATGCAAAGACACACAAAATCTATCAATATCCATATCGAGAGAAGTACTCTTGTAAGGCGTAGGCCACGGACAACATGTGAATATTCCTCAAATAACCCTTGTTGGTCCCGAAGAATGGAGGAGACTAGGTTAACCGAAAGATGATTATCGTAAGCCTAATAATCTAACTTATTAAACTCTTTACCACAACAGCCAAATTGAAGATGCACGAACCAAATTATAAGCCTTTAATCTTACGACTCTTATCTTTCAAGAAATGAGAAAAAGCATGAAAAACGTGAAGTGAAAACTACAAGTCCTACAACAACTCACAAGTGGGACATTGTAAGATTATGATGATATGATATTGATGTGTTTGGAATTGGGGTGATGGGACTGACCATTCATATAGTTCCACGGCCATTGGTCCTTTCTCGGATATATTTTAGTAGCTAAAACTTGAGTGATCGAGGTGTGGCAATGGGTTGTGCTTAGCTTTACTCATTTAAAGCTATCAGTGTCATATATGTTTTTTTTTGTAAAACAAATTTTTTTTTAACAAATGATATTATCTACACTGAGAGGATGAGAGAGTAGGTTAAGCCTCACAATGGGCTAACCATAATAATTTGGTTCAAATTCGTCTGTGTCGAGAATTAAACCTACGATCTCTCGCTTACAAGTGAAGAGGAATATTGCTAAACCGTAGTACCAAGTGACTTGTAAAGCAATATTTTAAACTACTCAAATTTACGACGATAACTCAAATTCGGATATAATAGAGAGAGCATTGCCCTAATTAACTTATCACATTTGTGTATTTTTTTAATTTATTATTTTTAAGGAAATGTGAAGAGTTCGAAACTATCATAATAATTTAAGAGAATATGGAGTTTCAAAGTCTAGAAGCATGGGTAGAAAATAAACACTTAAACACTTTATCCTCTAAAATATGGAACTACACACATACTAATCGTTTACACATCATAACACATATGTTATGTTCAAGAACTTTTCAAATCGTGTAGTGTCCGAAATTGTAATCATCATCTTTGTAGCTTGTGGTGTAGATCAAGTGTTAAGACAGTTTTCCACCAAACAGACTGATTCGATTGTATCATTGGGTCCATTTCTGTGCAATATTGTATCGTATTGTTAATTGGTTAGCAGAAAGGAAAATGATCGCTTCGGATAAGTCGCCATTTTAGATGGTCCAAAAATCATCAAGCAACCACAACTATATATTGTCAGATGCACTGATGGTACTTCAGCTCCATTGAAGGAAATTCTCAATGAAATTGATCTCCTACAGTTAAATCGATGATATAATGGAAAGTAGCTTAACTTTTTATAAGCACGTTTAAGGTTTATTATTTTTCGATTTGAGATTTATAATCTCAATGTTCGTGTTATTAGTAAAGTAATTCAATTACAAGCTTACTTGAAAATGCTTCTATAGACGTTAAAAACACTTTCTGAAACCTAAAATGCTTACGATAATTTTGATACGAATAACTTAAAGTATTTCTAAATTATAAAAACACTTTTTAGTGCGTTATTATGTAAAAAGACACATGTGATAAAGTACTTCCAAGATCATTTTTCAAAAAAGCACAAATTTTAGAGAATACCGTTAGACTTTCATCTAAAATAAAACGTTTAAACCTTTTAGGTAATACCATGTTAACTTCCATCCATTATAAAGGAGTAAATAAGGGATGTAAGTTCTATCATAATTATCCAAAACGACATATTCTTCACATTGTGACAAGTTTATGAACTAATACTCACAAATTTTGATCCGAAAACCAAAGCTCCAATTCGACCAAAAAGTTCAAACTCAAATGCTTCAATTTTCCCATATGAATAAAATGACGATCTCAAGCCAACAAAGCTCCCCATTTTGCGAGAGTCGCTAGGAAAAGTAAAGCAGAGAGCCATATTAACGTAAGGTCGCCCTTTTTATTCATACAAGAAGTTGAAACATTTGAGTTTGAACTTTGATCGAACTGGAGCTTTGGTCTTTAAAGAATATTTGAACTTGGGATCGCCCGACCCTTTCAATTTTCTCATATGAATAATTATAAAAAAAATGAGTGGAGCACCCTAATAATTCAATAATCAACCCTTCATTGGGATTGGAGATCTGATGAAAAAAATTCTGGTAATAGATACTACCTGTTGGCTGGAGACTCTAAGCACCAAATATAAGTACACAAAATCCAGTTCAAATTTTCTGAAATTGGACCACAATTAGTTGGGGGTACATGCAGTCACACTATTTATTTGTGTGGCAAGAAATTAGTGTTTTTTGGTAGGACCACAATTGTGAGGGTGCGTCTGATCAAGATCTGACTGCAAAAGAAGCTTTTGCAAGCTGATCAGCTACTACTACTACGGTTATGGTAGCTCCTGATTTTGGACCACTCTAAGCTTACAGCTACCAATGGTCCTATATTGTGCTGCATTTTTGAACTGGTTAGTATAATATTGGACATGGCTGCAAGCTGCCGTCATGAATTTCTTCGCTCTCAGCTCAACCACCGGCCACTTAACACTACGGTTTAATGATATTCCTATTCATTTGTAAGTGAGAGATCTTAGATTCAATTCTCATCAAAGGCGAATTTAAATCACATTATTACTAGCTCATTGTGAGGCTAAGCCCATTCCATCCTCTTTAGTATTGATAATATCGTTTGTTCAAAAAAAAAAAAAAAACTGAACCACCGAACAATTATACAAAAAGGAAGAGAGAGGAAGGCTAATAGGAGTGAGGATGGACATACTTATTTCTGTATTTAACGAATATTGAATAAAAATTTCAATTGTTGGTTAAATTTCCTAACAGTATTCAACACAAGAGTTTAAATTCTAATTTTCTTAGAGCAAGAGTTATCTCTCTAATGACCTATCTACTGTCACCACGGTACTATTAATCCAATTTGACCTTTTATTTTGCCTTAGGAATCTTTTCAAAATAAAGAAAAGAAAAATGAATTCAATTGTTGGTAAAAACTGAACCTGACGTGAATCGAACACGCAACCTTCTGATCTGGAGTCAGACGCGCTACCATTGCGCCACAGATCCGTTGATATAATTGTCACGTTGAATAATACAAGGTATACCGAATGGATTTTTATGGTTTTTTGTTTTTATGGTATTTAATTAAAATGGGCCTGCGCTCGAATTTTAGATATGGGCTGGAGTTAAACATGAGGAGGGGCCTAGGCCTAAACTACCCAAACCTAAATTCCAGCTTTGCCCTTTCAAATGTTCATTTTCGTACAAGCGATATTTGAGAAGTCAGTCCAAAATAAAAGCTCGAATACAAAAGTAAATATCTTAATCACATAAGCTATAAATCCATTATTTTGCATCAAGACATTCAAATTTTCATTCGCAATTTCACAATTCTTAACTTTGAATTGAAACAATCAAATACCTGTAGTCAAATGCAAACGTAGATTCAGCCAGCTAACCAAGACAATGTTCCTACCCTTTTGTACCCGAGTTTGAGTCTTGCTCCCGTAGAATAGTTTAGAGGACAATATCGTATTGTTAAAATAAAATAGTGGTCTAACAAAAACAATCATGAGTATTCAGTTAGCCTGTTCCTGTTAGGGCACATTAGCTTCATTGATCATGTCAGGGTACACAAAAAGAAAAGCTCCATTTAGCTCTTGATCAGTAACATAAGCAAAGGCTACACAAAATGCTCAGTTGGGTATTCATTCTCATATCCATTGTAATCATAATACAATCTCTCCCCCTTTGTTATATCTCGATTCGCAATCAGTAAAACCCTAGACTCGCCATTGACATCAAATCTTACACACTTCAAGTTCTGCTTCTTCCTCCCGTCCCTGCACCATACCACAGTAACTTCAGCTGTCACATAGTTATTTACACATGAAGGCAGAATATTAGTTTTGGAACGGGGATAGCTTACGGTGTATGATTATTGATTCCGTTGATGAAGCGCGCAATGTTACCATGCTTGTAGGGGCAAATGACAAGGCTTTTTGAAGGTGTAGCTGCTGAAAGCAATGTCATTGTGCTGTCTCCATCGTCATTTTCGCGGTTGTTCAGATAATCAACATCTCCAACATATTCTGTGATTATTGTCAAATCCCTTATGTGTTTATCAGCCTCAACTGTGAACCTGTGAATGAATCATTAATACTGAATCAAGGAGTCCAGAGACATCAACTACAAGGAGATAATGTTTTGTTGGTTTGTAAACTCACCCTTCTTTAGGATCGAAAACAACCATGAGGGGAGGACATTCTCCTCTCTCCATCATGCTTTTGCACAAATTCAACGTTTCAATATCTTCTTTCGACATAACCTGCAAGGCAACGATATCAGAAATGTACCTTTTGGATCACACTCAATAAGAAAATCGTATAAGACATACTAGAATTTCTCTTCAAGAATAATCAGGACACATCTATGAATTTAACATCATCCTTTAGAAGCGGCTTATGGATATGTGAAAGTGAGAGACATGGATATGTGAAAGTGAGAGACAACAAACGATCATGCTTTTTTCGAGTGCCATACATTTGCAGACTCTCATTGACAAATTCTGCTAATCTACATTGTGTCCAGTTCAGGAACTTGTTCTAAAATTTTTGTCGTTCCCATGTTCGGTATGGTAAGATGGAAACCACAGGGAAACATTTAAAAAGAAACTTGGAAGCAGAATTTCGCCTCAAATAGAGCACACCCTACTAAGACTAGATTTGGCAGAAAAACGTAAAAGTGCTTATGGATGATAGAAACTCTTTCCAAAGAAGCACTTGCTAAATTTCAACCTGTTTCTAATAAAAACACTTCTATCAGAATAAGCTCACAAGCAGAAGTGCTTCCTACAGAAGCACGCACACTAGACAAGTCATCAAACTGAAAAACAATATGCATCAAATCAGAAGAATCCCAGCAACTAATACAGCTCAAATGCATCAAACAACCTGTCCTAATCAGTTAATTAAACTTTTTTTTTTGTGTTAGAAAAACCAATGTTGAAAATTTACCTGCATTCCTCCTCGCTCAAGAGCCGCACAATTGGCCCACCTGGGCGCCAATCCAGGAATATAAGTGAGCTCATTGCTGAACTCAGTCCCCGTTGCCATCAACGCCGTCGCCAGTGACGCCATCTGCTCCATTCTCCTCGTACAATCCTCGGTCGGAATAAAGGGCAACAATTTCCTCTTCTTCTTCGAGACCACCAAGCTGCTCGCCCGCCTTCGCCTCTTTCGACAATCTACAAACAAAAGAACAAAACTTTCAGAGGAACCCAGAATTAAAACAAGAAAATAAATCCTAATAAACTGACTTTTCATAGAGTTTACCTTGATTTATCTTCTGGGGCGATTCTGCAAACCTCTGAATCCGAAAAAAATCGCTGATTTTGGTTTGGTGGAGAGGGAAAGCTGTAAAATAAAGATAAAATGGAATCGAATCGATGAATCAATCACATCCGAGAAAATTCAACATTTAGCCTCCAAAAATCCCAAAATTCAATCTGGGTCAGAATAATTAACGAAAACTAGGGGGGAATTGGGAAATTACATTTGGGTTTTTTGTCGTTGGAGCAGCAAGGGCCGAACCACTTTCCTTTCGGGACTTGAGCAAGGATGGGTCTCAGGCAAAACATGTGGTACCCTCTGTTGCAGCTGCGACCGTCGCACAGGAGGAGCTCCGCCGGAGAGTCGCCGGACCCACATTCCTCGCAGGACACGTCCTCGTCGGATTCGGAATCGGATGCGCTGACGTAGTCATCGTCCTCGACGATTTGAGCAGGAGAGGGAGGCTTCGGAGCTTGCGTTCTTCTCCTCAGCGCCACCATTCCTTTCGTTTTTTTCCGGGTTCGGGCGAGCGAGGTCGTCGCGTTGTGCTATTTAACCAATGGGGAGATTTCCCGCCCTAATTTGGGTTCGCGGGAAATGAGGTTTGGCGCGCGAGCAGGGGTTCGTTTCTTAATTATTTGGCGCCACTGTTTCCTATTGGACAGGGCTGTGTCTTGGCCCAATATTAAGCATGTGCAAGGGTGGGCTTGGGCTGTAATATTTAAGCCCATAAAGACCTTATTCCACCTTACTTGGGGAACTGTTAATTTGGTTTTGAGCCTCGTTCGACTTTTAATTTGTGCTAATATCCTCCCGTTCGTCAATTCCGTCACAATTTTCCGTTAATTCATTCACGAGCAATACATATGATCAACTTTAAATCACATACACCTATGTATTTGAGACATAAAATCAATGGCTTACAAAAGACAATGTGAAAGTTATCCCACTAAAATGATGCTAGCTATTTGTCCCTTTCGATCAGGAGTGTACATACTATTGTTCTAAAAATCTCTGTTTAGGCGTTAAGCGGTTGACCACTGCTCCAATTAATCCACAAGCGTTTGAAAATTAAGAAATAACGTCTAGACCTGGTTAAGTGCCTGCCTAGACCCGCCTAGGTAGACATCATTTTGCATTATGTTGTAATACTTTATAATCTATATGTCATTCTATTTTGTATTAATTTACGTGTCACAGTACAATTATGTATTTTTAAGTATAAGTAGACAAATATTTATATGATGCATAATAAATTTACTAAAATCCGCCTGGTCCGCTTAAGCTAGGCCCTAGCGTCTTTTAGAACTTTGGTACATGCCCAACATAAGTTCATCTGCCGCCCATATTGCAGCATCATTCATCTGAGCTATCTGAATCAGGAATGATTTTAAAGTAGAATCAGTTGCTGTTCTATATCACGATACTTATTGCACCAAAGTTTAGTATGAAGGTGTCAACTACCCTGGTCTTGGTGAAAATATCGTAAGAATAAGACCTGAAAATTATATATTCCTTGAACAATGGCTATGAGTTTCTGATAGACCCAACCCCATCCTGCTTGTAACCCATTACTGACTATATATAGACAACAGGAAAGCAAGTAACACAACTCCTACAAAGCCATAACATACAGTACCTGCAACGTTGTTGATGCAGTTTGTATCAAAAAACAAGTGATGATCATTTTGGCTACAAACAAAATGATTAAGAACTTCAGATCGAAAAATGAACCAAAAAACAAGTGATGATCCGACTATCCCCAAGTACAAACCTAGAAGAATAGTTTGTTGTTATGGATTCCATGCGAGCTCCTCACATTAGATCTTTGACTAAGGGTACGGACAACTGCCTTAGGAAGATCATCTTGCGAATAGACATTGGAACCAGAAAAGGACACCTGAAAGACCACAGTGAGCATAGGTATTTTCGATAATCCATCAGCTTGGACAGTGTGAATACACTTCATCAGCTTGGACAGTGTGAATACACTTCATCAAGTGCTTTGAATTAGCTGATTGATAATCCATCCCTGTAACACCTGTACAGGTCCGTGGGTGCTTCCAGAAAGCAGCTGCACTAGAAGGCTGCATCCAGGAGGAGCTGCTGTTGGCAGTCCCACATTGGTGGGGGAAGTCAACAAGGGTGACCTTAAATATGATTACCCTACTATAACTAATAACGGGGTCTTTTGTGGTAAAACACACACATGACGGATTGGACATGTGGTAAAGTTGGGACAATATCGATGTCGTTAGAATGGCCCCCCCGGGCCTGTCGATTAAAAAAATTTCAACATGGTATCAGAGCCAAGGTTCGGGCCCTTGCAAGCTAACGAGCTTGTCACCAAGAAGGAAACAAGCCAGGACTCTTAACATAGAGCTGGCCTCTGAGTTCGTAAGAGGCACTTCCTGAAGAAAAAAAAATTTGAAAACAAGTATGGACTTCATTGGAGCCAACCTCTGAGTTTTATTGCTGATGTGTGGATCTCCACGTGTGAACCACTAAATGGGGTTACACATGACGGGGCGTGTTGGCAGTCCCACATTAGTGGGGGAAGTCAACAAGAGTGGCTTTAAATATGATCATCATACTCTAACTAATACCGATGCCTTTTGTGGTAAAACCTCACACCTAACAGATTGGGCAGATGGTAAAGTTGGGGACAATATCGGTGTCGTTAAAGTGAGGCCCCCGAGCATGTCGATCTAAAAAATTTCAACATGGTATCAGAGCCAAGGTTTGGGGCCCGTGCAAGCTAACAAGCTTGTCACTAAGAAGGAAACAAGCCATGAATCTTAACATAGAGTTGGCCTCTGAGTTCTTAAGAGACACTTCTTGAAAAAGATTGAAAATAAGTCTAGACTCCATTGGAGCCAACATCTGAGTTTCATTGCTGATGTGTGGATCTCCACGTGTGAACCATTAAATGGGTTTACACATCAAGGGGCGTGTTGGCAGTCCCACATCGATGGGGGAAGTCAACCAGGGTGGCTTTAAATATGATTACCATACTCTAACTAATATTGAAACCTTTTATAGTAAAACCACACATCTGACGAATTAGGCATGTGATAAAGTTGAGGATAGTATTGGTGTCGTTAGAGTGGGTCCCCCGGGAATGTTGATCTAAAAAATTTCAACATGGTATTAAAGCCAAGGTTTGAGCCCGTGCAAGCTAACATAGAGCCGGCTTTTGAGTTCCATTGAAAACAAGTATGAACTCTTAACATAAAGCTGAACTTTGAGTTTCAATAGCTGATGTGTGAATCTCCACGTGTGAACCACTAAATGGGGTTACACGTGAGGGGGAGTGTTTTCCACATCGATGGGTGAAAAAGAAAATCATGGGTTTAAATATGATTTCCCTACTCTAACTAATACCGAGGCATTTTGTGGTATAACCCCACACCTGACGGATTGGGCAGATAGTAAAGTTGGAGACAATTTCAATGTCGTTAAAGTGAGGCCCAACAGGCCCTCCGATCCAAAAATCCAACAGCTTCTGCAACAGTAGGGTGGCGCAAAGAATGATTAATGCTTCACATTCACCCTGCAATGGCAGCAGGAGATGGGAAGACAACAGGTTGAAATGGCTGCACAACGGTAAATAGTCAATTATATCTAAAGTACTGTTAGAAATTGTTGCACTCTTTTATGCAGATGATTAGGTGCAACTTACACCAGGGGCACCAATAGGAGGAAATGCGCCAGTCATTGAAATTGGTCCTATAAGGCCTTGTTTAGCACACCGTATAAGACACCGAATAATACTAATAATACGGAGTACGGTGTTTAGTGTCCGTTTGTATTAAATAGCCA
Source organism: Cotoneaster glaucophyllus (assembly GCA_036320875.1). Classification (NCBI taxonomy): domain Eukaryota; kingdom Viridiplantae; phylum Streptophyta; class Magnoliopsida; order Rosales; family Rosaceae; genus Cotoneaster; species Cotoneaster glaucophyllus. Next base: position 28,614,296 of record CM070062.1, read on the forward strand.
CCGGATTAAATAATTCGAGTCCACCAACTTTATCAGGTATACACCCGCTTGCTTATATCATCCAAAACTACGGTACAATTTAGTCAGGTTCTCTCATTCCGTTCCAGACCCTCTTTCATTCCTCTCCAGACGCATGGTCCTCTTCAGACGCTCTTTCTGCCTTGCTATCCAGATGCTCTCTCTGCTTTGCTCTCTCCAGACGAGGCCCCCCCGCATACCATAAGACTAGCTAAGAACTTGCTTTGTCTTTTTAGCTTCGCTCCCTGCTCCATCATCTATCGCGTCATCTCCCTTCCTCCTCACCCTGAACCCAGAATCACAAACTAACAAGACCTCAAATTTGAATCTCAATCAGGAGAATCCATGAGTTGCGTCGTCTGATTCACCTCTGACCCAAATTAGACAAGGTCATTGATTGCGCCTCCTTCCTCCTCGACCTCGATTTTCGATGGCACGGGCTTTGGGCTCCGTCCTCCTCAACCTCATTGACTTGCTTCATCTCCTTGACCGTTATTTCTCAATACCATTTTATGGGTTCTTCTAATCCCCTATGATTACAAAACTGAAGCCCTTATGATCCATTCCTTGTTATTGTACATGCAATGACTCTCAGTAAATTAGCAGCATATGCGGATGCTCAGAATCCCTCTTATCTGTGGGAGCATCTCAGCCATGCGGCCATGCCCATCTCAGTAGAAGCTTAGTAGAATCCCTCTTCCCTTTTCTTATCCGGTTCAATACCAAACACAGTAAATAATACGGTCCTTTGTCCGATACTGCACCAAACGTCCGACTAATTTAATCAGTATTATCCAGTGGCTATTTATAATATCCGACAAAAATAGTATGTACAATCCGAGCTGCCAAACGAGACCTAAGGAGACTATTTCATCCACCTACTCGCTCGAGTTCACTCACTTAACTAGGTCTCTGACTCCTTCAACTCGCTTGTCAACTCAGTTCCCAACTTCGACGAGTCGAACAACTTATTTTATGAGTAAATTGAAGGTGATTGATGTCTACAATTTGAATGAGTAAATTGAAGGTGACAGCCATTATTGAAGGTGACAGCCATTGTGCACTAGGGTTTCATTGGCCCCGTATGTTGCCATTCATACTATTTTTATGTCTTCTTATAATTTTTGTTTTATATTTCTGTAAAATATTCATGCTGAACTGTTTCAAGTAATGTATGTTGTCATCCACATCAATTATCAAAACCCTAACAGAACATGCCCCACTCTATTTTAGTGATTGATGATGATGCGCACCCATAGGTTATACCTTTCATTTTTTGGCCAAAACCCTTTCTGCCGAAAATGGAGAATATCCTCGTGTCTACAGTAGTTATCATGTGCGGTGACGTTCTGTCACTGGAGGATCGATATATCCTCTTGTGTCTATATCATTTATCACATGTCATTCACGTTCAAACATGTTTAATCATTCGGATCATATTCAATTTTTAGCCTTCTCCTCCCGCTCTATAGTTTCAAGTTTTCACTTGCTGCAATATATGTCTTGATGTCCCACAATTCATAGAAGTCAGCTTGATCAAGAAATATAGCTATTAATTTATGGGTTCGTTGGATGCTTAAGTGAAATTAGGGGACAAATTATCCTGATTTAACGACTTTAACGCGCGAAAATCTTTTTCAAATTTCGAGGGAATGTTACAAGCTTAGCAAACTTATCAAATTTTTGTGATGTGTTATAAAATAATGTAGTGTGAAACAAACACAGGCCATATAATTTGAGGTGCTGCTAGAGATACCATATACTTGAATCATATTTTATAGATCACATGATGTAACAGCTGAATGTTGAGATTCTTTAAATCGCTAAAGAAAGAATTCAATCACCAATCATCATATCATATGGTTAACAAAAGTTTGCTTTGTTGATTAATTGTCTTGTTTAGGTCCTCAAGTAATCCTTTAAATAAGGATTAGTGTAACTTTTGGGTTGGGTAAACCAGGGCACCAAGAGTTGATATAATTGGTTAAGTGATTATTTAAATTAATTAACTCAAAAGTAGGAGGAATATTTTAGCCATCTAAACATCACTACGTTACTTTTTTTTTATATTATAAAACAAGTACTTGTTTTTTAACTAATATATCGCAAAAATAAAATATATAAATTACGTCGCTCACACGTGAAATAATACATCACGTAACAAGTATTATGAAAACAAATAAAAATTCTCCAAAAGTATCAGGAAGCAATCCAAAAGTAGGTGTTAGGAAGGAAAACATGATATAGATGAAGATATATGGAAAAATCTTACAAGAACAAAAATACTAACTTTGGTCGTTTTTCCAAAAAAAAATATACTAACTTTGGTCAAGAATCCATTTGGCGTGGAGGAAGCTTCATTTGCTCTTCATAGCTGGATAGGCTCGCGGTTGAATTTTTGAATGTTTATTTGGGCCCCACGCGTTTATTTTTCTTTTGTAAGTGGGTCCACCTAAGTTGGACCAACCTAGAGAGAGAGAGAGAGAGAGAGAGAGAGAGAGAGAGAGATTAGGAATGCCTTCTCTTTGTTTGTTCTTGTAAAGATGGTGAGGTCCAAAAATGGAATGCTACTTATGGTATTTAGTTTCCAAATTTTCGCTTAATTAGGAATGCCTTCTCTTTGTTTGTTGCATGCGTATGTAACCCTTTGCCATTGTTGAAACTTGAAAGCATTTAGTATTCTACTAGTGAAATTATATACATTTTACGTTTCGGTAATATTAGGAAGACAAACTATTTAAATTATATTTTGTAAACCATATAACGTGATTGTGGATAATTGAATTATCTTTATTAATATGTTTATTTCATATTTGTGACAGGTCACATAATTTGCAAATTTAGTTTAAAAAGTTGGTCTACCTAACATTATTCTTTACGTTTTTTGTCAACTAAAATAAAGTTAAGCATGTATTTATTCTAATCTAAAACCACATAGAGTCCGACCAGAAAAAGAACAATATAAAGTTCGAATTGGTGTTTTTGCTTCTTCAAAACAAGTTATAGTACGAGAGGCTGAAATCGAAAATAAGACTTCGAGCACAAAGCTTTTAATCACATGACTAGTCGGTTTAATGACTTCGGTCTTTGTTTAGCTGGAGGAGATTCTAAGTTCGACTCACAATTATGCGAAAACAATATATAGTTATAATAACTAGTGTGTTCAATACTAATTTGTAGCATAATTTGACATATTGATGTAAAAATATCTTCATACATATCATATTATTTAAAAAATCACTTAAACTATTACAAGTAATATTCTCTATTAATCTACACTAAAAAGGAGATCTGCACTAAATTCCTAGTAGTTGATCTAAGTCTTCAAGCATGCTTCACTTTATTTCTCATGTAAATTTCTTATTAAGATGAGAAATGGAATACAAATAGATTCCATTTTAGCTTTTTATCCGAACTAGTATGAAACATGAGTCATGCATCCGAAAGTAGTATGAACATCATTAGTCATGCATAGGTGATAGGTAATAGGCCTTCATGGGAGTGTAGTATGTAATTCCTATCAAATTTTCAAATCAAATAGTGGATGAATCATGAAAGACCAAAGGATATGAACGAACGACATGCCGTATGAAGCAATAATGGGCAGGCTTGAATCGATTGCAATAAATGGTAACCCTATTATTTATTCTTTTACGCACTTTAATAGAATCCGACCATAACTAAATTAATTATTTTCATGCATAAGAATACTAGATTACAATCAACCAACATTTATCAAACTTGAAAAAGAATAAAAAAAAATGGTATGATTCTCTTATTTTCATTTCTTGAACTAAGAGATTCATAAATCGGAATTGTAATGCATATATTAATCAAACAGAAATAATGTAAGATTATAATAAAAAAAAAATATGTAGTTATTATTTCTCTTAAATTAGTAAAGCAGCATTTCGTGACTAATGAGAAGAATTAACAGGGAAAGAGACTAAGAGTAATTAATGTTACATTTACCATCTAATTATACCATGATTTGTACTATGTTTCTAAAAATTATAATTCACAAACTAAACATATATTACGAAGAAAGGATAGTACTCGGTATCACAATTCACAAACTACTCAGTTAAGATACTTGACGATGTCAGTGTACAGTTTGATTAGATACCGCTACTGCAGAAACCCTAAAATTCTCTCGTGACGTACGAGAGTTTGACTGAAGTCTTGTGGTCAGATAATCGGACGACGGTTAGCTGAGGGAAAGACACCGCCACATGCGCGCGCCCCTTCCCCATCTGCTTGCTTTTCAGTTGCATTGGTTTTTTTTTTTTTTTTTTTTTTTTTCAGTTATTCGTTATTTAATTGATTCGATGTGATGGAAGTATGGATTAAAATGGAAACACCAGCGCAAAACCCTAAATATTCTCTCTCCTTCTTCTTCATCGTCGACACGTTTCGCCACCACATGAGCTCTCCTCTGGTGGAAACCTCTCGGCTCCTGTAACGTGTCCACTGCCTCCGTTCCCCACAGCAGTTGCTTGCCGCCGTCACCATTTTTGCAAAATCCCAGCGCCAGCTTCTGCACCAGTTTTCTTGACATGTTTGGATTTTATATGTGTTATATTGACTAAGACCCTAAATCATGTCGTGTTCGGTACGGGGCAAATTCTGTAGGTAGGTGGAGCTATACATATATTCCTTTTATCTTTTCACATATTTATTAATTTTGAGTCTTCAAATTAAATGAATTTAAAAAAAATTAATGAACAAAATTTAACAAAAATGTATGAGAAGAAAAAAAAAATGTGTTAATAGGATAACCTATTCAATTACATGCGGTGTTCTAAACCTTTCCTAATATTTTTTTAACTTGCCATATTACATTATAGTGTAGTACTTTCTTCAAGTGTTAACTAAGTTGCTTATAAGTTCTTCTCGTATGTATTTTAGTTGGCATGCTTGTTCTAATTAATTCTCAACATTATAGAGACACTTACAAGCATCTACTCATATATTGTCGATAAAAGATGTAACAATAGTTTACAAATATCTCCAATGTTGTTGTCTGTGTTACTGTTGTCATTCCTTTGATATGCAAACTTGCAAAAAGTTGCAAGTAGCTGCCCAATATATAGGTAAATAAAGAATTGAGATCTTCTCCGAATTTTTGTGTTTGAGGAGCTTAAAAACTTGGAGATTTGGGCCGTTAAAGAGAGAGATTATGACTCTTAGTTTGTGTGAAATGGACCAGTGTCATGGATTAATAAGAATCGTAGAATTGAAATTGAATGTCCGAATCTCTCAGTATGTGCTCTGATTCATCCTTCTAGAAAGACAAATGGAAAAATGAAAAGAAGAAACTTTGGTAAACACGGAGAGGTAATTATGCAGTGCAGGAAAATTCATCCCTTATAGTTACCTTATTCTCTAGTGGTCAGAAAGAACCCACCAAAGTGTACAGTGCATACGCACAATAGATAGATAGAAATATATTTGGACCCCATTCGGATCTAAATTGTGAGGATCCTCACATCTTAGTCATTCTTCATACATCACACGGTCAGAAATCATTTGATTTGTTTTATTTAAAATTAAACACAAATAATACCTAACAAAAATTGACCGCACGATGTACGATGAATGGCTAGGATGTAAGGATCCCTAGGATCCCAACAAAAAGAATCTGGAAAGGATCCTCATCCGATAGAAATAGATATAGATATATATACAGGTCCTTTAACAAGAGGGATTCCCATTTTAAAAAAAAAATGGGGACACCTTCTGGACCGTTGGATTGGCTTTAATGAAATTGTATGGTTGAGATTAAATATATATATATATATATATATATGTATGTATGTATGTGTGTGTGTATATATATATATATAGACTCCCACACGAAGGATGAATAACGACATAGACCATAGGGAAAAGAATTTATATTCTACTAAACTAATTATGTGCATGTATACATTATTCCCAAATGTATGTACATGAATAGTAACTCAAACGAGAGTTGGCTCGATTGGTAAAGCTCTTGTCTTGTGTGTCTCCTCGAAGGTTTGAGTTTTCCTGCCAGCAATCTTCATTGGTGCGCAATATGTAAATTCCTACGTAAATGCATATGACGCTGGTGGCAGTTGATAGTTAGGAGTATATCATGACGCTAGTGATGAGAGTAACCAATCTCTCCCGAACTTTTTAATACATAAAAAATGATTTATATACACATTCTCTTTCAGGCACGTTTGTTTACCTTTGATTTTGATTTTTTATTTTATTTTATTCAATTCAAAAATAAAAATAAATATAAATGTGCATAAAAAATAGGGAAAACTAATGAAAATGGTTTGAAAACTCTGAGTTTTAACGAAAATGACAAAATAAAGGGTAAGGTGAATAGTACCAAACTTGATTTTTTAGTGTAAAAATGTGGTTTTTCGTTAAAGTGAACAATACCGAGAGTTTTTCGTTAAAGTTTCTTAAAAAATAGTGTATGAATATTGTTCTCATGTATACATACCATGATATCGAAAGCAGTAAAAGACGAAACTACCCTACTGTCTCTCTCCTCTCTCCTTTCTCTCTCTCACACATAGAGTTGGCCAACACATGGAACCGCACCACATGTACCATCATCTCTTTCAGCATAGTGCTTCATCTTTGCCTTTAAGACCATCTGGGCTTGAAAAGTGGGTGGTTTTTCCTCTCTCAAAAGACTCCACATAGCTTTTTCTCTTTTCCCTTTTCTCCTCGTTGATCCATGGACACAGCTCACTGGCCACAGGTAAAGCGAAAACCTTTTCTTTTTTTTTCCTCCATGAAATCATGAAATTATCATCTAGGGTTGAGTTTTTCAAAGTTAATATTTAGAAGAAATATCTTAGCTTAATAGCTTTGGGTTTGGAAAATTATCTTCCTTCATATATAAGTTGGCTTTCAAGTTGTATTAATTTGCTTTTCTTCTTTCCACTAATAGTGGCTGAATTTATATTGTTGTATCTTCCAAAGGTGTTTCATATTTTGTCCTGAAAATTTAAAGTACTGCACTTTTTCTTTTCTTTTTCTTCTTCCCATCATCTGATAAAGCAGTTTGTTTTCTTTCCTTTTACTTTCTTCTCTCCATCTTTGTCTTAATTTTTTCGGAGTGACAACATATATACTCTTTTTTTGTGGGTTTTCGATCAGCAAAGTTATGGCCTTTTCTTGTCGCTTTTTTTTTTGGGTTTATTTTTATATTTTATTTTCAGGGTATTGGAGTGGTTAACTCCATGGAAGATTTTTCTTCTACAAGGCCAATCACAGAGAGAAGGGCAAGGCCTCAAAAGGATCAAGCTTTGAATTGTCCAAGGTGCAATTCCACCACCACAAAATTCTGTTATTACAACAATTACAGCCTCTCTCAGCCAAGATACTTTTGCAAGACTTGTAGAAGGTATTGGACTGAAGGTGGATCTCTGAGAAATGTTCCGGTGGGTGGAGGGTCACGGAAGAACAACAAGAGATCAAATAATTCCGATTCATCATCGCCGTCCACGTCTTCAGCGAAGAAGGTTGCTCATGATCGTGATCACCATCTGACTCCACAATGTAATTTTCCTTCTCAGTCTGCTTCTCAAACCCCTAATAAGATCCAGTTCCAAGGTCAAGATCTCAACCTTGCATACCCACCAGCTGATCAGGAACATGACAACAATAATATTACCGAACTACCCTTTAGTATTGAGACTATTGACAACAGAACCTACCACCACCAAAACCCTAGCTCCTCAGCCACTACTACTACATCTCATCATTTCTCATCGGCCATGGAACTGCTCAAAAGTACTGGGATTGCATCAAGGGGGCTGACTTCTTTCGTGCCGATGGCGGCGGTGGAGGTGCCGGATCATTCGAGTAATATCACAATGTTTTCATCTGGGTTTCCGATGCATGAGTTTAAGCCAAGTCGGCTTAGTTTTTCTCTAGATGGGTTTGAGAGTGCTGGATTTGGTGGCTGTCTTCAAGGGGTGCAAGAGACTACTAATGCTAATCATGCAAGGCTTTTGTTTCCTACTGCTCAGAATTTGAAGCAGCAGATTCCGAGCTCTACTACTACTGCTGCTGATTTTGATCAGCACAATAATAGAGGAGGAGAAGGAGATTCCGGTGGTGGGTATTGGAATGGAATGTTAGGTGGAGGATCATGGTAATTCAATTCCCAGAAAAGAAACAAAAAAAGTAGTGATCTAGAAGAAAGATTGGTATTTGGTTTTGTTTTTCTTCATTTTCTTGGATGGCTTGTTTGGAATTGGAGTTGATAACGAACAAAGTAATAGGGTACATGAATTTTTCTTCCCCTTTTTCATCATCAGTGTTAATTATACTTGATCTTCCTTGTTCTTTCTCTCTCTCTCGATTTTCTAGTATGCTTAAGATATCCTGTACACCGGAGCATAGTAGAATTTCCGCTCATTCTCACCCTCCTCCTTATTATTATTATTTTCCTTTATTTTGTCTTTAATCAATGTGCATGTTTGAAAATTTATTATTGGTTTTGCTTCAAAAGGGTATCTCATGAATCATGAGGAATTCTTTACAAATATTCATGAAAAGAAGGTTAAGGAAGTCCTCTATTTCCCTGTTAGGGTTTCATAACGCAGAGAAATTACAAGATTACTCCTATAGAGATTACTTCTCGATCATCTACCACAGCAGCGTACGATGCAGTTCTTTAGGATTTCCTGCTGAAATTCAATGATTTATTTTCATTATGTTTTCGGTTAGCTTAGCTAACAAGTGTCGGTAATTAATTTGTCAATTAAGTTGTGTACACAGAGATTAATGACTTATTTTAGATGCTTACTTTAGTAGTTAACACTTGGATTTGTGGGTTGATTGTGCACGTATTTAGAGAGTGTATTAGCAGTTGAGGTTGGATTATTTATTGGTTTGAAGTAATATTAAAGGTGAGTTGGAATGATGGCTGTCAATCCTTTATTAGCAAAAGTTTCTTCTTTTTGCTTGGCAACAGGTCAGAAATGTCAGGCCTTTTCCGCACCATCTGCGTCTTTGAGATTCTTCCTCCTGCCCTTCATGAATCTTCATCATCACCCGCACAAGTAGATGATTTTTCAAGAACAATGAGTAGGTATGCATGACCCAAACACTATTTATTTTAAATTAAATTCTATAAACCCTAAGCAAATCTGGGTCTGCCGTCACCAATATAAATTAGAGAACTCTGTGCTTTTAGGAACTTCATTTTTACGGTAACAAAAGTGAGACGATAGATTCAATCTCCGTAAGGCTCATGTATAATATAAGACCACCTTTGCATTTAAGAAAACATGAAAAAAAAGAAGAAGGGGTGAATATGTAAGATGTCTTTTATATGATGAACGCATAGTTCGATGGTCCTAACCTATTTTCAAAGAGCTCTCTAACCCCTTGACTAACTTGCACTCCCTTCGTTATTGACCAAAAAAAAAAAGGAACTTGCAGTACTCCCTTCGTTGGCTAAGAAAAGTTTTTCAAATTACTGATATTCCATGTGTCATAAAATAAATAAAATAATACAAAAAATATACTATTGTCTCCACTTATATTATCATGTAGAATACTGCTTAAATGTCTGATACTTAAATTTGTCATTGGCTATGGAGGGCCACCACAAACATTCCCATCGGTCGGTCACCATGCTAGGGAATAATCTTGTCCACTCTACAAAATCCTCCCAGATGTAGACCCTCATTCGTTAATTAATATAATATGTAATTAGATAGATAAGATAGTTTGACTTTCTACTTTCCATATAGTTGTTCCATCTTTTTGTCTTGGTAAATCGATGAGGACTAGCTACGGTTATAGCTCCTGTTGCTAGTTACAGTGATATATGTAGGTGGAGGTGCACCACCCCCCACCATGAACATCCCTTTCTTGCCAAAACTTTGGCATCTGCAATCTACTCCCACCAATCTCTCATAGCTTTTCACTTTAACGTTATTTTTTTCTCGCAAAACTTGTTAAGATATATGGAAAGATTCTCCTAATTATGTCACTAATTCATCACATATCAATCGTCCTTTTAAATACGACAAACATTTAGATATGGGCTAGCAAGCTATTATACATTTTTACTATGGTGAATCTTTTCTTTCTTATTTGTACATATTAATGTCAATGATAAGCAGTCAAATTAAAGGGTACATTTTTGTTCACCACCCTTAAGTGGTGGTGATGTTCATCATCCTATTTATTGCCGTTAGATGCGTTTAAATTTTGAGATTTGTATCTATCTATTACACAGATATCGAAATTTAAATTCATCTGACAATAATAAATAGGATAGTAAGCATCATAATCATTTAAAGGTGGTGAGCAAAACTATTCCCCAAACTTGTTTGTGCATTGGGATCATATATAGTATTGGGTAGCAGAAGTTGCAGAACGTAGGCTGGATACGGTACGTACTACCATCACAATTTACACAATGCATGAATAACCCATCAACTGCATACATGCCTACAGTTATACATTTGTTCATTACCTTATGATCACTTTTCTTGCTTTTTGGGTGATACTTAACCATGTGCCAATTATATATTTCTCAAATCATCATATCACCTTCATTAGGGTTCTAATCACCACGTCTCCAATAAAGCGTACTGCTGCTCAAATATCATCAAATTACAAGAATCTATATCACAGCAGTTAAAACTACAAGAACTAAACCGTAACTTCATGCAGCATGATCTGGCAAGTAATTTTATCAACAGATTTGAAATCTTAAGCCCACAATCCGACCTGGGTCTTCTTTTCTCTAGCCAAGCCAGTCTAGCTCCTTATTCAGGCTCTTCTTTTTGCTAGAATAAAAAATAAGTAATTTTTTTGTGCATTGTAATTGCAAAAATGATTACGAAATTGCTTAAGAAATGAAAATAATTATTTGTGCATTCTTGAAACTCATGCGTCCTTCATTCATGTAGCCCAAATCGAGCTGCTCAATTCTCTCCTTGTATTTTTTCTCTGCCTCTTTCCATGTCCTCGATTCGTGAGCGTAAATCCTTCAACTTTTGTGCAGCACCTGACATTTTTGGTCCAGCGATAGGTGGTCCTTTCAGTTAATTCCCAAGCTCGGAGAAGCTCCTCCCCAATAAAATCACCTCTCTGAAAGCGCTCATCACCAACAGTATTACCAGTGCTTGAAGAACCCCATCTATCATCGCCTGTAGTTGTGTAGGTCCTCACTGTTCCTTGCGTGATTAAAAACATCTTATCAAATTGTTCCCCCTCTTGAACAATAAAGCTGTCCGCCTTATAAATCACGGGCTTAAGATACTCGCAGAATACTTCAAACTCTTTCTCACTCACATTTCCAAGCATCGGAACCTAGAGGAAGACGCATAAATACAAGAAATATAAAGAGCAAGTCCAACGAAAATGTATTGTGCAGAATTGAACTAGGCCTTCTATGCACGTGAGCATTCAAGCATAAGTTACTTTTTTGATGATACAAATGCTTACTTTGTTTAGTGTCTTTAGGCAGAGATGGCGCTTGATCTCAATTAAATCTTTCAAGGGAAGAATAAAGTGGATATTTTCGATATCGATATCTTCATCCGCTTTCAATCCGTGTAATACAAATGTCATGATCATCTCTTTCAAATCCATGGTGAGGTGATTCTCATATAACCATGATGCTATCTGAGGATCTCTCCTCTGCCTCTTTTCCCTCAACATTTTGTTCTCCTTTGATAATTCAGCTGTCGACTGGGAATGCATCTGTTCCACAACATGTTGGTTTTAGTATTTTCTATACTAAAATTAATAAATTAACTTTCTTTGCCAACTTGAAAGGTTTTGTTTAATTGGAACTTTTATTCAAAGACTGGGTAGTGAGTACCAACCTGCAAAATTGCATTGAGATAAATCAAAACGAATAGCATGCCGATAACATTAATAAGAACCGCAAAGAGGTTTTCCCATGCATAGCTGCTAGTCTGGAGATCTTGCCCAAAAGAACTGCAAAAAAGAAACAGAAAACCCTAAATTCATTGAGCTCAAGCAAGTCTCATCACTTCTCTTTGGATAATAATAATAGCAATAATGAAGAACAAACCTTAGATTTCGTAAGCCCCACCAGAAACAGTGCAAGAATTTCTGTGGAAAATCTGTTGAGCTCAAGATACCAGATCGTATGGCATCAAGAAATATACCGAAATCAAAAGAAGTTGCAGTTGGTGGATTTGCATGGCATAGATTATTTAGAAGCGTGACATTTTTCATGAATGTATCATTGTCCTTACAATCAAAACTTCCAAGTTCACAACCATTTTCATTTCGACAAGCATACTTCCAGCAATCCATCACTCGTTGAAATGAAAAAAAGTATCAAAGAGCTCCAAAAACCTAAAGGGATGAAAATGACTTTAGAAGTTGCATGAAAAATTACAAACGTTCTACCATATATATGTCAGAAAATACGTTAATAAACTCATGGAATGATAAAAATAAACTAATTAAGTAGTAAGGAATAGTCATTAGTACTACGGTTTAGTGATATTCTTATTCACTAGTAAGTAAGAGGTCTTATGTTCGATTCTCGTCAAAGGCGAATTTGAACCACATTATTATGCTAGTCCATTTAGTCCACTCCCCTATCCGTGTAGACAATATCGTATCTTCAAAAAGTAGTAAGGAATAAGACTTACATGATTAGCAAGGATGAACTCAAAGATTATGAAAGCGCCATGAATCCAGAATTTGCCAACACCCTTAAACCATTTTATAGGAGAGTCTTGGGTATATAGCCGACCCAACTTTGTTGTTGTTGTTTGTCTTGGGTTATATGCTTCTCGAGTTTCCTACGCAATTGATAAACGCGTCCAACCCGGAACACGTATTGCAGCACAAGAAGAGAGTTCACCATCATTCTATAAGAACCCGGGAGCCTTATTATTTTTGTGAACGAGAGAATAACAACCTGTAAAAACCATAATAGATTCTTAAACCAACAATTAAATGACGATGTTGAATCAATAAGGAATCAATATCGGTCCTCGTTAGTAGTAATTAATATAGTTCAGAAAGAGGAAGGTTGATCTCTTACTTGTGGAACAGGAGCAACAGCCAAAACACACTAGACCACAACACCACATCAACCACGGCTGATTGACCACGGGCAAAAATGTTCGTTATAAAAAGTCCAATTTAACCACGGATATTTGAAGTCCGTGGTAAATAAATCGGTTTAACAACGAGTCTATATAAGTCCGTTGTTGAAGTGGTTAAAATAACAACGTGCGTTTAAAATCTGTTGTAGTTTACTTAAATATATCACGAGGCAAGCCTGTGATTGTAAAACATTTAACAACAGCGCCTTTTTAAATCTACAACGGGCTATAACTGTTATCATTATAATTTCAATTTTTTATTTTTTAATCAATCAATATAATAATTTAGATCTTTAACAAAGTATCGAACCATATCTACGGTTTTCAGATCAGACGTCGTCAACCGCCAGGGTCTCCCCCCATCCGCATATGTCGACGATTTCTCCATACCCCAAACTACTCATTTCTATCTCCAAAATCTCACTCCCTGTACATTTTTCTTTGCCTTGTTTGCTTACACTTTGTGAACCCTAATTTTTCATTTCTTTGGGCAGATAGAGAGACACTCCCTCTCTCCTCCGCCCACCACCCAATTTTCTCACCGCACCGACAAAGCCCACAGACCCAGAATGTCGTCGTAGAGAATGGCGTCGTCGGCGAGAGTAGATCTAGACGGCAACCGGAGAAAGCCGATTACGATATGCATGATCCGAGCCGGAGCGTTCATTGGGTCCCACCTCTGCGAAAAGCTGATGTCGGAGACGCCGCACAAGGTCCTAGCTCTGGACGTCTACAATGACAAGATCAAGCACCTGCTCGAGCCCGAGAACTCGCACCCCTGGTCCGATTTCATCCAATTCCACCGACTCAACATCAAGCAAGAGTCGCGCCTCGAATGACTCATCAAAATGGCAGATCTGGTACAACCCATTTCTTTAATTTTTGTTTTTTTTATGGCGATTTTTTGCTTAATTTTGGGTATTTATCTTGATTTTGCATAATTTTCTTGTTTTTTGAATGGTTTGGATATGTGGGTTTTTTTGCACACGATTAATCTGGCCGCGATCTGTACTCCGGCGGACTACAACACCCGCCCGCTTGACACCATCTATAGCAACTTCATCGATGCTTTGCTGATGGTGGGTTTTCAGCTGCTGCATTTCATTTCTTGTTTTAAGTTTTTGGGATGGTGAAATTTGATTGCGAAATTTGGGATTTTGGGTTGGTGGGGTGGGAATTGATTGAAGTTGATGTGAGATTTGATGTGGGTTTTCTTCGGATATGATGCCTTTCTATGTTTTTTCATTATGTAATGTGACTTCTTCAGATTGAGTCACTGATCGATGCAATAAGTTGCATTGAAGTATGTGTATTTTGTTAACTGGAAACTTTACTTCTTGCGTGCTATGTTTTCATAGGATCCTGCTTATATGTGCTTAAAGAAGATGAATCCCCTTGCATTTTTGGATCTATTGAGAAGCAGAGATGGTCCTATGCATGTGCAAAGCAATTGATCGAGAGGCTGATCTATGGTTAGTCATCTCTTTGTTCTACTTTTATGTGGTTGTTCATAAATTGGTATTGTAGTATAGGTTTCTGATTCTGGTGTGATTCTTCTTGTTTACAGTTGAGGGTGCGGAAAATGGTCTTGAATTTACCATTGTGAGACTCTAAAACTGGATTGGACCTAGGATGGATTTTATTCCTGGCATTGATGGCTCAAGTGAGGGTGTTCCAAGAGTTCTTGCATGCTTCAGTAATGTATGTCAGATAATAATTGTAGCATTCCCTATTTATTTGGTATTTCAGTATTTGTTTTGTGATCGTGCTCTGCTTTCATCTGTTACAGAATCTTCTTCGCTGTGAGCCTCTCAAGCTTGTAGATGGCGGCCAATCTCAGAGGACTTTTGTCTACATAAAGCATGCTATTGAAGCGGTTATGTAAAGTCTTCAAGTGACAATGTTCCATTTGGTACCCTCATGGATAGTTTCTTATTTCTCAGTATAACTCATTGGTTCTATGGTTAGCTTTAGTGTACAGCTTGTAATATTTCAGTATGTGATTTTATGTAAAATTATTATATTGTAGTACATGTGCAATTGTGTGTGTGTGTATATCTTAAATGATTTTTATTTTTTTTTTGTTTTTGGAATTTTTTTTATAACGGGCTTTTGCTTTGGTTAATGTATAATCCACAACGGCCATAGCCTGTGGTAGAAATGATGATTTTTTATCACATCCAGATTACTAACGGGCACCATGTCCGTGGTGGATTGCAATCTACCACGGGCATTCACCGTGGTTGATGAGCTTTTTTCTTCTAGTGACAACAATTAGCAACCACTGCTTAATAATCCTCCAACGATTAATACGATCCTCAAGAACCTTCCAGATAATGTCATATGCGTAAAAGATATCTGTGAGGAATCGCAAAAACTTTCTGTCCAATCTGGCACACTTGATGTCTATGTTGACTATAGGTGTGAGATCCCACATCGTCCAGGGGAGTGATCCTTATATGTATATTCCCATCACTACCTAGCACGAGGCCTTTTAGGAGCTCACTGGCTTCGGGTTCCGTAGGAACTCCAAAGTTAAGCGAGTAGCGCACGAGAGCAATCCCATGATAGGTGATCCACTGGGAAGTTCTCGTGTGAGTTCCCATAAACAAAACCGTGAGGGCGTGGTAAGGGCCCAAAGCGGACAATATCGTGCTACGGTGGTGGAGCGGGCCCGTGATGTGGTGGACCTCGGGCCGGGATGTGACAATTTGGTATCAGAGCCTAACCCTGGCTGTGATGTGCCGACGAGAACGTCGGGCCCCTAAGGGGGGTGGATTGTGAGATCCCACATCGCCCAGGGGAGTGATCCTTATATGTATATTCCCATCCCTACCTAGCACGAGGCCTTTTAGGAGCTCACTGGCTTCGGGTTCCTTAGGAACTCCGAAGTTAAGCGAGTAGCGCAAGAGAGCAATCCCATGATAGGTGATCCATTGGGAAGTTCTCGTGTGAGTTCCCAGAAACAAAACCGTGAAGGCGTGGTAAGGGCCCAAAGCGAACAATATCGTGCTACGGTGGTGGAGCGGGCCCGGGATGTGGTGGACCTCGGGCCGGGAATTGACAATTTGGTATCAGAGCCTAACCCTGGCTGTGATGTGCCGACGAGGACTTCGGGCCCCTAAGGGGGGTGGATTGTGAGATCCCACATCGCCCAGGGGAGTGATCCTTATATGTATATTCTCATGTCTACCTAGCACGAGGCTTTTTGGAAGCTCACTGGCTTCGGGTTCCGTATGAACTCCGAAGTTAAGCGAGTAGCGCACGAGAGCAATCCCATGATGGGTGATCCACTGGGAAGTTCTCGTGTGAGTTCCCAGAAACAAAACCGTGAGGGCGTGGTAAGGGCCCAAAATGGACAATATCGTGCTACGGTGGTGGAGCGGGCCCGGGATGTGGTGGACCTCGGACCGGGATGTGACAATAGGAATGTATAAGAATAAAGGATCCGCTGAAACCGCAAACCCACAGATTAGTATCAACACAGCACTCCAAACTTGGGAAAATTCCCCATTCGGATTTAAGAGTCTTCTAAATGTTGTATCCGCAGGATTCGGGTTTGCACGCTTCCTTGTAGTTGCCGCAGGAATCAGATTTGCACGCTCCCCTGTAGTAGCCGCAGGATTCGGATTTGCACTACCGGACAGAACACAAGAAACATCAAAGTTTACCAACCAGGAACAAAAACACAATAAATTTCAATATTTCACTAATAAACCCCAGCGGTAAGCATAATATATTTGCATATGCCAGATTGATTTATTTGTACATCTGGTTTACGCTTATAAATTTGTTCTTTCCAAGTACAGCTATCCAATTTACTATTATTTCAACCTGGCAACTATTTCCTGGAAACCTACTAGCGGAAAAATCAAAGGTACATTTGTTGCGCCGTACTATTTCAAACTATATTAACTTCAGGGACTAAGGTGTACTAAGTAGTATAAGAACAATGAAGCGTTTGGTACAATATTGGCCTAAGCTATGGGGGATGTTGACAACTCTAGTTATGGGCCCCAGATGCTATGAATTGTATAAAAATGCTACAAAAAACTCCTATAGCATTTGAAAAATGCTATGGAAAAAGTTTATTATAGCATTTTGGAATTGATATAGTAAATTTTTCATAGCATTTACAAGCTATAAAGGGTGATTATAGCATTTTACACTTTCTATATCATGGCCTAATATATCAAGAAGAAGCAAGCAGCCTTTTATCACAGTAGTAGAAAAGTATTGTGCTCTTGCATGATGGCGTGTATTCAAACCTCATCGGTTGCTAATTTAATATTTATTCTAACAAAATCTATCGTTTCAAAAAAAAAAAATAAATAAATAAAAAAATAAATAAATATATATATATATATATATATATATATATGTAGCATGGAGAATATGCTATGGGACACTTTCTATAGCATTTCTGGGTTTGTGATGCAATGATAGTGAATCAGGGGTTGAAGTTAAAACATAAAACACAATATTCATTCTCCACCCTAATATCGAAACTAATAGTGAGTGACCATGTATTTTCTGATCACCAGGTGAACATTTCGGAACCAGGGTAACCTAGTTATGGATTTCCTTGGTTACATATAATTAAATAATTAATTTATTGTCCATCTTTGAAATAAACGGATCTTCTTTGATATAAAATCTGTTACTCAGAATATTCATTTACAAGAAGAGCCATGTCGTAGATGTTACAGATAAAATTTTCAGAATCTAAAAACAGCTCTCTGGTTGGGGATACTCGACTGAATGTGTTTAATTTTAAGCCTACTTCCTTCATCAAACACCGTCTCCATGATATAACCGCTGTCAAACTTCATAAGAACAGCTATAAACCTACGGGCAGCAGAAAACAAAACTTTGAAAGCGGAGTAGGCGGGTGACTGTCCGTGACTGTTAGAACTTATCAGACTTACATAACAATAAACAAACAATATACATGGCCTTACCATGATTTGAAACTACGTGCCTCGGCGATACTCCAATTGCTTTGCATTCTCTAGTAATACCTACCATAGAAAACCCAGATTAAAATTCCAATAAAGATGGCAATACTGCAACAAAAAATGAAGCAAACTCTCATTGAGCAACAAGCACCGTCCAAATACAGAGGCTACATGTCAAGGCAGAACTTATCACTGCAGGGGAGGAAAAATAGAGCAAAAAAGTGCTTACTTGTCGAATATATGTTGCAACTGCCTTGCAGCCCTCAATTGCAAGTTGCATTACGTTTTCAAAAATGTCCAATGGTAATTTAGCATCCATCTGCATCAATGATCATCACGAATAAGTGGTTGACAAAAGGCGCTACAAAGAAGACACTGTAGATGCCAACTAACACAACACTTGTAACTTAACATTGTGAGAACAGATTGAGAAACAAATATGACAATTACCTGAAGAAGAGTCACTTTGTCCAACTTTGGCATAATGCCTAAAGTGACATAAGCCTCAAGCACTATCTTCTACATAGTTTAAATCTGCCAAACCAGCAACAATAAGCTCACATGAATATTACAATGGCCTTACAGGAGCCGTACAAGCATAAGGTAATGTAAAAGTTTACCAAGTAGAGGTGTGCTAGTAAGGTAGCCGGCACTACAGGAAGTAACAAGGTCACGCATTGGAATTCCAGCATCTGAAAGGGCCAGGGTTGCAGCATTGATACATGCAGATCTAGTACCTGCCAAAGATAAAATAAATAAAATAATCGAACTCAAGGATAGATCTTTCCGTTCTTCAATTTAAACATTGAAGCAACCTGTTCAAATCCAAAAGTATTTGCTAAATAGTAAATAGTTAACATTCTAACCGATACACATATAACAGGGACAACCATGGTACTTTGTTCACAGTGAACACTATCGATCACATCTCTATTTCCATACGATGCAACAACAGCGATAACTATTAATGAACTGCCTGCAGCATAGGTTGACCCTCAAACATGAACTACCTCAATAGTAGTTAAAAACAGAAACAAACAAACAGCTTTAAATTCAAAAACAAGTGGTTAACGTACATCAAATGACATGAGGCTTCGTTTTCAGAAAATAAGCCTGGATCTACAAATATCTTGACTGACAGGACCAAACATTCACACACACAAAGGAAACATATCATATAGGACCTATGGCTGCAATGAGACATCGGGATTTACCTCCATCTGCTTGGAGAACTTGCACAAAAATATCAATCTGCAGTAAACAGATACAAGGCTCAGAAAAGAACAAACTAGACATTCATCGAGGAAAAGTTCCCAAGATGCATCAGTAGAACCTGAGTCCGAGGCATTAAATGAGTCATAATGCATGCTTCCATGGTTTGCCGAATAACAAGAGAAATCTCTGTGGATCGTCTGGACAGCATCAAAGATACACATTTTAATGCTATAGTTTAATTTAGTTATCGATACAACACTCTTATGTTGAATTTTATATTGATGATGATCCAAAGCATGTACTATGAATATGAAATAGAATAGAATATATCACCTATCACCCTTTGGTTTCCTCATGCGATCTCCAGTACTAAAATTTGCCATGGTGTACTCACATCGCACCTAAACTTATTAACAGTTGCAAACGACAGTACATATGCCTGTCAGGTTTATCATACTAACCACAACATAGATAAGTTTAACACACAGAGACTTAGATGAGAACTATTACCAGTGCCCTGTCATTCATCTGTTGGCTCCTATTTTGGACCTAGAAAACAAAAGTATATTAACAGCTTGAATGAATTAAAATTGAAAATTGTACAAGACCTTTTAAATAATAATGAGTACCACGCACAAGATCATTAAAATTTTATATCAAAATTATAGAATGAAGAGAAAGTGTTGGCTAACCTCTCGAGGGCCATACACTGCAGCAATGACTTTGGTGTTCCCCATCTCAAACACAGCAGAACTGAAATTTGATATGAAAGATCAGTTTTTTATTTTTTTAAATTACAAAGATTAGAAAAGAAGAATCAAGGCTTTAGTAATTCAAACCCGTCAGCTTTGTCCACAACACCAATCTCTCCTCGAATTTGTCTCATCTGGGATCAGAGAAAATAGATTTAGTTCATAAATATAATTGAAAACTTATAACGATTATGATTGAATAAAATGGAAAATTGAGAGATGGAAAATTACTTCCATGGGCCGCCGACCATCTAAGCGAAGACCTTCTGGGCTCATGTACTCCATCTGTTAGAACTTCGTAACAACCAACTTAGGAAACCACATAGATAACAAGAACAAATAGTAGCTAAAGCAATCGCTGTCTAAAATTTAAACGCCATGACAACCAAACTACAAAGTTCCATAAATTAATGCATAATGGCTTTGTTTCAGCAACAATATGGCTATGCTATATCATGGTTCATGCCTATACTTATCAAAAAATTAGACAAGCAAGACGGAAGTAAATCGAGAAAAAAACACTTCACTAACCAAAAGGAAGTAATTCAAATAAAGAACGCTAACTCTCAGAGAAGAAGCTAACTTTGTTTTCACCTTCCCTTCAACATCCTCAACAACTCTTTACACTTGTAAGAAAAAATCAGTAACGAAAGGACCACCTTTTATCTTTTAATCATGAAACCCATTACAGCAGAAACCGTTCTCAATTAAAACAATGAACGGGTATGGTGGAATACTCAAATCATTGGAACCCACTTCCTAATGACTCTCAAATGCAGAATAAAACCACAATAATGTTAATCTGTTATGGGCATTTCCATTCGGGGCTCATCTCAATTGTCCCATGTCTGTGACAAATACTTGCCTTACCAACCTTCAATGCAAATATTAAAAATCTAAAACATAATCAATCACCAACATTCCCATATAGTTAATCTAAACCCTACTCAAAACCCACAACTCCAATTCCTCTGATTTTAACTCAAGATTTTCCTACGTAGGCCTCAAAGACACACACAAACAAACCCTAGCTTCCCTCATGGCTCTCACCCCAAAACCCCAATAAAAAAATCAACATATTAAACAAGATTTTAAACTTCCATAAAAATAAAAAATAAAACAAAAAAGCGTAAAAACCATAAAAACCTCAAAAATTTAGGGGACAAATGTGAGATCAAACCTAATTATTCTTGTAATCTTTGAAATTGACATTCTAGAGATACAGTAGGTACACCCTTTACATGCCCTCCCTCCATTTCTGACTAAATCCCAAAACCAAAACAGGCCAACATAAGTCAATTCAATTCCCAAATAAACTAATTACGACCCCGTCACTCTGGCTTCACTTTATGATTTATATGTAAGAAAATTGACTATAATTCATAGACAATGTATATCCAGGAATAGTCACAGCTCGGAAAGAGACAAGTGATTAGATACAAATTACAATTATTCACACGACACTTACTGTGGTAGCCGCAGCAACCTGGTAATCCTGCTTTGATGAGTGTCCCCTTCTTGAGGACAGATATCACTCAGGCTCCCTAGACGCACTTCAAATTTATCATCAAGAAGTATACTGCTTGCTTGAACATCCCTACAAAAAGAAAGCTAAATCACTACTTGCACGGTTGCACCAACAAGAACACAGAACCAATAGGGAGGCTCTCCGTCACCTGCATAAGTTAATCGTTGATGGAAATGCAAAGAATGCAGCGCATAAAAAACATTCACTCTTCAAACAATTGACGTATATAAACATATGAAACCAGTAAGGGAAGATTCAAGATTGAAATTAGATTCCAAACCCTAAATTAAATTTCAAAAGGAAGACAGAAATTAGATTTCAAAACACTAAATTAATTACCTAATTTGGGGTGAGAGTGAGACTCGGACTCGGTGTGGTGGTGAGAGAGATCGCGGGTTCTGTTCTGTCCGTGAGAGAAAATCGCCCGAGAGATAGCGGTGGTTGTGTGGTGAAGGAAGGCTGGAGAGTCAGAGACGACAGTATGGCGTGGTGGTAGGCTGGAGAGTCAGGACCACTGGAGGATTTTGGAATGGTTAGAGAGCGGCGGTTTTGTGTTAGGGTTTGAAATGATGAAGCAGTGCACTCGCTCCACGCGTTAGGTTTTTTTTTTTTTTTTTTTTTTTTTTAATCAAGTGATTATGTGTGAAGTGTTAAATAAAGAGGACGAAAGGTAAGGGTTTTAGTCGAATCTCTTTAAATATGTTGATTCACTTTACACCAAAATGAAGTTCATGAATTCTTTTCTAATTGATTCTAAATGGTTTAGACTATGTGATGGGATTAGTTGGAACTTTTGAAAATATGTTTTGATTTTTAACCTTTTTTATGAATTGCAACTCTGAAGGTGAAAATTTTTGTCCATTAGTTTTTGTTAAGTTTCTAGTTTGTTAGCTTTTATTTTTGTTTTCTAGTTTTGTTTTGCTTGAGGACAAGCAAAAAGCTAGTTTTGTTTTACCTTATTCTTAGTTATAGTTTATTAGTTATTTTTGTACAATTTTGATATTTTGTTAAATATTTTCAATGTAGGACATTCGATTTCATTTGTAGTAAAAAAAGATCAAACTGATTAATTTTGGAGTGATTCCAACTGAAGGATGTTCGTGAGTGTTTCAAGATGATTGTATCAAAATTTTAGATTTTTCTACTGAGCCGTTTGACCGTGGTGATGAAATAAAGGCCTGGCGTGCAGCTTTTTCATGTTGATGTTTATGGACGTTTTGGTTATTTTGGAGGTCAAGATGTCATATTTTGAGGAAGATTTCTTCTGAGGTTTTGTAGGGGACGTCTCAAGCTTTAAAAAAAGACATTTTGAGACCAAATCAAAGTTGATTTGGTCGATCATAAGTCTTATTTTTTGAGAAGTCCAAATTTTGGTTTAAATAGGAAACTTTTTATTCCCTAGTTATCTTATTCTATTGTGTTTCTTAGTTTTTAGAAAACCTTTTCTAGTAAGAATTTTATTTTGTAGTAGTATAAATAAGACTTTTAAGCCATTAGACAAAGAAAAAAAAAAGAAGGGGGAGAACGCATCAATACTTTGCTAGGCTTGAAAAGCTTTTGACGATTCAAGTTTATTTTCAAGGTGTTTTCTATGCATGTTTTTAATAATATTTTGTATTATGATTGTTAGTAACTAGTTTCGTTTGCTAGGGTGAGGTCACAAGCTTAGCAAAAATATGTAATTTCTTTTCAATTTGCTTATGATATTATGCATGCAAGTTTTAAATTATTAATCACCGGCTTAAACTATCTAATTGTATTGATGATTGGCCACCATTAGGATATTTAGAAAAGTAATTTGATGTAATTTTGGTTGTGGGTTGTCCCTTGAACTGGCGCTGGCTTCTTGTGTTTAATATGTATAACTTTTTAGGATGGACTACAAATCTTAGGGGTTATATGGTTTTTCAAAAGATTTTCACAAAATTTAATGAGTCTTGCATATTCATATTCGATCTAGACGCAATGGACGGATTGCATATTAGATATACGTTTTATGTTGGAGGTTCCAAGTATGATATATATTAGGAAAACCTAACCTTCAAAATATACATGTGAGTCATAAGTAATTGGAAAAACTACTTATGATTGTTAAGGTGACGACGGAACCTTAATGTTCAAATTGATACTCAAAACTATTTACTTTTGTTTTATTTACTTTGCCAATTTATTCTATTATTTTTAGTTAAATTCGGTTTTAATATTGTAGGTCATTAAATCAACATCTTCCAAACTTTGTTTTCAAATAATTAATTAAGATTTGATTTTAACATAAATTATTCATTCAATCCTTGTGAAGAATGACCTTGCTTGAGCTCCTATAACCTTGTACTCTTGTAAGTATTTTTAAGTTTTTTTATCCCTACTTCTGCAGGTGATAAAAATCCCCATCTTCAATGAAAAATTTAAACTTGAGGACGAATTTCTTAGGAGAAGAGGAGAATGATGCAGTAATCAGGGCTTTCATGCATGTATTAAAATCTACCAAGAGTCTCATGCGTATTAAAACCATCAAATATAATTAGTTAAGTTTTATAGCACAAGAAACATGAAATGGTACCAATCAGGAACAAAAACACATTAAATTTCACAAACCTAAGCATAATTTATTTGCATGTGCCACAGATTGATTTATTTGTATATCTGGTTTACGAAACTAACCTCGGAATTTCAATGATCTCTTCCTCACGGGGATTCATGTATAACCCAAAGGAGCTTTCTATAAGTATCCTCAAAGTTCTGTTGATACAGTTGATACCTGCAAAGATGGAACAAAATATTTCATGAAAAATTACCAACTGCAACATTCTAGTCCATGCATGAATCCCGGCACTGAAGCGCACAACACCGGTAATACCTCAAATCAACGCCGCCTCAGATTGGGAAACGTTCTTAGTGGAAATTTGCAAACGAAGAGTCTCCTTTTATAAAAAAAACAAGTAGTTAAGTTCAATCAAAGTATTAAGTAAGTTTCGGCGAAATTTACACTCTTAAATGTTTCCGGTTTATTATTATTTCAACCTGGCAACTATTTCCTAGAACCTTACTAGCGGAAAAATTAAGGATCCCGAGATTAGCTCTTATTAATGGGAATACGTGGACCTGCATAGAGATCTGGTGTCGCTTATTGACATTGACATTGTATAGCTGAACATGCTATGTTGTATCGACAGTCTCAAAGTAACCATTTAGTTGCTGGTTTTTTTCCTTTTGGTTGTGTTGTGTTAGTTTTGATTCCCTGCGGCGAGAGCCAATAAATTGAACGGTTTTACCAACGAACTTCAACAAAAACATAATCTTTAGACACAAATGAAGCATTACGACCTCAAAAAATATTAGGCAAGTGAAAGATTGAGAAGCAACCAGACTCATACGTTTTCCATGAGACGGTGAGAGCATCTGCTTCGCTTCTGCGGAGGATATGCGCGTTTCGTGGTCTAATCTGGATATTGCTTTTCTCCACACACATTAAAGCAGCATATAGAACCGATTAGTGATTATATTACAAGAAAATAGCATACTTGATGATCGATGATTTCCATCTACAACGTTTGCACAAAGCAGACGGCAAGAATCAAACCGCACAAAACAATGATAGATTGTCAAGGAATGCCAAGTTTCGGTACAAACACAAACACTACATATATAGGAACTGCATATTGGTACACTTAGCTTAATTACAGCAATCGGAACAAATGGCAGGACCCTTTGCTACCAATCTTCCTTCACAATTTTGGACTTCTCAAATATGAACGTCCCTTCTTTGTACTTTTGCGATGCCTCATAAGCTCGCCCCAACACCTCACGGCAATCACCACAGTGGATATCAGCAACAGTATGCAGACCAGTTAAGAGATGTCTGTCTTCTTTTGCCCCAACAACGACATTCATCGCGTGGGAGAACAGAAAAGCTCGGCCATGTCTTCCCTGTAAAAATGTTGGAAACAACGTTGGACCCAAGAAAATATGCCCACATCCTATTCTCACACTCAATAAATGAAACAAAATATTCTGAATTTTTAAGCAGATGCTGTGCTTTCGTGTTACAACATCCAGCACAAAGAGCAAACTACGTGTCCTATTCATGTAAAAATGGAAAGTTATCTTCGTATGTTCATTGGTCCATTCGGTTCATATATTGTCATCAGATTACAAGAACCTATATATGTCACGACAGTTGAAACTTGAAACTGCAAGAACTAAAGTGTTAACTTCATGTAACATGGTCTGAAAGTAATTTTATGGTTGTCAACAGATTTGATATCTTAAGCCCACAATCCGACCCTGGGTCTTCTTTTCTCTAGCCTGGCCAGTCCAGCTCCTTATTCAGCCTCTTCGTTTTGCTAGAAAAATAAAAATAACAATAACAATAATAAAAAGGGACATGATATGATGTCTCTTGCGTATAAAACCCTTAAAAAACTTCATCGCCTAGAAAAACTCTCTTTAACTCCTCAACTCAGTCCGCCCTCTTACGTTAATGTACTGCTATTCGGATGGCTCAGATGGCTAAGGATGATGATCATGCTGCTCCTAATCCATCTGCAAAATGGCTGGAGGGTACACTAACTGAGGAGTACGTAGTTCATGTTTTGATTACTACTTTTATTGGTAACTGTTGCAGAAAATTCGACTCTTTAGTTCAACTATCGGTCGTGTAGAGTGGTTTTGATACAAAAAATGCGTCGGGAAGCAGTTCTGATCCCTTCCTTTCTCTATGTCAGTGAAACAAAAAGGGCTGTGCATAGGTTGAAGATTTTATTTGGATTTGCTGGCCTTGAAGTTACCAAGCTTCATGAATATCTCTCTCTAAAGCGTGATAAAAGGCTTTGGTAACGTGCAGTAACTATTTAAAGGCCCGTTACATACATTGCCATTACCGTTGTTTCTTTGTTACGATTGTAGAAGAAGGGTGACTCAATTTGTTGACTCAGACATTGCAGAAATTCTACCTTACAAATGATTTTTTGTGCATTTCTTGCAAAAAGGTTTACGAATTTGCTTTAAGAAATGAAAACAATTATTTGTGCATTCTAAATTATAACCATGCGTCCTTCATTCATGTAGCTCCATTCTCTCGTATTTTTTCTCTGCTTCTTTCCATGTCCTTGATCGTAAGCGTAAATCCTTCAACTTTTGTGCAGCACCTTACATTTTTGGTCGACTGATAGAAGGTCCCTTCAATTGATTTCCAAGCTTGGAGAAGTTCTTCTCCATAAAAGTCACCTTTTTGAAAGCACTCATTACCATTACCAGCGCTTGAAGAACCCCTTCCATCATCACTCGTAGTTGTGTAGGCCCTCACTGTCCCTTGCGTGATGAATAAAATCTTATCAAATATTTCCCACTCTCGAACAATAAAGGTGTCCGCCTTATAAATCACGGGATTAAGATACTCGCAGAATGCTTCAAACTCTTTTTCACTCACATCTCGAAGCATCGAAACCTAGAGGAAGATGCATATGTATGAGAAATGTAAAGAGCAAGTCCAACGAAAATGTATTGTGCAGAATTGAACTAGGCCTACTATCGCCGTGAGTATTCAAGCATTAGTTACATTTTTCATGATACAAAAGCTTACGTTTTTTAATACAAAAGCTTACTTTCCTGAGTGTATTTAGGCAGAGATGGCTCTTGATCTCAACTAAATCCTTCCAGAGAAGAATAGAGTGAATATTTATAATATCGATATCTTCAGCCGTGTTCAATTCATCTGACGCACATGTCATGATCTTCTCTAACAAATCCAACGGGAGGTCATTCTCATGTAACCATAATACTATCTGTGGAATTCTCTTCTGCTGCGTTTGCATCAACCTTCTTTTCGAAGTTCTCGACTGGATATACATCTGTTCCACAACATGTAGGTTTTATGTTCGTTACTTCCAGAATGTATTTTCTATGCTAAAATCAACAAATCAACTTTCTTTTCCAACTTGAAAGATTTTGTTTAATTGGAAATTTTATACGAAGATTCGGTCGTCAGTACCAACCTGCAAAACTGCGTTGAGATATATCAAAACGAATAGCATGCCGATAACAGAGATAAAAACCGCAAAGAGGTTTTCCCATGCATAGCTGCTAGTCTGGAGATTTTGCCCAAAAGAACTGCAAAAAGGATACAGAAAACTCTAAATATGATGAGCTCAAGCAAATCTTATCACTGCTCTTTAGATAATAATAATAGCAATAATGAAGAACGAACCTTAGATTTCGTAAGCCCCACCAAAAACAGCGCAGGAATTTCTGTGGAAAATCTGTTGAGCTCAAGATACCAGATTGAATGGCATCAAGAAATATACCAAAATCAAACAATGTTGCAGTTGGTGGATTTACAGGGCATAGATTATTTAGAAGCGTGACATTTCTGAATGTATGTTTGTCATTACAATCCAAACCTCCAAGTTCACAACCATTTTCACTTCGACAAGCATGTTTCCAGCAATCTATCTCTCGTTGAAACGAAAAAAAGTACCAAAGAGCTCCGAATACCTAAAGGGATGAAAATGATGTTAGAAGTTGCATGAAAAATTACAAACGTTCTACCATATTTTTGTCAGAAAATGACGTTAATAAACTCATGGAATGATTAAAAAAACTAAATAAGGAGTAAGGCAAAAGACTTACGTGACTAGCAAGGATGAAATTAAAGAATATGAAAGCACTTCTAATCCGGAATTTGTGAACACCTTTAATCCTTAATTCAGGAGTCTGTTTAGTTAATATATTCTCGAGATTCTTACGATGACGATTAAAGAATAGAAACCGGGTCATGTATTGCAGCACAACAAGAAAGTTCAGAAACATCCTTGTAGACCTCGAGCCCCTTATTATTTTTGAGAAAGTGAGAATAACTATCTGCAAAAACCATAATAGATCCTTAAACCAACAATTAAACGACGATGTTGAATCAATTAGGAATATATGTCCTAGTTTGTAGTAATTAATATAGTTCAGGAAGGGAAAGATTGATCTCTTACATGTGGAATAGGAGCAACAGCCACAATATTAATTAATAAGAGGTATGACCGAATTCTCTTAGCTGGTGCATAACTCTTCCCCACAAGTGTCGCAAGTGTCGCAGCCTCATGTGCAGTTAGAAACTGAATGACAAAGTCATGTATGTAAAAGATGTCTGCATGTGATCGCAGACTAAGAACCACTATTGTCAACTTTTTGTCCAATCTGATACACTTCATGTCTTTGTTGAGTATAGGAATGTATAAGAAGAAAGGATCCACCAACACAGCTAACCCAAACGTTAGTACAAACACAGGATTCCCATCAAAGAATCTTCTATATTTTCCATATTTGATATTGGCAGAACTCTCCCCAGTAGTTGCTGCAGGATTCCGATTTGGACTACTGAACAGAACACAAGAAACATGAAATGGTACCAATCAGGAACAAAAACACATTAAATTTCACTAATAAACCTAAGCATAATATATTTGCATATGCCACAGATTGATTTATTTGTATATCTGGTTTATGAAACTAACCTCGGAATTTCAGTTATCTCTACCTCACGGCGATCCATGTATAACCCAAAGGCGCTTTCTCGAAGTATACCTCAAAGTTCTGCAGATACGGTTGATACCTGCAAAGATGGAACAAAATATTTCATGAAAAATTACTAACTACAACGTTCTAGTCCATGCATGAATCCCGGCACTGAAGCGCACAACACCAGTAATACCTCAAATCAACGCCGCCTCAGATTGGGAAACGTTCTTAGTGGAAATTTGCAAACGAAGAGTCTCCTTTTATAGAAAACAAGTAGTTAAGTTCAATCAAAGTATTAAGTAAGTTTCAGCGAAATTTACGCTCTTTAAATGTTTCCAGTTTATTATTATTTCAACCTGGCAACTATTTCCTAGAACCTTACTAGCGGAAAAATTAAGGATTCCGAGATTAGCTCTAATCAATGGGAGTACGTTGACCTGCATAGAGATCTGGTGTCGCTTATTGACATTGACATTGTATAGCTGAACATGCTATGTTGTATCGACAGTCTCAAAGTAACCATTTAGTTGCTGGTTTTTTCCTTTTGGTTGTGTTGTGTTTGTTTTGATTCCCTGCGGCGAGAGCCAATAAATTGAACGGTTTTACCAACGAACTTCAACAAAAACATAATCTTTAGACACAAATGAAGCATTACGACCTCAAAAAATATGACGCAAGTGAAAGATTGAGAAGCAACCAGACTCGTACGTTTTCCATGAGACAGCGAGAGCATCTGCTTCGCTTCTGCGGAGGATATGCGCGTTTCGTGGTCTAATCTGGATATTGCTTTTCTCCACACACATCAAAGCAGCATATAGAACCGATTAGTGATTATATTACAAGAAAATAACATACTTGAGAAATGCCATGAGTTTATTTACACATAAATTTGATGATCGATGATTTCCATCTACAACGTTTGCACAAAGCAGACGGCAAGAATCAAACCGCACAAAACAATGATAGATTGTCAAGGAATGCCAAGTTTCGGTACAAACACAAACACTACATATATAGGAACTGCATATTGGTACACTTAGCTTAATTACAGCAATTGGAACAAATGGCAGGACCCTTTGCTACCAATCTTCCTTCACAATTTTTGACTTCTCAAATATGAACTTCCCTTCTTTGTACTTTTGCGATGCCTCATAAGCTCGTTCATACTTCCACCCCAACACCTCACGGCAATCACCACAGTGGATATCAGCAACAGTATGCAGACCAGTTAAGAGATGTCTGTCTTCTTTTGCCCCAACAACAACATTCATCGCGTGGGAGAACAGAAAAGCTCGGCCATGTCTTCCCTATAAAAATGTTGGAAACAACGTTGGACCCAAGAAAATATGCCCACATCCTATTCTCACACTCAATAAATGAAACAAACATTCGGAATTTTTAAGCAGATGCAGTACTTTCGTGTTACAACATCCAGCACAAAGAGCAAACTATGTGTCCTATTCATGTAAACATGAAAAGTTATCTTCGTATGTTCATTGGTCCATTCGGTTCATCTATTGATCACAGGCTTCACAGCCAAGAACCCTCATGATTAGTGACAAAGAAAAACGAAGAACAAAAAGCAGATAACCTACAAAGACAGAGTCAACACCCCAATTTCAATTCTTCTATGACATTTACCCTTTGTGTAAAGGACGGTGATTTTCAGACTCTCGTTTTCTCCTCCTGCACTCTTGTTTCTATTCGTTGGTTCTCCTTTATTTATTCAATCCAACGGCTTGAGAAAAAAATGAAAGGTGGAGTGCGGAAATCACATGAAAACCCTATGCAAATCAGTTTGAAGTTCTACAAAACTCAATGATCATTTGGGAAGAAATAGTAAAAACTCCGGAGACACAAAAATTCAAATCTTATTTTCCAAACAAATATAATCAATGAAGAATAAGTGAACAATAAAAATTGTGGAAGCCTCACCTGAAAAGCCTTGGAAATTATATCATCGTGAAGGGAAACATGGTTTCTGCAATTACAACAGCTGTACAATCTAGGCCCTACCAAATCCGCCATTAACAAACAAATCCACAGCTCTAACCTCTAAACACCTCTCACTGCTCGGCAACCAGAGAAAAGCAAAAGAAACAGAGAAAAGTTACACACAGGAGAGTAAAAATCTGTTAAAATTAAAACACGAAAATATGGATTAAGAGAAAGATTATGAATTTAAATACCTGCAACAACATCAACAGTGACCCAGAAGCCTGCAAGCAAAGATAGATTACCAACCGAATTAGCGTGCAAGATCCAAAAGTAAAATATTAAATTTTCAAAATTGAATAATTGGGTTTTGTTCAAAATTGAATAATTGGGTTTTGAAAGAGACAGGATTTGCAATTAAGGGTAAGCAACAGGAACAACTAGAAGATTAAGATTAACAAACCCAGATTAAAAAATGATTAAATAAGTGATTAGGAAAGGGAAAATTGGAGTCTTTGAAGTGAAATTCATGGGGTGTGACAAAAAAATTTAAAAAAAAAGACCCATTAATTAATTGGAAATTAAAATCCGAAGGGATGAGGATCTGACCTGTTTAGCCAGTCACTAATTGTGATTAAAAAATTTAATGAGAGCAGAGAGAGTTGGGAAATTGCTTTGTTCTTTACTTGTAGAATTGAATCAGTTGATTGCTAGCAGTTAGCAGTACAATCAAAGTCGGGAAATTGATAGAGAAATTGCATTAAATTAAAAGAAAAATAAAAGCACTAACCTTTTAACAGAGGACTGAGAGAGAGAGAGAGAGAGAGAGAGAGAGAGAGAGAGAGTTTTCTGCAATATTTTGAGTAGGATGGACTTGGTTGAGTCACAAAGAGCAGAGTTACGCGCGCTCCCATAGAGAGGCTTAACACGCGCAAGCTTAGCGGTGCTGTGCTACTGTTAACATAGTAGGACAAGGTAGCCCCTAGTTTATCCCAAGTGTGCCAAGTGCTATACAGGGAACTAGGATTATCTACCGTCTTCTTTCTGTTCACTCCTTTCACATTTTATATTTTGTTTTTATTTTTTTATAAAAAAATAAATATAAAATGTTAACGTAGTTTAACAGTGATCGTTCAAATAGAAGGGGAGGGAAGGAGAGGGAAAAAAAAGGGGAGAGAGTCCTACTCCATACCGGGGCGGGAGAATGATATAAAAGGAATGGTGCTATCTACACATCTTTTTTTACCTTTTACACATCATGTTAACTTTTTTATTATCTTCAATAAAATAGAGTGTGAATAGTACCACTTTGTAAAAGATGAACATCAAGATAACAATGTCTCAAATTACAAAAATTTGGGAATTTTAGCGGTTAAATTTTAGTTATTTATATTTGATCGAGAGTGAGTTTTTTTTGTGATTGGAGCATTACTATCCTGACATTTCCGTTTATATAATTCTTTTTGTGTGTCAATAATTTAACCAGTGTTTTAACTAGTCAACAATATTAACAAGGTACATCACCTTAATCTTTATTGCTAAATCATCCATTGCATAAAGCATGTGAAATATAACACACATTAGTTTGTGCGCAACATATGCAGAGAACCAACAAGAAGCACATATTATCCACAAATGATCGTAGACCTTCGAAAAAATCGAATTATTGTCGGTAGTAGGTACTGCGTTGTGATGGGGTGACACAGCGGAAGTTATAGAGCAAAGGGATCACGACCCCGATCTTGTCATGCATCGTCGGGGATTATTAGTACTGCTTAGAAATCTTTGCTCTCTCGATTATGAACATCCCTTGCTTGTACATCTGTGTCGGCTCATAAGCTCGAAGGTACTTCCAACCTAAGACCTCACCGCAGTTGCTGCAATAGATGTCAGCAACTGAGAAAACACCTGATATGAGTTTCCTGTCCTCCTTTTGTCCCACTATGATGTTCATTGCATGAGAGAACAAATATGCCGGCCCAGTTTTCCCCTAAACAACGAAATCCGAAAATCGAATTGTAAGTTCTTCTAGGTCACAAAAGTGCTTCATGGAGAAGCACCATCACGAAACACTCCCAACTGCTTATTTCAAGAAGCACTAGAATTATAGATAAATCAAGCAAAATCCTAATAAGCCAGGAGAGAAAACAACATAGATCAAGCACCATGTCATACCATTGCTGATTTTAGTTCTCAAACCTAAATATTAATGAAAATAAGAGAATATAATATATTTTTCGTGTTTCAGTTTTCACCACATATTTCTTGGAGATAAGGTCGTCACGAAGAGCAAGAGGATTCCGGCAACTTCTGCAGCTGAAGAAGGGGTTGCCGCCGGATTCCGCCATTAAACTGAAAGATTTCAACACCAAGTAAATAACAATCAGATCCTGTTGAAGTGTATAGATATATACATATACAGATGGAGGATATAAATGGAAAATGAAGAATTGAAATCTTCATACATGGAGGAGAGTCAAGAAACTTTGCTCCCAAAAGGAGAGGGAGGCAAATTTGTTGAGTTTGGAGAGTTGACTGGAAATAGTATTGGAGACTTGGAGTTGGAAAATATGGATGAGGTTGATGAAAAGTCAAGGCTAGCAATTATGAACAGTACTAAAAATAGTATTATTCGGTGGAATAATGGAAATCATATCATCTACGTCGAGACGGAAAGTAATTGACAAGTTGGTAACAAAGAATCATTAGACAAGTTGGTAAGAAATAATTGTTAGAAACGTGGAATCTAGTCAATAATATCATTATTATGCTGAAAATGTATATATAACAAGTTAAAACGTTTTGAGTTAGGATGGTATCAACGATACTAGTAAGAGACGTAATGACGCGTCATTATACATTACAAGCAATTACTTTACATAACAAATGTTCTTCCAACCACTGATTGTTTTTATCACCACAAGAGTCTGTTTGGTGGCCTTAATGGGAATGAGCCAAAGGGATAAGATTTGATTGTCAGATATATGTAGATGTAAGACATAACTTGCAACCATGTATAATGATAGGTTAGATAATCCACCCTATTGAGAATTCATAACCTATCATATACAATTTTGTCTATCTCATATTTCGACACAACAAACCAATAAGTAAGCTCAAATCCATTTTAATTTGTCACAACCTATTCCAACTAGCCTACCACACATCCCCTAAAAGACACAACCAATTAATAACTTAGCAGGCACTACATGGACTCCTCTACTTTCCTTCATAGCTAATAGCAATAATACTTTCCTCTACTTTACTCCATAGCTAATGGCAACAATACTTGTGTTGGTGTTGAGTCCTAGTCATTGAGACAAAAATGTAACACCAAAATATACAAAGAACTAGCCTACAATAAGCAATGATAATTAGACAGAATTGTACTATATAGACTTATGTGATATGTTGCCTAATCATATTGAAGTAGACAATACCGCCTACTTTGACAGAATATCACTTGCGTACATCATTAGAGTAATATTTTACTTATGCGATTCATACTGTACTGTACCATTGGTTTTAACATTTTTAGGAATATGAAAAAAAAGGAACTAGACAAGTAAGGGGGAATCGAGGAGTAGAGGGGTTCGAAGATAGTCGGCTAATTAAAAGTTCGTTTGAATGTAATTTTAAAATTTTAAAATGATTTTGGTGAAAATGTTTATAGAACTAATTATGAGTAAAAATGTAAGTAAATTTTGAAAAACATTTCAAGTACTTATTAGAAGAAGTACAAACTCGTGTTTCTTGCCGAAAGCATTTCAAGTACTTTTAGAATCCAAAAATATTTTCCTTAAAAGTGCTTTCAGTTATTTTAAAAACACATCTAAACGAGCCTTAATTTATCATCTAAAGTTTGAGAAGAAGAAAAAGGCAAAAAAAAAAAAAAAAAAGTGTTTGCCCATTCCCCGGTCTCCTGTCATCTCAGTCTTGCGCTCATTCTCTACTGAGAAAAACCAGAAGCGTTCATCTTCCTCTGCTCTTCCTCTCTCTCCACTCTTCATATCTCTCGCCGTGGAGCCCACAAACCAAGCAGCTAGTGACGGTCGACAAGCCTCAAACATGGCGGACGCGTATTGGAGGTACAGCGATGGTCGACAACCGCCGGCCTCGGCGATGAATTCAGTCGTCGGAAAGCGTCCTCGCTCCGATTACGGTATGTTAAATTCCTCCAATTTCCGTTCTTTTCTGGGTTTCCTCTCTCCTTTTTGCGTTTGTTTGGGGCTTGATTAAATTAGGGTTCTTGGGATTTTAGTCTCTTAGTGGCTGCTCTGAAAGCAGAATTGTTCAAGTACAAATACAAAATGCAAAATCTACGATAAGAAATGTGAATAAAAAATGAGAATTTCAATTTTCAGCTGACTTCCAAGTAGTCGAACTAGGTTTTCACTGGGCCGATGAATTGAAATTTGGGATCTTTTGATCTACGTTGTATGTGGTTTAATCATTATTTGATGTGTACGTGGTTAAGTTATTAAGGCATTTTTGCGATTTTCGGATATGTATAATTGTTGCTTCTATGGTTGTTTCTGAGATATAATTGGTTAGATTATATGATAAATTTGCATTCTTGTTAGTTTTCTGTGCTCTATTTGATGTTATTTACGCGATTTTTAGTTTAAACCTTGTTCAAAGCATGCATATGAGAGTTAAAATGAGTATTACTAATCTCGTTATGCACATTTTTGAAGATTTTTCGATCTGTTGTACTGCATTCATGAGGAGGGGCAGTCTATATATTTTGGACACCCGTTTTTTGGTAATATCAGCAAGCTACGTGCTGGCTGGTCCCGGCTCCTAGATCATATTCGTTAGCAGTTTATGTTAAGTGTCAACATCCCTGGAGGCTGTTAATAATTATTTCATCTCTAATAAATGCCCGGTTTGATTCAAGGATCAGCCTTTTATGCCGAGTTCTTAAGCCTTGATAGGTGTACAGATTATATTATGCTAGCATTAAATGCGAAAGGAAAATTCAAGTGGTCGTGTTAGCATATGCAATATATTGAGATGTCGTTACGTTGTCAGCAGTTTAACTTATTATTCTCTTGTTTATAGCTTTATGCCACCATCTGCGTTTATAATCATATGCCTTCAAATATTGTTTCTTTATTTTCTCTTTTGGTATCCTGAAGTACATCTGTAATCTTTTAGATGCCCAGGGTGGTCACGACCTCCCTAACTATTATCCCCAAGAAGATGATAGAGGTTCAATCCGAGGAATTAGAGATACCGACTCCATAAATGCGTCATATGATCGTTACCTGCGCAGTGCGGTACCTACTTTTCTCTTTCTGGAACTCTCACAATTTTTTACCATATGTTTTAAGTTTTGGGGGCTAATGTTACAAGTAATGTTTCAGCAAATTTCATCATATAGCGGAGGGCAGTCTGCTAGAAACATGAGTGGGGGACCACATGGTCGTGCTGTTAGCGTTTGGTACACAGACGGGACGGGATGGGACGAGACGGAACAGTGGTTCCATGTTATGTTTGGTACGCGCTGGACGGAACGGGAGAGTTGATCCATTCTGCGTTTGGTGCGCAGGACAGAGAACGGAACCAAACTGTTAAAATGTCTAACCTACCCTATTCTGTCTGTTGTTTGGTAAGCTTGGGACGGGACGAAACTTTTTTTTTTTTCTTCTTCTTCTTCTTGCTGCTTACCTAGAATATATGTTGTTTGGTAAGCTTCAAGAAAGAATTAATATGAAAGGCATTTTGATAGGCAAACAAGTCATATATATATATATATATATATATATGTATATATATATATATATATATATATATAAATGATTGGAGAATGAAAGAATTGTCATAACATTGTTTGAACAATTAAGAGGTTTTTGACTCCCTTCTTTTTCTATGACCTACACCCAAGTAGCTAGCTAGGTTTCAAGTTGTTCACACACACACACACACAGACGGCATATACACACACACAACACACACACACACACACACACACACACACGGCATATACACACACACAACACACACACACACACACACACACGGCATACACACACACACACACACACACACGGCATACATACAGACAAACACACGGCATACATACACACACACACGGTATACACACACACACGGCATACATACACACACACACGGCATACACACACACACACGGCATACATACACACACACACACACGGCATACACACACACACGGCATACATACATACACACACACACGGCATACATACACACACACACACACGACATACATACACACACAATGAGAAAGAAGTAAACCAGAGAAATGTAAAACCTCACAAACTTCGTATCGCACATTACAACCCCCAGACAAAATTCACAACCCGAAAACCGAAACCCAACAACAATTCTACAAAATTCAATGTAACCATGAAGTTAAACAACATCAAGCAAGTAGAAAACAATGAGAAATGAACAAACCTAGAGAAATGCATTACAAACAGAGACCCAATTTCCAGAAAAACAAGAAGGAAACAGAGAAATGGGCAGCTGGGGTTTTAGAGGAAGCTACAAACCAGAGAAATCCGAAGAGACCTTGAATGCAGAAACATAAGAGTATGAACATAAAGAAAAACGCATCAGACCTCCACTTCGCAAATTTTTTTTTAAATTTTTTCAGTTGCAGATCGAAGCAATACAAAGAAAGAAAGATCGAGAGGCAGATTGTACCTAGACTGGAGATGCAGAACGAAGTTCACAGAGAAGGTTGCAAAGGGGAGATGCAGTCGAAACCAGGAGGAAGGTTGCGATTGGGGGAGATGCAGAGGAGAGGAATGAAGCAGCGGCAGTGGCAGAGGGAAAGAGAAGAGAGATTAGGGTTTGTTGAATGGTTTAGATGTGTAATTTTTGAAAAAGACATGGGGTATATTTGTCATAAAATGGCAAAATATTTTGTCCACAGGTGTGGAACAACCCGTTCCGGGGGAGAGGGGAGGCGGGATCAAAAAATGCCCAAAATCTGTCCCGTGGAACAGCTCGTTCCACACTTTTTTTGGCTTATCAAACGCGGGACGGAACGCCTCGTCCCGTCCCACATACCAAACGCGCCCTTGATGATCCACGCTGATGGGAATTAAGGGTGTTAACCCAGGGGCACCTGTTAAAGATAGGGTCTTAGGAATGGGAAGTGGACAGCCTGACGCTCCCCTTCCTCCCGGTGCTACCGGTGACCCCTGGGTGTTGATCCAGGAGCACCTGTTAAAGATACGTGAAGTAGCTCGTATCCTTTAATTTTTTTTAGGGGTTGCAGTTTTATTTCCCGTTTTATCATTATTTGCACTTTACCTTTTCAGAGTTTTCCCTTCACTTGGTTTCATAGATATATTTCGCCCTTTCGTTGGCTACAAGGAAGTGAGACTCGTGAGCAAGGAATCGAGACATGTAAGTTTATATCTTTTGCAAGGGATAGGTTTAAGGGAACTTTAATGAAAATGATTTCTTTAAGCTTTTTTTTAACCAAAAACTATCCATTAAATTTATTTTATAAAAAGTACTTAAAACTTTAATTAAAAGGACTTAAGTTTTAATCTAAAGGACAACAAATTAAAAAAAAAAAGAAAACCAAAAAGTAAAAACTGTCGCATCATCCGCACAAACTCACTACCTCCGTTCGTAACCTCTCTCTCTCTCTCTAACATACACACACACATATTCTATTAATTCTCTCTCTTAAATCATCCTTTCACATCAACTTTTTCTCTTTCTTCTCGTCTCTCATTTCACCACTCCACTCTTCTTCTACTCTCTCTCTCTCTCTCTCTCTCTCACACACACACATTCTATTAATTTTCTCTCTCAAATCATCCTTTCATATCAACTTTTTCTCTTCCTTCTCGTCTCTCATTTCACCACTCCACTCTTCTTCTACTCTCACTCAATAAACAATATACTCTCACTTAGATCATCTCCAATAGTGGGCTAAAAGCCAAATTTCCCCCCAAACTCACTCCAATGCAAGGGGTAATTTTGGGCTAAATGCTAAATGCTAAACTAAAGCCAGATTCCCCCCAGAATTTAGCCCAGAAATCGGTGTGGGCTCCACCGAATCGAGTGAAAATATTTATCGGAATTTAAATTTTTTTAGATTAAAATGTTCATAAAATTAATTTACGATAGTCTACATATTTATTTTTTATTTTTAAATTAATTTAAGAAAAAAAATAGCCTAAGTTTATTCTTTAATAATCCCGGGCTAAAATTTTAGGGTAGAATGGGTTGGAGTAGAAAAACTGTTTCTGGGCTAAAATTTTAGCCCGGGATTATTAAAGAATAAACTTAGGCTATTTTTTTTCTTAAATTAATTTAAAAATAAAAAATAAATATGTAGACTATCGTAAATTAATTTTATGAACATTTTAATCTAAAAAAATTTAAATTCCGATAAATATTTTCACTCTATTCGGTGGAGCCCACACCGATTTCTGGGCTAAATTCTGGGGGGAATCTGGCCTTAGTTTAGCATTTAGCATTTAGCCTAAATTTTCCCCTTGCATTGGAGTGAGTTTGGGGAGAAATTTTGGGGGGGTAATTTGGCTTTTAGCCCACCATTGGAGATAGTCTAATAGACAATATACTTTTTTATTTTTTATTTATTATTTATTTATTTGACCATTGTTTCTTAATTTTTTTTCAAAACAAATTAAGTAATAATATTACAAAATTAAAAATTAACAAATTAAGAAATAATACTACAAGACCAAAAATAAAGAAAATTTTTGTGATTTTTCAGTTTTCGAACATTAGTACTATTACTATTTCTTAACTGAACATTGATTACTTTTTAAATGAACATTATTTCTTAAATTAAATACTGACTATATCTTAAACCCAACATTAGTACTATCACTATTTTTTAAACTGAACATGAGTACTATCACTATTTCATAAACTAAACACTGACTATTTATCAAACGAACACTAGTATTTCTTAAACTAAACATTGACTATTTCTTAAACGGAACACTAGTACTATCACTGTTTCGTAAACTAAACACTGAGTATTTCTTAAACGAAACACTAGTACTAAACACTGACCATTTCTTAAACGAAACACTAGTACTATCATTGTTTTGTAAACTAAACACTGACTATTTCTTAAACGAAACACTAGTATTATCACTATTTCGTAAACTAAACAATATTGATTTTTTTTAAACTGAACACTAATGCTATCACTATTTTGTAAGTAGTACTATCACAATCGTGTTTGTTAATTGACATTTCTCTCAATCAATTTATTTGAATTTAATTTTTTATTTCCACACAAACTGAGTCATCTCTTCCCCTTTTTTTTTTTCCTGTTCACCCTATTCAACCTTCTTTCTCCATTTACGCATACAAAAATACCCACATCAGTTTTGGTCGCCCACAACCCAGACCAAATTGAACTAGCCCACCCCTTGTAAACCCACCGAAATGCGAGTTTGAGAGAGTCACAAGAACAACTTAGCTGAATTTGTTAGAGTTATGAGTTTGTTAGAGTTTTAGATGCTGACATTGGCGTTAGACTACTCGAGAAGAAGATGGCACAGGCATCTATGTCTACCAAAATTAATGAAGCAAGTCGCCTCATTTGGTACTGTAACCCACCATTTTCTAACTTTTATCTCAATTTAATGAAGGAAATCCCTTGGAAAGAGCTGAATATGGACGTGTTAAGAGAGAGAGAGAAAAGGTTGAAGAAGGTGATGAACTTTTGCACTGCACGTGAATCTCTTCGGTTCTAACTCTGATGAATTGCTTGGCGTGCGTTGCACGCGCTTTGGTTGAATTAGTTTATGTTTTTCTTGTTTTTAACCTCTTGTCCTCATCATTAATTAAAATTATTAGGTGCTTTTTTTTTATTAAAACTCAAAATTTTGAAGTTTTTTTCATTAGTTTTCTTTAAATTTAATTGTTAGTGATTGATGGATTCACAAATAATTAACTTGTGCAGCCTGTGGAGATCCGCTGATACTTTAAAATAGCATATATTCTATGTAAAAGTTGTCTTAATTGTACCAATATATGCCATTTTAAAATAGCATATATTCTACGTAAAGGTTGTTTTAAACATTGGGGGCGTGTTTGTTTGACCTTCTTAGGGGGGACTGGACTGGACTACACTAAGTGGGATTATAGTCTGATGTTTGGTAGGGGCAAGGATTAGGTTTAATGGGACTAGCCCTCACTCGCACGGATTAAAGGGCTCGCTAGGAGTTCTTAGCGAACCACCCCAAAAACGTCCGGATTCGTAAGACCTCCTCCCTCGCGTCGTCCTCCTCCTCTTGCGAGAAAGAACCTGGGTCATCGTCCTCCTCCCTCACGTCGTCCTCCTCATCCTCATCTCTGCGTCCTGCTCGCAGTCAGCTGCATCCTGGTCGCCCTCATCTGCATCCTGCTCCTCATCTGCTCCTCTCGTCGTCCGCTCTGTCGTCTTCGCGTAAAAGATCTGCTCGCGATTTGGGTGGTAAGCTTCGATTG
The DNA here is from genome assembly GCA_036320875.1 of Cotoneaster glaucophyllus. NCBI lineage: Eukaryota > Viridiplantae > Streptophyta > Magnoliopsida > Rosales > Rosaceae > Cotoneaster > Cotoneaster glaucophyllus. Next base: position 28,655,805 of record CM070062.1, read on the forward strand.
TCCCATTTTTTTAGTCGATTTGGGTGGATTTTTTTTCGTCGATTTTGGGTTTGATTTTGTTGGTTTGGGTTTGAGCTTTATTTGATTCTGCAGTGTGTGTGTGTGTCTGTTTGTGGATTTTTTTCGTCGATTTTGGGTTTGATTTTGTTGTTTTGGAATTTGGGGTTTTGAAATTTGGAATTTGGGGTTTGGAATTTGGGGTTTGAAATTTGGAATTTGGGGTTTTCATAAAGCAGTGTGTGTGTGTATGTATGTATGCAGTAGAAATTTCGAATCTGGGGTTTGGAATTTGGGGTTTTCATAAAGCTTGGAATTAGGGGTCTGAAATTGAGATTAGAAATTTGGAATTTGGGGTTTGAAATTTGGGGCTTCAAATTTGGAATTTGGGGTTCGGAATTTGGGGTTTGAAATTTGGAATTTGGGGTTTTCATAAAGCAGTGTGTGTGTGTGTATGCAGTGTGTGTGTGTGTGTGTATGTATGTATGTATGCAGTGTGTGTGTGTATGCAGTGTGTGTGTGTGTGTGTGTATGCAGGGTGTGTGTGTGTGTATGCAGGGTTTGTGTGTATGTGTGTGTGTGTGTGTGTGTATGTATGTATGCAGGGTGTGTGTGTATGTATGCAGTGTGTGTGTATGTGTGTATGTATGTATGCAGTGTGTGTGTGTGTGTGTATGCAGTGTGTGTGTGTGTGTGTGTGTATGCATGCAGTGTGTGAGTGCTCAGTGTGTGTGTGTGTGTGTGTATGCATGCAGTGTGTGAGTGCTCAGTGTGTGTGAGTGCGCAGTGTGTGTGTGTGCTCAGTGTGTGTATGTGTGCTCAGTGTGTATGTGAGACTGTGTGTGAGTGTGTATGTCCGTGTGTGTGAGTGTGTTGCTGTGAGTGATGAGTGTGTGTGTGAATGTATGTGTGTGTGTGTGAGTGTGTATGTCTGTGTGTGTGTGAGTGTGTTGCTGTGAGTGATGAGTGTGTGTGAGTGTGTATGTGTGTGTGTGTATGTCCGTGTGTGTGTGAGTGTGTTGCTGTGAGTGATGAGTGTGTGTGTGTGAATGTATGTGCTCAGTGTGTGTGTGTGTGTGTTAGTGTGCTCAGTTTATGTGTGTGAGTGTGTGTGTGTGTGACTGTGTGTGTGTGTGTGTGTGTGTGTGTGTGTGACTGTGTGTGTGTGTGTGACTGTGTGAGTGTATGTGCTCAGTGTGTGCTCAGTGTGTGTGAATGTATGTTCTCAGTGTGTGTGTGTGTTAGTGTGCTGAGTGTGTGTGCTGAGTGTGTGAGTGTGTGTGTTTGTGTGACTGTGTGAGTGTATGTGCTCAGTGTGTGTGTGTGAGTGTGTGAGTGTGTGTGTGTGTGTGTGTGTTAGTGTGTGTGTGTGTGTGTGACTGTGTGTGCTCAGTGTGTGTGCTTGGTGTGTGCTCAGTGTGTGTGTGTGTGTGTGAGTGTGTATGTCCGTGTGTGTGAGTGTGTTGTTGTGAGTGATGAGTGTGTGTGTGAATGTATGTGTGTGTGTGTGAGTGTGTATGTGTGTGTGTGTGTGTATGTCCGTGTGTGTTAGTGTGTGCTCAGTGTGTGTGTGTGTGCTCAGTGTGTGTGTGTGTGCTCAGTGTGTGTGTGTGTGTTAGTGTGTGTGTGTGTGTGTGTTAGTGTGTGCTCAGTGTGTGTGTGTGTGTGTGCTCAGTGTGTGTGTGTGAGTGTGTGTGTTTCTGTGACTGTGTGAGTGTATGTGCTCAGTGTGTGTGTGTGTTAGTGTGTGTGTGTGTGTGTGTTAGTGTGTGCTCAGTGTGTGTGTGTGTGTTAGTGTGTGCTCAGTGTGTGTGTGTGTGTTAGTGTGTGCTCAGTGTGTGTGTGAGTGTGTGTGTTTCTGTGACTGTGTGAGTGTATGTGCTCAGTGTGTGTGTGTGTGAGTGTGTGTGTGTGTTAGTGTGTGTGTGTGTGTGTGTGTGTTAGTGTGTGTGTGTGTGTGTGTGTTAGTGTGTGCTCAGTGTGTGTGTGTGTGCTCAGTGTGTGTGTATGTGCTCAGTGTGTGTGTGTGTGTGTGACTGTGTGAGTGTGTGTGTGTTAGTGTGCTGAGTGTGTGTTGCTCAGTGTGTGTGCTCAGTATGTGCTCAGTGTGTGTGTGCTCAGTGTATGTGCTGAAGGTGTGTGCGTGTTAGTGTGCTGAGTGTGTGTTGCTCAGTGTGTGTGTGAGTGTGTCCGTGTGTTAGTATGTGTGTGTGAGTGTGAATGTGAATGTGAGTGTGAGTTAGTGTGACTGTGAGTATGTGTGAATGTATGTCCGTGTGTTAGTATGTGTGTGTGAGTGTGAATGTGAGTGTGAGTTAGTGTGATAGCAATGCTCATAAACGGAAGGCTAAGGCTAATGTATGTCCGGTTGTTGGTTGCAGAGAAGAGGAGCATAAACGGAAGGCTAAGGCTAAGGCTACTGCATTACAGGTGTCCTTTAATTTCCGTCTTCACATGCAATGCCTAGCAATGATAGCAATGCTCATACTAGTGTTCTTAGACACATGTTTATAGATGTATAAGAGTAGAACATTTTGAATATGATGCCTCGGGTTAATGATAACTTTTTTTTTTTCAACACCACCTGTATATTTGTTGTCTCAGGTTAATGATAACTTTTTTTTTTCAACACCACCTGTATATTTGTTGCCTCGGGTTAATGATAAATTTTTTTTTTCCAACACCACCCGTATATTTGATGCCTCGGATTGTGACTTCGCTAGTTACTTTGATCTAGTTCATTTCGTATAATGTCCTTAATTTTATTTTCGTTTTTTTTTTGTTTGGATAGATATGGATCGAAGGAAGCTTTTATTGATCTTATTGTTAGAGATGTCTTATTTAGAGACAATTTGCATTTGCACAATTCTTGTGTTGATGATGCTACGTGGCAAACAGAGACATGTTGAACGACCCACATTGACTAACCGTTCACTTATTAGACGAGAGATTAGTTTGTGTTATCTGAATGGTATAATAGGGAATACTGATACTGAATGTGTCAACGAATTGAGAATGGATAGAAGGACTTTTGGCATATTATGTGACTTACTTCGTCAAGATGGGAGGGTAAAAACGGATGGTTTGGTGTCTATAGAGGAGCAGGTGTGTATGACTTTACAAATACTAGCACATCATACTAAGAATCGTAGTGTTGGCGGTAGATTTTATAGGTCGGGAGAGACTATAAGTAGGTATTTCAATAGCGTATTGCAAGGAATTTTGCGATTACAAGGTATCCTACTAAAAGTCCCTCAGCATGTGCCTATTGATTCTACAGATCCTAGGTGGCGATGTTTTAAGGTACGATCAGAATTTTTTTTCATTTTCCCTAAGCTTTAACTCTTCATTCCCTTTGTATAAATTAACAAAAACATTTTTTTTTTTTTTTTTTTTTTTTAAAGAATTGCTTGGGAGCATTAGATGGAACACACATTGATGTGCATGTACCTGAAAGTGACAAACCAAGATACCGAACAAGAAAGGGTCGAGTCGCAACTAATGTGTTAGGTGTGTGTTCAGGAGATATGCAGTTCATATATGTGTTTCCGGGGTGGGAGGGTTCCGCATCAGACTCTAGAGTCCTACATGATGCAATTGCTAGGCCTAATGGTTTTAAGGTACCAGCGGGTAAGACTATTACTTAGTCTCAACTTTGTAAGTTAGGTCTAGTTCTGTTTGTCAACTACAAAACACTAATAAGGTCTGTTTTTTTTTTATTAGGTTATTATTACCTTGTAGATGGTGGTTATACAAATGGTGAAGGATTCCTTGCACCCTATAGAGGAATACCTTATCATTTATCTGAATGGGAGGGACGAACACCTTCTAATAAGGAAGAATATTTTAACATGAAGCATTCTAAGGCAAGGAATGTAATTGAACGCTGTTTTGGCTTGCTAAAAGGAAGATGGTCGATACTAAGGAGTCCATCTTTCTATCCGATAAGGACACAAGGTCGAATAATTACCGCTTGTTGCCTACTACACAATCTTATTAGGCAAGAGATGTCTGTAGATCCAATGGAGAATTTGCCAATAATAGAAGATGAACAAAATACAGAAGAAGGTGAATATGTTGGTAGTGTTCAAACATCTTACCAGTGGACTGCAAAGAGGAATGACATGGCTCAGGAAATGTATAATGAGTGGAGAGCAATTAGGAACCAGCAACCGAACTAGCTATATGTGTTAATGATAACATTTTATTTTAGTATTCCTTTTTATCATGCATTTGTTACATATTTGCACAATGATTGGATGGTATGCAAATTAATTGGATATTATGCAAGTTGATTGGATATTATGCAAGTTGATTGGATATTATGCTACTTGATTGGATATTATGCAAATTGATTATTTGTATGGTATTTTCCTTCATTAAAATTTTTTTTGTTTAGGTATGGATAACGAAAATATTTTGAATGGTACTCAAGAGTCAAAAGGAAGAAGGCGTAAATGGGAAGCATTTGAGGAAGAAGTATTACTAGGAGTTCTTGAGGATTTTGTTGCTCGGAAGCAACGGTGTGACACCGGTGCTTTCAAACAAGGTACTTTGGTTGAAATAGCAAAAGCTGTCAATGTTTTATGTCCTCATTCAAATATAAAGGCAAATCCACATATTGAGTCCAAGTTGAAGAAATGGAAAAAAACATATAGTATGGTCGTTGACATGATAAACACAAGTGGATTTGCATGGAATGATGTCAAAAAGTGCGTTGAAGTTGACAGTGATGACTCATGGCAAAATTATGTGCAGGTTCATATCCTATTTCATTTATACATTAGTTATATTCTTGCTCCTATATTTGTTACGCATGCTAAATTTTAGTTTTGCTATGTTGATATAATCTTAGAGAAATAAAGAAGCCGATGGATGGAGAAGCAAACCTTTTCCACTGTTTGATAGATTTGCATATATATTTGGAAAAGATCGGGCTACGGGTAATGTAGCCGAAACCCCTGCTCAAATGGTGGAGGAACAAAGTCATGATCATGTTGGTGAAAGTGATATTGGAGGTGAAAATTTTGTTTCTTCAATGAACCAACAAAGCCAACAAAGCACCCCATCTGAAAATAGCCAAAGAAAGAGGAAAAGAGCTGTGGGAAGTTCAAGTGATGGAACCGAGGCAATTATCAGTGGACTGAAAGATTTTTATGTTGAAAGTGGGAAGAGGATGCAAATGGTAACTGAAGCTTTAGTTCAAGGTACTGGAGATCATACTGACATAGCTAATGAACTTGAAGCAATGGGTCTCTCTCCTATGGATCAAATTGATGCATTGTCTCTTATTTTGGATAAACCAAAAAACGTGGGAGTGTTTAGGGCAATCAAACCGGAACTCAAGAAAGTGTTCGTCCAAAGGCTTTTAAGAGACAACGCAACCGGATGAAGATTTTGGCTAATGTTAACATGGATGTATTTTATTAATCATACAATCTTATGCTATGACTTATAACTTAGCTTTGCACTAGTATTTTGGCTTATGTTAACTAGCCATTTTGTAAATTATGGAGATCTATTTTGGCTAATGTTAACTAATGTTAACTATGATTTTCTAAATTATGGAGATCTTCTTATGTACTTGTATTTGTTGAAGTTGCATGTATTGGGCACTATTATTTTTCTTCTGTTGGGTGATAGAGTTTAAACCAAGCTACATTTGCAAATTAAACCCAATTCTATTAGCAGGTAATAGAAACAAAACAATTGTCAATTTTTTTTAAGATTCATAATATACATGGTAAAAATATGCTACAATTAACCCATATCATGAGATTTGTAGCATTACTCTATTACACAATGGCAAAAATTTGTAGTCCTAGTCTAAGCAAACACAAATCTGGTGAACAGTACTGTTTTTCTTATCCTGCTTCTTAGTCCGAGACTGCACCAAACGCTTCACTAAGTTAGTCCAGCTTAGTCCAGTCCAAGGTATTAAATATCGGTAATATCGGAAATATCGGTAGTCCGAAAACACGGAAATATCGATGGAAATATCGGTAAAATATCGATATCGATAAAATTTCCATGGAAACCACGGAAATTGTAAGAAAAACTTGGAAATTTTTATTGAAACTTTGCAGGATGTTTATTTAGTCAATTATCTATTAGTTTATCAAAAAAAATTGGAAGGAAATGCATTGCATGATGGATTTAACATTATCAAGTTGATTATATAGCGAGCTGGCAAACATTGTGAGTGTAGAAAATATATAGTAATTAATGAAAGAAGTTTAAACACACCAAAATAATTTATATATAATGAATTAGTGCAATATTTTACACTTTATACATTACATGGTAAGATACATGAGTGACTTAGTACCACATAGAGTTCCTATGAGGTTCAAAATTTTCACTATCTTCATCATCTCTACGTGTAGAGTGAGTGTATTGTGAAGAGTAGTTATCAAATGATAAATCCCCAAAATAGTTTTCCATGTAATTGTTAACATGCCACCCATATGGATCCGAGATTGGTTGACGTTGTCCATAACCAAAATCATTTGAAGATTGAGTGTCGGATTCTTTCCATGAGTCGCTCGATTCCATCCCAACATGAATGGGATATGAAGGGTAGGGAAATGGTTGGTTAGGAGTATAACCATAGTTACTACTTCCTTCTTCACTTGACAAAGTCCCCTTGCCTCTTTCTGAACGAGTATGGTCCTTCCCTATGGCACCAATTCCTGGTCCTGCCCGCCTACTGCCATGGTCCTCATCCTGTGTTGCATGCGTGAAGTTTGCCTCACCAGTGAAGGGGCTCATAAATCCGGGAGGTGGTCCATAATAGTTTCCATATCCGGGAGGTGGTCCATAATAGTTTCCAGCTCCACTACCTCCAGCTCCACTGCCTCCAGCTCCACTACTTCCAGCTCCACTACCTCCTTCATCATTCCCACCTCTGGTAGGTGAGTCTCCTGATCTTGTACTAGAGCTATCATTAGTATCAGCAGGATGTTGTGGTTGTGTAGGATTGGAAGAAGGTGGAATTCCAGTGTTTCTTGGTCTTGAGTGCAAAAGTTCTTCGAAAGAGTCATCGCTGCCAGATCTCACCTCCTCCACTAATACTCTTTCTACATTTATCCCTTCATTACGTGCTTCTTCAGCAACTCTTACAGCTGGGTTGCCTTCATCATCATCTAAATGAAGAGGTCTAATCCATTGATAAAGTTGGTTACCCTCTGTATCATCATCTTCAGCAACAATATCAAACACATCTAATGGGTCACCACGGTCGACATGATCTATTTCTGCTTCCTTATCTCGAATTTGAAGCTTCATATTGTAGTAGCAATAAACTAATTTTTCCAACCTACTATGAGCCAACCTATTTCTTTGCTTTGTGTGTATGAGTGCAAATGTACTCCAATTTCTTTCACAAGCAGATGAGGAAGCCGTCTGTGATAATACTTTGATTGCTAACTTTCTCACAGTTGGTGCATCGGTCCCATACATGATCCACCATTCAGCTACAATGAAAAACAATGTTGATAAGCCTAATAACTCCAACAAATTATATTATAAACTTATAGTGAAATATGTTTACACTCACTAGGAGACATTGTTGTTCGAGCAGCAATTGATGTTGATTCTCCAAAAGTTCTTCTTGCATCTTTAAACCATGTTAGCTGAATGCAATAAATCGTGTTAGTTTAATCCAACAAAGTAATTATTATAATTTAAGTAATTGTGTACCTCATTTCCAAATTGGCCAACTGCTGGTGATGCAGGGTCTAATTTAGAGAATACATTATGTACAGCACGTATAAGGGTACCATCATCTCCAACACCGGGTCTGTATTGGTACCGAGGATTCAAATAATATGCTGTTCAAACAAACACATACTCTAATAAGAGAAATAATACTTATGCAACTGAAGAAATGAATTGCAAATTATGACATAATTTATACCTGCTGCATGCAAATCGTGGTATAATGTTTTATACCATCGGTCTTCAATTATCTTTATGACCCACCTTGCACCATGTTTTCTTTCCAATTCATCCTTTACTACACGCATCAACTCATATACTGCCCCCATAGTAGGATACACTTCTGTGTCAACGACCCGTAAAACTTTGTAAAGAGGTTCAAACACTTGGCACACATGTTCTGATTGAGTCCAAAAAGCATGATCAAGAACTATACTTTCCACCATACGACCTGCATTTGAGCGGCTCAAATTGTGGTTGGCCCAATCGTCACTAGTGAATAGTTGCTTCAACCCTGCTTTCTTCTTAAGTAGGCTGTCTAATGCAATATAGTTGGTGGCGAATCGAGTGGTAGCTGGACGAATAATTTCTCCTTTGCAAAATTCACGCATCTTTGCCAACAACCAACCGTGATTGTAAATATAAGTTGTGATCGTTCTAGCTCTTTTTACCACAGTAGCAACATTCTCTCTCTTCCCCATTGCCTCAAACATGAGATCAATACAATGTGCTGCACATGATGTCCAAAACACATTATGATGCTTCATTAACTTTTTTCCAGCTTTGACAAATGCAGAACCGTTGTCGGTCACGACTTGGACAACATTATGCTCTCCCACCTCCATGATTACGTCCCTCAATAGTTTGTAAATATACTTGTAGTTCTTTACATGGTCTGAAGCATCAACAGACTTCAAAAAAATTGTCTTTCCCTTGGAGTATACCATGAAGTTTATGATAGACAATCTGGTCGGGCCAGTCCATCCGTCACACATGATTGTGCAACCATTAGTTTCCCACTTTGACCTCAACTTGTTAACATACTCGCCAATGTCTTTATACTCCATATCCAAATATTTGTTTCTTATCTCATAGGGAGTGGGAGGTTGTACTCCTTCACCGGCCTGTTGACATCCCACTACCATATTTTTGAAATGATGTGATGATGCTTTCTCAGCAGGGACATTTTCATAGATAAAGAACTTGCTAATTAGACGCCCCATTCCCTCCTTCACATTACCTCCCTTGAAATAACTCCAAACACTCTTTTGACGTGCTTTGGATGACTTATATAAACTTGGGGCTATTGGTGGTGTTGGTTGTGATTCTCTAAGACTGCCTCCCCGTCTCATTTGTGCACCACCACTTGTCCCGGAACCTTGTGCTCTATTAGGAATTTTATGAAGGTGTTCTCTTTCCCATGCTGACTGTTTGGAGGCACGTAATGCTTGTTTCAAACTGCGTCGTTCTTCAGGTCCCATGTCATCATCACATTCGTCCTCATCGTCATCATCATCACTGTCCACCTCTTGGCCAATGACTTCTCCTCGTAGCCCAGCTCGAATATTTTCCATTCCATGTGTTATCTTTGCCTTCTGCTGTTTTTTATTTTTTAATAATGTGCTGATGTATGCCTTCACTTCTGGGGGGACATTATCGCATCGTTGGACATTTTTTGCTGGATCTAATCCACTAAGATGGTACTTAAGTCGTGTCACTCCGCCACTCTTCATTACCCGACCACAATATCTACAAATTGTGCCATGTTTGTTTCCGTCTATTGGGTCTCCATGTTCCCAAGCTGGATCACGTTTAGTAACTCCACTGGACATCTTAAACGTACCTATATTTATTTTTCATGAAAATTAGACAATTATTTATTGGCCAAAAAATATAGTAGTGAATAGTGATGAGATGACGGTTATATAAGAGAACCTAAATAATAAAGTTATTCTACAGAAGAATTAAATACGAAGTAAAGAAAATGATTGTAAAAATTTAAGTAATTATAAAAATAATATGGAATAATAAAATATAAAACATAGTGATGAATAATAATCCAATTTGATAATAATCCAATTTAATAATAATCCAATTTAATGAATAATAATCCAATTCGATAATAATCCAATTTAATGAATAATAATCCAATTTAATGAATAATAATCCAATTTGATAATAAAAAAACCTAATATTAATGAATAATAATTCAATTTGATAATAAAACCTAATATTAATAAAATAATAAATAACATTAAACATATTAAAATTATCCTACGGAATAATTATACAACATTACTTAATTACTTAAAAAAAATAACATGTAATTGTTAACATTACTTAATTACTTAAAAAAAATAACATGCAAGTATTAATTACTTAAAAAAATTACAATACGAGTCCACACAAATTTTGTTGTTATTGTATAAATTACAATAATATAAAACATAGTGATGAATAATAATCCAATTTGATAATAATCCAATTTAATAATAATCCAATTTAATGAATAATAATCCAATTCGATAATAATCCAATTTAATGAATAATAATCCAATTTGATAATAAAAAACCTAATATTAATGAATAATAATTCAATTTGATAATAAAACCTAATATTAATAAAATAATAAATAACATTAAACATATTAAAATTATCCTACGGAATAATTATACAACATTACTTAATTACTTAAAAAAACTAACATGTAATTGTTAACATTACTTAATTACTTAAAAAAAATAACATGCAAGTATTAATTACTTAAAAAAATTACCATACGAGTCCACACAAATTTTGTTGTTATTGTATAAATTACAATAATATAAATATAAGTTTGTAAACTTACCTTAAATATGGAACCCTTTGTGTTGAAGCTCTGGAATGGATCTGGAATGGCTCTGAAAGGGGTAAGGGAAGAAGAAGAAACGAAAAGGTGTAATAGAGGTTTTAATCTTCGAAGGGTCAAAAAATGTGTGTTGATCTGATACTCCACCTCTGAGAATGTGAAAGAATATCACAGTGGCACACGGTTTTAAATGAAACCACCATCCATGGTCTGAAATTGTACAAGTTATAATTGTAAAAGTTGTCTGCGTTTTGAATTATTTAGATTCGTTTGAATGATTTAGATGCGTTTTGAATTATTTAGATGCGTTGGTCTAAAGTTGGTCTGATTGGTCTGACACACACACACACAAATCTCTCAAACACAGACACGTTAAAGTTGGTCTGTCACCAAAACACACACACACAGACACGTCAAAAGGTACACAGAGTCACAGACAGACTTCACACACGCACACAGACTTCACACGCAGACAGTCTCTCTCGAAGCTTCATTCTCTCTTCTCTCCATTCTTCCACACCCACACACACACACAGAGATCTCTCAATCTCTCTTCTCCCTTGTCCCGCACACACGCACAGAGACCTCAGTCTCTCGATCCTTCTCCCACATGGCCTTCTGCTCCTCCCTCGCCTTCCTCCTCGTCCGCGTCTTCCGCCTCGTCGGCGCCGTCTCTCTCTCGATCGAAACTCTCATCCTCAGTCTCTCGATCCTTCTCCCACATGGCCTTCTGCTCCTCCCTCGCCTTCCTCCTCGTCCGCGTCTTCCGCCTCGTCGGCGCCGTCTCTCTCTCGATCGAAACTCTCTGCAGTCTGCACCGAGAGTCCGATACCCACAAATACACACGCACACCATCACACCTGCTTCAGGAATACACCCACCTCGTCTTTCTCCCTCTCCTTCTCGTCTCTGCAACTCGGCGAACGCAGGAACCCTCCGGCGAGTTTCTTGAATTTCTCCGGTTAGGTAAGCTTCGGGTTTTTGTGTTGAATCTGTTGAATCTGTTGAATCTGTTCTAGATCGAAGCTTAGATGTGAAATTGAAGTTCTATCTCGTGTTTTTGCAAGGTTTTTGGGATGAAATCGGCTCGGGAATAGGCACATCTCCGGCGAGGCTGTAGAAGCTCCGGCAAATTTTGCACAGATCCAAAAAAATTTCGATAATATCCGAAATATCGCGATATTATCGATATTATCGATAATATCGCGATATTTTGACGAAAACACCTTGGATACCATTTAAAATATCGCTAACCCAAAAAACCGATAATATCGGCGAAATATCGCCGATATTATCGGCATTTCGGACCATGGTCCAGTCTAAGCCAGTCCAGCTTAGTCCCGGCAGCTAGTCCAGTCCAAGACAGTCCTGCGCAACAAACGCACCCTGGGAGTGTTGACAATCCATGCATATGATTAGCGTCACTTTGACCATATATCTGATGCAGGTTCTGATGCAGGTTCTCAGCTAGACCTGCATCTTGAAGTAAATTTGGCTTCTTTGTCCACATCTCCTTCTTCTTTTATTTTTCAACACTGATTCGATTGCACATGATTTTTGGTTGATTTTGTACCTGTATCAATAATTCTAACAATGGAAGGCCGAGGTGCTGCATTCACTGAGAGATTAACTTGGACTTCTCTTATGATTGTATTTGTTGTTTTTAAATTATTATTTTTTTGGTTCTTGCCTAATTGTTATTTCATTTTTTTTCCTACTTTGGATAGGTGCTGTTATCTGCTTTTGTGTATCTATTTTTGGAAGTGTTGCAAAGCTGTTATGATTACAAGTTAGTTTTATATGTGTGTGTGTGTCTTTGTCACGCCACCTGTTATTCTTAGTAGTGAAAATTGTTGGCCAATGGTCACCTTCCCCTATTCGGTACCTTTGACACTTTTAATTGCATTTATTGGTTACCAAAGCGTGACAGAAGGCTTTCGAAACGTTGCAGTAATCATTTAAAGGCCTGTTACGTACAGAGTCGTTACCATTGTTTATCTGTTCGATTGTAGAAGAAAGGTGACCAAATTTGTCGACTCTGAGACATTGCAGAAATTCGACCTTACAAGTAATTTTTTGTAGGTTTACAAATTTGCTTAAGAATTGAAAACAATTATTTGTACATTCAATTATTTGAACAAAAAAAAAAAATCTATCCTCCTGTTTTTCCTATGCCTTTTTTCATGTCCTCGATCGTAAGCGTAAATCCTTCAACTTTTGTGCTGCACCAAACATTTTTGGTCGAGTGAGTGATGGTCCCTTCAGTTGATTCCCAACCTTGGAGAAGTTCTTGTCCACAAAAATCACCTTTCTTCAACCACTCATCACCAAGAGTATTGCCAGTGCTTGAAGAACCTCGTCCATCAGCAACTGTAGTTGTGCAGGTCCTCACCGTTCCTTGCGTGATAAATAACATTGTTGCCCCTCTCCAGTAATCAAGGTGCCCGCCTTATAAATCACCGGCTTAAGATACTCGCAGAATGCTTCAAATTGTTCCTCACTCACATTTTGAAGCATCGAAACCTAGAGGAAGACGCATATATATGAGAAATATATAAAGAGCAAGACTATGAATTGAACTAGGCCTTCTATGGCCGTGAGCATTCGAGCATAAGTTTTTTTATTTTTATTTTTTTATTTTTTTTTTTTATGATACAAATGCTCACTTTTTTTTTTCTTTTTTTTAATACGAAAGCTTACTTTGTTTAGTGTATTTAGGCAGAGATGGCGCTTGATCTCCATTAAATCTTTCGAGGGAAGAGCATGGTGGATATTTCTGATATCGATATCTTCATCCGCTCTCAATTTGTCTAATGCATATGTCACGATCTTCTCTTTCAAATCCAAAGGGAGGTCATTCTCATCTAACCATGATTCTATCTGTCGACTTTTCTTCTTCTTCATTTCGGTCCACTTTCTCTTCTTCTTTGATAATTCAATTATCCCCTGGATATACATCAGTTCCACAGCATGTAGGTTTTAGTATACTAAATTAATAAATTAACTTTCTTTGCCAACTTGAAAGATTTTGTGTAGTTGGAATTTTATTCGAAAACTTGGTAGTCAGTAGCAACCTGCGCAACAGTAAAGAGATATATACCAGCTAATACCCAGTCGAGAAGATAAACAGAAAGAGCAAAGAGGGTTTCCCATGCATTACTGCTAGTCTGGAGATTAGTACCCTTAGAACTGCAAAAAAAAGAAACAGAAAACCCTAAATTAAATGAGCTCAAGCAAATCTTATTTCTCTTCAGATAATAATAATAATAGCAATAATGAAAAACCGACCTTAGATTTTGTAAGCCCCACAAAAAACAGTGCAAGAATTTCTGTGGAAAATCTGTTGAGCTCAAAATACCAGATTGAATGGCATCAAGAAATATACCGAAATTAAACAACGTGTCAGTTGGTGGATTTGCAGGGCGGCATATATTATTCAGAAGCGTGACATTTCTGAATGTATCCTTGTCCTTACAATTAAAACCTCCAAGTTCACAACCATTTTCACTTTGACAAGCATATTGCCAGCAAACAGTTTCTCGTTAAATCGCAAAAAAGTACCAAAAAGCTCCGAATACCTAAAGGGATTTTGACGTTAGAAGTTACATGAAAAATTACAAACGTTCTACAATACTTTTGGCAGAAAATGACGTTAATAAACTTATGGAATGATTAAAATAAACTAATTAAGGAATAAGGAATAAGACTTACCACACAAGCATGGAAGGACTTAAACAATATGAAAGCACTTCTAACCCCGAGTTTGAAAACACCTTGAGTCCATATTTCAGGAGGGTATTCGGTTATATCCTTCTCGAGAATCTGACTAAACCAATTCAATTGTATAAACCGGACTAGGTATTGCAGCACAACAAGAAAGTTCAGAAACATCTTTGAGTCCCTTAGCATTTTTGCGAAAAAGGGAATAACTACCTGCAAAAACCATAATAGATTCTTAAACCAACAATTAAATGACGATTTTGAATCAATTAGGAATATCTGTCCTAGTTTGTAGTAATTGATTCGGAAGGGGAAAGGTTGATCTCTTACGTATGGAATAGGAGCAACAGTGAAAATGCTAACAATTAAATCGCATCGCCACAGAGTTTCCTTAGCTGATCCCCTCCTCCCCACAGTGAAACCGGCCTCAGGTGTCGCAACCTCACGTATACGTACAAGCTGAACGATAATGGCAGAAAGGAAATAGAGGTCTGTGAGGAATCTCAGACTAAGAGCCACTATTGCCAACTTGTCAGTCTCGATACACTTCATGTCCTTGTCGACTATAGGAGTGAATAAGAATAAAGGTTCCGCTGAGACAGCAAAACACCACAGTAGTACAAACACAGCATTCCTAACTTGAGGACCATTCGGACCAAAGATTTCGCGAAATGACAGTGGTCTGTTTCTTCCACAATCGATATTGGCAGAACTCACCTGCAGACTACCGAACAGAACACAAGAAACATGAATTGTACCGATCATAAGAAACTTGAATTATAACACTTCGTTCACAATTGGCAGAACTATAGTAAGAACAAGAAATAACAAATAAAAAAGGTTAAATGTAATTACAATCTCATACAACATTTTAGAACATTTCAATGTCATACACAAATTCGTATTTTATGACAATTTCATACATCTGTTAGTCAAACTGTTAATTTAATCATTATGTGATGATGTGGCAAAATTCAAATACTCAGCTTCTTCTCCAGCAGCTTCTCACCGCCGATTGAGATTTCACCGGAGCAGTTCTGCGAGCAGCAAGCTCGCGAGGCGGTGGAGAATTCGAGGTTGGATTTGCAGGTTCAGATTGGGAGGAAGCAGTGAAGGAGAGGGACGGTTTGAGCGCTGAGTTTGGGAATTCGTTCAACCCGATCTCTGATTTCAAAAGCCCAGTTGAAATCAAAAGACTTGGTGGCTGTTTTAACCGTTTGGAGCAACACCATGTGTGATTTTAAGTACCCGTTAGAGACCGAGTCCTGCCGTAGAGTTGTGGAACATGGGTATGGAGAATACCGGAGCAAAAAGTCAAGATTAAATTGCAGGTAGCCGTTGTAAAGTTTTTTTTTTTTTTTTTTAAACATTTCTTTTCTTCTATAAATATGGTGAAGTTCTTTCAATTCTTCATTTCATTTGCAATATTTCCTTGTTCAATATTTAATTCTCAATATTTCCTTCAATATATTTCTCAATATTTTCTTCAATATATTTTCCAATATTTCCTTCATCTATAATATTTGTTTCAATTTCTCAATATTTCCTTCAATATATTTGTAGACATCAAAATTTCGGTGAAAACAAATGTTCACCAACACATTAAAATTTTGATATGTCAAGGCATACATGGCATACGCCACGTGTCGTACAAATTGTACACATGGCGTGTGACTCAACAAAATAGGAAGAAATACCCTTGGAGGATCAAAACAAGTTTTCTCATTTGGGAAATGACAAAGTAAGCACATTTTAAGTTTAAAATTGTACTAAGTGGGAAATTAGGCCATAAATTTACCACTTCAAAGTTTAAAATAGGGTAAATTACACAGAACCCCCTCAACTATTGGGTCATTAACAGTTTCATACCTCGTCTTTAAAAAGTTTCAATGTCATACCTTATCTTCGAATTTGTTTCAATTTCATACCTCCCGTCACTTGTCTGTCAAATTTTCTGTTAAATGCTGACGTGGCATGTGACGTGGCACATTTTATATTAAAAAATTATTAAAATATTATAAAAACTTAAAAAAATATTTTAAATATTAATTTAATATTTTTTTTCTCTCTCTCCCCTCATCTTCTTCTTCTTCTTCTTGCATGCCGAACTGGTTCGGTTTTTTTTTTTTTTTTTTTTTTTTTTCTCTCTCTCTCTCTGTCTCTGTCTCTGTCTCTGTTCTTCTTCTTCTTACCCAATCTGCCCAGAAGAAGAACAAGAAAGAGGAGGAGAGACAAGGAAAAAAAAAAATTGTTACCCCACTCCAGGTGTTCGGCCCTGCCCAGAAGAAGGAGAAAGAGAAGGAGAAAGAGAAAGAGAAGAGAAGAAGAAGAAGAAGAAGAAGAAAAAAAAAAAAAAAGGTGTTCGGTCTGGGCAGAGAAGAAGAAGAAGAAGAAGAAGAAGAAGAAAGAGAGAGAAGAGAGAGAAGAGAAGAAGAAGAAGAAAAAAAAAAAAAAAAAAAAAGAAAAAGAAATAAGGTGTTCGGTCTGGGCAGAGAAGAGAAGAAGAAGAAGAAGAAGAAAGAGAGAGAAGAGAAGAAGAAGAAGAAAAGAAAAAAAAAGAAGGTGTTCGGTCTGGGCAGAGAAGAGAAGAAGAAAAAAAAAAAAAAAAAAAAAAGAAAAAAAGAAGGTGTTCGGTCTGGGAGAGAAGAGAAGAAGAAGAAGAAGAAGAAGAAGAAGAAGTAGAAGAAGAAAGAAGAAAGAGAGATAAGAGAGATAAGAGGAGAAGAGGAGAAGAAGAAAAAAAAAAAAAAAAAAAAAAAAAAAATGTGTTCGGTCTGGGCAGAGAAGAGAAGAAGAAGAAGAAGAAGAAAGAGAGAGAAAAGAGAGGAGAGAAGAAGAAGAAAAAAATTAATTTTTTATTAATTTATTAATTTTTTAATATAAAATGGGTCCCGTCACTTGCCACGTCAGCATTTTAACGGAGGAATTGACGGAAGGCTGACGGAAGGTATGAAATTTAAACAAATTCGAAGATAAGGTATGACATTGAAATTTTTTAAAGACGAGGTATGAAAATGTTCACGACTAATAGTGGAGGTGGTTCTGTGTAATTTACCCTTTAAAATATTATTAAGTGGGAAATTAGGCCATAAATTTACCACTTCAAAATTTAAAATGTTATTAAGTGGGAAAATTAGGTAATGGTGCTTTGGTGAGAAAATTTTGTGGTGGTAATACATTCCCTAAAGCCTATAAATAGGCTTCTCCATCAAGGTATCAAATCACCAATTCACAAATACATCTCTCTACTCCCAAATTGGAAGAGAATTCCCCCAAAACCTTGAAGCTCCAAAGCTCCCAAGCAAATCCCGAAGGATCAAGAAAGCTCTCTTCGTTCTTCGCCAAATCCGCCTTCAAGATCAAGCCCCGACGGCCCTTGAAACAAGCGTTCATCGTTCTTCAAGATCAAGCCCCAACGGCCCTTGAAGCATCGTTCATCCACCTTCGAAGATCCGTTCATCCATCTTCAAGATCAAGCCCTAACGGCCCTTGAAGCATCGTTCATCCACCTTCGAAGATCAAGCCCAAAAGCCCTTCGAAGATCCGTTCATCCATCTTCAAGATCAAGCCCCAACGTCCCTTGAAGCATCGTTCATCCATCTTCAAAGATCAAGCCCAAAAGCCCTTTGAAGATCCGTTCATCGTTCATTGTTCATCCATCTTTGAAGATCAAGCCCAAAAGCCCTTCGAAGATCCATTCATCCTCAACCTTCAAGATCAAGCCCCGACGGCCCTTGAGGAAATCATCCACTGTTCATCCTAAGATCAAGCCCCGACGGCCCTTTGAATCAACAACCCATCAACAAATCCACACATCCTCGTTCATCAAGATCAAGCCCTCCAAAGGCCCTTGAAGAACTGTTCATCCAAAGATCAAGCCCCGACGGCCCTTCGGATCAACAACCAATTCACCAATTCACAAATACATCTCTCTACTCCCAAATTGGAAGAGAATTCTCTTAGAATTGTGTCCTTGGAGCTTTGAAACTCTAAAGCTCTCAAGCAAATCCCGAAGGATCAAGAAAGCTCTCTTCGTTCTTCGTCAAATCCTCCTTCAAGATCAAGCCTCAACGGCCCTTGAAGAACTTCCACGAATTCAAGATCAAGCCCCGACGGCCCTTGAAGAAAGTGTTCATCGTTCATCGTTCTTCAAAGATCAAGCCCCAAGGCCCTTTGGATCAACAACATCAATCAATTCATCCATCAACCTTCAAGATCAAGCCCAAAAGCCCCTTGAAGAAACTTTCAACTGTTCATCCAAGATCAAGCCTCGACGGCCCTTGGATCAATCACACATCTTCAAATCAACACCTTACGGAGATCAAATCAGAGGATAAGGTTAAGAGAGATTGCAAACCCAAAATTAAACACAAAATATTTCTTTGTACACGTGTTCTTGTCTCATTCGTTTCAGGAAATTTCTGTGTTCACAATATTTTCCAATATTTCCTTCATCTATAATATTTGTTTCAATTTTTCAATAATTTCCTTCAATATATTTTCAATAATTTCCTTCATTTTTTCCAAAAAAATGGCCTCATCTGCAATGAAAGGTAGGGCTTAGACCCGAACAGAAGATGAAGCTTTTTGTAAGGCTTATAGACGGGTTTCAGAAGATAGTGTGAGGGGGATTTCTCAAACAAGTGAAAGTGTTTGGACTCGTGTGTCCAAAAAATACTTAGAGTTCTACGAAGGCACCATTCCACCGAATACCCGAAACCACGAAAGTTGTTCTTCAAGATGGAAGAAACATCTTCATCCAAGTTTGAATAAATGGCATCAAGCACTATTAACAGCCGCAAGTAGACATGAAAGTGGCGCCAATTACTATGACGAAGTTAGTGTTTTCACAGTTTATTTTAAATGTTTAATTATATTACATTTAATTTTTGTAATTATATGTCATTATATTACATTTAATTTCATGAATTAATTTCCTAAATTTTTTGTAATTATATTTTCTAGGTACGTCAAGCGGAGGATTTGTATATGGAGGGTAGCACAAAACCCTTTCAGTTTCACGGTTGTTGGGAAATTTGTAAATGGTGAGTGTTATTTGAAGATCCACCTCAACATAGAGTAGATCCTTTGGGAGCTGCATCCCCATCTGTAGATATGAATGAAGATGGATCTCCTACCATTCAAGAAAATCCGATTCCGTCTGAAGCTTCTTTACCTAGGGCTATGGGACGAAACAAGGCCCGAAGGTTGAGGGAAAAGGGCAAGGCAAATGATGATTACGCCGCTCAACATGAAGTGGCGGCCTCATTGCGATTAATGGCGGAGCAAAATGCCTTGAGGCGGAAGAAAGGAAGCATAGGCATGAAGAACGAGCCAAACAAATACAAGAAGAGATGGATGATAAGAATATGGGAAGGAACACTTTGAATTACACTCCAATGAGTAAGGCCTATTTTGATAGGAAAAAAAAAGGAAATTATGACTCGGCATCAGTTGTTTACCTCTGACTATACTCCTACAATGGCGGATGATGAAGATGATGTTGATTATGGATATTAAATTTAAGTTGTTGTAGTTTTTAAATTTAAGTTAATGTTGTTTTTAAATTTAATTTGTAGTTTTTAAATTTAATTTGTCGTTTTTAAATTTAAGTTGTAGTTTTTAAATTTAAGTTGTTGTAGTTTTTAAATTTAAATAATAAATTATGTTTGGCCCTCGGCTGGAGACGGTTTTTTGTGACATGGCTAAAACGAGCCCTCTGGCCCTCGGTTGGAGACGGAGGCAAATATGTCCATGTACTGTTCATTAAAATATTAATATCTTGGATAATCTTGGAGGGCCAGAGGGAATTATGTTTGGCCCTATGGCCCTTTGGCCCTCCAAGATTCTCCAAGATATTAATATTTTAATGAACAGTACAGGGACATATTTACCTCCGTCTCCAACCGAAGGCCAGAGGGCTCGTTTTAGCCATGTCACAAAAAACCATCTCCAACCGAGGGCCAAAGGGCCATAGGGCCAAACATAATTTATTATTTAAAAACTACAACTTAAATGTTGTTTAAGTTTCATGTTGTTAAATATATTTTTTTGAGTAAATTACACAAAACTACCTCAACTAGTGGGGTCACGACAGTTTCATACCTCATCTTTTTAAAATGACAATGTCATACCTCATTTTACGAATTTGTGACAATGTCAGACCTCCGACAGGAAATTCGATAAACCAAAAAAAAATGGCCAGCCCGGAAGCAGCCAGCCTTCTAGCCCTTTGGCCTTTTGGGATTCCGTGGGGCCCTCCCAGATTCCAGAGCCTTCTAGCCTAGCCCTCGGTTGGAGATGGTTTTCGAGCTGTTTTTGAGCTATTTTCCGCCCTCTGTCCCTCTGGACCCTTCGGTTGGAGATGACCTTAGAAATGGGAAGTGGACAGCCTGACGCTTCCCTTCCTCCTGGTGCTACCAGTACGCTATTTGTGCTTCCCTTTCGCATCAACTTTTTCTCTTCGTTCTCGTCTCTCATTTCACCACTCCACACTCTTCTTCTACTCTCACTCAATAAACAATATACTTTTTTATTTTTTATTTATTTGACCATTGTTTAGTAATTTTTTTTTAAAACAAATTAAGTAATAATATTACAAAATTAAAAATTAAAAAAAATTGTAATTTTTCTAGAACAAATTAAGAAATAATACTACAAGACCAAAAATAAAGAAAATTCGTAATTTTTCAGTTTTCGAACATTAGTACTATTACTATTTCTTAACTGAACATTGATTAGCGTCACTTTGACCATATTTCTGATGCAGGTTCTCAGCTAGACCTGCATCTTGAAGTAAATTTGGCTTCTTTGTCCAAATCTCCTTCTTCTTTTATTTTTCAACACTTGATTCGATTGCACATGATTTTTGGTTGATTTTGTACCTGTATCAATAATTCTAACAATGGAAGGCCGAGGTGCTGCATTCACTGAGAGATTAACTTGGACTTCTCTTATGATTGTATTTGTTGTTTTTAAATTATTATTTTTTTGGTTCTTGCCTAATTGTTATTTCATTTTTTTCCGTACTTTGGATAGGTGCTGTTATCTGCTTTTGTGTATCTATTTTTGGAAGTGTCGCAAAGCTGTTATGATTACAAGTTAGTTTTATATGTGTGTGTCTTCGTCACGCCACCTGTTATTCTTAGTAGTGAAAATTGTTGGCCAATGGTCACCTTCCCCTATTCGGTACCTTTGACACTTCTAATTGCATTTATTGGTTACCAAAGCGTGACAGAAGGCTTTCGAAACGTTGCAGTAATCATTTAAAGGCCTGTTACGTACAGAGTCGTTACCGTTGTTTATCTGTTCGATTGTAGAAGAAAGGTGACCAAATTTGTTGACTCTGAGACATTGCAGAAATTCGACCTTACAAGTAATTTTTTCTAGGTTTACAAATTTGCTTAAGAAATGAAAACAATTCTTTGTACATTCTAAAAAATCTAAAAAATCATCTTGGTCCCTTGAAAGTTTTTATGTGACGCTTTCTAAAATCTCCTCACTCATTCTCGTAATATATGACGAATTTTTGGAAGCCACCATAAATTCCGTCACATATTCCCTATTTTCTTGTAGTTCGAATTTGCTTAAGAATTGAAAACAATTATTTGTACATTCAATTCTCACCTTCTATTTTTCCTATGCTTTTTTTCATGTCCTCGATCGTAAGCGTAAATCCTTCAACGTTTGTGCAGCACCGAACATTTTTGGTCGAGCGAGTGATGGTCCTTCCAGTTGATTCCCAAGCTTGGAGAAGTTCTTGTCCACAAAAATCACCTTTCTGAAAACACTCATCACCAAGAGTATTGCCAGTGCTTGAAGAACCCCGTACATCAGCAACTGTATTTGTGTAGGTCCTCACTTCTCCTTGCGTGATGAATAACATCTTATCAAATTGTTCCCCCTCTCGAGTAATAAAGCTGTCCGTCTTATAAATCACCGGCTTAAGATACTCGCAGAATACTTCAAATTGTGCCTCACTCACATTTTGAAGCATCGAAACCTAGAGGAAGACGCATATATATGAGAAATATATAAAGAGCAAGAGCATGAGTTAATTTTCTTTTTATGATACAAATGCTTACTCTTTTTTTTAATACGAAAGCTTACTTTGTTTAGTGTATTTAGGCAGAGATGGCGCTTGATATCCATTAAATCTTTCCGGGGAAGAAAATTGTGGATATTTCTGATATCGATTTCTGCATCCGCTCTCAATTTGTCTAATGCAGATGTCACGATCTTCTCTTTCAAATCCAAAGGGAGGTCATTCTCCTTTAACCAATTTTCTATCTGTGGACTTATCTTCTTCTTCATTTCGGTCGACTTTCTCTTCTTCTTTGATAATTCAATTATCCCCTGGATATACATCAGTTCCACAGCATGTAGGTTTTAGTATACTAAATTAATAAATTAACTTTCTTTGCCATCTTGAAAGATTTTATTTAGTTGGAATTTTTATTCGAAAACTTGGTAGTCAGTACCAACCTGCGCAACAGTTAAGAGATATATACCAGCTAATACCCAGCCGAGAAGATAAACAGAAAGAGCAAAGAGGGTTTCCCATGCATTACTGCTAGTCTGGAGATTAGTACCCCTAGAACTGCAAAAAAAGAAACAGAAAACCCTAAATTAAATGAGCTCAAGCAAATCTTATTTCTCTTCAGATAATAATAATAGCAATAATGAAAAACGAACCTTAGATTTTGTAAGCCCCACAAAAAACAGTGCAAGAATTTCTGTGGAAAATCTGTTGAGCTCAAAATACCAGATTGAATGGCATCAAGAAATATACCGAAATTAAACAACGTTTCAGTTGGTGGATTTGCAGGGCGGCATATATTATTCAGAAGCGTGACATTTCTGAATGTATCCTTGTCCTTACAATTAAAACCTCCAAGTTCACAACCATTTTCACTTTGACAAGCATATTGCCAGCAAACAGTTTCTCGTTGAATCGCAAAAAAGTACCAAAAAGCTCCGAATACCTAAAGGGATTTTGACGTTAGAAGTTACATGAAAAATTACAAACGTTCTACAATACTTTTGGCAGAAAATGACGGTAATAAACTTATGGAATGATTAAAATAAACTAATTAAGGAATAAGGAATAAGACTTACCACACAAGCATGGAAGGACTTAAACAATATGAAAGCACTTCTAACCCCGAGTTTGAAAACACCTTGAGTCCATATTTCAGGAGGGTATTCGGTTATATCCTTCTCGAGAATCTGACTAAACCAATTCAATTGTATAAACCGGACTAGGTATTGCAGCACAACAAGAAAGTTCAGAAACATCTTTGAGTCCCTTAGCATTTTTGCGAAAAAGGGAATAACTACCTGCAAAAACCATAATAGATTCTTAAACCAACAATTAAATGACGATTTTGAATCAATTAGGAATATCTGTCCTAGTTTGTAGTAATTGATATAGTTCGGAAAGGGAAAGGTTGATCTCTTACGTATGGAATAGGAGCAACAGTGAAAATGCTAACAATTAAATCGCATCGCCACAGAGTTTCCTTAGCTGATCCCCTCCTCCCCACAGTGAAACCGGCCTCAGGTGTCGCAACCTCACGTATACGTACAAGCTGAACGATAATGGCAGAAAGGAAATAGAGGTCTGTGAGGAATCTCAGACTAAGAGCCGCTATTGCCAACTTGTCAGTCTCGATACACTTCATGTCCTTGTCGACTATAGGAGTGAATAAGAATAAAGGTTCCGCTGAGACAGCAAAACACCACAGTAGTACAAACACAGCATTCCTAACTTGAGGACCATTCGGACCAAAGATTTCGCGAAATGACAGTGGTCTGTTTCTTCCATAATCGATATTGGCAGAACTCACCTGCAGACTACCGAACAGAACACAAGAAACATGAATTGTACCGATCATAAGAAACTTGAATTATAACACTTCGTTCACAATTGGCAGAACTATGGTAAGAACAAGAAATAACAAATAAGCAGGGTTAAATTACATTTTTCGTTTGGATATAATTACAATCTCATACAACATTTCAATGTCATACACAAATTCGTATTTTATGACAATTTCAAACATCAAACTGTTAATTTAATCATTATGTGATGACGTGGCAAAATTCAGCTTCTTCTCCAGCAGCTTCTCACCGCCGATTGAGATTTCACCGGAGCGGTTCTGCGAGCAGCAAGCTCGCGAGGCGGTGGAGAATTCGAGGTTGGATTTGCAGGTTCAGATTGGGAGGAAGCAGTGAAGGAGAGGGACGGTTTGAGCGCTGAGTTTGGGAATTCGTGCAACCCGATCTCTGATTTCAAAAGCCCAGTTGAAATCAAAAGACTTGGTGGCTGTTTTAACCGTTTGGAGCAACACCATGTGTGATTTTAAGTACCCGTTAGAGACCGAGTCCTGCCGTAGAGTTGTGGAACATGGGTATGGAGAATACCGGAGCAAAAAGTCGAGATTGAATTCGAGCTTCAGCATCCCAAGATATTTCGAAGTCGGAGTTCAGACCTCGCCGCGACATCGAAACTGACGAAGAAACCAAGCTCTTCCCCACATTCCACGAATTCAAATAACCCAATTACTCAATCAAGGTCGAGCGATCTGGTTCAGAGCGGGCTGATCGGTCTACGAGGTAGTTCTGTTGGTGGTGGGTTGTTACCCAGCGAGTTAGGATTTCGCTGCGGATGCCGATGGCTGGGATCTGGAATGGGGATGGTGGGGTTTGGTAAGGGTGAAGAACGAGGGATCTGGAATGGGGATGATGGGGGTTGGTGAAGGTGAAGAACGAAGGAGCCCACCTTTTCTTTCTTTTTTTATGTTATTGGTAATAAAATAAGAGTGATGATATACTCACCTCTCAATCCTATTTTTTGGCCCGCAATTCATGTATAAGTGACTAGATTTACGAAACTAACCTCGAATTTCCAACTCTCTCAACCTCAGGGGGATTCATGTGTAACCCGAAAGGAGCTTTGTCGAAGTAAACCTCTAAGTTGTGCTGATACAGTTGATACCTGCAAAGATGGAACAAAATATTTCATGAACAATTACGAACTACTACGTTCTAGTCCATGCATGAAGCCCGGCACTGTAAGCGTACAACACTACTAATACCTCAAATCAACGCCGCCTCAAATTGGGAAGCGTTCCTAGAGTGGAAATTTGCAAGGTAAGAGTCCCTTGATAGAGAAAAGAAAGATGGTTGTGAAATCCCATTTAGTTGCGCTTTTGCCCAGGAGGGTTCATGAACAATTACGAACTCCTACGTTCAAGTCCATTAATACAGAAAAGAAAGCAGGTTATGAAATCCCATTTGGTAACGCAGGAAGGTTCGTCGAAATTGACAGGCAAGGTCTAGAGGGAGGGAGGAAGGTTCGTCCAAATTTGACGGGAAAAGCATTTTTGGGTCAACCTCCTAAAATCTAGACTAGAGGGAGTCATACTCTCTGTTTTTTTTTTGGATCAGACGTTTACTTTATTTTAAGGGTGTGTTTTGAGTGAGGAGTATTTTGGCTCACCATCTTAAAAGATTCTTTTTTCAGTTTACAAGAAGGTTTAGTAGTCGATACTAAGACTTAAACGACCCCTTACCTTCCATTTTCCTTCCTTTTTTTTATTTTCACACTTTCTCTAAACAACCGTGTTTTTTATGATATAATAAGAGTTCTTAGGACTCGAATTATCTGTAATAACTCTTTGAGCTAATTTTTGAGATGATCCACCCCCTTATTTTGCCAAAAACAAAAAAAAAAAAAAAAAAACTTTCATCATCCATTTTTTCTCTTTTTTTTTTCCTTTTTTACTTTTCTTTGCTGCTGTGACTCCCCTAAATTATAAAAAGACAAAAATGGTCCATTTTTGTCTTAATTGTACCAATATATGTCATTTTAAAATAGAAAAATTAAAGAAAAGTTAAAAAAAAAACTTAGTTTTAATGAAAAATGACAAATAAAGGTGTAGTGAATAGTACCAATAAAAGGTAACATGTAATTTTTTGTTAAAAGTAAACAGTATCATTGCAGTTTGAATCAAACTCCACTCTCATTCATTTTCTTCCATACGCTCCATTTCTTCCTCCATTAGTTCTTGATCATCTTACGTATTTAAATATTATTTTGTTTCCTTTTTTTTCTCTTTGCAGTTTTAGTTTATTTGGGGTTTTTATTTAGTTGTCCATTAGTTTCTTTTATTGCTACTCAATTCCGAGATTTGATCGTGGTTTTTGGATTTGCAGCATAAAGGTGTGATTGGGTGCTTGAGTGGTATTTTACTCGCTTTGGAGAAGCATACCCAGACCATGTGGCACTTTAGATAAAAATTTGACGCTATTTCAAAGAACACATACCGATCGAAGGGCTTTCCATATGTAAATATTTACTATAATCAGTGTTTGCAGATTACCTCTTCCAACTAACCATGTCAGTTTCCTCTAATTGCTCCTCTAATTGCTTTAATATCTCCCTAACCATCTTTGTTTCTCATTTTTTTAACAATATCTACAAATGATAGGGAATTGCCCCTTCTGCACCAATTACATGTACGCAACCCATCTGGTCCTTTTTCTCTAACCTTTTCCAAATTTGAAAGCAACTGAAGTGGGGTTTTGTTTAAGTATTGGTAATTTGTTGCTTGCATTTTTGTAAGATATTTATATTTGTCGTTTTATTCTATTGGTAATTCGTTGTTTGACTGGTTTTGTTGCTTTCCTCCAAGTTTTAACTCATATTCGTTAATCTACCAATTTTATTTGGGTGCTAAACTCCCTCTGTTAATCAACATTATTGTACTTTTAGTTAGATTATTTCTGTAATTTTCATTTGGCGATGCTTTCAATCCTCCTCTCTTCTTAAGTTATATGTATACATTGTAAGTCTTATGAGAGCTGCACACTTGTTAATACGTGTATCTAAGGTTTGAGGTTATAGAGTTCGAGTATGACTTTGTTTGTAAGCTACCAAAAGGTGTGTACGATAAGGAATGTCGCTAAACAATCCTGATAAACTATACTTATGTTATATTAGCTGATATGGATACTTGGGATTGCATGATAAGGTTGAGTTCAATTAGGACTAACATTATGGGAAGTCTCTTAGTTGAACACCATTGCATAAGGTATAAATATAGGGTCCCTGCACTCTCAATTGATAAACAATAAAAGAGCCTCACGCCCCATAGTATTGAGCCCTTGCATTATGAGATTGACAAGTTGCAGAAGAAGCCTATCTCGTGCAGGGACGAAGCCAGAAATTAAACTAAGAGGGGGCACCTTAAAAAAATTGAGCTCCTTTTTTGGACAAATAAAGCTAGTTCTGTTACAAATGCTGAAAAAATTAATTACAAAATGTCTAATTTTATTACTCTATTGTCTAATTTTGTCTTTAATTGTTGACAATCTAATGCTCCTTTGTACTAATTAACCAAATACATGCAACTCAACAAGGTTTAGACATTAGTGCGTTAGAAAAATATACAAGACGGATGGGCATTTAAAAACTTAAACAACATTTTCACTATTTTAATATGATTAATTGAATAATCTGCAAAGCAAAAAAAATGAGAATGATTAATTGAGTAATTTGTAATGGAAAAAAAAAAGGATGAGAGGAGGCATATGCCCCCACTGGGCCTTAACTCCCTCCTTCCATGATCTCGTGTTCTAGCCAACATGGATTCTTCAGGTTAGTGGTTATTTGGTTTTAGTGAATCAATTATGTATTAAACTAATCTTACATACATATATGCGTTTTAAATCTTCCCTTTTATCTGGATTAATGGTTAATGATTATTTATATGTACCTATCTTTTCTTGCAGGAAGGAAAAAGGTGAATGCTTCGTGCATGGACTTTTACTGCATTTCACATGGCTGCGTAAATATTAGTCACTAACTACCAAGGTAAAATACCATCATTGTTTCTTTATTCCTATACCGTACACACGCATGCATATATATGCTTTTTTTTATTTAAGCTTTTCAATTCTTCTAATAAACATCTATAACAATATATATATATATATTTTAATCCCAAATCTATAACAATATTTGAAGTTATATCAAATATTTTTTCTTAAACGCTATATACAATTTCGACCAAACTTTCTTCTATCTTATTAATGCATCTTTCTTCGCATGGTATTTTTCATCACTTTTTTCCACATTATCCCACTTAATCATCTTTCTCTCTATACAAAGTTCCAATGGTGAGATGCAATTTTGAAAAGAAAATAAAAAATCATCCATGTCTTTGCATTTTTCGATGTCTGACCATTCCTTAATTTAGTTTTGCTTTTGTGCAGTCTTTTTTTTCATATCATAGTACGTTGATTGACCTTGGTAAAACTCTTCGTACAAAACATTCATTAATAGAGAGTTACGACTCAAGTAAACTTTGGCCTACATTTTGATTTGGATGCAATTGCAAACATGAAAGCACTACAAACGTATTGTAATGGTGAACAAACACTTATTTTTTTGTTCTTCCAATTTCGTTTTTCTTTGTTCGACAAATGTATTTAATTATGTTGTATACATTTTTAATGACACACCCCGACCTGAGAAGGTCGAAGCATGCTGGCCATCACGGAGAGGTGACGTAACCATAAAGATATGTGAAGTGAAAAGTGAGTAAATTTAAACTAAAACTAAATAGAACTAATAATTCTAAGTAGTAATAGAGTGCGCAATCGTGGGAGTAACCCACTACAATTATTCAGAGCGTTAAGACAGTAAGACTACCATAGAGTAGTCAAAGTGATGGGTGTTACACCTGCGGCAAAGTGATGGGTGTTGCACCTGTCCGCAAGTGAAACATCATCTTTCTCCCCTCTTACACTCGCCAAAGTGATGGGTGTTACACCTGCGGCAAAGTTGTGCACCTGAGCTGCTGGAGTTCCCTTGACTCCATTTATTTAAAAGAAAGCAGGTTATGAAATCCCATTTAGTTGCACTTGCCCAGGAAGGTTCATGAACAATTACGAACTCCTACGTTCAAGTCCATTAATACATAAAAGAAAGCAGGTTATGAAATCCCATTTGGTAACGCAGGAAGGTTCGTCGAAATTACCCGGGAAAGTCTGTATATTACTATTTCAACTTTGGCGACTATTTCATGCTCCATTTGACTCTCTAAAGATTGACACGTGTCCCATAAGAGAACCATGGTTAATCATTAACAATTTATAATTACTTATCAATTAATCAGGAGAGAGAAATCCTTCCAAATCTGGAAGCCATTGAAGCTCAATTAACAATTAACAATTAATAATTACTGCTTCATATTGTCATGTTCTTCCCTAGATCTGGGGTTCATTGAAGCTCCATTGCCTTTGCCTCTGCCCCTTCTTCGCCGCGCCACTTCTCATCCTCCAGTCTCATATTTGTCCGTATCCAAACAAATCCTTCCAAATTAGAACAAATCCATCTGATAGTTATAAGAATTACTTCAATATTTTATTGACATGAAAACTGTAAAACTGGGTTGCAAGCTCCATGGATATTTGTTGAGACATTTCAAGTTTTCAATTAATATTCTTATTTACTTCTGGAAGAATGCAACTAAATGGGTTTAAAAAAATGTCAAGAATTCATCCTAAAACATACATAATTTTACCGAAATACTATTATGTGACAATATTTTCTCTGTTAAGTTTTCAAGCATGAAGCAGTGGCTTGTGATTTTGGGGAATAAGAAGGAACTACTTAATTCCTTAATTTTTTACTATTAAATGTTTTTCTCTCTCCTGATTAATTGATAAGTAATTATTAATTGTTAATGGTTAACCATGATTCTCTTATGGGACACTTAACATCTTTAG
The DNA here is from genome assembly GCA_036320875.1 of Cotoneaster glaucophyllus. Classification (NCBI taxonomy): domain Eukaryota; kingdom Viridiplantae; phylum Streptophyta; class Magnoliopsida; order Rosales; family Rosaceae; genus Cotoneaster; species Cotoneaster glaucophyllus. Next base: position 28,685,888 of record CM070062.1, read on the forward strand.
AAAGGGTGGTGAGCATACCCCTTATTTTGAGCTAATTTTTGAGGTGATCCTACCCCTTATTTTGCCAAAAAAATAAAACTTTCATCACCCTTTTTTTCTCTTTTTTTCCCTTTTTACTTTTCTTTGCTGCTGTGACTCCCCTAAATTATAAAAGAAATTGACAAAAATGGTCCATTTTTGTCTTAATTGTACCAATATATGCCATTTTAAAATAGGAAAGTTAATGAAAAGTTAAAAAAAAAAAATAGTTTTAATGAAAAAGAACAAATAAAGGTGTAGTAAATAGTATTAAGAAAAGATAAAAATTGATTTTTCGTTAAAAGTAAACAGTACCAGGAATTTCGTTAAAACTCTCTTTTAAAATAGCATATATTTTATGTAAAGGTTGTTTTAAGCATTGGGAGTGTTGACAATCTATGCATATGACTAGCGTCACCTTGACCATATTTCTGATGCAGGTTCTCAGCCAGACCTGTATCTTACTATCTTGAAGTAAATTTGGCCTCTTTATCCACATCTCCTTCTTCTTTTATTTTTCAACACTTGCTCCGATTGCACATGATTTTTGGTTGATTTTGTACCTGTATCAATAATTCTAACAATGGAAGGCCGAGGTGCTGCATTCACTGAGAGATTAACTTGGACTACTCTTATGATTGTATTTGTTGTTTTTAAATTATTATTTTTTGGTTCTTGCCTAATTGTTATTTCATTTTTTCCCTACTTTGGATGGGTGCTGTTATCTGCTTTTGTGTATCTATTTTTGGAAGTGTTGCAAAGCTGTTATGATCACAAGTTAGTTTTATGTGTGTGTGTGTATATATATATATATATCGACGGAGTTTGAACTCACGCTATCATGCAATGGCTCAACTCCTTTCCACCATAGTAATAAAAAAATAATTTAAATCCTAAAATTATTCTAATATGTAGTTTAGTTCGGTACATCAGCAAACACTTCAATATTTTTATCCTATTTAGTTCAAACCAATTCAGTTCAGCTTAGTCTTAGAAGTTAGTCCAGTTTGAAATAGTTTGTTTAAGAGCATTTCTAAAAAAAACTGTCAAAATATCCAAATAAACAATAATAGTAAAAAAAGACTGCAATAATATTGGGTTATGGTTTTTCTCCCGCAACACGTAGCCACTTTTCTCCTATTGGTGGGATCCGCTACAATACACTCTTTGTTAAAACAGAAACAGGTCCACTTAAATTCTAAATCACAACCTTTTTCTTCCCTTGCTTGCTTTCTCTCCGCGGTGAGAGTCCCTTCCTCCTCGTGAGTTCCGCCTGGGTGCGTGCGTGTTCTTCCCTGCTTGTCCTTCTGGATCCAGGTGAGTATTCTAGTTTATTGATCAATCTTGGCTGTGCTGCTGATTTTCTCCTTTGTGGCTGTCTTTTTCCATTAATATTGGTTGCAGATAGCTATTAGGGCTGTGGGTTTGTTTATTGCCTAGAGTTTTTTGAGGCCCGTGGCGATGTCACAAAATGTGTCCTCATTTTATATAAAAAAAAATATTTGTTTTCACACGTAAGACATCAATAAAATTATACTTAGAAAAACATTTCAAACTTAATAATTTAGAAACACGGAAAAACTAATTTATTTTGTATCGTGAGAAGGAAACAAAAAAAACTCCGGGTTTACAAGTAGATAGATATGAGTTTTGTTTCCCATATGAACTTTTAAAGTGTTTTTGTATGAATCGTGAGGTGTTTTTTCTTATTTACTAACCTTGTCAATATGAGACTAAAAATAATGATGTTTTTGAGTCTTTAGTTGATATGTATAAGTAATAAATGGGTACTAAATTAAACTTTTTTACAACACGTCATATGATTTGTAAATTTGGTCTAAAAATTTGGTCAACACATTACTCTTTGTTGAAGATTAGACTTGAATTGGAACAAATATTTTAAAAATAACAACCCACATAGCTACTAGTTACTAATTAAAAATAAATTAACAACCAAACAAAAATTCGTAAAAATTACTCTTTGTTGAGGATTAGACTTGAATTGGAACAAATGTTTTTAAAATAACAACTCACATAGCTACTATCTACTAATTAAAAATAAATTAACAACCAAACAAAAATTCGTAAAAATTGAAAAGTAAATAAGCACACAGGTGTTTTGAACCCAAGACCTCCTCATTAATTTTAAACAACAAAACCACCAGTTCTAGTTAAATTTCTTTGTCATTGAACCAAATTTTATAAATTTATACTCTTATGAAAGTGGTTAGTAACTAACTTTATTATTTTTTAAATAAAATAAGAAACTCACAAAAAAAAAACTCACAAAGTGGTTAGTAACTAACTTTATTATTTTTTAAATATATCATTATTTTGTTTTTCTGTTTTTTCAAATAAAAAATCAAAATAGCCAATTGCCACACGCAAGAGGCTAATGATTTATTAAGTGTGAAATGCTTGAATGGACAATCGAACCGGAAGATGATCCTCTCCGAAGTCGGTTCCATCGGAGCCTCCGGATCCTCCTCCTTCCTCTTCTTTCTCTGCAGATTTTCGGCCCCCGAAGTCGGGGTCGTGCTCCCTCGAAGTGGGCGTCGGCCAGAGTCAGCGTCGTGGCCTCTCCAAAGCTAGTTATCAAAAAACTTCAAAACCACACGGTCGACGACGACTACTACGACATTGCCGATAACTAGCTTCGAGGAGTCCACAATGCTGACTCTGGTCGACTCCCACTTCGGGGGAGCACGACGTTGACTCCGAGGGCAGAAAAAGTGCAGAGAAAGAGGAACCGGCTTCGGAGAGGATCCTCTCCCAATCGAACCCGCATACAGACTTTAATTTCTCACCCAAATTCTTCTATCCAAACAAATGAAGTGTTAGTGCTAAGAACATATGGGATTGGAATCATTCGTCTTTTGTTCTATAAACAGTGTAATACCCATGTTCAATTTCATAAATAATCAGTGTTCGATTTGATAAATAGTTTGTTCAGAAAAAATTTCAAAAATAGTAGTGGTACTCGTGTTTAGTTTAAAAAATAATTAGTCAGTTTTCAAAAATAGTGTTTAGTTTCATAAATAGTGTAGTACCGTTCATTTTCGAAAATAGTGTTGTATCAATCAATTTCAGAAATAGTGTTCAGTTTCATAAATAGTGTTGTACCGTTTAGTTTCATAAATAATGTAGTATCGTTCAATTTCATAAACAGTGTTCAGTTTCATAAATAGTGCTTAGTTGCATAAATAGTGCAGTACCGTTTAGTTTCGAAAATAATGTAGTATCGTTCAATTTCAAAAATAATATTCAATTTCATAAATAGGGAAGTACTGTTCGGTTTCATAAATAGTGTGCGACTAACGAGCACGTCCATTTTTTATTACTTTTTTCTATTTTTTTTCAAGAGATTTGCCACTAAGACTCGCTGACTCGCTCAAATAGCAAGTCTCTATGGACTCAGCTTTCCACTCATAAAATAATTTAAGGGTAAAGCTATTCATACTATATTTTTATACTACATTTCTATACCATCTTAGGTGACATCTGATGTGGACAATCACATTATTTGAAAAATTTGCAAAATCCAAGGAAATGAATGAGAAAGACTTCTCGTATACCACAATCATTATTTAATTAACTAGTTTTTCTTAATTATTAGTTTATTAAATAATGAATTGAATTTAAAAATCTTATTAATTCAAATGATGTGGCTGTTCACATCAAATGTCACCTAAGATGGTATGAAAATGTGGTACAAAAACATGATATGAACAACATTACACATAATTTAAAAAGTAAAAGTTGGAATTAAAACTCTCTCTTCCTCACCCTTTGCTCCTTCCGTTATATGTCTTCCTCATCCCACCCTTTCGCCTCCTCACTCTCTCTCCCCTCTCTGATGAAACCCAAAAGCCATTGTACTTTTCTCTCCAGAATTTACAATTGCTCTCTTTCTTAGCATGGTTGCAAAGTTCAAAATATCCATGAAAAATATTCGGGCAAATCCACGATTGGAATCTATAAACGGAAAAAAATAACAAAAGATCTGAAATTTGTGTACTTCAAGTGGACATGGGAAATTGATGAAAAAAAGTTAGGGAGAAGAATTTGAGCAATTTGAACTCGAAATATCAGTCATTTTCTAATTTTCCATCAAGCACGCAAATCAAATCATACCCGAAGACTATATTGAATTTTCATAAGCAAATTATCCATATATCTTCCCGGGTTTTGAGATGGGTTTGGCGGTGAATCTGCCTGAGATGATTTGGGAGATAAACCGTGAAGAAGATGGAAGAGTGAGGATGGAATTTGGTGGTATGCAAAAAAAAAAAAAGATGGAATTTGGTGGGATCCAACCTCAGACGGAAAGATGGAGAGGGAAAGGATTTAAGTTTTCCAACAGGATCCTCACCGGATCGTTTTGTTAAGGATCATGGGGATTCGTAAATCGTGTCCGTTTATGGTACATTGTTTGGTCAGTTTTTGTTAGTTATTGTTTATGTTTAATTTTAAATAAAAATATTTAAAATGATTTTTGATCACACAATTTACGAATATCCGAGATCCTCACAAAGAGGATCCTGAATCCAGATTCTTAAGTTTTCATTTTTAGATTTTTGTTGAATTTTAACGATGGGACTCATCTGCGAATTTGGATCCTCTCCTGAGCTCCAAGAGAAGATCCTCCTGACAAAACATTTTAGGTCGTTGAATTTTCATCTAACGGTTACAATTAATCCAACGGCCCATAATGATTGGTCAGAGGATTCTCTCCTGGGCCCAGGAGAGGATCAAATCCCTCATCTGCTGTATTTATTCATTTGAAAGAGCTGTACGTGGCTAAAGAGTACCCATGCATATCCTCGCTTTTTAAGCGAGTCCTTCTAGAATTTTCCTTTTTTTTTATTATACTAAACTTTTATCCTTTTTTATTAAAATTTAAGTCATTTTCATTAAAACTCTTTTTTTTTTTTTTTTTTTTTAACAAAACAGACGTTATTTATTAGGAAGAAATTTTTTATAATTATCATCTAAATCTGGTGCAGTGATGATGCGGTTACAATACAAGGCTTCGAGATTAAAACCCCTCATACCAAAAAAAAAAATAAAAACAAAACAAAACAAAAACCCCACCTTTAGAAAGAAAAACAAAATAACCAGATAACCTTGAGACTGAAACCCCAACGCTGTGCGACCAGCAGTGGTTTGATTGTGGTTGATGTAAAAAAAGATTTCGCATGCGCATAAGCGCGTGTAGAAAGATTAGGCTCATAGAAGGCTTCCATTGCACGTTAATTATAGTGGTTTGATTGTGGTTTTTCTTCTTTTAATTAGACATGACAATTTCTTACATAATACGAAAATAACGAGTTTCGAATCAACACGATAACTAATCGGGTCGTATCGGGTCACACGATAAAAACCTGTTAATAACAGATGCTTAACAGGTTTACACGAGAATGACACGTGAGTAACCTGTTTGACATGATATAACAAAAGTTATTTTGATGATTTTAATTTTTTAAACTACTAAAAAAATTACTATAAAATGTAATAAATATAGTGGATATGTATATATTATTTATTAATTATTATTCTATATAAATTTTAAAAATTAAAGTTTTATTTATTCATTTATTTTATAGTATACTATAGGCAAAGAGTGAGATTAAAAAAATTATAAAATACATTAAAAATAAAAATATCAAGTAATTTTAAAATGCCAAACACATTAAAAAAATTATAATAATTAATTTACAAATACGAAAAAAATGTGAAAAAATATGCAAACGCTCGTAACCGCATCTTCTACGTTTTGAGGATGGGACATTATCGTTTGAATTTTTAAAACTATACAAAGCTCCTTGGATTTCTGTGACCCCACCAGTGCTGCCTAGAAATTGCAGATGGAGGTTTCAAAGGTGTGAGCTGATGGGTTTGTGAAACAAAGAGGGGTAGGCAGTGGGAGTGAAGATGTTTGCACGCGCTTTGGTTAGCATTTTTTTGTTTTTTTATTTCTCTTGTTTTTATTATTAAATAAAATTATTAAATAACTTTTGGTTAAAATTTAAAGTTTTGAAGTTATTTTCATTAGTTTTTCTTTTATTTTATAAAAAAACTAATGAAAATGACTTCAAAACTTTGAGTATTAACAAAAAATCATTTAATAATTTTATTTAATGATAATCACAAAAAATATAAAACAAAAAAAAAAAACTCACCTCAAGCGCGAAAGATGAGAAGCAACCGGGCTCATACGTTTTCCATGAGACAGTGAGGGCACTGCTTCACTTCTCAGGAGGATATGTGCGTTTCGTGGTCTAATCTGGATGTTCCTTTTCTCCACACACAGTAAAGCAGCATCTAGAACTGATTACAAAAAAATAGCATACTTCAGAAATGCCATGGTTTATTTAATTATCGATGATTTTCATCTACAACGGTTCCACAAAGCACAGGGCAAGAATCAAACTGCACGAAACAATGATAGATTGTCAAGGACTGCCAAGTTTCTGTACAAACACGAATACTACATATATAGGAACTGCATGTTGGTACACTTAACTACAGCAATCGAAACAAATGGCAGGATCCTTTGCTACCGATCTTCCTCTACGATTTTTGACTTCTCAAATATGAACTTCCCTTCTTTGTACTTTTGCGATGCCTCGTAAGCTCGTTCGTACTTCCACCCCAAGACCTCACGGCAATCACCACAGTGGATATCAGCAACCGTATGCAGACCAGTTAAGAGATGTCTGTCTTCTTTTGCCCCAACAACGACATTCATCTCGTGGGAAAACAGGAAAGCTCGGCCATGTCTTCCCTATAAAAATGTTGGAAACAACGTTGGACCCGAAAAAATATGCCCACATTCTAGGAGTGCGGAAATCACATCAAACTATTGTGCTTGTAGTTCGGTAAACGTCTGTTTTTGAAGATTCAACAATTTATAATCCGAAGTCGAACCACTTCAATCTTTAGACTTTGACGAATTTTATATATTCCGTACTCTTAAGACACGACTCAAAATTTGACAAACGATGAATGAGAGAAACAAAATGAGGAAGCCCTATTTCACAAGAGTTAAAAGTAACTCTTAACTTTCTATTATTTAGTGTACCAATGGTGTCATGGGTTTATATTGAACCCAATTACTACTTATTAAAGGGATGTAACTTTTCATTCATAAGTATACATCATTTAGCAAAAAAATGCACCTAAACAACATAACCTTTCTAAGGAATACGGTTTAACATTATTTTTCATTCAATTATTAAAATTATATATTACAATATTTCACATTATAATATATGATTTCCAACATCTAGCACATTGCAGCAACGTCACATCAGCTATATAATTGCATCACCATATTTCATGATGAAACATTACATCTGAAGCATTTATGCCGCCTTTATTTCTTAAACTAATCCAAGTAGCCACACTGGAACTCACTTCGCACATGTTAATATAGTGTCGATGGGGATAATACTGCAGCAGACTCTACTTACAAATGCTGACATGATCTTGCAGAAAGGTTTACGAATTTGCTTAAGAAATGAAAACAATTATTTGTGCATTCTAACTTACAACTCACGCCTCCTCCATTCATGTGGCTCAATTCTCTGCTTGTATTTTGCTTTGTCTGCTTGCATTATGTTTCTGCTTCTTTCTACGTCCTTGATCGTAAGCGTAAGTCCTTCAACTTTTGAGCTGCACCTAACATTTTTGGTCGAGTAGGAGAAGGTCCTTCTAATTGATTCCCAATCTTGGAGAAGTTCTTGTCCATAAAAATCACCTTTCTGAAAGCACTCATCACCAACAGTATTACCAGTGCTTGAAGAACCCCTTCCATCATCACTTGTAGTTGTGTAGGTCCTCACTGTCCCTTGCGTGATGAATAACATCTTATCAAATGGCTCCCCCTCTCGAACAATAAAGGTATCCGCCTTATAAATCACGGGCTTAAGATACTTGCAGAATACTTCAAACTCTTTCTCACTCACATTTTGAAGCATCGAAACCTAGAGGAAGACGCATATATATATGAGAAATATAAAGAGCAAGTCCAACAAAAATGTATTGCCCATAATTGAACTAGGACGTGAGCATTAAAGCATAAGTCGCTTTTTTTTAAGATACGAATGCTTACTTTTTTTAATACAAAAGCTTACTTTGTTTAGTGTATTTAGGCAGAGATGGCGCTTGACATCAATTAAATCTTTCCAGGGAAGAATATAGTGGATATTTATGATATCGATATCTTCATCCGCGTTCAATTTGTGTAATGCACATGTCATGATCTTCTCTTTCAAATCCAAAGGGAGGTCATTCTCATCTAACCACGATGCGATCTGTGGATTTCTCTTCTTCTTCATTTCCCTCAACTTTCTGTTCTCCTTTGACTTTCTGTTCTCCTTTGATAATGCAGCTGTCAACTGGATATACATCTGTTCCACAGCATGTAGGTTTTAGTACACTAAAATTAATAAATTAATTGCCAACTTCAAAGATTCTGTTTAATTTGAATGTTTATACAAAGTAGACGGGTAAACGGATCGGGTTTATTGGGTTTCAATCGGGTTTCACCCGACCCGTTAGGCTAACAGGTCATCCAAACCCGACCCGTCAAGTTAACGGGTCCCCAAACCCAACCCGTTAAGCTAATGAGTCACCCGTTTCACCCGTTAACAAATTTTTTATTTTTTATTTTGTATACTTTTGCATTCCAATACAAGTTACACATATTTTAATCAATATTTTAAACGGGAAGGCCCAACACATTTAAAAGTACCCAAAGGCAAAGTTTATAAGTCTTGCAATTGGCCATATAAATATAATAAAACCTTACCAGAGACTAATCAATAGAAATTATCATTTCATGTGCATTGCATCTGATTCACCTATATAATGCTTTCAGCATACTACTACGGTTAGGCCTAATCTTTCTAAACCTGTTTAAAACCTGTTATGGTTTCTCTTAATAAAAACATTAATAATTTTGCATACGGAAAAAAATATAGGGAGTCGCTAATGGGGAACAAATATTCAAGGGGGACTGGCATAATATAGGCTCAATTGTCGACCCAAAATGACCCGTTAATTAACGAGTGATAAATGGGTTCACCCGTTACCACCCAACCCGTTAAGCATTCATCCAAATACTAATTTTAACGGGTAGGGTCGGGTCGGGTTTAAAATGCCAGGTCTAACATTTCAAAGACTCGGTAGTCAGTACCAACCTGCAAAATCGCATTGAGATATATCAGAACTAACAGCAGGCCTATAACAGAGACAAAAACCGCAAAGAGGTTTTCCCATATATAGTTGCTAGTCTGGAGATTTTGCCCAAAAGAACTGCAAAAAAAAGAAACAGAAAACCCTAAATTCAATGAGCTCAAGCAAATCTTATCACTTCTCTTTAGATAATAATAATAGCAATAATGAAGAATGAACCTTATATTTCGTAAGCCCCACCAAAAACAGTGCAAGAATTTCTGTGGAAAATCCGTTGAGCTCAAGATACCAGATTGAATGGCATCAAGAAATATACCGAAATCAAACAACGTTGCAGTAGGTGGATTTACAGTTTTAGGGAGGCATAGATTATTCAGAAGCGTGACATTTCTAAATGTATCCTTGTCCTTGCAATTAAAACCTTCAAGTTCACAACCATTTTCACTTCGACAAGCATATTGCCAGCAATCTATCTCTCGTTGAAGCGAAAAAAAGTACCAAAAAGCTCCGAAAACCTAAAGGGATATTGCCGTTAGAAGTTACATGAAAAATTACAAACGTTCTACCATATTTTTGGCAGAAAATGACGTTAATAAACTTATGGAATGATTAAAATAAACTAATCAAGGAATAAGGAATAACACTTACTTGACTAGCAAGGATGTAGGTAAGGAAGGTGAAAGAAGTTCTAATCCAGAATTTGAAAACACTTTCAACCCATACTTTAGTTGTATGTTTGGTCATATTCTTCTCGAGAATTTTTCTAAAATCATTAAAGCGTACGACCTGGGTCATGTATTGCAGCACAACAAGAAAGTTCAGAAACATCCTTGTAGACCTCGAGCCCCTTATTATTTCTGCGTAAAAGAGAATAACCACCTGCACTCAAGCCATACAGATTCTTAAACCAACAATTAGATGACGACGATGAATCGATTAGGAACATTTGTCCTAGTTTGTATTAATTGATATAGCTCGGAAGGGGAAAGGTTGATCTCTTACGTATGGAACAGGAGAAATAGCCAACATACTAATTAAATTGCATCGCCCCAGAGTTTCCTTAGCTGATCCCCTCCTCCCTACCTCAACTGTCCCAACCTTATGTACAGGTACAAGCCCACCGATAATGGCAGAAAGGTAACACATGTCAGTGAGCAATCGCACAGTAAAAGCCACTGCTGCCAATTTTTTGTCCACTGTAAAACACTTCATGTCTTTATTGATTATAGGAGTGTATAAGAATAAAGGATCCACTAAGACAGCAAACGCCCACACTAGTACAATCACAGTATTCCGAACTTGAAGAAATTCCGCATTCGGGCCAAAGATTTCGCAAAATGACAGTGGGAGCTTTTTGGTCGGTCTATTTCTTCCATAATCGATATTGGAAGAACTCTCCCCTGTAGTTGCCGCAGGATTCAGAAACGGACTACCGAACAGAACACAAGAAACAACAATTGTACCAATCAGGACCCAAAACACATCAAAACTTCACTAATAAACCTAAGCAGTAAGCATAATATATTTTCATATGCCACAGTTTGATTTATTTGTGTATCTGGTTTGCGAAACTAACCTCGGAATTCCAATTCTCTCTTCCTCGCGGGGATTCATGTATAAGTTATAACCCAAAGGAACTTGGGAGCTTTTCTCCAAGTATACCTCAAATTCCTGCTGATACAGATGGTACCTGCAAAATGGAACCAAATATTTCATGAAAAATTACGGACTACTACCTTCTAGTCCATTCCTGAAGCCCGACACCGAAGCGTTCAACACCAGTAATACCTCGAATCTGCGCCGCCTCAGATTGGGAAGCGTGGAAATTTGCAATTGAGAAGAGTCCCCTTTTAGAGAATGAAGTAGTGGACTTCCGGAAGAGATCCGGAGCCAAAGCCATCGAATCCACTTATCCGGGCCTTTGAAATTTGATCCAACGGTTAAAATTATTATAACTTTTAAAAGGTCCCTTGTTTATAACCGTTGGATCAAATTTCAAAGGTCCGGATGAGTGGATTTGGTAGCTCCTGCGGAGAGATCCGGAGAGGATCTCTTCCCTTGAACCTCAATTCAAAGTCAGAGAAGTTTCGCCGAAATTTCCTCCGCCTAAAGTAAGCTTCGGCGAAAGGCTAAAGTAGGTTTCGGGGAATTTACGCCTATAAAATATGCTCTTTCCAATGACAGTAATCCTGTTCAACCTGGCAACTATTTACTAGAAATCACGGAATCTCCGACTTTTGAATTAAAATTTAAAATTTATAACCGAAAAAATTTAAGTTTTAATTCATAAATTGTTCTTCTGCTCTAACATTAAATTTTTAATCTGAAATTAATTGTACTAACATTTTAACATAAAAATATTTTGATAAATATTGAAAAATCACTAAAGCGACACTATTAAATTTATAGAACACTATAAAAGAATATAAAACACACAAAATAATTTTTTTAATTATTTTAGTCGTTAGATTTAAATTTGGTCCGTTAGATCTGATCTTATTAGATCTTAGTCGTTGAATTCAATGAATTTATAAATATAAAACTAAAAAATAATACACATATATAATGGACTAGCACACTAAGTCATGATTAATTCTGAGTTTAATTTATCCTAAAAATAAATTTTGAATTAAAACTCATATTTAACTTGACATAGACTAAATAATATAAAAATAATAAAACGTTTGATCATGAACTAAATCACTGATTAAATTATCTTTGGAATTCAAAATATTTTGTAATCATTTTTTTTCCTTTCCCCGTTTTCTTCTCTCTTTCTCTTTCTTTCCACGCGTCATCCCATCCCCTCCCTCCCCCACCCCCTCCCCTCCCTCCCCCCACCCCCTCCCCTCCCTCCTCACACCCCCCCCCCCTCCTTTTTTTCCTCTCACCAATAAACACCCACCCCCCTTTTTCTTTTTCTTTTTTTCTTTCTTTTTCAACTACCCCACTTGGGCTCCCCTCCGCTCCTTTTTTTCCTCTCACCAATAAACACCCACCCCCCCTTTTTCTTTTTCTTTTCTTTTTCTTTTTTTCTTTCTTTTTCAACTACCCCACTTGGCGAGCCCCACTGGCTTACCTCTCCACCTCACCTTCCATTTTCTTTTATCTTTCTTTTCCCTTCCACGCTCTCCTCCTCCCCCCTCAAAACCGCGTCTATCATAACCTTTCTTTTCGTATGTAAACTCTATGACCCAGTTTGAAACTTCTGGTTATAGGAACTGAACCGTCAGGCCACTTAGCTAAACGAAATCCTGAGTATCGACTGTCGTGTGACTTCAAATTATTTCGACCGTTAAATCGAATGAATTGAAAAAAATTAACAGACAAAAATTAACAAAAATATTTGAGAAGGATAACCAACGTGTAACGCCTAGGCACCACCTAGACCTATTTTTAAAACACTGTTTATAGTCCACATCATTGCTACTCTTAAGGTGAACATCTTTTCGGTAGATTTATCGTACGTGAGAACACCGTTTTCCCATAATTTATTCAGCTTATCGACCAACGGCTGCAAATAAACATCAATAAATGTGCCTTAATCTCCGATTATCAACATAGTCATCATCATATATTTTTTCTTAGTGAATTTCTAAGGTGGCAAATTATACGGAATTGTGAAGATTGGCCAAGTGTTGTGGTTTTAGTTTAGAACTCCGAACGGAATAAACTCGTTTGAAGCAAGTCTCAATCTGATGTTCTGTGGCTCTCGCGCAAAATCAGGGTACATCCGATCAGACTCTTTCTATGCCTCTATATCACATATGCGTGTGGCAAGAGGCTAGTATATATAAACTGAAAGCAACAAAATGGTGGAACATTTGAAAATCCCTAAAATACCCTCACTTCATACACAAAAGCAATAAATAACTGTCTAAAAAAAAGGGTTAAAACGTAATAATGTGAACAACTGTATCACATTTGTGAGATCCCACATCACCCAGGGGAGTGATCCTTATATGTATATTCCCATCCCTACCTAGCGCGAGGCCTTTTGGGAGCTCACTGGCTTCAGGTTCTGTCGGAACTTCATAGTTAAGCGAGTAGCGCGCGAGAGCACTCCCATGATGGGTGACCCACTGGGAAGTTCTCGTGTGAGTTCCCAGAAACAAAACCGTGAGGGCGAAGTCGGGGCCCAAAGCGGACAATATCGTGCTACGGTAGTGGAGCGGGCCCGAAAAGTGGTCCACCCCGGGTCGGGATGTGACAATTTGGTATCAGAGCCTAACCCTGGTCATGATGTGTCGACGAGGACGTCGGGCCCCTAAGGGGGGTGGATTGTGAGATCCCACATCACCCAGGGGAGTGATCCTTATATGTATATTCCCATCCCTACCTAGCGCGAGGCCTTTTGGGAGCTCACTGGCTTCGGGTTCTGTCGGAACTCCGAAGTTAAGCGAGTAGCGCGCGAGAGCACTCCCATGATGGGTGACCCACTGGGAAGTTCTCGTGTGAGTTCCCAGAAACAAAACCGTGAGGGCGTAGTCGGGGCCCAAAGCGGACAATATCGTGCTACGGTAGTGGAGCGGGCCCGGGAAGTGGTCCACCCCGGGTCGGGATGTGACAACATTCACTCCATCTATCGAACGTTCAGATGAATTAAAAAATAGTTATTTTGCCTCGTGCAATTAACTTGAACGAGTTAATTTCTCCTCTTTATATCAAGTGTTAGGCGTCATTTAGTATTACGGTCTTGTAATATTCTTATTTACTTGTAAGTGAAAAGCTATAGAACCACATGATTGCTAGCCCATTGTAAAGGTTAGCCCACTTCCCCACCCTTAGACCATCTCCAATGTTGGGCTAAAAGCCAAACATTTTAGCCCCAAAAATTTAGCTTTTAACCCAGAAATAGTTTTTCTACTCCAACCGTTATAGCATAAAATTTTAGCCCGAGATTATTAAAGAATAAACTTAGGCTATTTTTTTTCTTAAATTAATTTAAAAAAAATAAATATGTAAACTATCGTAAATTAATTTTATGAACATTTCAATCTAAAAAAATTTAAATTCCGATAAATATTTTCACTTGGTTCGGTGGAACCCACACCGATTTCTGGGCTAAATTATGAGGGGAATCTGGCCTTGGTTTAGCATTTAGCATTTAGCCCAAATTTTTCCCTTGGGTTGGATTGAGTTTGAGGGGAAATTTTGGGAGGTAATTTGGCTTTTAGCCCACCATTAGAGATGGTCTCCAATCATGACCTAAAACCTAAAAATATTTAGCCCAGAAAATTTAGGTTTTAGCCCAAAAACAGCTTTTCTGCTCCAACCCTTCTGGCCTGAGATTATCAAATAATGAATTAAGGCTATTTTTTTTTAAATTCACTTAAAAAAAAATTATATAGACTATACTAAATTAATTTTATGAACATTTTACCCTAAAAATATTTAAATTCCGATAAATTTTAAAATCACTAAATCAATACATGAAAATCATGATAAACCACATAAACTTAATACAAACGACATTTAATAAACCACAAAAACTTTTTTAAAAAAATAAAGCAATAAAGCAATAAAGCAATATCTTCGTCAAAGGTCCAATTACGACCTCTAACATGCTCTTTTGCCATTTTGAAAAATTTGGAAATGAGAAGAAATGGTAGAAAGAAAAATTGGAAGAATTATAGAAGAAAAGTGAGTTTTATGTGGATGTTTGAACAAATACATAGATATTAGAGTTTTTGGTTGAATTTTAAGTTAAATAATTTTTTTAAATTATTCTAGCCGTTGGATTTAAATTTGGACCGTTAGATCTTTTTTTTACCGTTAGATTTGATTATATTTGATCTAAGCCGTTGAATTCAATAAATATATAAATATAAAACTATAAAAAAAAAATTGAACGTGGACCGTTGGATTAACCAACGGTCCAATTACACTGGCCGTTTATCCATTGCCCCCTTCCTTCCACCTGTACTCTTCACACTCTCGTTTTCTCCTCTGCACTCTTCACCTTGTTTATGTTCATTGGTTCTCCTTTACTTTAGTCAATCCAACGGCTTGAGGAAAAAATAAAAAAAAAGGTGTGCAGGCGGAGAAAGAGGAATGCGGAAATCACATGAAACCCTATGCAAATCAGTTTAATGTTCTACAAAACTCGATCATTTGGGAAGAACTAGTCAAAACCCCAGAGAAACAAAAGTCCAATTCTTATTTTCTCAACAGAATAAAAATCAAAGAAGAATAAGTCAGATATTAGAAATTGTGGAAACCTCACCTGAAAAGCCTTGGAAACTATATCATCGTGAAGGGAAACATGGTTTCTGCAATTACAACAGCTATACAATCTAGGCCCTACCAAATCCGCCATTAACAAACAAATCCACAGCTCTAAACTCTAAACACCTCTCACTGCTCGGCAACCAGAGACGAGCAAAAGAAACAGAGAACTCACACAGGAGAGTAAAATTCTGTAAAAATTAAAACATGAAAATATGGATTAAGAGAAAGATTATGAATTTCATTACGAATAAGATCAACAGTGACCCAGAAGCCTGCAAGCAAAGATAGATTACCAACCGAATTAGCGTGCAAGATCCAAAAGTAAAATATTAAATTTTGAAAATTGAATAATTGGGTTTTGAAAGGGACAGGATTTGCAATTAAGGGTAAGCAACAAGAACATTTAGAAGATTAAGATTAACAAACCCAGATTAAAAAATGATTAAATAAGTGATTAGGAAAGGGAAAGTTGGAGTCTTTGAAGTGAAATTCATGGGGTATGACAAAATTAAAAAAAAAAAAAAAAAAAAAATTGATGAGAGCAGAGAGAGTCGGGAAATTGCTTTGTTCTTTACTTGTAGAATTGAATCAATTGATTGCTAGCAGTTAGCAGTACAATCAAAGTCGGGAAATTGATATAGAAATTGCATTAAATTAAAAGAAAAAGAAAAGCACTAACCTTTTAACAGAGGACTCTGAGACTTTAGGGTTGAGGCTCATGGTTGCGTGCAAACTCTATGTGAGAGACAGATTTCCAGCAATCTATCTCTCGTTGAAACAAAAAAAAGTACCAAAGAGCTCCGAATACCTAAAGGGATGAAAATGATGTTACCATATTTTTGTCAGAAAATGACGTTAATAAACTCATGGAATGATTTAAAAAACTAAATAAGGAGTAAGGCAAAAGACTTACATGACTAACAAGGATGAACTTAAAGAATATGAAAGCACTTCTAATCCAGAATTTGATAATCAAGAATTTGAAAACACCTTTAATCCATAATTCAGGAGTGTGTTTAGTTAATATCTTCTCGAGATTCTTACGATAATGATTAAAGCATAGAAACCGGGTCATGTATTGCAGCACAACAAGAAAGTTCAGAAACATCCTTGTAGACCTCGAGCCCCTTATTATTTTTGAGAAAGAGAGAATAACTACCTGCAAAAACCATAATAGATTCTTAAACCAACAATTAAATGACAATGTTGAATCAATTAGGAATATATGTCCTAGTTTGTAGTAATTAATATAGTTCACGAAGGGAAAGGTTGATCTCTTACATGTGAAATAGGAGCAATATTAATTGGGAACAAACAAATTATCATAGCTGACGCATAACTCCTCCCCACCATAGCGATACCAACCTCAAGTGTCGCAGCCTCATGTATAGCTAGAAGCTGAAAGAGAAAGTCATGTATGTAATACATGTCTGTGAGTGATCGCAAACTAAGAACCACTATTGTCAACTTTTTGTCCAATCTGATACACTTCATGTCTTTGTTGAGTATAGGAATGTACGTGCAAGAATAAAGGATCCACTAACACAGCTAACCCAAACGTTAGTACAACAAACACAGCATTCCGAACAAAGAATTTTCTATATTTTCCATAATTGATATTGGCAGAACTCTCCCCAGTAGTTGCTGCAGGATTCCGATTTGGACTACTGAACCGAACACAAGAAACATGAAATGGTACCAATCAGCAACAAAAACACATTAAATTTCACTAAAAACCTGAGCATAATATATTTGCATATGCCACAGATTGATTTATTTGTATATCTGGTTTATGAAACTAACCTCAGAATTTCAATTATCTCTTCCTCACACCGATCCATGTATAACCCAAAGGAGCTTTCTCGAAGTATACCTCAAAGTTCTGCTGATACAGTTGATACCTGCAAAGATGGAACAAAATATTTCATGAAAAATTACTAACTACAACGTTCTAGTCCATGCATGAATCCCGGCACTGAAGCGCACAACACCAGTAATACCTCAAATCAACGCCGCCTCAGATTGGGAAACGTTCTTAGTGGAAATTTGCAAACGAAGAGTCTCCTTTTATACAAAACAAGTAGTTAAGTTCAATCAAAGTATTAAGTAAGTCTTCGGCGAAATTTACGCTCTTAAATGTTTCCAGTTTATTATTATTTCAACCTGGCAACTATTTCCTAGAACCTTACTAGCGGAAAAATTAAGGATTCCGAGATTAGCTCTTATCAATGGGAATACACAAAGTATCCCTTTATTTAATTATCAATGATTTTCATCTACAACGGTTCCACAAAGCACACGGCAAGAATCAAACTGCACGAAACAATGATAGATTGTCAAGGAATGCCAAGTTTCTGTACAAACACGAATACTACATATATAGGAACTGCATATTGGTACACTTAGCTTAATTACAGCAATCGGAACAAATGGCAGGACCCTTTGCTACCAATCTTCCTTCACAATTTTTGACTTCTCAAATATGAACTTCCCTTCTTTGTACTTTTGCGATGCCTCATAAGCTCGTTCATACTTCCATCCCAACACCTCACGGAAATCACCACAGTGGATATCAGCAACAGTATGCAGACCAGTTAAGAGATGTCTGTCTTCTTTTGCCCCAACAACGACATTCATCGCGTGGGAGAACAGAAAAGCTCGGCCATGTCTTCCCTATAAAATGTTGGAAAACAACGTTGGACCCAAGAAAATATGCACACACATCCTATTCTCACACTCAATAAATGACACAAAACATTCGGATTTTTTAAGCACATGCAGTACTTTCGTGTTACAACATCCAGCACAAAGAGCAAACTATGTGTCCTACTCATGTAAAAATGGAAAGTTATCTTCGTATGTTCATTGGTCCATTCGGTTCATATATTGATCACAGGCTTCACAGCCAAGAACCCTCATGATTAGTGACAACGAAAAACGAAGAACAAAAAGCAGATAACCTACAAAGACAGAGTCAACACCCCAATTTCAATTATTCTGTGAAATTTACCCTCTTTGTGTAAAGGACAGCGATTTTCAGACTCTCGTTTTCTCCTCCTGCACTCATGTTTCTATGCATTGGTTCTCCTTTACTCATGAAAAGATCTTGAAAACTTTGAGTTTTTTTTTTTTTTTTTTTTTTTTTTTTGGTAAAGGGGTTACTTATTATTAAAACACAACATAATTACATAACAAAGGTCCAAATGCATAAACTACAGAAACAAAAGATGGACCTTCGTAATAACCCAAGAGCCCAAAACGTAGTTTGGAGCCCAAAACAAAAGCACACAGACAAACCCTAACAGCTTCCTCCACCCGCTGCCGCCGAAAGCGCCGCAACAGCACAACGAGCATGAGCCTCAACAGCCAACATTTGCCAAAAGCCCAGCCATATAGCACCTCAGAGATGAAAAGAAAACAAATTTCGTCCTCCGTCGGATAGCTTACCGCAGATCTCAACCACCAAGTGATAGAAACCGAAGAAGCTTGTGGGATTTCCACAAGCAACACTGCCAAAGAAGGCAGACAGGGAGAAGGTGGTGGTGTGACCACCCGAGCCGGTGTAAACACCGAAACTCTACGCACCTTCTCGAGGAAAGGTCGCAACAGATCGCGGCTAAAAATAGTTGCAGATCGAAGCGGAGATGGAATCCATGGAAGACAAAAGAATAGGCGGATGATGGTATGGATGGGGGACATGCAGATGGGACCATAAGGACAAAACTCAATGATCATTTGGGAAGAACTAGTAAAGCTCCAGAAAAACAAAAATTCAAATCTTATTTTCTCAACAGATAAAAATCAAAGAAGAATAAGTGACAATAAAAATTGTGGAAACCTCACCTGAAAAGCCTTGGAAATTATATCATCGTGAAGGGAAACATGGTTTCTGCAATTACAACAGCTGTACAATCTAGGCCCTACCAAATCCGCCATTAACAAACAAATCCACAGCTCTAACCTCTAAACACCTCTCACTGCTCGGCAACCAGAGAAAAGCAAAAGAAACAGAGAAAACTTACACACAGGAGAGTAAAAATCTGTTAAAATTAAAACACGAAAACATGGATTAAGAGAAAGATTATGAATTCAATTACCTGCAACAACATCAACAGTGACCCAGAAGCCTGCAAGCAAAGATAGATTACCAACCGAATTAGCGTGCAAGATCCAAAAGTAAAATATTAAATTTTCAAAATTGAATAATTGGGTTTTGAAAGAGACAGGATTTGCAATTAAGGGTAAGCAACAGGAACATTTAGAAGATTAAGATTAACAAACCCAGATTAAATAAGTGATTAGGAAAGGGAAAGTTGGAGTCTTTGAAGTGAAATTCATGAGGTATGACAAAAAAAAAATTTAAAAAAAGACCCATTAATTAATTGGAAATTAAAATCCGAAGGGATGAGGATCTGACCTGTTTAGCCAGTCACTAATTGTGATTAAAAAATTTGATGAGAGCAAAGAGAGTTGGGAAATTGCTTTGTTCTTTACTTGTAGAATTGAATCAGTTGATTGCTAGCAGTTAGCAGTACAATCAAAGTCGGGAAATTGATAGAGAAATTGCATTAAATTAAAAGAAAAAGAAAGCACTAACCTTTTAACAGAGGACTGTGAGTGAGAGAGAGAGAGAGAGAGAGAGAGTTTTCTGCAATATTTTGAGCAGGATGGACTTGGTTGAGTCACAAATAGCAGAGTTACGCGCGCTCCCATAGAGATGCTTAACACGCGCAAGCTTAGAGCAACTCCAGCCGTGTGGAGTGCTCGGGGGACAGGGGGGAGGAAAGGGCCTGAGGCCCGGTGGACTGAGCTCCAGCCGTGTGGAGGCCGAGCGACGGTGGGAGCCCGAGCGAAGGGGGGGTGGGGAGTCGACGGGCCTGTGGCCCGACGGCTTTGCAATTTTTTATTTTTTTTGTGTCAGACAGAGAGAGCAACTCCAGCCGTGTGGAGTGCTCAGGGGACAGGGGGGAGGAAAGGGCCTGAGGCCCGGTGGACTGAGCTCCAGCCGTGTGGAGGCCGAGCGACGGTGGGAGCCCGAGCGAAGGGGGGTGGGGAGTCGACGGGCCTGTGGCCCGAGGGCTTTGCAATTTTTTATTTTTTTTGTGTCAGACAGAGAGAGAGAGAGGGTTTTTTTTTTGTGTCAGAGAGAGAGAGAGGACCGGAGCTGGGCTTCCATGGGTGCGGAAGGGAAGTGGGTCGTCGCGGCGGGGGGGGGGGGGGGGAGGTAGCTGGGTTCTGGTTTTTGCAGGGGGTTCTCGGGGGTGGGAGGAGAGGTGGAAGAAATGGATCTGGGTTCGGGTTTCTTTTTTTTATTTATTTATTTTTTTAATTTTTTTAATTGGATTAATATTATAATATTTTTAATGTATAAAAAATTATTTTTGTATTATTTAAACAAACAAAAAAAACTATTATTTTAATTGCCTATTGCCTGGGGGGAGGGCTCCAAGGGTGAAGATGCAAATGGCAATTACTGTTCATTAATGGTAGTTACTATTCATTTAAGGCAGTTACTGTTCAATAGGGTGGATTGAATAGTGGATTGTCAGGGGAGGGCTCCATGGGTGAAGTTGCTCTTAGCGGTGCTGTGCTACTGTTAACATAGTAGGACAAGGTAGCCCCTTGTTTATCCCAAGCGTGTCAAGTGCTGGGACTATGATTCTCTCTTATCTTTTTTCTATCATTTCCTTTCACATTCTCTATTTTATTTTATTTTTTCTATAAAAAAATTTAATATAAGATGTTGACATGATTTAACTGTGACCGTTCAAATAGGAGGGAAGGGAAGGGAAGGGGAGGGAAAAAAAAGGGAGGGAATCTACTCTATACCACGGGCGGGAGAATGATATAAAAGGATTGGTGCTATCTACCCATCTCTTTTTACCTTTTACACATCCTGTTAACTTTTTTATTATCTTCAATGCATTCAATTCGACGGTCGAAAATTGAAAGCGATATAAATAAAATAAAATAGAATGTGTGAATAGTACCACGCTGTGAAAGATGAACATCAAGATAACAATGTCTCAAATTACAAAAACTCTATTGTGTATGAGAATTTTAGAGGTTAAATTTTAGTTATTTATATTTGATAGAGAACTTAATGGGAAAAAAAAAATAAAGGAGTTTTTTTTTTGTGATTGGAGCATTACTATCCTGACATTTCCGTTTATATAATTCTTTTCGTGTGTCAATAATTTAACCAGTGTTTTAACTAGTCAACAATATTAACAAAGTACATCACCTTAATCTTCATTGCTATATCATCCATTGCATAAAGCATGTGAAATATAACACACATTAGTTTCTGCGCAACATATGCAGAGGACCAACAAGAAGAAGCACATATTATCCACAAATGATCGTAGACCTTCGAAAATCAAATTATTATCGGTAGTAGGTACCGCGTTGTGATGGGGTGACACAGCGGAAGTTATAGAGCAAAGGGATCACAACCCCGATCTTGTCATGCATCGTGGGGGATTATTAGTACTGCTTAGAAATCTTTGCTCTCTCGATTATGAACATCCCTTGCTTGTACATCTGTGTCGGCTCATAAGCTCGAAGGTACTTCCAACCTAAGACCTCACCGCAGTTGCTGCAATAGATGTCAGCAACTGAGAAAACACCTGATATGAGCTTCCTGTCCTCCTTTTGTCCCACAATGATGTTCATTGCATGAGAGAACAAATATGCCGGCCCAGTTTTCCCCTAAACAACGAAATCCGAACATCGAATTGTAAGTTCTTCTAGGTCACAAAAGTGCTTCATGGAGAAGCACCATCACGAAACACTCCCAACTGCTTATTTCAAGAAGCACTAGAATTATAGATAAATCAGGCAAAATCCTAATAAGCCCGGAGAGAAAACAACATAGATCAAGCACCATTTCATAACATTGCTGATTTTAGTCCTCGAACCTACATATTAATGAAAATAAGAGAATATAATATATTTTTCGTGTTTCAGTTTTCACCACAAATTTCTTGGAGATAAGGTCGTCACGAAGAGCAAGAGGATTACGGCAACTTCTGCAGCTGAAGAAGCGGTTGCCGCCGGATTCCGCCATTAAACTGAAATATTTCAACACCAAGTAAATAACAATCAGATCCTGTTGAAGTGTATAGATATATACATACACAGATGGAGGATAAAAATGGAAAAATGAAGAATTGAAATCTTCATACATGGAGGAGAGTCAAGAAACTATGCTCCCAAAAGGAGAGGGAGGCAAATTTGTAGAGTTTGGAGAGTTGACTGGAAATAGTATTGGAGACTTGGAGTTGGAAAATATGGATGAGGTTGATGAAAAGTCAAGGCTAGCAATTATGAACAGTACTAAAAATAGTATTATTCGGTGGAATAATGGAAATCATATCATCTACGTCGAGACGGAAAGTAATTGACAAGTTGGTAACAAAGAATCATTAGACAAATTGGTAAGAAGTAATTGTTAGAAACGTGGAATCTAGTCAATAATATCATTATTATGCTGAAAATGTATATATAACAGGTTAAAACATTTTGAGTTATGATGGTATCAACGATACTAGTAAGAGACGTAATGACGCGTCATTATACATTACAAGCAATTACTTTACATAACAAATGTTCTTCCAACCACTGATTGTTTTTATCACCACAAGAGTGTTTGGTGGTCTTAATGGGAATGAGTCAAAGGGATAAGATTTGATTGTCAGATATATGTAGATGTAAGACATAACTTACAACCATGTATAATGATAGGTTAGATAATCCACCCTATTGGGAATTCATAACCTATCATATACAATTTTGTCTATCTCATATTTCGACACAACAAACAAATAAGTAAGCTCAAATCCATTTTAATTTGTCACAATCTATTCCAACTAGCCTACCACACATCCCCTAAAAGACACAACCAATTAATAACTTAGCAGGCACTACATGGACTCCTCTACTTTACTCCATAGCTAATGGCAACAATACTTGTGTTGGTGTTGAGTCCTAGTCATTGAGACAAAAATGTAACACCAAAATATACAAAGAACTAGCCTACAATAAGCAATGATAATTAGACAGAATTGTACTATATAGACTTATGTGATATGTTGCCTACTCATATTGAAGTAGACAATACCGCCTACTTTGACAGAATATCACTTGCGTAAATCATTAGAGTAATATTTTACTTACGCGACTCATCAAATAAGGTTTGTCTAGTCATTGACCGTACTGTACCATTGGTTTTAACATTTTTAGGAATATGGAAAAAAATGAACAAGACAAGTAAGGGGGAATCGAGGAGTAGAGGGGTTCGAAGATAGTCAGCTAATTAAGAGTTCGTTTGAATGTGATTTTAAATTTTTAAAATGATTTTAGTGAAAATGTTTGTAAAACTAATTATGAGTAAAAATGCAAGTAAATTCTGAAAAATACCTAAAAGTACTTATTGGAAGAAGTACAAACTCGTGTTTCTTGCATAAAGCACTTCAAAGTACTTTTGTACTTTTAGAACCTAAAAATATTTTCTCTAAAAGTACTTTTAGTTATTTTAAAAACACGTTCAAACGAGTTTTAATTTATTATCTAAAGTTTGAGAAGAAGAAAAAGGACAAAAAAAAAAAAAAAAGGTTCGCCCGTTCTCCGGTCTCCTGTCATCTCAGTCTTGCTCTCATTCTCTACTGAGAAAAACCAGAAGCGTTCATCTTCCTCTGCTCTTCCTCTCTCTCCACTCTTCATATCTCTCGCCGTGGAGCCCACAAACCAAGCAGCTAGTGACGGTCGACAAGCCTCAAACATGGCGGACGCGTATTGGAGGTACAGCGATGGTCGACAACCGCCGGCCTCGGCGATGAATTCAGTCGTCGGAAAGCGTCCTCGCTCCGATTACGGTATGTTAAATTCCTCCAATTTCCGTTCTTTTCTGGGTTTCCTCTCTCCTTTTTGCGTTTGTTTGGGGCTTGATTAAATTAGGGTTCTTGGGATTTTAGTCTCTTACTGGCCTGCTCTGAAAGCAGAATTGTTCAAGTACAAATACAAATGCAAAATCTACGAGAAGAAATGTGAATAAAAAATGGGAATTTCAATTTTCAGCTGACTTCCAAGTAGTCGAATTAGGTTTTCACTGGGCCGGGGAATTGAAATTTGGGATCTTTTGATCTATGTTGTATGTGGTTTAATCATTATTTGATATGTACGTGGTTAAGTTATTAAGGCATTTTTACGATTTTCAGATAAGTATAATTGTTGCTTCTATGGTTATTTTTGAGATATAATTGCTGATTATATGATAAATTTACATTCTTGTTAGTTTTCTGTGCTCTATTTGGTGTTATTTACGCGATTTTTAGTGTAAACCTTGTTCAAAGCATGCATATGAGAGTTAAAATGAGTATTACTAATCCCGTTATGCACATTTTTGAAGATTTTTCGATCTGTTGTACTGCATTCATGAGGAGAGGTAGTCTATATATTTTGGACACCCATGTGTTGGTAATATCAGCAAGCTACGTGCTGGCTGGTCCAGGCTCCTAGATCATATTCGTTAGCAGTTTATGTTAAGTTCAACATTCGTGGAGGCTGTTAATAATTATTTCATCTCTAATAAATGCCCGGTTTGATTCAAGGATCAGCCTTTTATGCCGAGTTCTTAAGCCTTGATAGGTGTACAGATTGTATTATACATGAGTTTTTTAATTGAAGTTATTTGAAGATATGATACTATGTAGGATCACTACAGTTACTATATAAACTACTAAGGTCTAGCATTAAATGCAAAAGGAAAATTCAAGTGGTCCTGTTAGCATATGCAATATATTGAGATGTCGTTAGATGTCGTTACGTTGTCAGCAGTTTAACTTATTATTCTCTTGTTTATAGCTTTATGCCACCATCTGCGTTTATAATCATATGCCTTCAAATATTGTTTCTTTATTTTCTCTTTTGGTATCCTGAAGTACATCTGTAATCTTTTAGATGCCCAGGGTGGTCACGACCTCCCTAACTATTATCCCCAAGAAGATGATAGAGGTTCAATCCGAGGAATTAGAGATACCGACTCCATAAATGCGTCATATGATCGTTACCTGCGCAGTGCGGTACCTACTTTTCTCTTTCTGGAACTCTCACAATTTTTTACCATATGTTTTAAGTTTTGGGGGCTAATGTTACAAGTAATGTTTCAGCAAATTTCATCATATAGCGGAGCGCAGTCTGCTAGAAACATGAGTGGGGGACCACCTGGTCGTGCTGTTGATGATCCACGCATGATGGGAATTGGGGGTGTTGACCCAGGGGCACCTGTTAAAGATAGGGTCATAGGAATGGGAAGTGGACAGCCTGACGCTCCCCTTCCTCCTGGTGCTACCAGTACGCTATTTGTGGAGGGATTGCCTCCCAACTGTACTAGACGTGAAGTAGCTCGTATCCTTTAATTTTTGTAGGGGTTGCAGATTTATTTCCCCTTTTATCATTATTTGCACTTTACCTTTTTAGAGTTTTTCCTTCACTTGGTTTCATAGATATCTTTCGCCCTTTCGTTGGCTACAAGGAAGTGAGACTCGTGAGCAAGGAATCGAGACATGTAAGTTTATCTTTCGCAAGGGATAGATTTAATTGTTAGTGATTGAGGGATTCACAAATAATTAACCTGTGCAGCCTGGAGGAGATCCACTGATACTTTGTTTTGTTGATTTTTTGAGTCCGGCCCATGCAGCGACTGCTATGGATGCATTGCAAGGTAAGCTTAATTTTTTATTTAATTTGTTGAAATTATAGCACCATAGTTTTGTTGCTTTTTCTTATGTCATTGTTGGAGGAGATGCATTTCCTAAAAAAAATTCTCCACTTTGCAAGAAGATGGATTGGCAAATGATAAAAAGGATTTGCATCAATAGTTTGGATTGTTGTTTGGCAGTTCTATGTAATTAACCAAAAGAAATAAAGGAAAGGCCAATACGTTACCAAAGTTTACGAATGTATAGTAGAATGGGCAGACAAGATTGCTTTGCTTCAATTCATATGGAAACTTTGTATACAGGATTTGTGACTTTAAACCCCCTTTAACTTCCAAAGCTACTTTCAACCACTTCAAAGATTCCCAAACCCTTAGTTTTGTGGCATTTATTTTCTGTTTAAAGTGAGATAATTCACTATTCAAGGTGTAGGACTTCGTTTTTTAAAGATGACATGATTTTTGGGCCACTTCTATTGGATTTACAAGGTGAGCACAGATTACCGCTGCCCATAGGTCTTGGTTTCACCCGTGACTTTAAGTTAGAAGTTGCATGGTCAGCAAAGTCATCCAATACCAGTATACCACAAACCAAACTTGTTAAATTGTTCCAAACACTGGAAGGGATTGCCTTCATGGTTCATTTGTTATCTTCCAAGATTCTATGAATTCCTTGAATCTGGTTGGTTTCTCGGGACGTGATTTTTCCCTCAATTAGTCAAGTAGGACAGCGAGACTGATGAGAATTTTTGTTGGGCCATACTTGTAATTCCAGTCTATGAGTAGTGCTGGGGACAATCGTGCTCTCAATATAGTTATCTCATGTTTTAGCCTACACTTTCGTCTTTTGTTCCTGTTAGATGAAATCTCATTATGAGGGTTTCCCTAGCGGTATTGTATACTTTATGTCAAGAGAGGAAGCGCATGACCTTCATTTTTGGAATGCCATTTTTACGTTTCTGTCAATCTAGGGCGTGTGGCGAACCCAGGTTTGCAACTTAGGTGTGTTGAAAAGTGATGGGTGTTAAATATTTAAGATAACGGTTTAACGTCTTTATCTCATCTATCTGCTGATGCCCTCATTCGGCATTGAGAACGTACCCAGTTGTTACAGCGTAAATGGTTTGCAGGTTATAAATTCGATGAGCATGACCGTGACTCAGTCAATTTAAGGTTGCAATTCGCTCGCTATCCTGGTGCGAGGTCAGGTGGTGGGCACCGAGGGAAGCGTTGAACTATGCGGTTTTTCAGGTGATTCACACAATTTTCGACCGGTACAACCGTATATTATTCATGGCCGTTAGGAAAATCACGCTAAACCATCGAACGACTCTTCTCTGTAGGACTTGCTTGATTTGGGAGGTTGTGATAATGAGGGGCGACACAACAAACTTGCGGTTTCGAGAATTAAAGGCGCATAGTTAGGACGAACTCGCTTGGGTGGGTTCCCGCTAATTCTAGAGTGCTTTTCTCTTTAGACAACTGCAGACTTTGTTTCTATTATCTTGATTTGAACTGTTCCGTTTGGTTACCAGCATGATTACTTATGGATATTTTGCCATATGCGTTTGCTAGAAAATGTAAACTTAAATAAGTTGAACATGTTGAAGTCTCTTTGCATATGCATATGCTCTGGGATTAGGGTCCAGGTTTGATATTTATTCGGCGATGAAGTGTGTTATCTGTTGTAGGTTTCGTTTTGTATTGACAGTGACTAGCTTTTGTGGTAACTGTTGGAGGTCTCATTTTATATTGAAAGTAACTGGCTTTTTCTGTGTCGTTGCTCATTTTTTTCTTAAAGATGTCATGAGTTTTGTTTGTCGTAAGAGTCAGTACACTATGTACCATATTATCGCTGCATGGAAGCATTCTTGCTTTTGGTTTTCAAGTTTTTTTGACTGGGTTTGGGTTGATTTGTAGATGGATCTAATCCTAACATGATTCGATTGTGATCTACTAGAGTCTACCCTAGAATCGAAGAATTAACATGATATCGGAAGATTTGTCGTAGGGGATGTTTTTGGATTTCACTTTCCTACACTGTTGGGGAGGCAGCTACTGCAATTAGGCGCATGTTAGGGCTTGATTCTTTTACTAACATCATACTCTCCTATTTTGTTTCCCTTTCCCTTTTCATGGAGCGATATTCTAATAATCTACGGGGAGGAGGAGGAAGTTCGGTGCAAGTTGGGCACACTGCACCGAACTTCTTGCTCCTCGCCCCCGTAGCAAGCTTCGATTGAGAGTGAGAGTCGATGACTCAGTGGGGTACTCCTTAACTCTGTAGAGTGAGAGTCAATGACTCAACGGCATGGTAGCTCGCGTTCATTTTAGACTAGGCATTATCCAGTTGGAAATTTATGGTTTCATATTTTATGTGAGGTCATATTTTCTTGCATTTCCGCAAGGTCCTATCTTGTCATCGGCTATAAATGTTGAAGATAAAGAAAAGAACGACCATCGTGATCTTTTTCCACGGATTCGTTAAGCATTGCTTTTGCTTCACCGCTGCGGGCAGCGGACTGCCAAAGTTGGGGTTGGTCTTCTGTAAGAGAATTGAGGCACCTTTGCTCTTGTGGTTGTGAACGAGCAAAATAATGAACTTTCTGTTTGCTGCAATTACCGTCTCCATGATCAAACCCCTCACAGGATGGTAAATCTTGCACTTGCCATGTTGTATGGCAATACCCTTTTCTTGCAGCTGCCAATGCTAAGCTGCCAATACTAAGTAAATTGTTCTTTAAATCTGGTACATAAAACACCCCTATGATTACATTGACTTCCATGACAACATTCCCTTTCCCTAGCACAGCCAAGCTCGAGTTGTTCCCCAATTTCAGAGACTCCCTGAAGTTTTCATCAAACTCAGAGAAGATTTCTTTCTTGCCACACATATGGTTGCTGCAACCCGAATCCAGAAACCACAATTCTTTGCCAGCTTCCTTGACATCCACGTAACCCATCAACAGCATTTCTTCACTCGTCTTTGCACCCAAGTTCGTGGCAGTTGTAACATTCAAGGGTGGATTTGTCAAGTCCATACCTATCCCTCCATCTTCCTCTTCCTCTAAAGCCACCACGTCCTCCTCTTCCTCCTAACTGGGTTTCATGAGTCACCTTCAGTACTTGTTCATCCACAGTATGCATAATCATCCTTTGTTCATGTACCAACAAACTACTTTGGAGTTAATCAATGGACAAAATGTCCAGATCATTCGACTCTTCAATGGAGCACATAATAGTCATTTTGGAGTCATAGATCTCAAGATCTTTTCAATAACTACCACATCCCCATCTTTTCCCATGAATCCTCATCGTGTTAGCTATGGTGAGAGTTCGTGCAAAGTAGTCATTCACCGATTCTCCTTCAAGTGAAGCACTTCGAACTCTTTGCGAAGATCTTGTAAGTGTGCATGCTTGACTTGTGTCGTGCCTTGGTACTTATGCTTTAAGGAGTCCAGATGTCCTTCGCATTGTCTTTCTTCAGAATTGTCCCCATAATTGACTACCAATGGCTTGGAACAAATAGTTCTTTGCCTTCAAATCTTTCAGCCTTTGATCATCAATTGTTGTTTTCCTCTATGCATCAGTGAGATTCATCCCTTTCGCTTCTGCAGAGATCCCAGTCTTCGCTCTTCACCAAGCTCCAATATTCCTTGGAGCGCAAGAAATTCTCCATGAGCACCATCAAACTTTGGGATTGTAGGTTGCGCAAAGCTGCTTTCAATGGCCATGTGTGCCTGTTGAACGATAAAACTATCTCCTGAGTTACAAGCTTTGATTAGGCCCCGTGATGGTGGGGATCTAATACCAGATGTTAGAATCGAGAATGAACACTTGATAAAACTCGTAAATAAATGTTTGATTTGCACTCAATTAGTTGGAAGAATTTCTATTAATGAATTCAAGAGCAACGTTGGCGTTAAACAGCCTTACAAAGAACTGAAAGTTGAAAGTAAACAGCTCACATTTTAACAACCCTAATTACGTGGTATACAACTAAAGTTGGAAACAAACTAAACAACTTGTATCTCAAAAATCGGGATTATTAACCACTACTTGAAACAGGCCATATAAACTAGGAAACCCAACCCTAACGGCTAGGAAACCCAAACAACTTCAACGGTGTAGTTTCTATTCTCTTTTTTTTGCAATGTCTATGTTCGTGTCCTTGATCATAAGCGTAAACCCTTCGACTTTTGTGCAGCACTTGACATATTTGGAAGAGAGAAGGGTCTTCTGACCAGATGATTTCCATTCTTGAACAAGTTCATTTCCATAAAAATCACCTTTCTGAATGCAATGGCTAGAACGTGAAGAACCTGGAAATCGAACAGATCTTGTTCTGTAGGTCAACACCGTCCCTTGCGTGATGATTAACATCTTATCACATGGATCCCCCTTATGAGTAAAAAAGGTGTCCACCTCATAAATTACGGGCTTAAGACGATCGCAGAATGCTTCAAACTCTTTTTCATTCATCTTTTGAAGCTCCACAACCGGAACCTAGAGGAAGACACATGTATATGAGAAATATGAAGAGCAAGTCCAACGAAAATGTACCGTGCAGAATTGAACTAGGCCTGCTATGGCCGTGAGCATTCAAGCATAAGTTACCATTTTTAATACAAAATCTTACTTTTTTTAGTATATCTAGGCAGAGATGGCGCTTGATATTACCTAAATCTTTCCGGGGAAGAATACGGTGGATATTTATTATGTCGACTTCTTCATTCGCTCTCAATTCGTTTAATGCACATGTCATGATCGTTTCTTTCAAATCCAAAGGGAGGCCATTCTCAGCTAACCATGATGCTATTTGAGGCTCTCTCTTCTTCCTCATTTCCATCAACTTTCTGTTCTGCTTTGATAATTCAGTTGTCGACTGGGCATGCATCTGTTCCACAACATGTTGATTTTAGTATTTTCTTTACTAAAATTAAAAAATTACCTTTCTTTGCCAACTTGAAAGGTTTTGTTTAATTGGAACTTTTATTCGAAGACTCGGTAGTGAGTATCAACCTGCACAATTGTATTGAGATATATCAAAACGAATAGCATGCCGATAACATTAATAAGAACCGCAAAGAGGTCTTCCCATGCATAGCTGCTAGTCTGGAGATTTTGCCCAAAAGTACTGCAAAAAAGAAACAGAAAACCCTAAATTCATTGAGCTCAAGCAAGTCTTATCAAGCAAGTCTTATAATAATAATAATCACTTTAATAATAATAATAATAGCAATAATGAGGAACGAACCTTAGATTTCGTAAGCCCCACCAAAAACAGTGCAAGAATTTCTGTGGAAAATCTGTTGAGCTCAAGATACCAGATTGAATGGCATCAAGAAATATACCGAAATTAAAAGACGTTGTAGTTGGTGGATTTGCATGGCATAGATTATTTAGAAGCGTGACATTTCTCATGAATGTATCCTTGTCCTTACAATCAAAATCTCCGAGTTCACAACCATTTTCATTTTGACAAGCATACTGCCAGCAATCCGTCACTCGTTGAAATGAAAAAAAGTACCAAAGAGCTCGAAAACCTGAAGGGATGAAAATGACGTTAGAAGTTGCATGAAAAATTGCAAACGTTCTACCATGTTTATGTCAGAAAATACGTTAATAAACTCATGGAATGATAAAAATAAACTAATTAAGTAGTAAGGAATAGTCATTTAGTAAGGAATAAGACTTACATGACTAGCAAGGATGAACTCAAAGATTATGAAAGTGCCACGAATCCAGAATTTGCTAACACCCTTAAACCATTTTATAGGAGTGTCTTGGGTTATATGCTTCTCGAGTTTCTTCCGCAATTGATAAATGCGTCTAACCCTGAACAAGTATTGCAGCACAAGAAGAGAGTTCACCATCACTCTATAAGAAACCGGGAGCCTTATTATTTTTGTGAACGAGAGAATAACAACCTGTAAAAACCATAATAGATTCTTAAACCAACAATTAAACGACGATGTCGAATCAATTAGGAATCACTGTCGGTCCTAGTTAGTAGTAATTAATATAGTTCAGAAAGGGAAAGGTTGATCTCTTACTTGTGGAACAGGAGCAACAGCCAAAACAACAATTAGCAACCATTGCTTAATAATCCTCCAACAATTAATACGATCCTCAAGAACCTTCCAGATAATGTCGTATGCGTAAAAGATATCTGTGAGGAATCGCAAAAAAAGAGCCGTAACTTTCAACTTTGTGTCCAATCTGGTACACTTGATGTCTATGTTGACTATAGGAATGTATAAGAATAAAGGATCCGCTGAAACCGCAAACCCACAGATTAGTATCAACACAGCACTCCAAACTTGAGAAAATTCTCCATTCGGATTTAAGAGTCTTCTAAATGTTGTATCCACAGGATTCGGGTTTGTACGCTTCCTTGTAGTTGCCGCAGGAATCAGATTTGCACGCTCCCCTGTAGTAGCTGCAGGATTCGGACTTGCACTACCGGACAGAACACAAGAAACATCAAAGTTTACCAACCAGGAACAAAAACACAATAAATTTCAATATTTCACTAATAAACCTCAGCAGTAAGCATAATATATTTGCATGTGCCAGATTGATTTATTTGTCTATCTGGTTTACGAAACTAACCTCGGATTTTCAATTATCTCTCCCCCAATGGAAATCGTTACCGCAGAGAAGCCTTGTGGATTCATGTATAACCCAAAAGAGCTTTCTCGAAGTATACCTCAGAGTTCTGCTGATACAGTTGATACCTGCAAAGATGGAACAATATAGTTCATGAAAAATTACGAACTACTACGTTCTAGGCCATGCATGAAGCCCCGCACTGAAGCGTACAACACCAGTAATACCTCAAATCAACGCGGCCTCAGATTGGGAAGCGTTCTTAGAGTGGAAATTAGCAAACGAAGAGTCCCCTTTTATAGAAAACAAGTAATGAAGTCCAATCAAAGTATTAAGTTTCAGAGAAATTTACGCTTATAAATTTGTTCTTTCCAATTACAGTTATCCAGTTTACTATTATTTCAACCTGGCAACTATTTCCTGGAAACCTACTAGCTGAAAAGTTAAAGGTGCATTTGTTGCACCGTACTATTTCAAACTATATTAACTTCAACAACTAACGTGTACTAAGTAGTATAAGAACAATGAAGCGTTTGGTGCAGTGTTGGACTAAGCTACGGACTAAAATTGACACGCCCCAACCCAGATATCCAAATGATACCTGAATGACAGGTGAGGGCCGACACTCAAGGGTGACAATAGCCCTAAGTGTATAAACAAACACGAATATTATGAAACAGTAAATGCTAAATGCCGGCAATAATGATGTAAGGTCCACAAGAACAAAATAGAAAATAATCTAAGCTTGCAAATTCGAAGCAAGAGATGCAATATGTCCAAAGCATACCAATAACAGAATGTTAAAGAAAAGTGAGCATCAATTTACAAGAGTCAAGAAGGACCATACGTAAATAGAATAAACAGGATCACTGGTATGGAAAACCCTCAAAACTCGGGTCGTACTCTTATTCACTATGTCATGAGGGGGCGCAAAACAGGAAAGGTGAGTGGACCATAATTTGTAATAAATTAATAATAGGAAAACCCTTTTATTTTAGAACATATTAACCCCTTGTTTTGAAAACACATATATATAATACTACATATAGGTTTTATGAAAAACCCTAGCATGCCATGAAAAACATCCGTAAATCGTACCCATGATGTACTCAACTAGGAGTATCATAGTCGTCTGAAGGTAGTACATGTCTATTACCTAAAGGTGAAGCTGAAGAACACGCCCATCACCCAAAGGTGAAGTTGTATAAAATAGCATACATCCACAC
This sequence comes from Cotoneaster glaucophyllus, assembly GCA_036320875.1. Lineage (NCBI taxonomy): Eukaryota > Viridiplantae > Streptophyta > Magnoliopsida > Rosales > Rosaceae > Cotoneaster > Cotoneaster glaucophyllus. The sequence goes on from CM070062.1 coordinate 28,719,893, forward strand.
CGACACTAGCCGCATCTAGTGAAGCTGTTCGACACCGCTTTCGGCGGTGAAGCTGGGTGTATAATATACATCATAACTCACTCCTCCAACATTTGTGTTCTATGGCCATAGACATAATACCCGTGGCATGCGGATGTGCCGTATGATAACCCACTAGATAAGTGCTAAAAACATATCTCAAAATCTCGTATCGAACATCGAAGCTCACTAGCTCAAAGTCTTAGTCTTATTTCATAAATCCAAGATAAATCGTATTCATGAAATCCATAAAATAAAACACATTCGCAAATTCGTCATATAAATCATTTTCGAAAACCATAGAATTCATATATGTAAATCCAATAATTCACTCTTTAGTAAGACGTAATTTCAATAAATCATAATTATAAAAATTCGGAAAACATAATATAAAGCCTATTCAATGCATGTATAATGAAATGCATGCTAGGTTAATAGTTTATAAAAATATATAGTTAAGAAGGGGGTCACTCACTATATTCTAATACCGAAGGGCCGTACTAGGATAGGCTAGATCACCTTCAACCGATGCACCTATACATAAAAAGATTACATTACATTTAGTAAAACTCTACTAAAATGTTGAAATTTAGAAAAACAAAGCGCATATTCGGAATCAAGACGTCATAATTAGTTTAGGAGGGTTCCCAATCTAAACCAAAAAAAGTCACCCGAACGAGTCAGCGGTCAACGATCAACGTTGACCAATCAAGGTCAACCCGGATCGGGTCTTGGGTTAGGGTTGGTGGGCTGGCTCCATTTGGGTTATATTTAGGTGGGTTTAGGGCTTGGGCTAAGGACTAAGGCTGGCCCAACGATTAGGACAAACGGGCCGGTTTATAGGGTAGTGGGTTAAGCTAATTGAGTTTTGGACCTGGGCCCGGATTTAAAAGGGCTAATAAAAACGGGCTCCCAATTGGGCTAGGGCCAAAATGGCCCAATTCTTCCACGGCCGCCTGAAAACATTGAAGAAGAACACCGGACTTGTGGTTTTCGCTGGTAAAACTTCCCCGGCTTCGATCCGGGGTTAAAACTTAACCAAAAACCTTCATTAAAAATCCAAAATGAAGATCAAAGCGTAAGGGTTCGATTCTTACCAAAATGGAGCAACGTTGACGTCGATATATGCCGGAAAATGGCCTGAAACTTAAGGTCACTCGTCGGAAAAACTGGGAAATGTATATCCCCGAGAGTTCTGCGTCCAAACCACTCCAAAATGTCTCAAAAACACTCTAATCTACTCTAAACATAATTTACAGGGGTCTAACATGTTTACCTTATTCGGAAGGTTCGATATCTCGCCGGAGTCACTACACCGTGACTGCACAGTGTCGAGGGATGAGAACGAGTGAGAGCGGGATGTGAGGGAGAAAAGGAAGGGTCCTGGTGGCAGAAATGGTGGTGTGGGGGTTGTAGTGTGTGTGTAAGTATGTGCGTGGGCTGGTTGCGTCGGAGGGAAGAGCACCGAGAGAGATATATATAGAGAGAGGGAGGTTTCTAGAGTGATCGAGAACACGGGGAAGGAGAAAGGAAAAGGGCGCCAAATAGAGAGGGTGCCACATGTCAACCACGTAGTGCACACGTAGTGGTCGAAAAAGGTTAGATATCTTCACTAATCACTACAAATTTACCAAAACGCGCTCACGTTTTTTCAAGAAAAAAATTGCTACGTGTCGTTACAAAATTATTTTTAGAATTCAAATATTTTTAGGATGTTGACAACTCTAGTTATAGCCAAGGAGATAATTTCAGGATGTTGACAACTCTAGTTATGGTCAAGGCCGGTGACAGTTCTTTTTGGATTGCAAGATGAGTAATGACATTCTTATCATAATTTTATACCATATTTATTTATTATCTTAAGTGGTAAATGAGTTGAACACGTTACATGACATTTACGAGTAAAAACACAAATGAAACCCCGAATTTGACTTTACTCTCCCCAAAACTATTTAAAATGTTGTTAAATGCCTGATTAGTTATTTTGTGGTACTATAAATCTTAACTAATCATATTTGATGGTTTTAATATGCATAAGACTCTCGGTAGATTTTAATACATGCATGAGAGCCCTGATTACTGGATCATTCTCCTCGTCTCCTAAGAAATTCGTTCTCGAGTTTAAATTTTTCGTTGACTTTGTTGTAATCTTGAAATTGATTTTTGCCTTGCCACACGAATTAATACTTGGATATTTTCTTATTCTTTAAATGGTAAATTCATGCTCCATGACAAAATCTTGCAACAAAAATGTTATTCTTGCCACATTTTTTTACCATCTTAAGTGGCAGATAAGTTGGACAAGCTACATTATTTAATTTCAATCTTTTTAAATGATGATTGTGGTATACGAGGAGTCTTCGTCTTCCACTTAAGATTATTTAAGTGTTTTAATTAATAAAAAGATTGAAAATAAATGATGTAACTTGTCCAACTCATCTGCCAGATGGTAAATAAATATGGTATAAAATTGTGGTAAGAATAACATTACTCTGTATTATAAGCCTTTAGCCGATTTTGGATGAATAAAAAATAGTTATTTTGCCTCGTGCAATTGAAACGAGTGAATTTTCTCCATCTTAAATCAAGTGTTAGGCTTGATCGTTTTGAGTGAATTCACTATTAGCAAAGCCAAGCAAACCCTATTGCTTTTGGTTGAGTGATTCAACTATCTATGCCCCGTTATTCCCATTTATCCTTGGTTCTTTACCGCGTCATCCTTCAACTTCCATTTTCCCCAGCACAGTGGCCTGTTTGCCACTTTCCGCCAAACCCCTTTGTATCTGCTTCTTTGGCTTCAGCCCCTTTTCCTTCCTTCCACCTTCCTTCCACATTTCTTGTTTCCCCTTCCTTCCACCTTCCGTCCACCTTTTTCCTTCTGTTTCCTTCCATCTTTTCCCTGGTTCCTTCCTTCTACCTTTTCCCCCTGTTTCCTTCCTCACTTTCCCATTTTTTCGCTTTCCCCTTCCTTCCACCTCCACGTTCCTCAATCCGAATCAGCATTATCCTTCATCGACTCTGCAATCCGGATCGGCTTCCACTTATCCGAATCAGCATTTCCCTAGCGGTATTGTATACTTTATGTCAAGAGAGGAAGCGCATGACCTTCATTTTTGGAATGAGGGGAGACCCATTTTTACCTTTCTGTCAATCTAGGGCGTGTGGCGAACCCAGGTTTGCAACTTAGGTGTGTTGAAAAGTGATGGGTGTTAAATATTTAAGATAACGGTTTAACGTCTTTATCTCATCTATCTGCTGATGCCCTCATTCGGCGTTGAGAACGTACCCAGTTGTTACAGCGTAAATGGTCAAGCTCGATTTTGCAGGTTATAAATTCGATGAGCATGACCGCGACTCAGTCAATTTAAGGTTGCAATTCGCTCGCTATCCTGGTGCGAGGTCCGGTGGTGGGCACCGAGGGAAGCGTTGAATTATGCGGTTTTTCAGGTGATTCACACAATTTTCGATCGGTATTATTCATGGCCGTTAGGTGCTGAGTTAAAACTGAAAAAATCACGCTAAACCGTCAAACGACTCTTCTCTGTAGGACTTGCTTGATTTGGGAGGTTGTGATAATGAGGGCCGATACAGCAAACTTGCAGTTTCGAGAATTAAAGGCGCATAGTTAGGACCAACTCGCTTGGGTGGGTTCCCGCTAATTCTAGAGTGCTTTTCTGTTTAGACAACTGCAGACTTTATTTCTTTTATCTTGATTTGAACTGTTCCGTTTGGTTACCAGTATGATTACTTACGGATATTTTGCCATATGCGTTTGCTAGAAAATGTAAACTTAAATAAGTTGAACATGTTGAAGTCTCTTTGCATATGCATATGCTCTGGGATTAGGGTCCAGGTTTGATATTTATTCGGCGACGAAGTGTGTTATCTGTTGTAGGTTTCGTTTTGTATTGACAGTAACTAGCTTTTGTGGTAACTGTTGTAGGTCTCATTTTATATTGAAAGTAACTGGCTTTTTCTGTGTCGTTGCTGATTTTTTGTCAAAGATGTCATGAATTTTGTTTGTCGTAAGAGTCAGTACACTGTGTACCAAATTATCGCCGCATGGAAGCATTCTTGCTTTTGGTTTTCAAGTTTTTTGACTGGGTTTGGGTTGATTTGTAGATGGATCTAATCCTAACATGATTCGATTGTGAGTCTACCCTAGAATCGAAGAATTAACATGATATCGGAAGATTTGTCGTAAGGGATGTTTTTGGATTTCACTTTCCTACACTGCTGGGGAGGCAGCTACTGTAATTAGGCGCATATTAGGGTTTGTTCTTTCACTAACATCATACTCTCCTATTTTGTTTCTCTTCCCCTTTTCATGGAGTGATATTCTAATAATCTACGGGGAGGAGGAGGAGGAAGTTCGGTGCAAGTTGGGCACACTGCATCGAACTTCCTCCTCCTCCCCGTAGCACGCGTAGAGTGAGAGTGAGAGTCAATGACTCAATGGCATACTCTTTAACTCTGTAGAGTGAGAGTCAATGACTCAATGGCATGGTAGCTCGTGTTCATTTTAGACTAGGCATTATCCAGTTGGAAATTGATGGTTTCATATTTTATGAGAGGTCATATTTTCTTGCATTTCCGCAAGGTCCTATCTTGTCATCGGCTATAAATGTTGAAGACAAAGAAGAGAACGACAATCGTGATATTTTTCCACGGATTCATTAAGCGTTGCTTTTGCTTCACCGCTGCGGGCAGCGGACTGCCAAAGTTGGGGTTGGTCTCCTGTAAGAGAATTGAGGCACCTTTGCTCTTGTGGTTGTGAACGAGCAAAATAATGAACTTTCTGCTTGCTGCAATTGCAGTCTCCATGATCAAACCCCTCTCAGAATGGTAAATCATGCACTTGCCATGTTGTATGACAATGGCAAGACCCTTTTCTTGCAGCTGCCAATGCTAAGTAAATTGTTCTTTAAATCTGGTACATAAAACACCCCAATAATTGCATTGACTTCCATACCAACATTCCCTTTCCCTAGCGCAGCCAAGCTCGAGTTGTTCCCCAATTTCAGAGTCTCCCTGAAGTTTTCATCAAACTCAGAGAAGATTTCTTTCTTGCCACACATATGGTTGCTGCAAACCGAATTGAGAAACCACAATTCTTCTCTGCCAGCTTCCTTGACATCCAAGTAAGCCATCAACAACATTTCTTCACTCGTCTCTACATGATTGGTTGTTGAATCCTTTCCTTTCTTTGGACATTCCCACCGAAAATGACTAAGTTCGTGGCAGTTGTAACATTCATGGGTAGATTTGTCAAGTCCATACCTACCCCTCCATCTTCCTCTTCCTCTAAAGCCACCACGTCCTCCTCTTCCTCCTAACTGGGTTTCATGAGTCACCTTCAGTACTTGTTCATCCATAGCATGCATAATCATCCTTTGTTCATGTACCAACAAACTACTTTGGAGTTAATCAATGGACAAAATGTCCAGATCATTCGACTCTTCAATGGAGTACATAATAGTCATTTTGGAGTCTTAGATCTCAAGATCTTTTCAGTAACTACCACATCCCCATCTTTTCCCATGAATCCTCATCGTGTTAGCTATGGTTAGAGTTCGTGCAAAGTAGTCATTCGCCGATTCTCCTTCCTTCATGTGAAGCACTTGCAAACTCTTTGCAAAGATCTTGTAACTGTGCATGCTTGACTTGTGTTGTGCTTTGGTACTTATGCTTCAAGGAGTCCATATGTCTTTCGCAGTTTCTTCATAATTGTCTCCATAATTGATCACCAATGGCTTGGAACAAATAGTTCTTCGCCTTCAAATCTTTCAGCCTTGGATCATCAATTGTTGTTTTCCTATGTGCATTAGTGAGATTCGCCCCTTATGCTGTTGCAGAGATCCTAGTCTTCGCTCTTCACCAAGCTCCAATATTCCTTGGAGCGCAAGAACTTCTCCATGAGCACCATCAAACTTTGGGATTACAGGTTGCACAAAGCTGCTTTCAGTGGCCATGTGTGGATGCTGAATGATAAAACTAGCTCCTGAGTTACAGGCTTTGATCAGGCCCCGTGATGGGGCTCTAATACCAGATGTTAGAATCGAGAATGAACACTTGATAAAACTAGTAAATAAATGTTTGATTTGCACTCAATAGTTGGAAGAATTTCTATTAATGAATTCAAGAGCAACAATGGCGTTAAACAGCCTTACAAAGAACTGAAAGTTGAAAGTAAACAGCTCACATTTTAACAACCCTAATTACGTGGTACACGACTAAAGTTCGAAACAAACTAAACAACTTGTACCTCAAAGTAGGGATTATTAACCACTACTTGAAACAAGCCCAAAAAACTAGGAAACCCAACCCTAACGGCTAGGAAACCCAAACAACTTCAACTGCGTAGTTTCTATTTTCCTATTTTTTTCAATGCCACTTTTCATGTCCTTGATCGTAAGCGTAAACCCTTCGACTTTTGTGCAGCACTTAACATTTTTGGTAGAGCGAGAGGTCGGAACTCCATATAATTCCCATGCTTGAACAAGTTCTTCTCCATAAAAACCACCTTTCTGAAAGCACCTGTCACCAAGAGTATTGCCAGCGCTTGAAGAACCGCATCCATCATCACTCGTAGTTGTGTAGGTCCTCACTGTCCCTTGCGTGATGAATAACATCTTTTCACATTGTTCCCCTTCTCGAATAATAAAGGTGTCCGCCTCATGAATCATGGGCTTAAGATATTCACAGAATGCTTCAAACCCGTATTCTTTCATATTTTGAAGCTTCGGAACCTAGAGGAAGACACATGTATATGAGAAATATAAAGAGCAAGTCCAACGAAAAAGTGTTGTGCAGAATTGAACTAGGCCTGCTATGGCCGTGAGCATTCAAGCATAAGTTACCATTTTTAATACAAAATCTTACTCTTTTTAGTGTATCTAGGCAGAGACGGCGCTTGATATCAATTAAATCTTTCAAGGGAAGAATAAAGTGGATATTTTTTCTGTCGATATCTTCATCCGCCTTCAATTCGTTTAATGCACATGTCATGATCTTTTCTTTCAAATCCAACAAAGCAAATGAAATTATAAAACCATTTCCCAAAAATCCCACAAAACCCACAAATTCCCAAAATCCAATCCAGGAATCGTCTTCGAAACCGGGTTTTTCTCCCACATAATCTTCACGACAATTCAACCGTTGTCGTTCTGGTTTGTTTATGTGATTCTCTCCACGTTGTTTTTCGAGGTGTCTGCAAACTTCGTGTTCTTCGTTGGCTACAAGTTCAACATCTCTGCTTCTGTGGTGGATCTGCAACTCGGCGGCAATGGCCATCCATCCGAAATCGTTACTTAACCAAGCTTGGGATTGGACCCCGTTTCAAACAGATCGGGTTAGGTCCAGTTTTACATCTCAAAATCCATATACCCACCCCACCCCGGCCCGTTGCATTTTAAAATGTGTCTAGTCCGGTCCCTTCAAATTTGGGCCCGACCCGGTCCATGCCCACCCCTAACGTCGGTGCGCAATGAATATAGATGTTTGTGAAACAATTGAAGTGATCATGTTATTCTTCAATCTTCATTTGGTTATGTATTTGAGGATGGAAAAGGATTTGAAATCCTAGGGGGTGAGGTTAGATTCTTTTTAGTCTTGATTATATATACTTCTTGCTCTCAAATCCCACAAAATCCATAACTTATTGAAATCCTCCAAAATTTTAATGTTTTGAATACACTTACATTTGGATGGATTTTAAAATCCTTTAAAATCTTTTAATTGACTACACCTAGATTTGAATGAATTCTAAAATCCTTTAAAATCTTTTAATTGACTACACTAGAATTTTAAAATCTTTTAAAATCTTCTCAAATCCGAGTTTAACTACACGCCCTAAGATACTCGCATAATGCTTCAAACTCTTTCTCATTCACATTTTGAATGCTCCAAACTTGTTCGTGCGTTGGGATCATATATAGTATTGGGTAGCAGAAGTTATAGAACGTCGGTCGGCTACAGTACTTACTACCTACACAATTTAGACAATGCATGTATAATCCATCAACTGCAAACATGCCTACTGGTGTACATTTGTTCATTACCTTATGATCATTTTCCTGCTTTTTGGGTGATATTTAACCATGTGCCAATTATATATTTGTCAAATCATCATATCACCTTCATTAGGGTTTCTAATCACCACGTTTCTTGTAAAGCGTATCGCTGCTCAAATATTACAGCTAGCTAGTTACACATTAAATAAATTTGATTTTATGATAGAATCCTAACTTTTTTTCAATATGTGAAAGTAAATTGGTCTTAAATACCACATACATGATTCTCAATTGCTAAAACCGTAAAAAAAGTTTGATGGAGTCAAGTTATCCTTGAACTGCGATAAATATCATCAAATTACAAGAACCTGTATCACGGCAGTTAAAACTACAAGAACTAAGCTGTAACTTCATGCAGCATGGTCCGGCAAGTAATTTTATGGTTGTCAACAGAATTGAAATCTTAAGCCCATAATCCGAACTGGGTCTTCTTTTTGCTAGAATAAAAAGGAAGAGGATCCTCGCCGGATCCTTTTCTTAGGGATCCTTGAATTCCAACCGTGTATTGTTTATCGTGCGGTCAGAAATCATTTCAAAATTTAAAATTTAAAATTAAATATGAATAGTACTTAACGAAAATTGACCGCACGATATACGATGAACGGTTGAGATTCAAGGATCCCTAGGAAAAGGATCCGGGGATCCTTTTCCGAATAAAAAATGGGGTGTGATATCTACACATCTATTTTACTTCTCACATAACTTTTTAATTTTCAGCCGTCGGATCAGATGAATTGAAGAAGATAAATTAACGCCTCTTGCGTATAAAAACCCTAAAAAAATTCATCGCACAGAAAAACCCTATAACTCCTCAACTCAGTCCTCCCTCGTACGTTAAATGGATTTGCAGAGTTGGTGTTCTGCGTCTTCTTTTGTGCAGTTTTGGAAGGGATTTTTGTTTAAGGTGAGAAACTTGCAATGAACATCTGTGTTTTATTCGATTTCCCTTCCTTGGTGTGTTAATCTGATCCCGGTCTTTTTTTTTTCTTTTTTTTAATCTTTTGATTCTGTTTTTAGGTGCGGAAGAACATGTATTTACCTCTTTTAGATAAAAAAACCCCCAAATTCCAGAAATCCCTAACCTTCAGCGATGATCTGGTGAGCATTTTTTGTGGCATTTTTCTGTCAGATTATTTGTGTTTTCCTTGGTTTTTTGGGTTTGTTCAAGTTCTTGAGGAATCTTTAGTTTTTGGGTTTTTGATTGAATGTGGGAGTTAATGGGTATTTGGTAGTATTTTTCTGAAGGTAATTTTTGGGTGGGTTTCTGATTACTGTAATCAATTTTGGGTATTGTAAAATGAAATAGAAAGATAGAAGTTTGGAAACCAAGAGTACAGCTTAAACGAAAAAAAACCATGAGTTCTTTGTTTATTTTTTATTTTTAAAGCAATTTTGGATTTTCTTTATTTACTGTTTGGTTGCTGAGAAAATTGAGTTAGTTGGTGATAAAGAAGTTTCGTACTTTTGGGCCTTATTGGGATTAAATTGTTTTCAATTAAGCGTTTATTCTGATTTATGGGTTCACCCACGTTGTGACAAGTGTATTTATCTGAGGTTTTTGAAATAGTTGTGCAAAGTTAGTTTGATTACATTGAGTCTATTTTTATGGAAATAATCTGTGTCCGACTGTTTTTATTGTTTTTGTCTATTGGTTGGTTCAGCAATTTTTGGGAGTTCATGGTTTTTTGTTGTGTTAGACACTTATAACAAATGTGGATTGGATGCTTATTTAGAAATTGATAATTGTTTGGGTATGTTCTTGCTTCTCATCTCTTTGTCAGTGTTTCTGAAAATTTTCCTTAAACCCTAAACCCTAATGATCATACTAAATATTATGTGATCAATTTGAATATCATATCTCTTGCTGCTTATTTCTTGAATCTCATTTTATAAGTATTTAAATGCAACTTCTAAGCTTAGGTTGATTTTAGTAATTCTAATTCACTGGCCACTAGATATTCATTACAAAAACCTGTTATAAGCGCGTACTTACAACAATTTAATTGGACTGAATAGTTAACCACCTATGTTGATCAATTGATATGAAAAAAGTTTCAGTAAATATTATTTTCAAGTAGAAGGAATTTCTAGAAAATTCTTCTTCAGCTAGGTTTAGAAACTAACATTTGTGACATTATTTCTGTGAGGTTCAGTGTAAAAACCTTAATAATGAAACTAATTCCATTTGCTTTGCTTGCACTTATTCAAGTGATGTTATCACCGTTAGCCTTCTCTGTTTATAACGAATCGGCTCACCTCTTCAGACCTTCACTGTCATATTTGACACTGAAATCTCCAATCTTTGGATTCCTTCTTCAAAATGTTACTTTTCCGTAAGTACTTCTTACTTTAAACTTTTCATATTTTGTAAACTTCTTTGCGCGTTATCAATATTTGCAAAATCTAGAGTTGCAGAAACCCCATTTTTATAGTGTTATCATTTTTGTGACCATTTGATATTTTCTGCTACATAAACCTTGTCAATATTTGCAAAATCTAGAGTCGCAGAAACCCCATTTTTAATGAATACTATTTTTAGCTGATACTTAGTTAATGATTAATATATTCTATTTTGCCAAATACTTTGAATATTCATTAGCAAAACATATAGGGTTAACTATTTAATCAATTGAAATCTGATGGTGGATTGCATTTCCTGAGTTATAAATATGGTGAATCCATTATTCAATACACTGAATAATCATAATGTTTTGGCCACTTATCTTGAATTATGTTCAGATTGAAGAAGTCACATGTTTCTTAAATGGAAACTTCTGTTCTTTGAATTTGGCTTTTACAATTGAAGTCAAAATGACTCTGGCTTGAACTACATTTGTAAATCCCGTATTCCGCAAATTACTTTACACATCGTGATCTGCATTTCTAACTGTTTACTGGTCTATACTTTAGAGATAGGGTAAATCATTTTACTTTTTGTAGTGCGTGTGACTGTGATCTTGAATATTTGATATTTTTTGAGGTTTTTGGCATTCAGGTTTTGAAAATTCTGAACTTTATTTTTTTGTTTTTCTTCCTGTTTTATCAAGAATTGAGCCATGGTCCTTTGAACAACATTTAAGGCAAGCTATTTTTATCCCGGCTGGATACCCTTTTCAAGTCAGGAATCCTCATCTTCAGGTAGTTTTAAGGAATTGACAAAGCAAAAAGCTTTAGAGAAGATTAGAAAGCTTCCGGCAATAATCGTGAATGTATTTTTTGTTATTCTTCTTTTCATAAGCTTGAAGTTCAGATGGTACTTGAAATGCAGTGCTTATTTTGTGGTTCACAATTTTCCTGAAAGGTATTAAGATAGCTTCTTTAGTCAAATTTTCCTTCCTTTTTGGTTATGGTGGGAATAATGCCGATAAAAGAAATTGCATCTTTCAAATGAAAAAACACACCAGTGCACACTTGGAATCAGCTGGAGTTTTGGCGAACCTCACTTTGTATATAAATGCTTTACAATTCGTGGAAAACCACATGACTTCTGAAAATGATAATAGCAAATATGATGTATTGGGACTAATATTTTATTAACATGCTTCTTGCGATATTGGAGTTATGCCAGGATGGGTTTGGGTTGACGGTTGTGCACATTACATTTGTGTTACGATTATTATAAATAACATCTTATTTCGTGGATGAATTTATTTCGACTCTTCGTTTAGGTATTGAAGCTGATGCAACTCTAAACTTAACATCTTCATAGACTAGAAGTAGATATCTGTTTTTTATTCTCCACACTTCTGTCTAACTTCTTTATGAGTGATGGTTTAGTTATTTTTTTATTACTTTCTTCAGGTTACATACATATGGTTTATACAAAGTAAGAGTTTTTGGTGATGGGAATTATCAGGTATCTTCAATAATGAGAATACAAAGTAATAGGTTTGTCATTTTTTTATTTACATTAATTTCTTATTGTTTTGCAGATTAATAATTATGCGACTGATTATATTTATTGTGTTAGTGTGTAGTGTTGCAAGGTAAAAATTCTATTATGAGTTCTTCAGCTGATTTGGGGCAGGTAATATGAACTTTTATCTAAAGTTTATTTGTTTTGTTTCTCGATGCTTAATGTCATCCGGAAACAAATAGTGTTTATCATCACCAAGTGGTACAAAATGTTTTTTAACCAATCTATTGCTAAGTTTTCCAATGGGTTTCTTATTTTATTATCCTTTTTTTTTTTTTTGCAAGAAACCAAAGTCTTTCCTTGCTCGAGATTGTTAAATGTGTGCTGAAAGAGTTAATTTGTTTTGTTTGATCATTCTGTTATAATATTCTATGTGGTTGCAAGTTTGAAAAAATGAGGATAGGTCTTTTTGTTTGCTAAGAAAAAGGCGAAATGGTTCGTCCTAATGCTATATAAGTTAGGTTACTGATTTGTTTCCTCATTTCTTCATTGGTGATTCGTATTTTCAGTGATTTTAAGGATGGGTAATAAGTTTTTGTCAAGAGCTAATGTGTTTAGTTTCATTTTTTTTCTTATTTCTGTTCTATATGGTTTTGTATCATGTGATTAGAGGTTCAAAAAGAGAAACATGACTTTTTTTTATTTGGTCAGAGGAGAGGGGAGGAAGTTCTGTTCAAATTTGGTTTTTCCGATGGCTTTGGAAGAAATTATGTCACTATTGCTATTGCAGGTGTCCATTTTGCAGAAATGACAAGGTATGCTACAATCTATGCTTCTTTGGTACATTTGATTCAAATTGGTACATTTAGGAAATCAATTTGTAAAAGATATGAATATTAACAATGGTGATAGAACTGCCAATCTATATAGTTGTAAATAGATTTCAACATATATGTAAATACTTATACGTAATTCATTGTAATTGCAAAAGTGATTACGAAATTGCTTAAATGAAAATAATTATTTGTGCATTCTTGAAACTCATGCGTCCTTCATTCATGTAGCAATTGAGTTACTGATTTCTCTCGTTCTATTTGATCTCTGCTTCTTTCCATGTCCTCGATCGTGAGCGTAAATCCTTCAACTTTTGTGCAGCACCTGACATTTTTGGTCCAGCGATAGGTGGTCCTTCCAGTTAATTCCCAAGCTCGGAGAAGCTCGCCCCCAATAAAATCACCTCTCTGAAAGCGCTCATCACCAACAGTATTACCAGTGCTTGAAGAACCCCATCTATCATCGCCTGTAGTTGTGTAGGTCCTCACTGTTCCTTGCGTGATGAATAACATCTTGTCAAATTGTTCCCCCTCTTGAACAATAAAGCTGTCCGCCTTATAAATCACGGGCTTAAGATACTCGCAGAATACTTCAAACTCTGTCTCACTCACATTTTCAAGCATCGGAACCTAGAGGAAGACGCATAAATACAAGAAATATAAAGAGCAAGTCCAACGAAAATGTATTGTGCAGAATTGAACTAGGCCTTCTATGGACGTGAGCATTCAAGCATAAGTTACTTTTTTGATGATACAAATGCTTACTTTGTTTAGTGTCTCTAGGCAGAGATGGCGCTTGATCTCAATTAAATATATAAAGGGAAGAATAGACTCGATATTTTTGATATCGATATCGTCATCCTCATTCAATTCGTTTAATGCACATTCCATGATCTTTTCTTTCAAATACAAAGGGAGGCCATTGTCATATAACCATGATGCTATCCGAGGATTTCTCTTCTTCGCCATTTCCATCAACATTCTGTTCTCCTTTGATAATTCAGTTGTCAACTGGGCATGCGTCTGTTCCACAACTTGGTTTTAGTGTTTTCTATACTAGAATTAATTTGCCAACTTGAAAGATTTTGTTTAATTGGAACTTTTATTCGAAGACTCGGTTTACCAACCTGCACAATTGCACTGACATATATCAAAACGAATAGCATGCCGATAACATTAATAAGAACCGCAAAGAGGTCTTCCCATGCATAGCTGCTAGTCTGGAGATTTTGCCCAAAAGAACTGCAAAAAAGAAACAGAAAACCCTAAATTTATTGAGCTCAAGCAAGTCTTATCACTTCTCTTTGGATGATGATGATGATGATGATGATGATGATAGAAATAATAAAGAACAAACCTTAGATTTTGTAAGCCCCACCAAAAACAGTGCAAGAATTTCTGTGGAAAATCTGTTGAGCTCAAGATACCAGATTGAATGGCATCAAGAAATATACCGAAATTAAAAGACGTTGCAGTTGGTGGATTTGCATGGCATAGATTATTTAGAAGCGTGACATTTCTCATGAATGTATCCTTGTCCTCACAATCAAAATCTCCAAGTTTGCAACCATTTTCATTTCGACAAGCATACTTCCAGCAATCCATCACTCGTTGAAATGAAAAAAAGTACCAAAGAGCTCCGAAAACCTAAAGGGATGAAAATGACGTTAGAAGTTGCATGAAAAATTACAAACGTTCTATCATACTTATGTCAGAAAATATGTTAATAAACTCGTGGAATGATTAAAATAAACTAATTAAGTAGTAAGGAATAGTCATTTAGTACTACGGTTTAGCGGTATTCTTCTTCACTTGTAATGCGAATTTGAACCACATTATTATGCTAGCCTATTTTGAGGCTTAGCCCACTCCTCCATCCGTGTAGATAATATCATATCTTCAAAAAGTAGTAGTAAGGAATAAGACTTACATGACTAGCAAGGATGAACTCAAAGATTATGAAAGCGCCTCTAATCCAGAATTTGTCAACACCCTTAAACCATTTTATAGGAGTGGCTTGGGTTACATGGTTCTCGAGTTTCATTTTTTCTCTTTTTTCGGAAAATTGCGTCTCGAGTTTCTTACGCAATTGATAAATGCGTCGAACCCGGATCGCGTATTGCAGCACAACAAGAGAGTTCAAAATTATCCTAGAATAACTCGGGAACCTTATTATTTTTGCGAACGAGAGAATAACAACCTGTAAAAACCATAATAGATTGTTAAACCAACAATTAAATGACGATGTTGAATCAATTAGGAATCAATATCGGTCCTAGTTAGTAGTATGAGAAATTAGGTTCTCATCCTTCTTTTTGCTACTCAATTAATTAAAATTCTATTACTTTTCAATTTTTGATCAAGGTCTTTGGGTATTAATAACATCATTAATTATTTCAATAATAATTTTTTTTTTATTTCTAAATATATTCATTTAATATTAAAAATGTTACAATTAGTATATTTATATTTATGAATAAATTTTTTATCATATATTTTTAGTTTTAGTTTGTACCCATTTTTAATTTGCAATTCTTTTTTAATTTGTACCAATTTTCTTTTCAATTTTATTTTGTACGCACATATTAATTTCTTTTTATGCCCATATTTTTTTAAAGTTTATTTGTATTTGTACCCATATATATTTTTTATTTGTACTTTTTATTTTGTTAAATGTCCCATGCTAATTATATGTACCGATTCATGTAAAACTTTTTAATCTTAAAATGTACTCATTCTTAAATATACCAATTTGTTATATGTAAAATGTACCCTTTTTTTATATAAAATCTATTCAATTTTTTTTAATCCATTTTTAAACTTATATGGGTACATTCTTTTTTCTTTGATTTTAAAATGTATCCATGTCAAATTTAATCGAAGAAATTTACTAATGTTATTAAGCCTAATATCTTTTTTATTTTTTATTTTTTTGTGATTTTGAAGAATGTACCCATGTTTTGATACAATAATTTTTTTGGTTAATTTTGATGAATGTACACATGTTTATATATATACACACACACACAATAGTATATTTATATTTTAATATTTTTAATCCCACAAATTATGGGTTTTTTTATTTAAAATCTCATTTATATAAACAACTAAAATTTCTAATTTTTAATTTTAAAAAATATAGTAACGTACATAGAAATAAATTATCACATTAATTTCAGGGACCTCAATCAAAAATTAAAAACCAACAAGGTTTCAATCAAAGAATATTCATGGCCAAGTACCGCATCCAAAGTCTCCCTTAGTAGTAATTAATATAGTTCAGAAAGAGAGAGGTTGATCTCTTACTTGTGGAACAGGAGCAACAGCCAAAACAACAATTAGCAACCGTTGCATAATAATCATCCAACGATTATTACGCTCCTCAAGAACCTTCCAGATAATGTCATATGCGTAAAAGATATCCGTGAGGAATCGCAAACAAAGAGCCGTAACTTTCAACTTTCCGTCCAATCTGGTACACTTGATGTCCATGTTGACTATAGGAATGTATAAGAATAAAGGATCCGCTGACACCGCAAACGCACAGATTAGTATCAACACAGCACTCCAAACGAGAGAATTTTCCCCATCCGGATTTAAGAGTCTTCCGACTGTTGGTCCAAAACGCCGCCTTTGCTTCATCCGTTTAATCCTTTCAGTCCTTTCTCTTACAGAGGACAGAACACAAGAAACATCAAAGTTTACCAACCAGGAACAAAAACACAATAAATTTCAATATTTCACTAATAACCCTAAGCAGTAAGCATAATATATTTGCATATACCAGAGTGATTTCTTTGTATATCTGGTTTACGAAACTAACCTGATCCTCCAATCCATATCTTCCCTCTCTTCCCTCTCTTCCATCTCTTCCATCTCTTCCATCTCTTCCGCAGAAAGCTGGTATGCATGCTCCCCTGTAGTTGCCGCAGGATTCGGATTTGCATGCTCCCCAGTAGTTGCCGCATGATACGGATTTGCACTACCGGACAGAACACAAGAAACATCAAAGTTTACCAACCAGGAACAAAAACGGGTTCTTTAGATATAAGCCCATGCAACACTTATTTTCTTGATAAAAACCCGTTTCATTTTAAACATCCAAATAAAATCCAAATTTGAAGTAGACTGCCATGTAAACAAATAAATACCTATTATTTTTAAACTATTTACAATTGTGCCACAACATTCTAATTATGTTAATGAATTTAATTATCCACCATAATTGTGGGAAATAAGTGCCTTATTATTATAAAATTATCTACTTTATACTTCTCTTACCAGCATATGTTTCATTTTTTTTATTTGTTTGACAATCATTGTAGGTAAATTATTTTGCATGTATGTATTAGACACATTTTGTTAAAATTATATACGTATGCGTACAAATAATTTATCTATATTTTTATGTAAAATAATATGTAATTAATTAATTTGAATCAATTGGCTAAAAACATTTATTTATTTTATAGGTAAATTATTTTGATGTAGGTAAATTGTAGGTAAATTATTTATGTTGTGCAAACTAATTTACCTATGTTACATTTAAAATATTGATAATTTTGAATAAAATAAATTTTTTATATTGTAGGATATACTATTTTACCTGTTAGCATCATGTGAAAACAACTATATAAGGAACAATGGTATCATGTAAATTTTTGGTATTAAATGCATAGGAATCATGACATTTAAACTTTTTTCCAAATCCCCATAAGGTATTTGAACATTTATTGAATGAAATAATGTAAAATAAATGTAGCTAATAAGTGAGAGACCCAAAGTAAGTGTTATTAGGGGTAATTTAGACATCCAAAAATACAAATTTTGCCAAGTCAAACTTAATTATGGATATTGCTTAGTTGGAGCCTAGTAATTGGGTTTTTGTTAGAGAAATTTATCATGATGAGTTTTAATTAAAGAAAATTGAATTTCAAGGGGTGTACTCATATTTTCAGTTGATTTATTTGTATATCTGGTTTACGAAACTAACCTTGGATTTTCAATTCTCTCTCCCTCAATGGAAATCGTTACCTCAGAGGAGCTTTGTGGATTCATGGATAACCCAAAGGAGCTTTCTCGAAGTACAGTATACCTCAGAGTTCTGCTGATACAGTTGATACCTGCAAAGATGGAACAATATAGTTCATGAAAAATTACGAACTACTACGTTCTAGGCCATGCATGAAGCCCGGCACTGAAGCGTACAACACCAGTAATACCTCAAATCAACGCGGCCTCAGATTGGGAAGCGTTCTTAGAGTGGAAATTAGCAAACGAAGAGTCCCCTTTTAAAGAAAACAAGTAGTGAAGAAGTTTCGGAGAAATTTACGCTTATAAATTTGTTCTTTCCAATTACAGTTATCCAGTTTACTATTATTTCAACTTGGCAACCATTTCCTGGAAACCTACTAGCGGAAAAATTAAAGGTGTATTTGCTGCACCATACTATTTCAAACTATATTAACTTCAGGGATTAACGTATACTAAGTAGTATAAGAACAATGAATCGTTTAGTGCAGTGTCAGACTAAGTTACGGACTAAAATATTTTTAGAATTCAAATATTTTTAGGATGTTGTTTGGACCCAAATTTACACCATCGGTTCGTGCAATCCAGGCCCTTGAGTGAGCATAACTTTACACCGTCAGATGAAAGTGGATATAATTCATTTTATTATTAAGGGATAATGTTATGGTGTTTTATCATAATTATCTTTTGATATTAATTTATTATGAAGGATGAGATGTATATCGCCAAGCTGAAGACATGGTGGCACAGTTGGCGTGTGAATGGGATCAGTTTGGTCGACTGACAAATTCAAATGTTTTATTGCAAACTGATTATTGCCCATTTAAAATATGGTGATAATTAGTTGAATTTGGAATTCATCTAGGCAGCCATCAGGATGTGTGCATGGATGAGGTTAATTGTGGAGAAGGATAATGATTACTTTTTGGCTAGGCTATGATGATGAGATAAGAAGACTTTTTGTTGGATAGGTTGCAGATAAGTATTTTAGTTCTACAATTTAGCGTTAAAGTTGGACTCTACAAAAAGTATCTGATCGTCCCAAGCAAAAGATATGAATGCTATAAATAGAAAGTCGCAAACAACATTCAGGACTCTTTCCAACTCAACACACAAATCTGCCCTGCGCAAACCCTCGCTCTATGCGAAACCTCTCAACTTTGAGATTTTTATTTTCCTTTTCGCCAACACACCTTCAGTTTGGATAAACAACACTGTGAAGGCAGCATGTGATATATTCAGTTTGGATAAACAGCACTATCGCCGTAGAATCAGTCGACCGCGGAGCACTTTCAGTTTGGATAAACAGCACTGCGTCGAGGCCGACTGGTTATCTATCCAAGTCTCGGTCGAGAAGGATTTTTGAATCCTTATTGGCAGAGGTCATTTCATTAGCCTTCTCGGCAAAGTGAAGTGTTACAGGTTACTACATTCGGCACATTGAAAGCCGAATTTGATATTGAACTTCGCAGAACTAGCAGCCTTGTCTTCAGGCTCTAGAACCCAAAGGCCGAGGTGTGTTCCTTCCTCGGCTGCAATCACAAGATTCAGAAGTCAGCAGCGCGCTCAACGCCACATCCACATATTTTACTCACCGGCCAAGCTCAGCCGTCGAGTTGGCACGCCCCGCACATAATTGAAGGACGTAGTTAGCTCAATAGTTACTCGACCTGCGCGCCACGTAGGCTTGGTAGTTTTTAGGGTCAACATTTTGGCACACCCAGTGGGACACAGTGCTAAAACTACGAAGTTCACATGATAGATCAAGATCTCAATTAAGTTCCATTGGATGAGATTTGGCGCCTATTCATAGAAAGTTCCGAGAGGTATGCCAAATTCCTTGAGGAGTACTGTAGAGTTATTGACAAAAGGCTAGAGGCCGGGGGGCAATTTTTAGCTCCGGCCAAAACCAACTTTCGGCCTAAGAAGATTGTCAAGACGACCGAAGAAATACCTAGGCCACCTGTTGTCTCAGTCGAGACTGAAAGTGTGGTAGGCCTAGAAAGAGTTCAAGTTTCTGAGTCAAAAATTGACTTAGAAAACGGTTCGTCAGAGGAATGTTCCAATGACGAACAAGACCAATTCACGGTTTCAGCTGACCAAACCTCGTCAATTGATATGATTATTGGCGATAAAGCCGATATAGAGAAATCTCATTCGGCTAAGCTGTTCGAGTTAAAAGCTGAAATTGGTGAAATTATTATGCCTGGGGGAATAATAATTGTTCCACACATTCGGTGACCGAAAATGAAAAATATTTCGCCAAGTCAGAAATATTTGGAGAAAATTCTTTATTCGGCCTAGAGCGAAATCAATTTGAAAATTTTGATATTAAAAGATCTCGGCTTGGAATAAAGCATCGTTGGCCTCCTCCTGATTATAATTCGACCACTTTTGTTTTTCTTTTGCTATAAAAAAAAAAAGAATAAATTATTTTCTTACTCATTCGGCCCCTCGACCGATGCATAAGAAATTAAGAGGGGCAGATGGTCGTGGCGGCATATACTACTTGTGTGGCATCTGCCGTATGGTTACTGAAAAATAAAAAATAAATAACTTTCGGCCGTTTAGGCCGTGAGTAAGCGAGCAGGGTGGAGGATCTCAAAGGCTGAGAGTGATTAGGAAGGAATTCGGTGAAGTTGGATTTGTCATTCGGTGGGTCTACACGGCCTTGAGTCTCAATGGAGACACTTGTTTTGGTTTTCCCCGACTTTCAGCAAGTTTTGGACTTAAGAAGCATCAAATAAATAAGGATGTTATTCGGTGAGTCTAGCAGAAACTATTTGGTGGAGCTCGGAGTCAGAATTCACATAAAACTGTGATAGAAGTGTGCATGGCCGACAACATCATTCCAGGTTGGATGGAATAGGCCAATAGGCCAAGATTTGATTTTGTTTTTTATGGCCTTGCATTGGGGTTATAAATATATATATATATATATAGTCTCACATCAAGATGCCATTACCGAACATCACGTCAGGATGCCACTACAGTAATTTAATAAAACTGAGGAGTGGATGGTTGAATGACAAGCCGTACTCGGCCGAGCTGTTCACATGTGATTGTTTCAGAGATTGATTACAACATTCATGATGGGTGACAGGCCGAGCTACCAAGAATCGGGTTCTTCTCAACTTAGTTTTTCTTGGCCTCCATTTGCAAGTTTTGTTTTTTGACCGTATGAATTGGTCGAGCTCGACCATAGTATAATCCGACGAGGCAACATTTGCAACATGACAAATCCCACCGACGTGAAATCTCGGCCAAAAGGTATAGCATGCGGAAATTGACCATGGCATGCAAAGATATAGTGATGGTAGTTCATTTGGTATTGTATTGACTAAGGGGACCATGATGCTATTTGGTTGTGATTTGATTATTGCCGAGAGAGATTTTTTTCGGCGATACAACGACATTTTGCTGGCATAGATGATTAATTTCCTTAACCATTTGGTTTAAGAGCCGAAGCTCAAGGAAACTGGGGGCAATGTTTGGACCCAAATTTACACCATCGGTTCATGCAATCCAGACCGTTGAGTGAGCATAACTTTACACCGTCAGATGAAAGTGGAGATAATTCATTTTATTATTAAGGAATAATGTTATGGTGTTTTATCATAATTATCTTTTGATAATAATTTATTATGAAGGATGAGATGTATATCGCCAAGCTAAAGACATGGTGGCACAGTTGGCGTGTGAATGTGATCAGTTTGGTCGACTGACGGATTCAAATGGTTTACTGCAAACTGATTATTGCCCATTTAAAATATGTTGATAATTAGTTGAATTTGGAATTCATCTAGGCAGCCATCAGGATGTGTGCATGGATGAGGTTAATTGTGGAGAAGGATAATGATTACTTTTTGGCTAGGCTATGATGATGAGATAAGAATACTTTTTGTTGGATAGGCTGCAGATAAGTATTTTAGTTCTGCAATTTAGCATTAAAGTTGGACTCTAAAAAAAGTATCTGGCCGTCCCAAGCAGAAGATATGAATGCTATAAATAGAGAGTCGCAAACAACATTCAGGACTCTCTCCAACTCAACACACAAATCTGCCATGCGCAAACCCTCGCTCTACGCGAAACCTCTCAACTTTGAGATTTTTATTTTCCTTTTCGCCAACACACCTTCAGTTTGGATAAACGGCACTGTAAAGGCAACCGGTGATATCTTCAGTTTGAATAAACAGCACTATCGCCGTAGAATCAGCCGACCGCGGAGCACCTTCAGTTTGGATTAGACTTGGTAGTTTTTGACACGACACGATGACACGACATGAAAACGACACGAAAATAACGGGTTTCGAGTCAACACGATAACTTATCAGGTCATTATCAGGTGACCCGTTAAGAACCCGTTAATAACGGGTTCTTAACAGGTATACATATGGGTAACACGTGAGTGACCTGTTTCGACCCGTTAAGAAAAAAATTATTTTGATAATTTTAAAGTTTAATTACTAAAAAAATTATTATAAAATACAATAGCCATATTAATATATACAATATATTCTATATTAAATATATAGTTTTGTATTATTATTCTATATAAGTTTAAAAAAAATATTTAGTCATTATTTATTTTTATTGTGAGAGTTCTTTATTATCATTACTAGGATAATAAATTTTACTTAACATGTTCTTGTCCAAAATTAAAATAAAGTAGTATAGTATTGTATAGGCAATAATTAAGAAGACATACATACAAGTATGAAAAATGTGAAAGAATATATAAACACTTGTGATTCATCATTATTCCTCTACGAGTAGATAATGGTTACACTTACATTATTGTTTAGATTTTTAAAATCCTCCAAACCCTCATAAATAATGTTTTTTATTTGAGGGAAAAATTAATAAAATTATTAATAATTATTATAGAAGTGTAAAAAATGTAAAAAAAATATCCAATCACTCATAATTGTAAAAAATGTAAAAAAAAATATCCAACCACTCATAATGACAAGCTTTACAACTTTCATGAAGGGGTCAGCTTCGAATTCCAACACTATAATCCATAAACCTTAAATTTATATTTAACCGTCGATTGTCATTTACGCTTTATTCTTGTTACTGAATTTCATTTTTAAAATTTTCTTTTTTAAAAACTTGATCATCTAGCAGATGTAAGAAGATGAACGGTTCAGATCTTTAATATCACGTTTCGATATTTACGGTTAACTGAAATATGAGTCGATGTCATATAGTTTGTAGAAACTTTATAAACATCAAGCAATATTTTCACTAATCGTAAAACTCTGAACATAATATCAACGATCCAAACCGTTCATCTTCTTGCATCCTCTAATAGATCATGTTTTCAAAAAAGAAAATCTGAAAAAACAAAATTTGATGAGAAAAATGAAGCGTAAATGTAAACAATAATCAACGGTTAAATTTTGATCTATGATTTATATGATTATAGTGACGAATTTCGAAGTTAAGCTCTTCATGAAAGTTGTAAAGCTTGTTATTCCGAGCGTTTATATATTTTTTCTATATTTTTTTATACTTCTACATTGAAGGGTTTGATTGGAAGAAAATGTGCAAGATGTTCTAATGTTCCAATGTCCTTAATTTTGCAAATCTTTTGAACATTTGATATTTTTGTAATGTTCTAATGTTTTTTTATTATGCTCTTATTTTGTATATGTAAATATACACTTAAAGAAAATTGCGTTTTTATGTTTTGGATGTGACAATACTTAAAAGAAAAATGAGTTTTCACTCAAAAAAAAATATTATGTTTTTTTATTTAATTATTTAT
This sequence comes from Cotoneaster glaucophyllus, assembly GCA_036320875.1. NCBI lineage: Eukaryota > Viridiplantae > Streptophyta > Magnoliopsida > Rosales > Rosaceae > Cotoneaster > Cotoneaster glaucophyllus. Next base: position 28,743,476 of record CM070062.1, read on the forward strand.
TGGTTTAAAATATATTTTTCTTAACGGGTAACGGGTCGGGTCATATTACCCGTTAATATTATCGGGTCGGGTCATTTTACCCGTTTATTTTAACGGGTGTTACACGACACGACCTGTTAAGATATCGGGTATGACACGAAAACGACACGGCTGCCAGGTCTAGTTTGGATAAACAGCACTGCGTCGAGGCCGACTGGTTATCTATCCAAGTCTCGGTCGAGAAGGATTTTCGAATCCTTATTGGCAGAGGTCATTTCATTAGTCTTCTCGGCGAAGTGAAGTGTTACAGGTTACTACATTCGGCACATTGAAAGCCGAATTTGATATTGAACTTCACAGAACTAGCAGTCTTGTCTTCAAGCTCTAGAACCTAAAGGCTGATGCGTGTTCCTTCCTCGGCCGCAATCGCAAGATTCAGAAGTCAGCAGCGCGCTCAACGCCACATCCACATATTTTACTCACCGGCCGAGCTCGGCCGTCGAGTTGGCACGCCCCGCACATAATTGAAGGACGTAGTTAGCTCAATAGTTACTCGGCCTGCGCGCCACGTAGGCTTGGTAGTTTTTAGGGTCAACAGATGTTGACAACTCTAGTTATGGCCAAGGTCAGTGACAGTTCTCTTTGGATCGCAAGATTTGTCATGGAGCATGAATTTACCATTTCAAGAAGAAAATATCCAAGTATTAATTCGTGTGGCAAGGAAAAAATCAATTTCAAGATTACAATAGAGTCAACGAAAAATTTAAACTCGAGGACGAATTTCTTAGGAGAAGAGGAGAATGATGCAGTAATCAGGGCTCTCATGCATGTATTAAAATCTACTAAGAGTCTCATGCGTATTAAAACCATCAAATATAATTAGTTAAGTTTTATAGCACCACAAAATAATTAATCCGGCATTTAAAAACATTTTAAATAGTTTTGGGGACAGTAAAGTCAAATTCGGACTTGGGTTTCATTTGTGTTTGTACTCTTTATAAATGTCATGTATTAGAAGCCTTTGGCAAATTTTGGATGAATTAAAAATAGTTATTTTGTCTCGTGCAATTGAAGTGAATGAATTTTCTCTTTCTTAAATCAAGTGTTAGGCTTGATCGTATTGAGTAAATCCACTATTAGCAAAGTCAAGCAAACTCTATTGGTTTTGGTTGATTGATTTCAAGTATCTATTTCCCGTTTACTGCCTCATCCTTCAACTTCCATTTTCCCAAGCACAGTGTCCTGTTTGCCACTTTCCCCCCTTTTCCGTTTCCCCTTCCTTCTGTTCCTTCCTTCCATCTTTTCCCAGGTTCCTTCCTTCCACCTTTCCCCCCTGTTTCCTTCCTCCTTTGCCCATTTTTTCGCTTTCCCCTTCCTTCCACCTCCACGTTCCTCAATCCGAATCAGCTTTATCCTTCATCGACTCTGCAATCCAGATCGGCTCCCACTTATCTTCACCGCAATTATACAAGTTGATTCCGTTTGATTTATTCAATCTGCCAACTGACTACAAAAAAATCTCAATTCATAATGCACTGAAAAAATAAGAAGTAAGCAAAATAGATTATGACTATCCTAGTATATTTTAAAACTCCCAACACTTAATACAAAAAGCGACATAGACGAGGTTGCACGAGCACATAAAAATTCAGAAACTACTTCCTTGGCAGTGGATCAGAAACCACTTTCTAAATAAAAAGCTGAGTTACCAGCTTCCAAACCATCAAAAAGGTGTGTAAGAAGATAAAAATTGTGTGAGGATCACTTTCCTAACATTTGCACTTAACATTTTGGGTAGAGCGAGAGAAGGTCCTTTTAATTGATGCCCAAGCTTGGAGAAGTTCTTCTCCATAAAAATCACCTTTCTGAAAGCACTCATCACCAACAGTATTACCAGTGCTTGAAGAACCCCTTCCATCATCACTTGTAGTTGTGTAGGTCCTCACTGTCCCTTGCGTAATGAATAACATCTTATCAAATGGTTCCCCCTTTCGAATAATAAAGGTGTCCGCCTTATAAATCACGGGCTTATAAGATACTCGCAGAATGCTTCAAACTCTTTCTCATTCACATTTCGAAGAATCAAAACCTAGAGGAAGACGCATATATACGAGAAATATAAAGAGCAAGTCCAACGAAAATTTATTGTGCTGGGTTGAATTAGGCCTGCTATGCCCGTGAGAGTTCAAGCATAAGTTACTTTTTTTTTATACAAAATCTTACTATTTTTAGTGTATTTAAGCAGAGATGACGCTTGGCATCAATTAAATATTTCCAGGGAAGAATAGAGTGGATATTTTTTATATCGATATTTTCATCCGCTCTCAATTCGTATAATGCAAATGTCATGATCTTCTCTTTCAAATCCCAAGGGAGGTCATTCTCATATAACCGTGATGCTATCTGTAGATTTCCCTTCTTCTTCATTTCCATCAACTTTCTGTTCTCCATTGTTAATTCAGTTGTCAACTGGGCACGCGCCTGTTCCACAACATGTTGGTTTTAGTATTTTCTATACCAAAATTAATAAATTAACTTTCTTTGCCAACTTGAAAGATTTTGTTTAATTGGAATTTTTATAAGAAGACTCGGTAGTCAGGACTCGGTACCAACCTGCAAAATTGCATTGAGACATATCAAAACGAATATCATGCCGATAACAGAAAGGGAAACGGCAAATATGTTTTCCCATGCGTAGGTGCTAGTCTGGAGATTTTGCCCAAAAGAATTGCAAAAAAGAAACAGAAAACCCTAAATTCAATCAGCTCAAGCAAATTTATCACTTCTCTTCAATACTACGGTCTGGTGGTATTTCTCTTCACGTGAGAGGTCTTAGATTCGAATCTTGTCTATGACGAATTCGATACCAAATTAGGTTGCCTATTGTGTGACTTAGTCAAGCTCCCCCTTCCCTTAGTATAAAATATATCGTTGTAATCAAAATAATTAAAATTAAAATTAATAATAATAATGAAGAAGAACGAACCTTAGATTTCGTAAGCCCCACCAAAAACAGTGCAAGAATTTATGTGGAAAATCTGTTGAGCTCAAGATACCAGATTGAATGGCATCAAGAAATATACCGAAATCAAAAGACGTTGTAGTTGGTGGATTTGCATGGCATAGATTATTTAGAAGCGTGACATTTCTCATGAATGTATCCTTGTCCTTACAATAAAAATCTCCAAGTTCACAACCATTTTCATTTCGACAAGCATACTTCCAGCAATCCATCACTCGTTGAAATGAAAAAAAGTACCAAAGAGCTCCGAAAACCTAAAGGGATGAAAATGACGTTAGAAGTTGCATAAAAAAATTACAAACGTTCTACCATATTTTTGTCGGAAAACACGTTAATAAACTTGTGGAATGATTAAAATAAACTAAGTAGTAAGGAATAATCATTTAGTACTACAGTTTAGTAGTATTCTCCTTCACTTGTAAGTGAGAGGTCTTAGATTCGATTCTCGCCAGTGGCGAAGCCACGTGAGGGCGAGGAGTGGCGGCCGCCACTCCCCTCGCCGGGAAACACCACTGGACCCAGCTCTTCGCCACTCCCCTCGCGCGCGCCTCGTCGGAAAACCTGGTTCACGCCCTCTGTTTTTCTGGGCAATCTGCACAGATTGCTGTAAAATTTTTTTTTTTTAAAACCAGGCCAAAACGACGTCGTTTTGGGCCTGGTAAAAAAAATTTAAAATTTGTAAAACAAAACGGCGCCGTTTTGGTTCAGTTGAATGAAAAAAAAAAAAATTTAAAGGGGGACCGCTTCCGCGTGTCGCCCCAATCCCAAACCCTATCAGATCTGTCCCCCATCCACCCCGTCCGTTCCCTTTACTTTTTCTGTGTGTGTGTCCCGTTTTCACCAATAACAGAGAGAGAGAGAGCCAGGCTGCTCCCCAAATTAACAGCAGCCAAGCCAAGCCAGCGCCACCAACACCAAGTCCCCTTGAATTTCTGTTGAGCCCACAAACGAAGCCACTGTCCTCTCCCAGCTTGAGCTTCAGCCGGCTTCCCCAAATCACCATTCAAAGGTAATTTTTATAATTCTTAAATGTATAATTCCTAACCCTAATTAATTATTTAATACAAATTTCATTTAATTGGTATAGAATCATATGGTAATGCATTAATATGGTTATTGATTATTGATGTGAATCATATGCTTCTATGATTATTGATATGAAATTATGAAATTATTTTTTCGAATTGGGAATTAGAAGAATCGTGTGTAATGTATGTATAATTGTATATATAGATAAATTGGCATGTCAAAAGCCATCTTTAACTAAACTTATTGATTAATTAATTGAATTATTACATAATGTATACAAATTACGATTATTCATATGATTAGTTGAATTGAATTTTTATTTATTGAATAATTTGTATGCTAATTGGTATTGATTAATTGAATTGTTGGTTGGATTAGTTATTATGCATATTAGTATAGTTTACTCTAGGATTAAGAGTCTAAGAACTTTTTTTCTTTCTATTTTACAGTTACATAATGGAACGATACTATAAGAAACAATGCTTAAATCCTCCTTCAAACATTTCGGGTAGTCCTTCTCCTTCAAATATTCCGAGTAGCCCTCCTCCTCCTTCAAATATTCCAAGAAGTCCTATTTCGAATATTCCGAGTAGGTCACAACAAAGTGAGGCCACTGAGTTGGATGAAATATTGGCTAATCTTCCTGCAGACCCTGCACATAGACGTCGAATGCTTGATTATCCACCTAATTATCGTGAAGCAATTCGTAGACACTATCTCCAAAATGATCCTTGTCAACCTAGAGACCACATCATGCCAAGAAAGGTTAGCGACAATCGATGTTTTATTATCAGTTGGTTTGATAAGTTTAAGTGGTTGGAGTATAGTATATCAAAAAATGCTGCATTTTGTCGTTATTGTTATCTTTTCAAATGTGATTTTGATCAAATGGGTAGCACTGGAAGTGATGTCTTCACTGAGATAGGGTTTACAAATTGGAAGAAAGGACCCGAAAATCTTCGAGTCCATGAGGGAGGTGTTGGAAGTCTTCATAATAAAGCTGTACAACAAGCTAGAGATTTGATGACACAAAAACAACATATTGAAACATTTGTGATTAAGCAAACAGATGAAGCTCGCATTAATTATCGTACTCTATTGAGTGCCTCACTTGAATGCACAAGATGGTTGTTGGGACAAGGTTTGCCTTTTCGTGGTCACGATGAATCGTTGAAATCAAGCAATAGGGGTAATTATTTGGAGCTTATGCAATTTCTTTCCAAGCATAATGAACAAGTTAGGAAGGTTGTGTTTGAGAATGCTCCCAAGAATCTTAAGTATACTTCTTCCGATATTCAAAAAGATCTTGTCCGTGCTTGTGCTATTGAAACTGTAGATGCAATCACTAAAGATATGGAAGGTGCATTTTTTTCTCTTTTGGTTGACGGAGCTCGTGATTCTTCAACTAAAGAGCAAATGGCGGTGGTATTGCGTTATGTGAACAAAAAAGGAGAAGCAATTGAAAAGTTTTTGGGTGTTCAACATGTCTCCTCTACAACTAGCAGCTCGCTTGAAGAGGCTATTGAGAGATTGTTTGCTACAACAAATTTGAGTATGTCCAAGTTACGAGGACAAGGCTATGATGGAGCTAGTAATATGAAAGGTGAGTTAAATGGTCTTAAAACAAAGATTTTGAACAAGTACCCTCAAGCATTTTATATTCATTGTTTTGCACACCAACTCCAACTAGCTCTTGTATTTGTGGCAAAGGAAAATGAGGATGTTGCCAATTTCTTCATCAATGCTAGTAGTTTGGTAAATCTTATTGGATCATCGTGTAAGCGTCGTGATGCATTTAGAGAGAAACAACAAGAACAAATTCAGAAAGCTCTTGATCTTGGTAATCTTGAAACGGGTAGAGGGTTAAATCAAGAAAGTAGTCTCATGCGTCCATGTGATACACGGTGGAACTCGCATTATGGTACTATAGTTAGTATTATTGTTATGTTTGAAGCCGTAGTGGAGGTGGTTGAATGGATTAAAAGTGATCGCAACCAAGATAATCTCGGTGAAGCAACTAGGTTATTCAAAGACATACAAACTTTTGATTTTGCATTTCACCTTTTCTTGATGAGAATTGTATTGGGAATTACAAACGAGTTATCACAAGCATTGCAAAAGAAAGATCAAGATATTGTGAATGCGATGGCGTTAGTGGAAGTATGCAAGCAAAGACTACAATCCTTGAGAGATGATGACTTTGGGGACTTGCTTCATGATGTAGAAAAGTTTTGTGAGGAGCATGATATTATCGTTCCTAACATGGAGGATTTGCATTTCGTACCTGGCAAATCAAGGCGTAAAGCTCCAAAAATCACAAACTTCCATTACTATCGTGTGGACCTCTATTTTCAAGTCCTTGATATGCAACTAAAGGAATTGAATGATCGCTTCAATGAGGTAAACACCGAGTTACTTCTTTGTATGGCATGTTTGAGTCCGGTGAATAATTTTGCATCTTTTGACAAAGCAAAAATTGTTCGTTTAGCTCATCTTTATCCTCAAGATTTTGATCGTATGGACCTCATGAATCTTCCAATTCAACTTGATAATTACATTCATGATATGAAAATGCATAGTGAGTTTTCATCATTGAGAGGAATTAGTGATCTTGCAAAAGAGTTAGTGAAGACCGGGAGGTGTGAAAGCTATATGTTAGTGTATAAGCTTCTTACATTGGCTTTGGTGTTACCGGTTGCAACCGCTTCGGTGGAGAGAGCTTTTTCTGCTATGAAGATTGTGAAAACACCATTGCGTAACAAAATGGGAGATCAATGGTTGAGTGATAGCATGATTGTTTACATTGAGAGAGATGTATTTGCTTTTATTGATAATGAGCCTATTATGCGACGTTTTCATGATATGAAACCTCGTCGGCAACAATTGTAATTTGTTTGTATTGATTAATTATGAAAGACATTGCTATATAAAAAGATTTAGTTGTTGCCATTTTTATTTAACCTTGCACTCTTTTAAGTTCGCCCCTCCCCCCGAGAAATCCTGGCTTCGCCACTGATTCTCGCCAAAGGCGAATTTAAACCACATTATTATGCTAGCCCATTGTGAGGCTTAATCCACTCCCCGTATCTGTGTAGATAATATCGTATCTTCAAAAAGTAGTAAGGAATAAGACTTACATGACTAGCAAGGATGAACTCAAAGATTATGAAAGCGCCACTAATCCAGAATTTGCCATCACGCTTAAACCATTTTATAGGAGTGTCTTGGGTTATATGCTTCTCGAGTTTCTTACGCAATTGATAAATGCGTAGAACCCGGAACACGTATTGCAGCACAAGAGGAGAGTTGAAAATTATCCTAGGAGAACTCGGTAACCTTATTATATTTGCGAACCAGAAAATAACAACCTGTAAAAACCATAACAGATTCTTAAACCAACAATTAAATGACGATGTTGAATCAATTATGAATCAATATCAGTCATAGTTAGTAGTAATTAATATAGTTCAGAAAGGGAAAGGTTGATCTCTTACTTGTGGAACAGGAGCAACAGCCAAAACAACAATTGGCAACCATTGCTTAATAATTCTCCAACGATTGATACGATCCTCACGAACCTTCCAGATAATGTCATATACGTAAAAGAGATCTGTGAGTGATCGCAAAAAAACAGCAAACCCACAGATTAGTATCAACACAGCACTCCAAACTTGAGAAAATTCCCCATTCGGATTTGCACGCTCCCTTCTAGTTGCCGCAGGATTCGGAGTTGCACGCTCCCCAGTAGTTGCCTCAGGATTCGGATTTGCACGCTCCCCTGTAGTTGCCGCAGGATTCGGACTTGCACTACTGGACAGAACACAAGAAACATCAAAGTTTACCAACCAGGAACAAAAACACAATAAATTTCAATATTTCACTAATAAACCTAAGCAGTAAGCATAATATATTTGCATATGCCAGAGTGATTTATTTGGATATCTGGTTTAGGAAACTAACCTCGGAATTTCAATTATCTCTTCCTCACGGGGATTCATGTATAACCCAGAGGAGCTTTCTGGATTCATGTATAACCCACCTCAGAGTTATGCTGATACAGTTGATACCTGCAAAGATGGAACAATATAGTTCATGAAAAATTACGAACTACTACGTTCTAGGCCATGCATGAAGCCCGCCACTGAAGCGTACAACACCAGTAATACCTCAAGTCAACGCGGCCTCAGATTGGGAAGCGTTCTTAGAGTGGAAATTAGTAAACGAAGAGTCCCCTTATAAAGAAAACAAGTAGTGAAGTCCAATTAGTCCAATCAAAGTATTAAGTAGGGGCATTTAGAATTAGATGCCTCATTGTGCTATTTGTTAGATTAAACATCTATAGCTTTTAGATTTTTTATTAAACATTAGGAATTATTATTGGCACTTTAAAATTATCATTCTACACTCCAAACTTTCTATATTTAGAAGAAAAATACACTTGTGAGGAGTGTAGAATGAGATTTTTGGAGTGCCAATAACACTTCTCTAAACATTTTCCTACATTTTAGGTGCCACATGTATTATAAATAGCATTTTATTAATTCAAAATTACACAATTTGCCATTATATATAATGTACAATTAATTAATCTCTACTAATTAATAAAACACATTGTCAACCAAAACCCAATGAAATTACCAGTTTAACCCCCTAATTAAAACAGAACATAAATAAAAAATAAGGAAAACTAATGAAAAGGGCTTGAAAACTTTGAGTTTTAACGATAAGGACAAAATAAAGGGTAAAGTGAATAGTATCAAGTTTGACTTTTTAGTGTAAAAATGTGGTTTTTCGTTAAAGTGAACAGTACCGTGGGCTTTTCGTTAAAACTCCCTAAAAAATATGAGGCATAAATGTCATTTCACACAACCAAATTTTGGCTTTTTTTTTTTCAAAACCTCACCTACATTTAATCCTAACATATCTCTAATTATAAAAATAAAAAATAAAAAAACTTCCCACTCCCACGTTCTCTATCACTTCATTCCTCTCTCATTCTATTTCAAAAACAAAAATAAAATTTTTTCTCACACACTTTGTGTGTGCCCATATGCTAGTAATTATTATATTAATATTCCAAATCTCCTATGTTTTAAAAATCTAAGACCTATTCAAATTTGATATATTTCTACTTCTAATGTGATATATACTTCTGTCATCTTCTTCCACGACCATTCAACAATCTTTTCGTGTCATTTCTTTGCTCAGGTCAGTTAACAATGCCTCATTGTGCTATTTGTTAGATTAAACATCTATAACTTTTAGATTTTTTATTAAACATTTTCCTACATTTTAGATGCCACATGTATTATAAATAGCATTTTATTAATTCAAAATTACACAATTTACCATTATATATAATGTACCAATTAAATAGTAATTATTATATTAATATTCCAAATCTCCTATGTTTTAAAAATCTAAGAACTATTCAAATTTGATATGTTTCTACTTCTAATGTGACATATACTTCTGCTATCTTCTTCCACGACCATTCAACAATCTTTTCGTGTCATTTCTTTGCTCAGGTCAGTTGACAATGCCTCATTGTGCTATTTGTTAGATTAAACATCTATAGCTTTTAGATTTTTTATTAAACATTTTCCTACATTTTATATGCCACATGTATTATAAATAGCATTTTATTAATTCAAAATTACACAATTTGCCATTATATATAATGTACCAATTAAATAATAATTATTATATTAATATTCCAAATCTCCTATGTTTTAAAAATCTAAGAACTATTCAAATTTGATCTATTTCTACTTCTAACGTGATATATACTTCTGCCATCTTCTTCCACGACCATTCAACAATCTTTTTGTGCCATTTCTTTGCTCAGGTCAGTTGACGATGCCTCATTGTGCTATTTGTTAGATTAAACATCTATAACTTTTAGATTTTTTATTAAACATTTTCCTACATTTTAGATGCCACATGTATTATAAATTGCATTTTATTAATTCAAAATTACACAATTTGCCATTATATATAATGTACCAATTAAATAATAATAATAATTATATTAATATTTCAAGTCTCCTATGTTTTAAAAATCTAAGAACTATTCAAATTTGATCTATTTCTACTTCTAATGTGATATATACTTCTGCCATCTTCTTCCACAACCATTCAACAATCTTTTCGTGCCATTTCTTTGCTCAAGTCAGTTGACACTCTTCCGTTCTCCCTTGTCAGTTATATTCATTTCCTTTGTACTTTCATTTTATGCACCTCTTGATTTGAGTATCTGTACCATGATACATTTGGAAAATAGATCCTAGTGGTAGATGGTATTAGGTACGTTTCAATTTAGCATTGTACATTTGAGGATCCTTACCACAGTACATTTGGAAAATAGAGTCTAGTGGTAGATGTTAAAAGGTACGTTTCAACTTGGCACTGGTACATTTCTAGCCGATATGTTGGTACGTTTCAATTTGGCATGGTTACATTTTTATCAGTAGCAGTACATTTCAATTTGGCATTAGTATGTTTTAAGCCAATATTGGTACATTTCAAATTGGCATGGGTACATTTCTATCAATATCGGTACGTTTCAATTTAGCATTGGTATGTCTCAAGCCAATATTAGTATGTTTCAACATGACATGAGTACAATTCAAATTAGGCATATGGATAGACGGATAAACACACATTAACCATATATGCAATCCTCTTCTTAATGGAACCTCCTCTTTGTTCTTCATGAATCCGTTTTGAGAGGCTCCTTATTTGGGAAAGAGAATCAAGATTTATTTTTTATTTTTCCAAAGAATCAAGATGTTTGTAGCGTTCAAATGGAACAGTAATCGTAAAGATCACAACATACAAAGCAAGGGTTCTTCTTTCAGCACTAAAATGAAACAATGATGGATTCTTCTCCATCAGAAATTGCTTAATGCTCTACTTGAACCAATATTTTTGTGGTTACACCATTCCTTAAAGCAGCATAACCAATTATTAGGTATACTTGTTGAACCATGAAACGTACCTCAAGTTCTGCAAATCTCTGCCGAAGATAAACAACATGAGGAACAGATAATATATAATATATAAGTGAAAGTGAGCTGCAACTAAAAAAATAAAAAAAAAATAGTTCAAAATTCAAAATTCAGGAGATAATATTGATGATTTAATAGTTAATATCCATTAATAATCCCTTAAAAAGGGACTGATAATTTTGATTAATTGTATTTCCCTTAAAAAGGGACTGATAATTTTGATGATTTAATAGTTAATAGCATTAATATATCCCTTAAAAAGGGGCATAAATTCTGACATGTAAAAAAACCTCCAGCAATAAAAAGATAAAGTGGGAAATCAACATATAATATTTTTCATTTAAAAGAAATAAAATAATGATATGTAAATAAAAAATTTAAAAATGCTTAGGTGGCCATTAATCCAAGCATTTTGATCAAATCTTTAAGACACAAAAGTTTAATTAAAAAAATGTAGAAAAAGAGTGGGGCATTCTAATTTTCCCTATTAAGTTTCGGAGAAATTTACGCTTATAAATTTGTTCTTTCCAATTACAGTTATCCAGTTTACTATTATTTCAACCTGGCAACTATTTCTTGGAAACCTACTAGCGGAAAAATTAAAGGTGCATTTGTTGCATCATACTTTATTTGTTTTTTGCTTTGCTGTTTGCTTGCCTTGTGGTAGGTTGACTTCTTAGCCCGGGTAATGCTTTCCCAATCTTCCAAAAAAAAGGAAAAAAGAAAGAGAGAAGGGTTTCCAGTTGCACTTTTCAAATGAACAATGTTTGGACCTGAATTTCACTCTATTTACAAAATTGCCACCACATCTTCACTTCAGATTGGAAATTTCAATTTATTTATGAAATTACCACCGCTTCTCCCGTCCACGTGTCGACCATCGTAGATAGGATGTTCTGTCGGTCTCAATCAGAGTGGGTTAAGGGCAGTGAGTGACAGAGGGTGGGTCTAGGTTTTGCACAGAGGATGGATGGCTAGGGGTAAAGGGAAGGGGTTGGTTTCAAAAGCTCTACCTAGGGTTGTTCCTGCAAGATTTCAACAGCGTTTTCCCTCTTCTCCACTGTTTTCCTTCATTCCCTTTTCTCTGAACCAGAAAACTAGATTCCTCTTCTCGAGTCTCTCCCAGTGTGGAACCCCTGCCAAAATATCATATTTACAAGGACAAAGATAGCAAGGTTCTAAATCAAATTTTTTATCCAGGTTCTGTTGCTGGGTTCACTATCAGTAAAAGGCACATGAAATATGGTATTGATTTCAGAGCCTTTGATTTCTCAGATTGTCTTCATATATAGAATGTCATCTGAATTTGTCAAAATTTGTTGTTGTTTAGCTTTTTCAAATGGCAGCCTTAGTATTTGCCCAGTATTTTTTGTGAATTCCAAACTTTGCTTATAATTGTAGGTACGTAAAAGCTGCCAATTGAATTTGTTCCCCAGATGATAATGACATACTAATATAGTGGTTGTTCTTTTGCTTTGATGTAGTAGTAAGAAGATTGTTGTGTTGGCAGTTCTATGTAATTAACCAAAAGAAATAAAGGAAAGGCCAATACGTTACCAAAGTTTACAAATGTATAGTCGCATGGGCAGACAAGATTACTTTGCTTCAATTCATATGGAAACTTTGTACACAGGATTTGTGACTTTAAACAACCCTAAACAACCCCTAGAAACTAGGAAACCCAACCCTAACGGCTAGGAAACCCAAACAACTTCAACGGTGTAGTTTCTAATTTTCTATTTTTTCAAGGCCTCTTTTCATGTCCTTGATCGTAAGCGTAAACCCTTCGACTTTTGTCAAGCACCTAACATTTTTGGTAGAGCGACAGGTCGTCCCTCCATATGATTCCCATGCTTGAACAAGTTGTTCTCCATAAAAATCACCTTTTGAGTACCAGCCACCAAGAATATTGCCAGCGCTTGAAGAACCGCATCCATCATCACTTGCAGTTGTGTAGGTCATCACTGTCCCTTGCGTGATGAATAACATCTTATCAAATTGTTCTCCATCTCGAATAATAAAGGTGTCCGCCTCATGAATCACGGGCTTAAGATAATCACCGAATGCTTCAAACTCATTTTCTTTCATATTTGGAAGCGTCGTAACCTAGAGGAAGACACATTTATATGAGAAATATAAAGAGCAAGTCCAACGAAAATGTATTGTGCAGAATTGAACTAGGCCTGCTATGGCCGTGAGCATTCAAGCATAAGTTACCATTTTTAATACAAAATCTTACTCCTTCTAGTGTATCTAGGCAGAGATGGCGCTTGATATTAATTAAATCTTTCCAGGGAAGAATATAGTGGATATTTTTTATGTCGATGTCTTCATCCGCGTTCAATTCGTTTAATGCACATGTCATGATCTTTTCTTTCAAATCCAAAGGGAGGCCATTCCCATATAACCATGATGTTATCTGAGGATTTCTCTTCTTCTTCTTCTTCTCATATAATTCAGTTCTCAACTGGGCATGCGTCTGTTCCACAACATGTTGGTTAGTATTTTATATACTAAAATTAATAAATTAACTTTCTTTGCCAACTTGAAAGATTTTGTTTAATTGGAACTTTTATTCGAAGACTCGGTTTACCAACCTGCACAATTGCACTGACATATATCAAAATGAATATCATGCCGATAACATTAATAAGAACCGCAAAGAGGTTTTCCCATGCATAGTTGCTAGTCTGCAGATTTTGCCCAAAAGAACTGCAAAAAAGAAACAGAAAACCCTATATTCATTGAGCTCAAGCAAGTCTTACACTTCTCTTTGGATAATAATAATAGCAATAACGAAGAACGAACCTTAGATTTCGTAAGCCCCACCAAAAACAGCGCAAGAATTTCTGTGGCAAATCTGTTGAGCTCAAGATTCCAGATTGAATGGCATCAAGAAATATACCGAAATCAAAAGACGTTGCAGTTGGTGGATTTGCATGACATAGATTATTTAGAAGCGTGACATTTCTCATGAATGTATCCTTGTCCTTACAATAAAAACCTCCACGTTCACAACCATTTTCATTTCGACAAGCATACTTCCAGCAATCCATCACTCGTTGAATTGAAAAAAAGTACCAAAGAGCTCCGAAAACCTAAAGGGATGAAAATGACATTAGAAGTTGCATGAAAAATCACAAACGTTCTACTATATTTATGTCAGAAAATACGTTAATAAACTTGTGGAATGATTAAAATAAACTACTAAGTAGCAAGGAATAGTCATTTAGTACTACGGTTTAGTAGTATTCTTCTTCACTTGTAAGTGAAAGGTCTTTCGATTCTCGCCAAAGGCAAATTTGAACCACATTATTATGCGGGAGGCTTAGTCCACTCCCCCATCCGTGTAGGTAATATCATATCTTCAAAAGGAAGTAGTAAGGAATAAGACTTACATGACTAGCAAGGATCAACTCAAAGATTATGAAAGCGCCACTAATCCAGAATTTGCCAAAAAGAGTGTCTTGGCTTATATGCGTCTCGAGTTTCTTACGCAATTGATAAATGCGCCCAACCCGGATCACGTATTGCAGCACAAGAAGAGAGTTCACCATCATCCTATAAAAACCCGGGAGCCTTATTATTCTTGGGAGCGCGAGAATAACAGCCTGTCAAAACCATAATAGATTCTTAAACCAACAATTAAATGACGATGTTGAACCAATTAGGAATCAATACCGGTCCTAGTTAGTAGTAATTAATTTAGTTCAGAAGGGGAAAGGTTGATCTCTTACTTGTGGAATAGGAGCAACAGCCAAAACATCAATTGAAAACAATTGCGTAATAATCCTCCGACTACTAATGCGATCCTCAAGAACCTTCCAGATAATGTCATATGAGTAAAAGATATCTGTGAGGAATCGCAAAAAAAGAGCCGTAACTTTCAACTTTCTGTCCAATCTGGTACACTTGATGTCGATGTTGACTATAGGAATGTATAAGAATAAAGGATCCGCTGAAACCGCAAACCCACAGATTAGTATCAACACAGCCCTCCAAACTTGAGAAAATTCCCCATTCGGATTTAAGAGTCTTCGAAATCTTAATCCAAAATGCACCCTTTCCGCAATCCATTCTCTTACAGAGGACAGAACACAAGAAACATCAAGGTTTCTTCTAACTGTTGGTCCAAGACGCCCCCTTTGCTTGATCCGTTCGCTCAATTCTCTTACAGAGGACAGAACACAAGAAACATAAAAGTTTACCAACCAGGAACAAAAACACAATAAATTTCAATATTTCACTAATAAACCTAAGCAGTAAGCATAATATATTGCATATGCCAAAGTGATTTATTTGTATGTCTGGTTTACGAAACTAACCTTAACCTCCAATTCATCTCTTCTTCATGGGGATTCATCTCTTCCGCAGGATTCGGGATTGCACGCTCCCCTGTAGTTGCCGCAGGATTCGGACTTGCACTACTGGACAGAACACAAGTAACATCAAAGTTTACCAGCCAGGAACAAAAACCCAATAAATTTCAATATTTCACTAATAAACCTAAGCAGTAAGCATGATATATTTGCATATGCCAGAGTTATTTATTTGTATATCTGGTTTACGAAACTAATCTTAACCTCCGATTCATCTCTTCCTCATGGGGATTCATCTCTTTCGCAGGATTCGGGTTTGCACGCTCCTCTGTAGTTGCCGCAGGATTCGGACTTGCACTACTCGACAGAACACAAGAAACATCAAAGTTTACCAACCAGGAATAGAAACACAATAAATTTCAATATTTCACCAATAAACCTAAGCAGTAAGCATAATATATTTGCATATGCCAGATTGATTTATTTGTATATCTGGTTTACGAAACTAACCCCCCAATTTCGGTCGTGTATGTCTCAATGGAGCTTTGTGGATTCATGTATAACCCAAAGGAGCTTTCTCGGAGTATACCTCAGAGTTATGCTGATACAGTTGGTACCTGCAAAGATGGAACAATATAGTTCATGAAAAATTACGAACTACTACGTTCTAGGCCATGCATGAAGCCCGCCACTGAAGCGTACAACACCAGTAATACCTCAAACCAACGCGGCCTCAGATTGGGAAGCGTTCTTAGAGTGGAAATTAGCAAACGAAGAGTCCCCTTTTAAAGCAAACAAGTAGTGAAGTCCAATCAAAGTATTAAGTTTCGGAGAAATTTACGCTTATAAATTTGTTCTTTCCAATTACAGTTATCCAGTTTACTATTATTTTAACCTGGCAACTATTTCCTGGAAACCTACTAGCTGAAAAATTAAAGGTGCATTTGTTGCACCATACTATTTCAAACTATATTAACTTCAGAGACTAACATGGACGAGTAGTATAAGAACAATGAAACGTTTGATGCAGTATCGGATTAAGCTACGAACTCAAATATTTTTAGAACTCAAATATTTTTTAGTCATTTTTTTCCTTTCCACCTTTCCTCTTTCTTTTTCTTTCCGCTCTCTCCCCCTCTCTCTGCCATACCTTTTGTTTTGTTTTCTCTTTCCTTTCCTTTCCTTCCACTTTTTCCGCATGTTGCCTTCCTTCCACCTTCCGTCCACCTTCTTCCCTCTGTTTCCTTCCCTCCATCCTTTCCCTGGTTCCTTCCTTCCACCTTTTCCCATTGTTTCCTTCCTCCTTCCACATCCACGTCCCTCAATCCGAATCAGCTTTATCCTTCATCAACTCTGCAATCCGGATCGGCTCCCACTTATCTTCACGGCAATTATACAAGTTGATTCCGTTTGATTTATTTAATCCGCCAACTGACTACAAAAAAAATCTCAATTCATAATGTACTGAAAAGATAAGAAGTAAGCAAAATAGATTATGACTATCCTAGTATATTTTAAAACTCCCAACACTTGGATACAAAAAGCGACATAGACGAGGTTGTACGAGCACATAAAAATTCATAAACTACTTCCTTGGCAGTGGATCAGAAACCACTTCTAAATAAAAAGCAGAGTTACCAGCTTCCAACCATTAAAAAGAAGTGTGTGGGAAGATAAAAATTGTGTGAGGATCACTTTCCTAACATTTGCACCTAACATTTTTGGTAGAGCGAGAGAAGGTCCTTTTAATTGATGCCCAAGCTCGGAGAAGTTCTTCTCCATAAAAATCACCTTTCTGAAAGCACTCATCACCAACAGTATTACCAGTGCTTGAAGAACCCCTTCCATCTATTTGGTAAAATATATTTTCATTTCACTAAATGAATAATGTTACAACTTAAGGTATATATACACAACAAACTGACATAATTATCTTAACCACATAGATAACTACTAAGAAGGTATAGTTACAATATTGCCCTTTATATCCCCCTCAAACTGAACTTAGGTATTCTAAGTTGAAGTTTGTCACGAAGGAAGATGAATCTGAGCTTGGACAGAGGTTTTGTGCAAATATCAGCTACCTGGTCTTGAGTGCAGACAAAATGTACAAAGATCTGTTTAGCTAGAACCTTTTCCCTAATGTAATGATAGTCTATTTCTACATGCTTTGTCCGAGATCTGTACTCTGCCTCTGTAGAAGATCGAGCAACAGTTGGTTGCTTCTTTGCACTCCAACTAATCAACGAGTTGCCCATATATACACAATAACCTCCAGTTGATCTTCTGTCAAGGGCACAGCCAGCCCAATCAACATCTGAGAATGCTGTGATAGTATGAGGAGTTGAACACTTGGAAAACCAGAGACCAAGATCAAGAGATCCTTTTAGATATCTAAGGATACGCTTAACAGCTTGAAAGTGTGAAATTCTGGGAGTGTGCATGTATTGACAGACAAGATTGACGGCAAAGCGGAGATCTGGACGTGTCCAGGTGAGATATTGAAGGGCATCAACTAGTGAACGATACTCAGAAGCATTTTGATAGAAAGGAGAATCATGATCAAGTTTGGAGGTGCTGAGTGGGGTACTGCAAGGTTTAGCTCCAGTCATGTTTTATTTGGATAGCAAATCCAATATGTATTTGGTCTAAGAGAGAAAAATACGTGAGGAAGATCGTTTGACTTCAAGACCAAGAAAATAATGGAGAGGGCCTAAATCCTTGATCGGGAACATAGAGCTAATGTGCTGAATAACTTGTTTACATGCTGCAGAATTGGGGCCAGTGACCAAAATATCATCAACGTAGACAAGAATGAAGATCATATATGGACTCTTTTTGATAAACAATGAATGGTCACTAGGAGATCCAACAAAGCCAAGAGACTGAAGAGCACCCTAAAGCTTCACTTACCAGGCTCTCGGAGCATGTTTTAAACCATACAAGGATCTGTACAAGTGGCAGACATGAGATGGTTTAGTTGAATCTTCAAATCCATGAGGTTGGTGCATGAAGACTGATTCATTAAGTGTCTCGTGTAAGAAAGCATTGCTGACATCAAGTTGATGCAAGAACCAATCAAATTGAACTGTAAGGGTGAGGAGAAGTCTGATAGTAACTGGCTTAGTTATTGGACTGAAAGTTTCAGTATAATCCAAACCTTCCTGTTGGTTGAATCCCTTGGCAACTAGCCGAGCTTTATACCGGTCTATAGTGCCATCTGGCTTTCTTTTTATGCAAAAAACCCATTTGCAGCCCATTATGTGATGAAGACTTAGGAACAAGAGACCATGTTCCAGTATTGATAAGTGCATTAACTTCCTCCTGCATTGCTTGGCGCCAATGAGAATACTTTGAGGCTTGAAGATAGGTATGAGGTATGTAGTCCATTGAGAGATGGAAGGGTAGGGGTGCTTAGTGGCAGTGAGAGCTTTAGGTTTGAAGATGCCGGATTTGGACCTGGTTTGTGTAAGATCTCACATCGCCCAGGGGAGTGATCCTTATATGTATATTCTCATCCCTACCTAGCACGAGGCCTTTTGGGAGCTCACTGGCTTCGGGTTCCATGGGAACTCCGAAGTTAAGCGAGTAGCGCGCGAGAGCACTCCCATAATGGGTGACCCACTGGGAAGTTCTCGTGTGAGTTCCCAGAAACAAAACCGTGAGGGCGTAGTCGGGGCCCAAAGCGGACAATATCGTGCTACGGCGGAGTCAAGCCTGGGTTGTGGTGGGGGCCCGGGCTGGGATGTGACAATTTGGTATCAGAGCCTAACCCTGGCCGTGGTGTGCCGACGAAGACGTCGGGCCCCTAAGGGGGTGGATTGTAAGATCCCACATTGCCCAGGGGAGTGATCCTTATATGTATATTCCCATCCCTACCTAGCGCGAGGCCTTTTGGGAGCTCACTGGCTTCGGGTTCTATGGGAACTCTGAAGTTAAGCGAGTAGCGCGCGAGAGCACTCCCATGATGGTTCTCATGTGAGTTCCCAGAAACAAAACCGTGAGGGCGTAGTCGGGGCCCAAAGCGGACAATATCGTGCTACGGCGGAGTCGAGCCTGGGTTGTGGTGGGGGCCCGGGCCGGGATGTGATAGTTTGCATTGGATGAGTATTAGTGGGTTGAATAGAGTTGGTAGGAATGGAATCTGAAGCTGCCACTGGAGAATATGAGGTAGTAGTAGGCGAATGAACATGGGAAATGATTGGTGAGATGGAGGAGGACATAGTTGGTGAAGTGGGATTAACTGGTGTAGTGGGAAAAGTATAGGTGATCCAAACCGAGTTTGTAAAGTTGGAGATGGAGTTGTGGGGGTGGACATATGGTGAAATGGAAAACTGGACTTATTGAAGATAACATGCCTGGAAATGTACACTTTGTTGGTTGCAGGATCAAGACACTTGTAGCCCTTGTGGTTATGGCTATAGCCGAGAAAGCATGGGAAACAAGCACAACCAAAAACCCTTAAGAATTCATAGTTTGGTGCTCGATGATACAGAGATTCCCAAGGAGATTTCTTGGATGCAGTAGACAATCGATTGATAAGATAGATTGCTGTGCTGAATGCCTCAACCCAATATTCATGTGGAACTTTAGAAGCTATCAAAAGAGTGCAAGCAGTTTCAACTAAGTGACGATGCTTGCGCTCTACACACCCATTTTGTTCAAGTGTGTGTGGGCAAGTGAGTTGATGTTGAATACCATGTGTAGACAAGAAATTAGAAAATTGAGTACTCAAGTACTCTCCACCAGAATCAGATTTTAAAGTAATAATCTTGGTACACAGAGAAGTTTCAACCAAGGACTTGTATTGCATAAAAGTTGACAGTACATCAGATTTGCACTTGAGAGGATAGAGCCAGCAATATCTTGTATAGTCATCCACAAATATGACATAGTACCTATAACCTTGAAAAGAAGCTATAAGTGATGGCCCCCCAAACATCTGTGTGGATGAGTTCAAGAGGCTTGCTAGTAGTACAAGTTGTAGAGACAAAAGGAAGCCTAGAACTCTTGGCTAATGCACAATCTGAACAGAAAGTCTTATTTGTATTCGCTAAAACAAAAATACAAGATTGAGAACCAATTTTATTAAGAATCTTGATTGATGGGTGACCCAATCTTTGATGCCATACATCCTTGGAAGCCTTTGGAGAAGCAGTGAGTGCCTTATGATGACCATGTGTAGATGAGAAGAAGTGGAAGAGATAAAACCCATGTTGAACAGGTCATTTAAAACGCATCCTCCCCGAAGAAAGATCCTTCACAGTGAAGTGAGAGGGATAAAGATGCAATGAACAGTGATTATCAAGCAAAAATTGATTTGCAGAGAGAAGATTATGTTTCAAGGAAGGCATATATAGCACTTTATTAAGTTTAAAAACACTAATAGATGTACGCAAAATAGTAGAGCCAGAGTGAGTGATGGGCAAACCTTTGCCATCACCAATGTATACTTGTTCTAGACCCATGTAAGCGTCAGGATTTTGCAAACTTGCAGAGGAGTTGGTCATATGTGATGTTGCGCCAGAATCAACAATCCAAGTAGGATTAGAGGAAGAGGTGTTAGCAACCATCGCTGCAGGAGAGAGGAAGAGGTGTTAGCAACCATCGCTGCAGGAGAGGATTTTCCACCATAGGCCAGATTCATGCGATGAGGACAAGCACATGCCTCATGATCAAACTGATGACAAATCTGGTAGGGATTTTTCTTGTTGTAGGACGAAAAATTGTTGCGGCCTCCACGATTATAGCGCTGGTTGTTGGTGTGTGAGCGATTGTAATTTGTAGATCTCTTATTTGTAAAGAATCTGTGATTACCACGCTTGAAATTGCCTCGATTGTTAGGGCGATCCATTCCACGACTGTGATTGTTGAAATAAGAAAGAGACTGAGCTACAAACGCCTAAGAGTTAGGGTTTGGTGCTGGAAGGGGAAGAATACCCGCAGAAATATTGAGTGCCTGAAAAGATGATGCCTCAGGCCATGTAGCTCATCAATTGTTGTAGATCCATGGTGGAATTGAATGGCATCAATAAAATAGTCATATTCTAGAGGAAGACCATGGAGAGTTACAGAGATCATATCAGAATAGTCAACTGGAGAACCGGCACTAGCAAGAGCATCAGCAATCGCCTCAATTTGCTGAAGATACTGAGCAGCAGTTGAATCGCCTTTAGTGAGATTTCGAAGTCGAGAGCGAAGCTCATGAATGTGGGATTGTGAGGCTGTGGAAAGTCGTGATTCCAATTTCGTCCAAAGATCTCGAGCCGAATTCACACCAACAGTGTATGAAATTAGGGATTCAGACAGCGTGGACTTGAGCCATATGAGAATATTTTGATCATTTTCATACCAGGAAACATAAGCAGGATTGAGAGTACGATTTCCTGAAGAATCAAGAAGAAAGTGAGGCAGCGCCGCCATGGATCCATCGATGTGACCAGTAAGGTTGTAGCGGCGAAAAATTGGAGCAAAGAGAGCACTCCAGGTCAAGTAGTCAGTGGTGGTGAGCTTGATCGGCACCATGGATCCAATGTTTTGGATCGTGATGGAAGTAGAGACCGAAGAATTAGGGTTTGTGGATGCAGTCGGAAGAGGATGAACTTGAGAATCCAAATCCGACGAGGGAGACGCCATTTGCAGATTGCCAAGAAGAAATCAGAGAGAACTCGATCTGAAGTGCGAGCAAGAGTCTCGAGCGCGATCGAGGAATCGATCAAGAACACATAAAGGAGAAGCGCAGAAAGAAGCGAGAAAGAGAGAATCGAAGAGCGGGAGTCGTTAGACAGAGATGGCGATTGATACCATATTTGGTAAAATATATTTTCATTTCACTAAATGAATAATGTTACAACTTAAGGTATATATACACAACAAACTGACAAAATTATCTTAACCACTAAGATAACTACTAAGAAGGTATAGTTACAATATTGCCCTTTATACCATCATCACTTGTAGTTGTGTAGGTCCTCACTGTCCCCTTGCGTGATGAATAACATCTTATCAAATGGTTCCCCCTTTCGAATAATAAAGGTGTCCGCCTTATAAATCACGGGCTTATAAGATACTCGCAGAATGCTTCAAACTCTTTCTCATTCACATTTCGAAGAATCGAAACCTAGAGGAAGACGCATATATACGAGAAATATAAAGAGCAAGTCCAACGAAAATTTATTGTGCTCGGTTGAATTAGGCCTGCTATGCCCGTGAGAGTTCAAGCATAAATTACTTTCTTTTATACAAAAGCTTACTCTTTTTAGTGTATTTAGGCAGAGATAACGCTTGGCATCAATTAAATATTTCCAGGGAAGAATAGAGTGGATATTTTTTGTATCGATATTTTCATCCGCTCTCAATTCGTATAATGCAAATGTCATGATCTTCTCTTTCAAATCCCAAGGTAGGTCATTCTCATATAACCGTGATGCTATCTGTAGACTTCCCTTCTTCTTCATTTCCATCAAATTCCCGAAGTATTTTCTACACTAAAAATAATAAATTAACTTTCTTTACCAACTTGAAAGATTCTGTTCGATTGGAACTTTTATACAAAGACTCGGTAGTCAGTACCAACCTGCAAAATTGCATTGACAAATATCAAAACGAATAGCATGCCGAAAACAGAAATTTATGGTTTCATATTTTATGAGAGGTCATATCTTGCCATAACTGTGTCGTTAACCCGTCCCCCGCAAGGTCCTTTCTTGTCGTCAGCTATAAACGTCGAAGACAAAGAAAAGAATGACGATCGTGATCTTTTTTATTCAACTTTGCTTTTGCTTCACCGCTGCCGGAAGCAGACTGCAGTGACTGTTCAAAAGGGATGGTTGTGGTAATGGCGTCTTCACTAAGCTTATCAGACATGGATGTTTTGATTTTCCCCCAACCCCAACTTCAGAAGTGATGGATTTGTCCCAAAATCTGTATGGTGACACGTATAATACATGCAATTTTTGTTGAGTACGCTGACACAAATTCAATAGTCTTCGGTCACACAGTTTTAGTTGTTTGATCAGATCTAACGGTTAAATGTGTTAGACACTGAATGTCCGTGGGTACTTGAGAAACATGGGTGGTTCAATTATCCAACAAATATTGGTTGATTGACCAACCAACCCACCCCCCCCCCCCCCCCCCCCCCCCCAAAAAAAAAAAACACCAAAAAAAAAAAAAAACAAACAAACAAACAAACAAAAACACCTCGGCAAATATAAATAATAACAATAAATTAACCTAATTATGTGAGATAGAACGTAATTTAATCAAATCAAGTCAAGTGCTTGTAGCTTCAGTTCGCTGAGAAATTTTTTTAGTGTGCCGGAAACACGGTTCAATATACCAACTGTCACAATACAATTGCTTGAAATTTCTTTTCAGGTTTCTAACCAGTTGTATTATTACACTTGATACCAAGTGTATTCCATGGTGAAGAACATTTTCATTTTGATTAGGATCTTTGTTTTGAATCCCCTTTATTTATAAATTCTAAGGCAAAAATTGAAAACCGAAAATTGAAATGGCTATCAAATAGGCAAACAGGTCACGGATTATGGAAAAACATGAACGGACTTCTTCCATACTTCAGATTCAAGTCATTAACCCGAAAAACCATTTCCAAAACCTTGGGAGATTTTCCATGCAATCTGAGAACTTGTGAACTCAGTAATTTTATCATCGGCGCGATGGCTTTCACTTCATCGAGCACTTTGCCGCCATGCTCTATTCCTTGGTCATCAAGCAATGTCAAAAGCGTATCGAGAGCAGCTTCACAAGCTCCGAAATCTTCCTCCCCAAGCAATCTCACAAGGGGTTCCACAGCATTGGCCTTTACTATGCAGAATGAAGATTCCACTGTACAGATGCCTTGGTGTGCTGGACAGCCAAGTTCTGGTGCAGAGAAGCAGCACAGGAAAACCGCACGCTTCTTGATCGGCTTGCTCAAGGTTTTGGAGCTTTCTGATAGCTGTTTAAGCGAAATGGCAGTGTATTGTTTGTCAAAGAAGTTCCAGAAGTTAGTAGCTCCACCAGCACTGGTATAATACCGGCTTCAGCTACTTTTCTCTGCCATTCCTGATTTGTCGGAACCGTGAAATTAATGGCGAAGAGCTCCAACAGCATTCTAGGTTACCCGCCTTCTGCACAAGGCATCTCTGTTCCCATCAGTTAGACAATTGCAGCTGATTTCAACTGCCTCAGCATCTAGAAGCCACCGCGCCATCTGTGCGTCCTTTGGAAGATTAGCAATGATCCCCATTGCAGCAGCTATCTCCTCCACATCATTAGAACTTTTTACAATCCTTAGCAAGGTCTCGACGCACCTTTGACTATATATGTGCTCCAAGAATGTGCTGTCATTGCTTTCTTTTGTCAAGGAAAAGAACAGATTCATGGCATTTGCCCTCACAGTAGGGCTATCAGTTTCGCATAGTTGAACCAATATTACTTGGACAGCATAGTCTGATGTCGAACCCAGAAGAAGATTGGCACATTGCATGGAAGGTTTTGAGAATGCTTGTTTGTATGTCATGTCCGGTTAAAGATAGGGCCTTTTAGATTCTGGGGTTTCAATAAGATTGTTTTTAGATTTTAACCTCAATGGTTTTCAAAATCTAATATAAGTCCTTATTTTAAAAACTTATCATATTTAAGTGGGTAATGTTAGGGAAATTAAATTTGGAGACAAAGTTTTGAAAACTAAAGGATATGTAAGTTGATGATTGGTTTTATTAGTTAAGCGTTGATAAACATGCTCACTCTTATTTTTAACACATCATTTAGTTTTCAAATTTAGTCTCCCTAACATTACCTTTTAAGTAATAACAGATATTAATTATAGCACATTTATTATTTATAAACTTACCATTCGAAATTCTTTACCCATCCACAATTAATATATATTTTTTGTTGTGCTCCATCCAATCATATTAATAGATAAAAATTTATTCAAAATTCAAATTCTTATTATTAAAAAAAATTCAACAACAAAACAAAGACAATTTATACATAACTTTCGGTACCATATTTTATTCATAGGTACGAAAATATCGGTACATAAGTTTCAGTACGAATGTATCGGTACATAATTTTAAGTACCTTATTTTACTCATAGGTACAGAAGTATCGGTATGTAAATTTCGATACGAATGTATCAGTACATAACTTTTGATACGAACGTATTGATACGTAACTATGCAGCTTCTGGAGTGGCGTTCGATATGGCAAGGTGCATAATAGTCTCAGGTACCTGCTCGCGCAAGGTTGGCGATAATGAGCTGTGAGAATACAAAAGTTCAAACAGCGGTCCAGCTGCACCTTCTCTAATCATCTGCAGGCCATTTTGTGGTAAGTTGGAGAGGTGAAGAAGAGCTTTGACTCCAACTTTCCTCTTTTCAATATCACCTTCTGAAAGGAGTTCAAGAAGCTTGCCCTAGTGCCCCGTCTTTTACAATAGACAGTTTGTTGTGGTCATGTTTAATTCAATTTCCGACGAAGTTCTAGCCATAAGAATTTTGACTCTTCCGGTCCTGCATTAAATTTGGTCTCTTCCTTGGTTTTGTTGGATTAAGCTTACCATTGATGGTGTGGTTAAAAAAAAATACTGGTCCTGCTACTTGTGGAGGAGTTTCAGTAGTGGCAAATAAGAAAATATGCAAAAATATAAGTGTACCGAAAAATCTCTACGAAAATATTTTTTTATATAATATGCTTACCATAATGAGAATTAAAATAATATTTTCATAAAATTTAAATTCATAAAATTATAAATAAAAAAAGAGACATTGAATACCATTAAATAGAGTCTAGGGATTAAAATTAATTTTTACTCTTGTATAAGACATTTTTCTAAACTTCATCTTATTTAAGAATTAAAATCTAGTTTTCTATTCTTCTTCTTTTTTTCCGAAGTTATTTGTTGTTATTATTGGTAAATTATTTGCACATATATTTATAGCAAAATGTGTTCAACATATGTAATCATCATTAATCATATACCAAAGAATCACCCAGTTTCATACGCTTATATAATTTCTTGGTCTCATAAAAGCTTAACTATATTCTAAACAAGTTATTTAATCGAAGAAAATGATCGTTTGATAATCATTTCATTTCTAATTTTTTTTCAAAACTTATTTAGAAACAGTTTTTTGTTTTTAAAAATTGAAAGCTATTTTGATGAATTTTCAAAAATATGGCTTGATATTGCTGGTAAATATCATACATATACATTTAACTAATTCTGCAAAATACTGCTTGTAATTAAGCTTGATCAGTATTAGCACCTCTGTGTGTTTACTGCAAATTGAGGTTAGAAAGAAACTAGTATAATGCATATCCAACAACTCTTTACAATATGGTGAAATTAAACTGAGATTATCAGGAAAATTAAGCAGAGGTGTGTGTTTTTTTTTAAATCAATTAATGTAAAATTAAATGTGGTTATATTTAAAATAAAAACAATGATTTATCATTAAGTAAAGCCAGTACTTTTGAAACCAATGGTACATGGAGCCAAATTCATTACCGTATGCCATACGCTGATACGCAGAACCTACGTATTTGAAATTAATGAAGGTAGGCTGGCTGTACTGGGGTATCTACTTGAAGTTGATGAAGACCTGTAACTTATGGATGAAGGCTGTCGTATTTACACCACGAAGTGCTTTATGGAACCCATTTTCTCTCATTTGAGAGATCTGCGCAATATCCACATTTCCAGAAAACCAGACGAGTATGTACGTAGATAGAAACATAATTAGAGAAAAAATACGAAAAGAAATATTGCTAAAGTACTGGAAAATTAGATAGAGGACTATATATATATATATATAGAGAGAGAGAGAGAGAGAGAGAGAGAGAGAGAGAGAGAGAGGGTGTACGTAGATAGAAACATAATTAGAGAAAAAAATACGAAAAGAAATATTGCTAAAGTACTGGAAAATTAGATAGAGGAATATATATATATATATATAGAGAGAGAGAGAGAGAGAGAGAGAGAGAGAGAGAGAGAGAGAGAGTATGAAGCCCTAGTCATCGAACCTCAGTGATCGTGCGGCCTTTGCTTGATAAACTCAAACGACCACGCTAGGTAGGCAAAGATATATATGCAAAGAAGTATACAAGAGTGATATTGGTTCGGCTCGTCTCAAAGAGTACGTAGTACTAGTCTTTGTTGTGAATCGTGACGATTTATGATCGAAGATAAGCTAGTTATCAGAGATATGAGCCAGAACCAATATCACACCATGTATACTTTTGCAGAAACAAGTATTAAGGCTCGTACTCGTACACGCTTAAGCGCTTTTGATATACTGAATTGTAGCTTCCACCCCTATATATAAGAGCAAGTAGGAGCTTAGCTTGCTAGTCGTCTTGATTAGTTAGATAAGCTACAGATGGTCCCTGTAAGGGAGCACAAAATAGGATAAGGTAGGAACATTTTTCAAACATATCTTTAGGATTCCCACTAACACTATAATCATTTTCATCCCCTCTCTCATCAACTTTTTCAATTAATAAAACCCCATTAGCAGCATAACATAATGGAGGCACGTGATTAATCAAGATCACCAATATTGCATGCCAGGGCATCAATGTCGTTCGACTTGGACGTCATTGTGGTGGAGTAAGTATACGAAACACAGACACGTGACATTAATTAAAATATTTCACTCAAATTAATGTTGGTATATATGCCATGGGTCCAGCCCCGATTAAAGATGGTTTGAAATCTCTAGAAGTCTATAGAGGAGCTAATGATGCATTGGAGAATACTACATTCAAAGGAATGTAATGGTTGGTTCATCTAATCAAACATGGGAACTCTATGTGGTGCATGAATTATATATGGAGTTCCAAGACAACTGCATTGGATGGTGCATGAATGTTGATAATGGTGGAATTAATTCTTGGATTCACTAGGATGCTCCATCCATGCATGTAAAAGAGGTGACATTCACCATTGTGGATCATCCAAAAGCAAGCATACCACTCTAAGAGAGAGAAAGTGAGAGTTCTTCTAAGAGTTGTTTCACTCCAAGGTTAAGAATGAGTGTTCCACCTCAAATTGTGTGAGTAAGATTTAGAGTGTTATACTTTCTTGTATTCATCAAGTCTTGTCTTTGGCTTGGTAAGATTGTTCTTATTGTAGCCATTATTTTGATATAGTGGAAGATTAATCGCTGCCTTGTGAACATAAGTAGAAGTTGTTGCACCACATAAATTCTTGGTGTCTATCTTTCTACCTTAATTTGTATTTTTCTGTGTCCTATAGTACCATCGATGCTAACTATTATAACACATAAATTTTATTTATTGATATATACTTCAAAAGTACGACATATCAATCATTTCCATCTACCCTTATCATAACAACTAAAATTATACACCGCGTGACTTGAATTTTCATTATCCATAAAAATTCCTCAGTGCACACACCACTCTTTCTTAATTGTATACGGGAATTACAAATCTAAGCCATGAAATCTAAAAGCTAAAAGAAGAGAGAATATATATAGTTTTACTTCTACCAGAAGGTAACAACTTTGGAGATCTCTTGCTACTCATTTTCTTTCGCTACTTTTGAATTCAAATCCCTTCATTTGGGGTCAAAAAGAGGACTTACTATTTAATTAAACATGCATGATAGTCCTTGAAACATACGAGGAAAGTCTTCCAACAGAATAAAGCTGAGAGATAGTGAGCATTTATACTTTTGCCCTAACTAGCTAATTTAATAGGGTTTGTTTTTCTTACAAAACTAAGATAGTTTAAGCAGCTGCGCAACAACAGCTAGCTGCCGAGTCACTGTAGAGTTCTTGATATATTCGCACAGTCCTAATATGTTTATGATTACTTTGAAACAGTGGTCCTTAATTTTCGTAGCACATGTTCAATTGATAAACGAGATGGTTTTCGTACATTCTTTTTTTTTTCTTTTTTTTTTAATTCAAAACTCTCTTTATTTTTTATATTGAGATTCAATAAAGCAAAGAAAAATTATGGGAAGAAATAGAAATAGGAGTGTGCAAAAGAAGAAAGTATGTGCATATAAAACATTTTCTTTGATTAATTCTTTGTTTTAAAATGCATGCTATGATATGTATTTATATTTTATGCATGATATTCATGTAGCTGTTTGGTCATCTATTATATTATGCAACATCTAGTCCAAAAAAAGTCATTACAATTATATAAAAATAAAAGGAGTGGTCATGATATTTTTTCCACATAGAGGTCTCTAATATCTGTCATGGTAATTTTACAGTTAAGATCATTATGTATAGCATGAGCTTGAACTGATATTAGGGTTGCAGGTAAGTGACAAAGTAGAAGTTATGGTTTAGGGATCACGAACGGTCATCTTTGAAAAGGATTATTGGAATACCAGAAGTTGTGAGAGAAATTTCTCGTTTATCTAAATTTTAGTGAATGAAAGAATACAAGGCCTAAGAACAGTTTACATAGGCTTTCTCATCTAACGACACAAGAAACAAAAATACAAACAATAAAAACCCTTGGAAACCCCAGAAGACAAACAATGAAAACTCCATTATTCGTAAATTGCAGTGAATTTGATGCATCTCGTCGTTCTGCTTCCAAAATGGTATTATGGGCCAAAATCAGACTTCGAAACCAAAAATTACGTTAAACCATGTTTGTGTCGTTCGACACCTCTTCTACAACCGCATCAGAAAGAAAGGAAACCTTAAATCCTAAAAGCTGGAACTTAATTTTGCCGTATGATATGATCCGATAACCGATATCCGAATAAGAGAATATATAATGTATTATAGACTCACAAAATATTCCACCTATTCGTCCATTTGATTTGAAGCCAGTGCTGAAGAATATATATCCTAGTTGAGTTGACTACTTCATTGCGCGTATATGGCACTTCCAGAAATTGATAGTAGATAATTGACTTGCAACAACTCTATTCCAGCAGAATAATTTGCACCAAACCGCTGTAACCTGTGTAGCGATCAGAATACAATTCCTCCACCATCATTATCATCCACAATGCGTGTGTTTTCAAACCCTCAGGAAGAGGAGAATCTCTTGGGTAGTAACTTCCATGCCACATTATTCGTACGTTAAAAGAACAAACGAAGATGTCTCTCGCATTCGAGTCTATGGCAAGGTTCTAAAAGACGCTAGGCGCTAGTCAGGCGATGGGCTGGGGGCCTAACGCCTAGGCGGCCAAGAGGGGTTTAGGCGAGCGCCTAGGCGGACAAGGCAAATTTAAGTAAATCTAATATATTTCGTATAAATAAGTGTTTGTTTATACTTCAAATATATATAATCTCCATCATAAACTACAAATTAGAATGATGTATATAATATGAAGTATTGAAACATAATGAAAACATGAGGAACAAGAACAAGCATATAATGTGTGTTCATTTAAGTATTCAACAAGTCTCTTACAATTTATTGAGAAAAATAAAATGCAAAATGAAAGTTATCTATTTTTTGTCTAAGTGAGTTGCAACCTAAGCAGGTCTGAGAGGGTGCCTAGGTGGTCGAGGCGGGCGCCTTAACCGCCTAGGTGGCACTATCTAGCCATTAATAGGGGTTGTGGCCAGCCCGCCTAGGTGGCACTAGGCGGGGATTTTTAGAATAGTGGTCTATGGTAATTATCGAGATGGGCCCATGTGGGATCCGACTGCATGGGTCTATCTTGTGTTTGTCTTTGGCAAACTAGTGACGTAGACAAAATTTTGTAAACTAAATAACATGGAAGTTGATGATTGGATTATTATTTAAACGTTGATAAACGTACTCATTTTCCTATTGTTGACACATCATTTGGTTTGCATATTTTGTCTACAAATTTAGTCTCCCAAGCATTACCCAAAAATCTCTAACAAGAATCGAAGAGTGACAAATTAACTCATTGGGTTG
Organism: Cotoneaster glaucophyllus; assembly: GCA_036320875.1. Lineage (NCBI taxonomy): Eukaryota > Viridiplantae > Streptophyta > Magnoliopsida > Rosales > Rosaceae > Cotoneaster > Cotoneaster glaucophyllus. The sequence continues at coordinate 28,774,741 of CM070062.1, forward strand.
TTAATGGGTACCGTTAAGACCCTTTTTATTTGATATCACCATAATATCGATGTGAGTTTTGTAGTGGTGATAATGGTGTAAGGATAAATCAAACTAAATGTGTTTTAATGGGTACCATTAACAATCCAATGGGTTAATTTGTCACCTCTAGTCGATCCCCACTGTATTACAGTTAGATGATATATTTTTTTACTTGTAAATAAGATATCTTAAATTTAATATCTCTATATGGCAAGTTCACTAAATTATGAATGGCTCATAGTATGACTGACGAATCCCAACCCTAATATCGTTTTATCAAGAAAAAGAAAAAGGGATCGACTTCATGCCCCATCCTTTTGGGCTCTCATTCAAAACGGATCGCAATAACGGCCCGATGGGTCTATGCCCCATGCTATTGGTCCAGTTTAAATTCTTCGCTTTAAGCCCAATTATTATTTCGGCCCAGACCCGACACATTTGAGTCCGAAGCCGTTTCACTACCAAAAAAAAAAAAAACCAGAGAAAAAATGGTGGTGCGTTTCTCTCTCTCTCTCTCTCTCTCTCTCTCTCTCTCCTCTGTAAAATGTGGAATTTGAGATGCGGGTGTGGTTTTTGAGGTCTAAGGTTTGAGATCTTGGAGGGTGGAAAAACGACGCCGAATCATTACGCCATGGACGAAGCAACTCGCACGGTGTTTTACGAGACACGGCGTCACATTACGAGGCCATACACTCCCAATTACCCTCCTCAGCAGGTTCTTAATGTTCTTGAATTTCAAGTTAATCAACCCCATGTTTTGGTTAATCAGTCAATTAATCAAAGTTGTTAACTTTCTTTCGTTTCCGATTAATTCACGGAGTTCAGGCAAACAATGGCAGCAGAGGGAGCTTTCGATCACTGCTTTCCCTTCCAGGTTCACTTTTTTTTCTCTCAATATTAAATTTTTATTTGTTTTTTTTTTATGAATTATGGTGTTTGATAGCGTGATCATGTCGCCGGAATCCGATTTTATTGATTGAATTTTCGTTTCCTATTGATCCATGAAGGTGTGAGCCAGCTCAGGGATAAATGGAGCGACTACAAACAGCCAAGAAAGTTGAGAAAGCTGGCATCTTTGTTTATCTCACCGAGAGGCGAGCGTGTGGCTGTTGCTTCCGGAAATCAGATAACGATTTTGCAGAAGGAGGACGAATACTCAAAGCCGTGCGGCACTTTTACAAGTAAGATGAGTTGTATTTCATTGATTTCGTTGACCTTGCATTTGTGGAAGCATCAGCTTATGTAATCTTGCTGCATCATATTTTGAATGTTCTAAACTAAAGTTACAGCCTTGAAGTTATGGTTGTCAGGCGAGCATTCTTGTTGTTTTTGAATGATATGTTTGGATTATAAACTTGTTTCCCTGCAAAGTTGAGGTCTTTACTAAGAAACTTGATTACCTGCATTATATTTGGTTGCTATGCCCTTTTTCCAATGTGCCCTGTAATGGTCAGCTGATATATTTGAAATATTAATACCCAGTTAGTAGCGGTAGGCAAACATGGTTTTTCTTTACTGAACACTTATATGTACGTTCATTGTGAATTAGCCATATCGGTCACATTGTAGTTTCGTTGTAGACCATGAGACCTCTAACCATAGTAGTCCACCGTATACAGTGAGTCCAAAATTGGCGCCAAAGAGAATTAATTAAGGAACATGTCTTTTCAGAAAATCATGACGAGGAATTTGTAGGATTACCATTTTAATACTGGCCAATGAGGTTTGAAGTTGGAATACTTTTGTGGATACGCATATTGTGTTGATTCCTATTGGTTCCTCATTGTGACGTATGTGAGATATGTATGCTTTAGAAATTTGGATTTTCTTCGTTATATCAAAATTTTGAATGTTACATTAGTTCTGTTTTTTCATTAAGACAGTTTCTAATGAATCTAATCTGTGCTCTATCCATCAGGTGGAAGCCTTACTTCATTTACAATAGGAACATGGTCAGAAAGTCATGATGTTCTTGGAGTTGCTGATGACACTGATACACTATATTTTATCAAAACAAACGGCGACGAAATAACAAGGATTGCAAGGAGGGATTTAAAAGTATCTTTACCAGTAATAAGCCTGATTGTGCAAGACGATTCTGACGTACAGAAATCTTGTCTGTAAGTATTTTTTTTTTTTTTTCCTGCCCATAGCCTGTGAAATAAATGACGCTTACAAGAACATGTCTTGATTATCTGGTTTGAGGTTCACGTGTTGAAGTTAATGAAATATTTTCAGGTGTAGCTTTATTGTGGTCACCTCCGATGGTTCCCTTCAGCATATTGAGATCAGTCAGGAGGATCCAACTTCCTCTATATATTCTGCACGCACCTCACATAATGGGTTAACTGCAAAGGGGCAGCTCTCTTGCAATGTTTTCTGCGTTGACTACCACCCAGAGCTTTCTTTGCTTGCTGGTGTCATACTAACCTCAGGTTGCAACTCTGTCATGATTCCTACTTCTACTTTCCATTTAGCTTATACATGTTTATACATGAAGATATTCATTTATACAGGCCCTTATGTGGTTAATATCATTTCTCAAATATGGCAAGTTTTAGATTAGAATCTTAAACAAATCTACCGCATTAGTTTTGCATGAATCTGGATGATCAAGTAACTTTTGTTGATGGCCTTATTTTTAATGGGAGGTCTTATGTTTTTTGAAGAATGGAAGAACACTCTAGATGTTGTTGTTGGTTGAATATTTGCATATCAATTTTATTATTTTTTATTTTTATTTTTATTTTTTTGCACCAATTTTCAGAGTTGATTGCTAATCATTTCATATGCAAAAAAGATGCTTGACAGTTATCAATTAGTTTATAGAAAACAATTGAAAATGATGTAACATATGAGCTAGATTACTTATTAATTAAATATTTTTTTTCTTCCAGGATCTTGTTATCTTTCTCTCTGGCGTAGAAGTAGGATCGTTGATTTGGAGCAGCTTGTTACCATTCAGTTTGAGGGTTTTTATTCGAAACCAAAAGGAATTCAGCTAGTATATCCAAAGGTGCTAATCTCTCCACAGGCCAAATTTGTTGGTACTTTAGATGTCACAGGATGTTTGCACGTATTTAAGCTGGATAAAGAATGCTCCTCACTTTCCAATTTTATATGCGGAGAGAGATGCGAGTCAGAAGTGACCAATAATTTGTCAAGTGGAGAAGGGGAATATTTAAGTGACGTTGTGGATTTTACTTGGTGGTCTGACCACATCCTTACTTTTGCAAAAAGGTGTGGCGTTGTTACCATGCTTGACATCCTTAGTGGCTTGAAAGTTCAGGAAAATGGAACTGTATATTCTAAGCCGGTTATAGACAGAATAAATCTGTTTCAAGGAAACCTGTTTCTTTTGGAGACTGTGTCATCTGAAGAGAGATCTGACTCAAAGGAAACTAATGCTTCACATAGTATGGAGCATATTGTAGTGGACAGCCTTGACCAAATTTACATTTCTTCGTTGAACTGGAGCCTTCTATCATTTTCTGAAAGATCCATCAGGGAGATGTATACTATTTTGATTAGAAATGAAAAGTATCAAGCCGCCTTGGATTTTTCTGATTGTCATGGGTTGGATAACGATGCTGTTGTAAAGTCCCAGTGGTTGCAGTCGAGCCAAGGAACAAAGGAAATAAGTACCTTTTTATCAAAAATTAAGGACAAAACTTTTGTACTCTCCGAATGTGTTGACAAAGTTGGACCTACAGAAGATGCTGTGAGGACCTTACTTGCATATGGGCTGAACCTAACTAACCAGTATGGGTTTTCTGAATCAGAAAATGATGAATGTAGCCAAATTTGGGATTTCCGTATGGCTAGACTTCAGTTATTACAATTCAGAGACCGGTTGGAGACCTTTCTTGGGATAAACATGGGCAGGTATTGTAATCTTCCGAAACTGTTTTTTCATCATGGCTACACATTAACCTACAGTTGAATGACATAGTTTTACGCAGGTTTTCTGTGCAGGAATTTAGCAAATTTCGAGCCATGCCTATAAGTGAAGCTGCTGTTACGCTCGCTGAAAGTGGGAAGATTGGGGCCTTAAATCTCCTGTTCAAGCGTCATCCTTATTCAATGGGTTCTTGCGTTTTGAAGATTTTAGCTGCTATCCCCGAAACAGTTCCTGTACAAACATACGGGCAGCTTCTTCCAGGGAGGTCTCCCCCTACAAATGTAGCTGTGAGGGAAGAAGATTGGGTTGAATGTGAGAAAATGATAAGTTTTATAAAGAGATCACCCAAGGACCATGAAATTGGTATCCAAATCCAGACCGAACCTTTACTGAAGCAGTGCTTAGCATCAGTTTGGCCATCAACTAGTGAACTTTCAATGTGGTATGAGAAGAGAGCTAGATATATTGATAGTTGTAGTGGACAGCTAGATAATTGCATTTGCTTGCTTGATTTTGCCAATCGCAAAGGTCTATACGAGCTGCAGAGTTTCCATGAGGATGTCTCATACTTGCACCAACTTATTTATTCTGATGACGGTAGTCCCGAAATAAATTCCAGCTTGAGTCTTGTCATGTGGGAAAAGTCCTCTGACTATGAGAAGTTCAGATTGATGCTTAAAGGAGTTAAAAAAGAAAATATGATTGGAAGACTACATAATATGGCAATTCCATTTAAGAAAGATAGGTCACAGGATCAGGCGGCAGATAACCATCCTACAACAGAGCATAACAAGGCAGAATCGTTTCTGGTTAGATGGCTGAAGGAAACCGCTTCTGAGAACAAATTGGACATCTGCTTGCAGGTAATAGAGGAAGGGTGCAGCGATTTTCAGAGTAACAGCCTATTCATTGATGAGGTTGAAGCAATAGACTCTGCTCTGCAGTGCATTTATTTGTGCACATCTACTAATAGGTGGAGTACAATGGCAACCATATTATCAAAGCTTCCACAAATGCAAGGTAATTGCTTCTTTGGTATTCTGGTTCGTGTGATAGTCAATGAAATATGTTTTTTGTTTTTGTTTAAGAATGTTTACCTATCTTTCTCACTGAACAGGTAGCGAAATATATATTGATGGACTTGAGAGAAGATTGAAATTGGCAGAAGGCCACATTGAAGTAGGGAGGCTCCTTGCATTTTATCAGGTCTGTATTCTTTCATGAAAGGGAAGTGTTTCTCTTGGTATTAGGGTATTGATGTTATGCATTTAATCAAATTTTCCGCGTTTTCAGGTGCCAAAGCCCCTGAACTTTTTCCTAGAGTCTCATGAAGATGGAAAAGGTGTAAAGCAAATTCTTCGTCTTACCCTTTCAAAATTTATACGTCGACAGCCTGGTCAATCGGATACTGATTGGGCTAGCATGTGGCGTGATATGCAATGCATTAGGGAAAAGGCATTTCCTTTTCTGGACCTGGAGTATATGTTGATGGAATTTTTCCAAGGACTGCTGAAAGCGGGGAAGTTTTCTCTTGCGAGGAATTATCTAAAGGGTACAAATTCAGTTGCTTTAGCATCAGAGAAGGCTGAAAATCTTGTCATACATTCTGCAAGGGAGTATTTATTTTCAGCTTCAAGTCTTTCTTCTCTTGAAGTAAGTATAAAGATGTTGATGTTTGCTAATGATTAATGATATTCAAGCACGCAATGATACATTTAAACATTTTGATATGGTAGCACATCAATGCTTACTATTGTATTAATTAATCAGTGTACAACTTTTTTCAGATCTGGAAGGCTAAGGAATGCCTCAATTTATTTCCAAGCAGTGGAAATGTCAGAATAGAGTCTGATATTATTGAGGCACTCACAGTTACACTTCCCAGCCTTGGAGTGACTCTCTTACCCATGCAATTCAGGCAAATAAAAGATCCAATGGAGATAATCAAAATGGCAATCACACGCCAAAGTGGTGCATTTTTACATGTTGATGAACTCATTGAGATTGCAAAACTTCTTGGATTGAGCTCTCCAGACCACATATCTTCTGTTCAGGAAGCTATCGCAAGAGAAGCTGCGGTTGCTGGTGATCTCCAATTGGCCCTGGACCTATGTCTTGTTTTGGCTAAGAAGGGGCATGGTCACATTTGGGACCTATGTGCTGCAATAGCAAGGGGTCCTGCACTTGAAAACATGGATATGAATTCTCGAAAGCAGCTACTGGGTTTTGCTTTGAGCAATTGCGATGAGGAATCCGTGAGTGAGTTGCTCCATACATGGAAGGATCTTGATTTGCAAGGTCAATGTGAGACATTAAAGATGTTGTCAGGGACAAAATGTCCAGATTTCTCAATTCAAGGCTCCTCGGTTATTACAGGTCCAGTCCATGCTATTCAAGATATAATCAACCTTAAAGGTTGCTTAGAAATGGTTGAGGGAGCTGGTTGCGACGATCAAGAAGTCTATCTTGATAACATAAAAACTGTACTTTCTGCTGTTGCTAAAAACTTGCCTGTTAATGGAACGAACTGGGAATCTGTATTGAGAGAAAATGGAAAAATTTTGACATTTTCTGCCCTGCAACTTCCATGGCTGCTTGAGCTAAGTAGGAATAGAGAACACGGTAAGAAGTCAAGTGGTAACTTGATTCCTGGAAAGCAATATGTCAGTGTAAGAACACAGGCTCTAGTGACCATTCTGTCCTGGTTGGCGAGAAATGGTTTTGCTCCTACCGACAATGTGGTTGCGTCTCTGGCAAAATCAATAATTGAACCACCTGTTACCAAAGAGGAAGACATAGTGGGTTGCTCCTTTCTGTTGAATCTGTTGGATGCTGTGAGTGGGGTTGAAGTGATAGAGGAGCAGCTTAGAACAAGGAAGGATTACCAAGAAGTTTCTAGCATCATGAATGTGGGGATGACATATAGCTTGTTGTATAGTTCAGCATTTGAGTGTGAAGATCCTACGCAAAGGAGGGAGCTGCTACTAAAGAAGTTTAAAGAAAAACACACAGGTAATCTGCTACACTTATTTACAATTTGCTATGCTATCATCTTAAAGCTCCAAGCAGTGGAAATGTGAAAATAGAGTAATATTATTGATGCATGTACATTTTTACGATGATAAGGAGTTCATGGTTTCTTATGTTGTTTTATTGGATTCAGGTGAAATAGGCAAATTTGACAAAGTGCAGTCTACCTTTTGGAGGGAATGGAAATTAAAATTAGAAGACCAAAAGCGTATTGCAGATCGTTGTAGAGCATTAGAGAAAATAATCCCTGGTGTTGACACAGTACGCTTTTTGTCTCGGGACTTTAATTATATTAAGAGTGTTATGCGTCCCTTGATTGATTCAGTCAAGTTAGAGAAGAAGCACATTTTGAAGGATGTTTTAACATTAGCTGATGAATACGGCTTGAAACGTTCACAGGTAGGCAGCTTTGTAGGCTTACATCTCTGAATTCTATAACATAGAGATGACTTTTTCCCCCATTGAGTGATAGTGATCTATTGTTTCCTTGCAGGTCTTTTTGTGTTATTTGAGTTCTGTCCTTGTTTCTGAGGTTTGGACCAATGATGATATTACATGTGAAATTTTGGAATTTAAAGGTGAAATAGTTAGCTGTGCTGTGGAAACCATCAAAGTTGTTTCATATTTTGTATACCCTGCAATTGATGGATGCCATAAGGTTCGGCTTGCTTACATCTTTGGTCTGCTTTCTGGCTGCTACTTGCAACTGGAAGAAAACAGAAAAGAATTACCAATTATACACCCTGATCAAGTGCATTTATCTGGTTTTGGATTATCTCGTTTTTACAAGTTAATGGAACAAGAGTGCAGAAGAGTCTCCTTTATTGCGAACCTTAACTTCAAAAATATTGCTGGATTAGGTGGTTTGAACTTTAAGTGCTTAAGGCATGAAGTGTACATGCATGTATATGATAGTAGCTTGGAAGCCTTGGCAAAGATGGTAGAGACACTTGCCAGTATATATCCCGACCCATTGTCAGAGGGTCTGATAACATGGCAGGATGTCTACAAACATTATATTTTGAGTTTGTTGGCAACTTTGGAAACCAAAGCTGGAACTGATTCGGTCGCAAAAAGCACTGAAAACCTTCAAATCTTAGTATGTCAACTTGAGCAGAGCTATGGATGTTGCAGAAAGTATATTAGACTCTTGGCACATTTAGATTCTTTGAACATTATGAAGCGGTATTTCACAATAATCATACCGTTTTTGGGTTCTTATGGGACTCTACCAGATAACTCAGCATGGCAAGAGTGTCTAATAATTGTCTTGAACTTTTGGATAAGATTGATCGAGGAGATGAAGGAAATTGCATCCCATGAGGATGTCGGAGAAAATCTCAGGTTCAATGTAGATTGCTTAGCGTGTTTTCTAAAGGTTTTCATGAGGCTGGTATTAGAAGACACTGTCTCACCAAGTCAAGGCTGGGCTACAATTGTCAGCTTTGTCAATCATGGTTTAATTGGTGACTCTCCTGAACCTTATATGTTCTGTAGAGCTGTGATTTTTTCTCGTTGTGGGTTTGGATCTGTGGCTGAAGTATTTTCCCAAGCGGTATTAGGAGGTCCAAGGGGTTCCACTTTGGCCGGAGACACTGAAATCCAGGAACTTCCCCTTCTCTACTTACATATTTTGGACAGCATTTTGCAGGATGTGGTTACCAGTGGATCCCAGGAATATGAGAAATTATATCAGCTACTATCCTCCTTGAGTAAATTAGAAGGTGATTTAGAAGATTTAGATAGGGTGAGGCATCTAGTTTGGAAAAGAATGGCTAAGTTCTCTGAAAACCTGCAGCTGCCGGGTTCAGTTCGAGTTTATACTTTAGAGCTTATGCAATACCTCTCAGGTAAAAGTATCAAGGGTTTGTCTGCTAGTATACAATCTAATGTTACGCCGTGGGAAGGATGGGACGAGGTGCACTTTGCAAGTAAAAATAGTGAGACTGCTAATCAGGGGTCGGCAGATCATAATGATACATCCAACAGGTTTACGAGTACATTAGTTGCCCTCAAATCGACACAGCTTGTGGCAACCATATCACCCACCATGGAAGTTACCCCCGATGATCTCTCAAATCAAGAGACCACTGTTTCTTGCTTTCTGAAGCTGTGTGATGCTGCAGAAACATATTCTCATGTAGATTCTTTGCTAGCCATGTTAGGGGAGTGGGAAGGGTTTTTCTCGGTGAGGGAAGATAAGAAAGCCTCTATAGAAGCTCCTGAGGCTGGAAATGATTGGGATGATAACTGGGACGATTGCTGGGAGAGTTTTCCGGAGACAGAATCTCCTGTGAAGGAGAAGGAAACATCCTTTTCCGTTCACCCTTTGCATGCATGTTGGTTGGAGATTTTCAAAAAACTTGTAACACTCTCCGAATTTAAAGATGTCCTCAGACTAATTGATCATTCCCTACCGAAATCAAATGGGATATTGCTTGATGAAGATGGGGCGAGGAGCTTGAGCCAGATCCTTCTTGAAAGAGATTGTTTCGTGGCTTTAAAGCTGGTGCTTTTACTGCCTTTTGAATCACTACAGTTGCGGTGTTTGGCTGCTGTTGAAGACAAGTTGAAGCAACAAGGCATCCCTGACTCGATTGGCGGTGACCATGAGTTATTATTGCTGGTATTATCCTCCGGGGTTTTACCCACTATCATCTCCAATTCTTCGTACGGAAACACTTTCTCTTATATCTGCTATTTGGTCGGGAACATACCCCACAAGTTTCAAGCAGCTCAAGTGCAAAACGAGAGATGGCCGTTGCTTTTTAGAAGAATGCTCTTCCCCTGTTTTATATCGGAGCTTGTGAAGGCAGATCAGCAACTTCTAGCCGGACTCATGGTTATGAAATTTATGCACACAAATGCATCGCTTGGCCTTGTTAATGTTGCGGAGGCATGTCTGAGTCGGTTTTTGGAGGTGCAGCTCCATGTACTACATGACCCGCTTGATGAGACACATTCACCGGAAACATTGAACAATACTGTTTCTAGTTTGAGAGGCAAGTTGGAAAATCTGATCCGGACCGCATTCTCATTGCTTCCAATTAAAGTCAGATGAACAGGTACGATGAACTTTTCATACTTTCTTGCGTTACCTTTCTTTTTTCGCAGTCAGAATCGTAATGGTATTGCGTTAGGAGCAGGAGTTGTATGTTTAGATGAAAATATAGCTCGAGATGTAAACTAGACACCGAAAGGAATACAGATGATGTACAGTGTCCGTACTGATCCTTGTGGGATCGGAGTGTATAAATTCGAATAACACAAAAAATCTCTGATGAAATCATAAGGTTGGCTTTTTAAACCACATATTCTATTATTTGTATGGTGACACGTGATGTACCACTTCGTGTACCGATCACACTGAAAAATTTCTCCTTCGTGAGAGAGGCGAGTGCTTCTGCGTGCGTCGTTTGGTGTTCAAATAGATGATGAGGAAGGTTTAATTCCAGCCGACGGCTCCGCGTGTGATTCCTTAAAGAGCCTGTCTACGGATTTATCCTGAATGAATTTCATGTGCTGAAAATGGTATTTAGCTAAAAGAAAGGATCCTCGCCGGATCCTCTAATCACATATGTTCATCGTACATCGTGCAGTTAGTTTTTGTCAAGTGTGATTGGAAGATTCTCAGGATCCTCACAAAGAGGATCCGACGAGGATCCTCCTGGTAGCTAAAACACAAAGGTGATAAAACAAAATTGCATTTAGCTAATCGTATTTCGTAGGTAGACTTACACTTCAATGTTAATGAAGAAAAATATGAGAGAGGCTATTTGGATGCTGTAAAAGAATAACAACAATGGCATTACAAGAAGAGATGATTTTCCTTCCCCGAAATTTCGCAATAAACTTTCAACCGGAACTTCTTCGTTACCCATCTTTGCTGGGCAGACCACTGTTTTCCTCACACATTCTGCATCCTTAACGTTTCGAAATTGAATATACCCTTAGTTAACGGGAACTTTACTAGTATGTTGAACGGGTGAGGTCGTTCTCTTCAACCTAAAAGCTCAGCATCGATTATAGGTTTAACGGCTCTGCCTCGCTGTCCCTCTCCCTCGTTGATTCCCAATCTCCACTCTCTGTTGACAGAATCAAATAGTTCCGACCATAAGAATGAAAAGTATAGAGGTTTGTCTAGGATTAGGCTATGGATGGAGCGAAAAAATGACTTACTGGGCTTGTCTGAAATCGCCATGAGGCGCCTCTGCAAGAGACATGCTATGAAGAGGAAGATCGAGCACATACCAAACATAACAGTCATTGGAAACGCATCAACCTGCAAAGACAAACGAAACCAACCGGTTGGTTACACAAGAGGTGGACCGAGCACACTTACATGACAACATCATGTTCCTAAGATATACTCCCATAAACGACCAAGAACTGTAACGTACATTATACAGCACAACGCAGACAAAAATGTTGAGAGGAATGCGGAAGAAGTTCATGATCGTGCTCCTGGCCTCCTCGGGGATGTACTGCGATCTCATCTTCATAATGGATGGCCAGAACAGTCCTACGCAAGCCTCAAAGGCACAGAACCCAAGAAGCTGGATACAACCAGCAAAAGAGATGCTCCCTCCTTTCACATTGGAAGGTGCTACCAAGAACTGTTGGAAATTAGCAAAGTTAGGGAACGGCACGACAGCATAGAATAAATAAGAAAACAATACACTGGAATCCCAACATACACCGGTCACAATGGGAAGCAGGAGAGAGGCAGCTGAGACGGCAAAGACAATCTGCATATAGCTCTCTACTCTAGGTGTTTGGCGAGCCATCAACCGGGATGCAAGGGAGCTTCCAAGCATTGAAGACAACATGAAAGTGGCAAAAATAAAACCATGTGGAATATCCTCGTCATTGGGGCTCAGAGCAGGAGTCCATAGGAACACAAACGTATACATCGAACCTTCAAACAGAGACTGTATGGCACCCAGTAATGCGATTTTCTCATCTGAACCACGTAAAAATAACAGAAAAATAGCCATGAGGTTGGAAAGGGAATGACAAGAAATGGCTGGAGTTATGTAGGCGCAAACACCACAGCCGACCATTAAACATAACACAATTTATCATCCAAAAATATTAGCTTAAGTTTATAGTATACCAGAAGCAATGGCAACAGCAGCACCCCGGAACTGGGTAAACAAGTCCTTGCTCTCTGAAGGATCTCCATAATTCTCTGTCCATGTGAATAAAATTACAAACATTCCAACTGTGAGAAAGCACGAAGCAGCATCGAAGGGCGCCACAGGCCCAAGAGCCAGTGCGTCGACCAGCGTATTTCCAAGCAACCCAGCCAAGATAGCAACAACACCATTGCCAAGAAATATTGCCTTTGAGAATGTAATTGACAGCCATTGTTGTTCAAAACCTCTCTGCACGGTCAAGAGGAAGATCACATATAAGATTTATTGATACAAGGGATTAAAATTTCGAAATCAATCAATTTTTCACGGTTCACGCCCCCAACCAAGGGAAACAGCGCCTAGTCAAGCTCATTGCCTATGTACAACAAATAATGACATCCAAACAAAATACAAAGGCAACCAATTTTGCGCCTCAAGCAAGCATTTTTCTTTCTAACATAAGCTAACCATCCTCTAACGATACATCTAGAGTGGATCCGTGAGCAAACGATTCTGAAAAACAACAAACGATTCTGAAAAACAACAAAGGGCGGAGCAATGACGCGTTACCTTGTTGTGTTCTGCAACAAGCCATGATTCAAATGCTGAAAATAGAAGCGATGTAGCAATGCCTCCCAAAATACGCCCCAACATCAAAACTTTGTACTGAGGAGAATGCTTGGTGATGCAGCTCAGTATGTAAGTTATACAATAAGTGATGCACGCCCTCTTTCGGCCCCTGAATTCACGACAACATCAGCTAAAAATCATCGAACAATCATGGAACCATTTAACAGATATTAGAGCGAAAACTCACTGCTTGTCTGCCAGAGATCCAACAATTGTTCCAAACAACATGGAGGAGCCAAAACCAGCAATGAAAAGCTGTCCGATGTCGCCTTTTCCGTATCCATACGTAGTGTACAGGTAGTAGACATAAGGACCCTGCAACCAGTCCCCAGCTATTGCCATATAACCATTAATTTGTCAGTAATTTAAACCAATTCTTCATTCAATTAGAGAAGTTCCTATATAATTAACTAAATCCACTCAAATTACAACCAAGTGCAGCTCAGATCCAACTTCCTATTCATCAATTCAGGAGAAATCAAATGAAAATATCTAAAATTAAAGCAATGCCAGCATCATTTTTCAATCAGAAAAACGATGAACAAATCCCAAACTTCTTATAAAAAAAAACATGAACAAATCAATCAAAACTATCAGAAAACAGATTGAACACGCAGATCTCGCAAATGGGTGCTTAAATTTCCACTTAGAAACTCCATACAACTCACTAATCGCATCAGATCGGATCAAAATTCACCAAACCAAGGCACATACATTTGAAAACGAACATACACGCATTGAGAGAAATGATAATTTGGGTGAGATCTAGTGGGCTTACCCATCATGAGAGAGTAAACGAAAAGGTAATTGTTCTTGAAGACGTTGAAAGTTGAGGGGGTGTTGATTCGGTCTTTGTTGCTCTTGCTGAGCTCCGCCGCGGCCACCACCGCCGCTAGTATCCCGAACACCATGTAGTAGAAGACCTCCATTGTTACTCACTGCACTCTAGAGAGAGAAAGGGAGAGCAGAGAGAGAGAGAGAGAGGAGAGGAGTGAGATTTTAAGGTACGTGAGGGGAGATATGGATTGTGTTAATATAGCAAAAGGAAGAAGACGATGGAGATCTCTGATCCTCTGCATCCGTCTTCTGTTTCTACAATCTGTGACAATGCATCGCACGGCTGTACGTTTACTGAAGTGTTTTGACTTTGGAAACAGATGGGGAGAAGAGTGCGAGTGCAGGACAATCCTGAGGATGAGGCAGCTGGAGAAACGCGCTGCACGCGGTATAGTAATTTAAGATGTTCCAGCTGGAGTGAAGTGACACGTGGCGACATCAGATTCATAATGTAGAGTTTGTTGGTGTCGGTGGTTTTTTGGAGTGAGGATCCTTCTCGGATCTTTAAATTATATCTATTTATCGTACATTGTACTGTTATAAATTATTGTAAGTTTTTTATTTAAAATTGAGTAAACAGTACATGACGAAAACTAATCGTATGATATAGGATGAATAAATGTGATTGAAAGATCCTCGAAATCTTAATAAAAAGAATCTAACGAGGATCCTCTCTCTTTTTTTTTCTTGGTAGGACAAGAGGAGTGTGGGAGTGAGTGATTTAACAGGAACGTCACACAGATCGAAATCGGACGGTTAAAAGCTGGGCAGGAGTCGTAGGACGTAAGGACTAAGGAGTTAGAATCTCTCTTTTATTTATTTTTCTTCTTTTTTTCTTAACGATTACGATTATTCATGTCAATTCTTCTATTAATCTACACTACCTATTAATAAAACTTTGGTTGTTAATCAAAACTCCAGAAAATTACTATTTTAAGCCCATCACTAAAACTGAACTCAATTAAAAAAATATGGACAATTTAATAATTATATGACATAAATTTTGTTGTTTTTTACAGCAACCTCACAGCCAGGTTAGTATAACATGTCCTATTAGAAGAATAAATTAAAAATTAAATTAAATAAAAAATAAAAAGTATTCCCATGTTAGAACTCATCATCATCCCAATTTTCATAACTGATTTTTTTTAGACTTTCAAAAACTAATCCCACTTCATAATAAAAAAACAAAAATAAATGAATTTGTTCACAAACAGTGTTTGTGGGCATCTGCTAGTTTTTTTTTTTATCGAGAGAAAGACAAAATGGAAAGTCTGAGAGGAGGGGAGTAAGAGAGAAGAATCTTAAGTGAGATTTTATGGACTCTTTACTTGACGTTAAACTGTAAGAAATAATGTGATAGGAAATTTATAGACAATCCCATCTTTAAGGGTCTTTAGCATTTTCTCTTTTCTTAATTCTTATTCAATTAGTTATTTTTTTCTTAACAAATAATATTATCTAGACTAAGGGGATGGGGAGTGAGTCGATCAAGTCTCACAATAGACTAGCAATAATGTGGACATACAGAAGGAGTCTTAGTTATGTTTTGGTTTTCACATGAGGTGTTATACAAGATTAGTGATGTGCAAAACGGGGCGGGCTTCTAGCACGCAAAATGAGGCGAGCTCTGAGCACGAAAAACGAGGGGATACTTCGCACAAATCGAGGCCAGCCCTACACACGAAAAAACGAGGCTGACTCCGTGCACGCCAAAACGACACAGGCTCAGTGGAAGCAAAAGGGGGGGGGCGCTTTTGCCACATAACGATGCAGACACCTCACATGCAGAACGAGGCGAACCCCGGCACACAAGACTAGATGGGCTCCACGCACGCATAACAAGGTGAACTCCTGAGTGCTCATAAAACGCGTGACTTTCTGCCACCCCAAGGATTTGAGTCATTTTTGTATATTTTTCTTTTATTTCTCTTACCACTTCAACAAATTATCATACTCATGGCTTCAAAATATATTTTTCCGTGCAAAATCTATTATAATTCGTATTTACACACTTGTAATCAATGATTTAAAACCTAAATTTAAAGATATTTAAACCTTTTTTTTTTGTTAATTTTTCTTTTATCTAAATCTAAACTACATCTTAATAGAACCTTCTTTGTCAACCAAAAGAGAATGAAAGACTATTTAACAAAACTATTTTTTTCTATTTTTTGTTTAAGCCTCACATGTAGGTGATTTGAAGACTATATCTTTTATTTATTTTTTAGTTTTCGACTTAAATATTCTACTAAATATACATTTTTCACTCAATAAATCGTAAATTTGCTGCCAAATACTTTATAAAGTTTTCCTTAATGCTCATAAGAAATGGGATTCCTCCAACTTAATAGCATATCTTCCATTACTCTGCATCATGTACTCATGCAAATCCATATTCCATCCCTTTCAATCAGTTTTCGGCTTTACTTTAAATAAGTAGACGTGCCGTATACGAGCAGTCTGGATATTTACATGTGGTTCAATATTCTAATCGATAAAGTGTTGGATTTCTATCCATACGTCTTAGATTTGAAACTCTTTCTCCTCTGTAATAATTTCGAACCCTCACTGTCCACTTAATAAATTATAAAATTTAAAAAAATAGTATTGATATGACAAAGAGCAAGAATGAAGGTAGATAGGAGGCAGGTTCGAAGGAGATCATCTGGTGCTAAGCCACGATAGTACACTTTTTTAGAGGCTGTAAATCTTCTACAACCACCATCACGCGATTTACACGCGGAATGAATCAAATTTAGAAGGAACCATGATGTGGATTTAGAGTTTGCTCCTGTTGAGTCACCGGATGGTGATTTAGGAGCATTCATTTTAGGAAAACTAATGAAAATGGCTTGAAAACTTTGAGTTTTAACGAAAATGACAAAATAAAGGGTAAAGTGAATAGTATCATGATTGATTTTTTAATGTAAAAATGTGATTTTTCGTTAAAATGAACAATACTATAAGCTTTTCGTTAAAATTTCCTTTTTTTTTTTTGGTGTGTGTTGTATCATATAGGCACGGTCCTACAACATGACACAAGGGGAGGAGGTGAGGATGAAAGAAACTGAAAAAGCAATAACCCCTCAGAAATATCAAATATCCACCACAAACTCAGATTCTGGGAAGAGAAAGAGATAAAATCCCATAATATCATTATCCATGCCCTACGTCACTCAACAAATAAGCACTCAAAACATCCCAAAACACCAATCCATTTGTTTTGAATTATTGAAATTATTCATCCAGATTATTTAGATTATATAGCTGCTGATTTCTCGGGGTTTTGGAGGATTTCTTGGGGTTTTTGGAGGCCATAAATATATTTGGAATTAATGGCTTCTCTGACTTCGATCACACTGAACCCATCTTATTCTTCCCCGTTGGGATCATTGGCTTCAAAGCATTGCCAGCATAACCAGAATTCCTGCTGGCTTACAGCCGTCGGATCAGTCAGATCATCATCATCATCCACAAGGCAACGGTTTTCGTCGCAGGGCCTCAGAATCCGTAGTGCAGCAACAAAACAAGCTAAATCGCCAGGTACAACTATAAAACCTGTATTTACGTATAACAGACTAGTTTAGAATATCGCTTTGTCAAAAAATAAAAAACGATTATAATTGAAGTCAAATTAATCCAGCCTCACTTGGTTTATTGATTCTGTTGTTTTGGAGAGGTTAGCTGAAGAGGACTGGAAGACTAAGAGGGAACTTCTCCTACAGAAAAAGGTACGTACACTTGTTCTCCTCTGAAACAGATAAGAGTTCGATCAACGAACTCAACACGTGAATAATCCGCTCTGATACCATGTTAGAACGTTAGCATTGAACTATCACCGATGCCGAAAATTTGAAAAAAAATGTGCAGGTGAGGAGTGTGGATGTGAAAGAAGCTCTGAGGCTTCAAAAAGAAAACAACTTCGTGATTCTTGACGTGCGGCCTGAAGCGGAATTCAAAGAGGTTCGGTTAAGTTTTCTTCGTCTGTGATTGCATTTGTCACCCTTACCGGCGTCATGCCAATCTCTGCAGGAAGTTTGAGCAGTCTGACTAAGTACCGGAAAATGAATGTTTGCGGTGAATGCAGGCTCATCCGCCCGGCGCGATTAACGTGCAAATATACAGGCTTATAAAGGAGTGGACAGCGTGGGACATTGCCCGCCGTGCTGCTTTCGCGTTTTTCGGCATCTTCGCCGGCACAGAAGAGAACCCTGACTTCATATCGAGTATGTATAAGTATAAGCTAGCTTGCTTTGTCTACAGACAACTTTTACAGGTGCTGAAACACCAAATGGTAATAATGTTGTGGTATATGATAACAGGTGTGGGATCGCAGCTTGATAAGAATGCAAAGATAATAGTGGCTTGCGCCGCCGGCGGTACGATGAGACCGACCCAAAATCTCCCAGAAGGTCAACAGTCAAGGTGATTCGGTTTAGTTTCTTGTTCCTTGAGATTTCAATTCGTTGCAGAGTTGATCACGTTGATCACTCACACCAGTCTCCTTGCAGATCACTGATAGCAGCCTACTTGCTCGTCCTCAACGGTTATACGAATGTCTTCCACTTAGAAGGCGGACTTTACGCGTGGTTCAAAGAGGGGCTGCCATCGGTTGCAGAAGAAGAAGAAGAAGAAGAAGAAGAGTGATACCGGTGGCGGTATGAAAGAAGATGCTTCAAAGGAGTTTGTTTTGTTCATAAATGAGTGTGCGTGCTTGCCGTTGATTTCTTAGCATAACTAACAACTTATGAATTCGGATTCAAATCGAATGTTCTTGTAATGATGCTAAACATAACAACGACCGGATAATTTCCGCCCGGATGTCTTCATCATTTCTCTTTTTCGATCAATTGAACTGCAGAATTCCATCAAAGATATAACAATAACAGAAAGCAGGCTTAAAGTTCAAACTTTCTCCAATGGTAATTCACAAAGTAAAATGGAGAAACTTCACAAGGTTAAGATAGAGGATGATTGTTACATGATGTATCATCACAGCAACCGGAGATCTTGTCCTTTCCACCGCGCCCATGTGCATGCGACAATCCCGTATCAAAGTTGCAACTCAGCTAGAATAGCAAGTCATTGAAGCACAATAAGGTCGAAATTTTTAAGCTTTACAAGGTGCCATGAGAAAATTTATCTTCTATTCCACGTCGACTGGATCTAATGGAGATAGCATGCGAGATGAGTGATCATGACGTCTCTTGAAGCCTGTATATAGTGATTTCTTGCTGCTTGAAATACCGTCGGTCCTCTTCATCAACCAGAACAAGATTCAAATAATACTTCACGCTGAATTTGTTATTGATGTTGCGGTGTGTTGGTGTGAGTTCATAAGGGCTAAGAAACAATCTGATGGGAATTGATTCACCTGAAAAAGGCAAGCATGTGCATGTAAACCATTCATCTATGGACAGTTCAAGAATTGCAGCAAGCTTAGACGTTAATTATATACAAGAAAGCAAAAGAGTTAAAGAACATACCTCTTACTGGAGCACCATCCATCAACTCAAACTTAGCAAGTGTCTCTGTCTCAACATGAGTATTGGGACCCGACCCTGTTGACTCTCGACGCCTGATCTCCAGATCCATATTCTTTATCTTGATTCTTACAAGAAGGAAATATATCTTGCCGATAATAACATCTTTCAGATGGTACCTGTAAATCAAAGTATCAACGCATCAACAATTAACGCCAAACTGTTCTCTTTTGTTTTAACTGTCTCACAATATCAGAGTTCTGATTTATTACATTTTAGCCACGAAGTTCACTTTGTACAAACCCACTCTATACAAGTGAGCTCAGGCTATGGTTGTGAAGGCAATGAAACTTAGCATTCGAAAAAGGTCCTTGTTTCCAGATTTCATCTCATGCATGTAAACCACTAACAATAAACATACAACCCTGGTCATAAAATATATTTCAACGTACTTGCTCTTGTTGTACTCAAACTCAATGTGCAGACAATCTTCGATTCCCACTTCCATCTGCAAAGGGAACAAAATTATTAGAAAGATCCATTGAGGGAGTTTTAACAATGGAGCTGGCTGTTGCATTACACTAGAGAGATGCAACATAAAATGGAATTAAGCTAATGGATGAACAGAAACTTTTTTGTTGCGGTACACATTTAGTACTCACCTTGATGCTATTGTTAATAGATGGAGGTGGGGAATAGTTGCGAACCTGAAGCACAGAACGACATCAATATAAGCTATGAGAATGCTAAATGATTGTGAATGGTACTGATAATCACTTATATGCGAAACCCCGTGAGTAGTGAACTGTAAGCAGGTTTTGAAAGCATAGATAAAAAAGCGAGAATACAAAATGAACACTATTGCTCAAATAATCCTGGTATGCCAAGAAGATGAGAGAAAAGAGAGAGATTACCACAAAGTCCTGGTATTCCACTATGCTACTACCATAACCACGACTAATTGTGACTTTCAGAACATACCTGGGAAGAGTAAATTTACAATATGTCAGCATAAATTATTATTATTATTATTATTATTATTATTATTATTATTATTATTATTATTATTATAATTATGAACGTGATGCCTTCCATCTACACTAGTGTGGCAAAATCTAAAAGCTGCCAATAGATATTTACTTCAACTAACAAAAAGAGAATGAAATACAAGTAACGATGAAAGTTTTAAGACTTACCTAAGTCGCACATTCACCCCGTTGTAAGTCTCATATGGCATCTCAACTGTAGAAAACTCAAAAGGATACGTTTTCCTTTCATATATATCTCCAGGAACATCAAGTTCACGAACTGTTAACAAGAGCAACAAATTTAAAGACAATTAAATGGAACTCATCACCTTTTTATTTCTTCAGTAAAATGATAAATAGACAGCCTATGATGATGGATAAAATATGAAAATTTGGAACATCATAATGATTAATCCCTATCTTTCTTTATTTCTAATGTAAAGGGTTGGCAATTATAAACAAAGAACCAAAATCAGCAGTTTGAAATGAAATGAAGAAACCGTATAAAGCAAATGAAATGAAGCCAAAGCATACTCACCAAGGGAAGTAAAGTCATAAAAGTTGCCCCTGTCAAAATACATCTCTGCAACATAAATAAAGTCTATTAGAGTGCTAGGGTAAGAAATAAAAATCCTACGAAATGCTATTATTTTCACATTAAACCTCCATCATCCCAAATCATACAAAATATAACATGGGGAACTAGCAAGTAGCAACAAAATAAAAGAACAAAACAATACCGATTTGACCGAGGAGCTCGACTTTAACTCCATTGTGTTCGACCTTCTTCCCTTGAATTGGTTCTATATTAATCTGATGTTGACAACAAAGAAAGGAAATCTCTCTATGAGATGATATTTCTAGTCTAATCTACTCAAAATCAATTTCCTAAAGATTTAACCTTTGTGTACTACAATGCTTATCATTCAAAACGATGCAATCAAACAATATACCTTCCCAGAAATGTTTTCTTGACTTTGAAAAAGTGGGACCAATACTGCTTGGCCACTTTCCTTCTTCAAGGAGACCTACAGAAAGAGATCACAGATGAGAGAAAAAAGTTAAGCTGATATTTCAATCCCGTATAGTTGTATTTTGGATAACAGATTTGCATTTAATAAATCCATGGATACATAATCCATTAAATAAAAATAGAATGATCTATTGGAAGTAACAAGGAGCACGAGCTAGCATCTATAATTTGTTCTTTAACGATCCTGAAAGGGAAAAATATCACAACTTATTCTTTAAACATAGATTACCTGCTTCCGAGTTTTGGCATCAGAAAATGTGATTGAAATGTTGCAGGATGGTTTGAATGCTCCAATTAAGTAATTCTGCGACAAATTGGAAATGTGCCAAATTAATACTACGAAGAAGTCCTCACGATTATAACGAGATTGAACAATGACCGCAGCAACCGTATGCTGTCCATGAAACCTTACCATGTTGATCAGGATAAAAAGCCCAGTTCCTAATAGCTCACTCAAGAGACCTGAAAAATTCAATGTGGAAAATTTATGTCTCAATACACATTATAAAGCATACCCTCTCGCTAATCATGTATAATTTACCAAATACCAAACGTTTTCTTCAATACCCTAAAAATTCACCTAGAATAAATTTTTAAAAATAATGGTAGTCAACTTAAGATACACATAGCTTGCACTTACAAAGGTGCAAAATTTATCTGTTTATGGCTAAAAAACATTGTTCTAAGCTCGTTAATCAAAATTTACCTACTTAATCCCACAATTTAAAATGCTAAAAACCCAATGCACAAATCGTAACCAAAAACAGCTAAAATGCACAACCACCCACCATTTCCAAGCTCAAAATTTGTGCCCTAATTCTCACAGATAAAAAGGATTTCCCAATTCAACTCATAGATACCTAATCGGCTCTAAATAGGCATAAAATGGGGAACAATTGAGCACATTCAATCGATGATCAGCTTCAATCAGAGAAAAGTTGTACATTTACAGGAAAGATTTTGAATATGGAGTTGGAGATTTATGAATTTCACGTACCTTATGACGACGAAGCGAGAGATCGGCGACCGCTACGAATTGGGGATTTAGGGCTGACGGAGAAGAAGAGCGAAACTACTCCTCCTTGATCGACAGTTGGGAACAAGACTCGAAGGTGTATTGTTTCCTTCTTCAAGCCGTCCTAGTTCTCACGTGCGAGCACGTGACCGAAGCTTCGATTTTCCTTTTTTTTTTTCTTTTTTCTTTTTAAATCTTTTTTGTTTGGAGGCAAGGCTTGAAATATTTTGATTTTCTCTATCAAGCTGAAGCTGAACCAAACTAATGGGATGTTACTTACTTTGAGATCCACATCTTCTCCGTATCAGTTTTCTTCGGATCTTCCGGATCAAATAATCTTAAACTATTTACGTATTATAATCGTTTAACTCAAAGTAAATTCCTCATTCACCCAATCGTGTTGTCCTATACCCTTTCCATCTCTCTCGTCTTAGAAAGCCCCCAGGAAATATTTGCTTTCCCAATATATTGAGAACTCTAAGGATGCGTTTGTTGTATCGGACTATCTTGGACTTGACTAACTTTATAAACTAAGCTGGACTGGCTTAGACTAGACAAAGTTGGATTGACTTAGTGAAGCGTTCGGTGCAGAGTCGGACTAAGAAGCAGAATTAAGGACAAAAAGGAAAAAAAAGTTTTTGTTAACAAAACTTTCTTCAGAATTTTCTAATGCAAAGAAATTGAACCCAACATCAAAATTTTCAGCAGAATCCAACCACACCTAGCAACAAAACTTTACTTTCTCTCAAAAACGTGAGTTGAACCCTCAAAATTTACATTCTCTCAACCCAAAAACAAAACTTTCCAATAAATCAATGGAACCCAAAAGCCCAGCTGAAAACCCTTCGAATTTTTCAATTGGGAAGTCAACTTTCTATTGAATTACCACTCATATGAATTAGAAGAACCCAGATAAAAATCACATTGATTTTTCAAACTTTCAAACTCATCATTCCATTGACTTTCTATCTTTCCTCATTTTCCAAATTACTCTCTCCCCCTCCCCCTTCAAACTGTCAAATATGACCCAAAAACTAAAACCCCTTTTCGTTTTCCCCAATTTTAATATCCAACCCAACCTGCAAATTTCTCAAGGTAGCAAGAACCCAAACATCCGCTTTCTAGAAAAGAGAGAAAGCATTGAAATTTCCATAGAGCTCGAAGACTTGTCGTTCATTTGGGTTCTTCAAATTCAATGCGATTTTTCAATTGGGGACTCGAAATTCAACCTGGGAGTGGGCATCTGCTATGGCCAACTTCTCAATTCGCTTATTGGCTCGCAACGTCGGCAGGTTTTCCACCGACATGCCGATTTTGGCCGTAACGTCCATCGACAGCGGCGCCGTTTCGGCTGACTTGGGCCACGAAAGAGTAAGCACCGCGACGTCCTAGTGACGGCCCCCCTTCTAGTCCCCCTTAATACCAAGCGAAAGCTTGGGATTAGATAACATGCTTTAGCGAACCCCTGAGGGCCTCATAGCAAGGTTCTAAAAGGCGCTAGTCGGCGGCGGGACGGGGCCTAGCGCCTAGGCGGCTGACTAGGCGGATGACTAGGCGGATTTAAGTGAATCTATTTTATTTCGTGTAAATAAGTATCTGTTTATACTTAAAATATACATAATTTCGTCATAAACTAAAAAATAGAATGACATTTATATTATGAAGTATTAGAACATAATGAAAACATAGGGAGCAAACATATAATGTGTGTTTATTTAAGTATTCAATAAGTATCTTACAATTTATTGGAAACAATAAAATGCAAAAGGAAAGTTATCTATTTTTTATCGAAGTGAGTTGCAACCTAGGCAGGTGTCTAGGTGGGTTTGGGCGGGCTAGGCGGGTGTCTAGACGGTCTAGGCGGGCGCCTCAGCAGGTCTGGGTGGGCTAGGCGGTCTAGGCATTAATCGGGATGGTGACCAGCCGTCTAGCGCCTAGGCGGTGCTAGGCGGGAATTTTTAAAACAGTGCCTCATAGTGGAGGCGAGTCCCACTTATTTTAGTCTGAGGACATACCAAATATAGTATTGTAGTCATACTTAAAGCCATTCCAAGCCAGTTCCTCCTAAGGAGGTGAAACAAACGCACCCTAATTTTGCTTAGAAGAAAAAAGATAGCTGAGTAGAGGCCTGAAGCTTCATGTCTTATCTATTATTTCAATATAAAGACATATAGATGTAACGGAAAAGAAATCAAAGGTTTCGTGATCTATTTTAACTTTCGGATAAGTTTTCATTTGATTAAAAAAATCTTACAGTTTGTGGAAACTTTCAAATTGCTTGGAAGATTGCCGATTACAAATCAAAAACTCGTCTTACTATTAGTTATATACATTATATATTTATCTCTTTCGTCGCATGATTAGTCCCGTAACAAAAATTATGAACATACAAGTACAACTACCAAACTTTAGCCTTCACCCTTAAGGAAAACCTCACTTAACAAAAGTCATTCTCATTCATAACTCTGATTTGTCAAAATAGTAAGGCTCTTAAAAATTAAGTGTCATTGTCCATAAAACGGGTCAACAACACGAGCTTAACCAATTCAAATCGAAATTTTCAAATAGATTTCCTCATTGTCCAAAAAGTTATTTAAATTTAAGCTTTGAATTAAGAAAACAATATTATAGTACAAAATAATAAAAATTTGATTTCATCGTCCTAATGTTATTTTACAATAATAATACTTGGCTACTTAAAAAATGAGTAGGAGTTCTTACTCAAAATTGTTCGTTGTCAATTCATAGAATTTCGTATTTATATCGAAACCGCTCATAGTATAAATCACTTTACAAAGATTGCTTCTGCAAAAAATCAATTAAAATTAAAGTCGTTTAATCATCAAATTGTATAAAAATAGATCAACAGAATTAATAAAAGCATTATGAATCGTCAATGTGTTAGCAATAATAGATTGACTATAAACTGACTTAGTTTTAATTCATTTTACAGAGATGACCTTTACAATATAATTTATAATATGAACGGCTCTGATCAGTAAGTATAAAACTCTGTTATTCGAACTAGATGAATTTTGAGCGAGAGTTCTTACTTATTCTTCAGTACCCAATCTTTGTTCATTTTACAATGGGACTGAATATTTGAATTTAAAAAAAAAATATATATATATATATATATATATATATATATATATATATATATATATATATATAAACATTATGAAATTACAAATTCACCCTTTCATGCCGCGAACCATCCAACTTTTCCGCGGAACTCGAATCCAACTGCGGCTCTTCCTTCCTCCGACTCCCCATTCTCAAAAGACCGTACAATTTCCTGAACTCCCTCACCGTGTGAACACTTTCCCGGCAAAAAACGGCGCTGGGTTCGCCCGACTCGTCGACGGACCGACCCGACGAACTATTCGTCAACGTTTGCCCGACTTTGTTCGCTCCCTTCGTACTATCCACATTCGTCTGCAAAGCCGAGATAACCGACTTCAAAGCCCGACTCGGCGAGCTACGATTCGAAATCATAATCTCGCCGATCTCCGCCGGGCTCAGACTCGCTCCGCCGTGGAAAATCTCCTCCACCTGCGGGAACAGCTTGTGTTCCTTGAGCCCGAGGTAAGTGCTGGCCAAGCTCTTGAAAGCGGAAAAATCGCAGAGTGGAAAATGGATGTGGACATCGACCCGACCCGGCCTCAAAACCAACTGGTCCACCTGATCCTTACCGTTCATCGTGAAAACCAAGACGCGCTCCTCGCCGCACGATGACACAATCCCGTCCATAAAATTCAACAGCCCGGACAAGCTCACAGCCGTGGATTTCTCCGTCAAGAAACGGTCCAGATCCTCCACCACGATCAGCGACTTCGGCGTCGTTTGGAGGAGAAGCATTTTCAAATCGGAGTCATCGGCGACTTTGGATATGTCGATGTCGTACACGTCGTAGCTCAAGAACCTCGCCATGGCGGCGACGAAGCTGGTTTTTCCGGTGCCGGAGGGGCCGTAGAGCAAAAAGCTCCGCTTCCAAACTCGGCCTAGTCGGTGATAATACTGCTTCGATTTCGAGAAATTCTCAAGATCGGACCGGACTTTATTCTTCAGCTCCACGTCCATCACGACGGTGTCGAAGGTGGCGGGGTGCGTGAACGGAACCGATCGCCACCGTTCGTTTTCACTGGAGAGGTTCATGTAGAGCTTGATATCTCTGTTCCGCTGCTCGATTTCATCGGCGACGGTAAGAATGTGCTGGAAGTACTGGCGGAACACACGGCGCTTCTCGGACCGGTTGATTTTCAAAACGAAGGACCGGATTCCGTCGGACTGGGATTTCTGAATAGTCCACGAGAGCTTGGCGCTGAGGAAGGTGTCGTGGACGACGGAGTTGTTGGCGTCGTGCCGGAAGACGATGTCGTTGGATTTGGCGCCGGTGAAGAGGTTGGTGAAGTCGGAATCCTCGATGGAAGGGAGGGAGTCGAGGTAGACGGAGATCTTGCCGTAGAGCTGGTTCTCTTGGAAGTGCTCGTTGAACTGCGGGATTTTGTAAAACTGGTACACTCTGAACCGGTCCGCCAAGGATTCCCATAATTTTGTGAATTTGCGAACCGGAGATGTTTTGGACATGAACCGGAGAACCAGAACCAAAGAAACAGCAAAGAGCAAGAAATAGAAAAATGCCATGAATCCGCCCATGATAAACGTACAATTAACCCGAAATCGAGCTAGCTAGTGCGAAGAGCCTCCGATGCTTAAGTTAGTTAAGTATGGAGTAATTAAGCAAATTGACGGAAATTCTAGCTTAGATTTTGCGTTGCTAAAAACGCAATGACTTCGTGGACGAAGGTGGATGGTATGTTACTAACTAAAGAGCCTCCGATGCTCAATTCAGCTGAATTCGTGGCTAAATTTGGGTTGCTAAAATTTGGTTTGATGAAATCAAAGAGAGAGAGGAGTGGAGGTGATGGATGGAGATTGAGAATAATATTTGGAGGAATTTAAGGGGTTTGGGTTGGGGGAATAATGACGGCTTGAGCCGGCAATTAATGTTGGGTGAGTTGGGTCAATCAAAAGAGCAACAATGGGCGTGTACGTAGTTGTTTGTCTTCGGCTGCGAAACGATGACCAACGACTAAGGGGCTCACTCTCTCTAATATTTTATTTAATTATTTAAAAGGACTATTCACATGTGCCCCCATTTTATTCAATTTCATTAAATTGACCAAGCCCAACCAATTTATTGGCCCTTGATTTTTGACAAACGGCGCTGGATTTTGAAAAAATTTTAGTTGTGACGGAAACACAGATGGTACACCACATGTTTTTATGTAAGTGGTGAAAATTTTTAATTTGTAAGTTATTAATCTTTTAACACACATATCAAACCATTTACATAGAGACATATGGTGTACCGCCTTGTGTGACGGGAACATTGAAAAATCTCACTTGGATTTTAATGGAATCATGTTGTTACTTTTAAATTGATTGAAAATTTTTTCCACAAGTTTCTTGTATGAAGTAATAAAGTGTTTTTTTTCTTCAAAATTTACTTGTCATTTTATTAAAGATTTGTTCCAAAATCATTTCTAACAAAGATGTTTTCAGCCATTTTAAAAATATTTCTAGACGAGCCCTTAGCTTTTTAGATTCATCACCTTCATACTATGTTGGAATTTTTTCGATCATGCCCTTACATTGAGGACGATTTTAAAAAATGTGACAATTTTTAATTGATTTAAAATAATGTTACAATGATGCGAATTAAGTATTATGGACTCGGATGGTGTTGCTAATGACCTTAGAAATGGTCAAGACTCAAGACACATTTAAAACACATGAAAATGCATTATCATACTAACAAATCTACAAGATTATGCTCGCGGGTCGTGCATTAGGTTATAGGTAGTGACGAAATACATTGAACTAATCGGCTCAATTAATGCTGCTAACACCGCAAGTCATAATCAGACATAATTAAAACCCATAACATTACGTAATTAACTTGAAATACTGCAACAATCTGTATTCTCTCCGGTCGCGGATTAGGACTAGTGAAGAAGTCTAATCAATTAATGGTTTCGGGCCGTGGTATAGTCAGAGCGAGCAGGCACACTGTGAGATGCTGTGCAGCCTTTGATGAATCTGCTCGTTATGGTCGTGACTGTATTTATATACATGAAAAAGGAAACCATCGGAAAAGAAAACACACACATTATTGCAAGCTTGATTAGTATATGTATGACTTTACTTGAACCAGCAGCTGCATGCATGCTGATGTAAAAGTAAAACTGACCTTTCATGGCTTCTTTTTCGGAGGGAGCGGGCCTCCGACATGAAAGTGAAGTTGTTCCATGTAAATACTTCTTTCTCTCGCATGTGAATAATACTTGGATCCTTAAAGAACGAGTATAAGTTAGTTGTTTGTTGCTAACTCACAGAACTTCATGTTTATGATCAAAACCGTTTATATATAAATCACTCTACAAAGATTGTCTATACAAAAAATCGATTAAACTAAAATCGTTTAGCAATAGAACTGTATAAACACAAATGAACGAATTTGGTAAAAGTATTACGAACTGTCTGTGTATTTGCTACCATAGATTGACTATATGACTTTCATTTTTTGCAAAGCTGGTATTTATAGAATGATTCATAATATGAAAAATTGTAATTATAAAAATAATATTCTGTAATTTGGCATAAAGAGTTTTGAGTAAAAATTTCTGGTTATTCTTGAGAAGCCAATGATTGTTCGGCGTGTGTGGAGCTATGTTTTCTATGTCCCACATTGAGCAAGTAGTCAAAGAGTGTGGTTTTGCTCACCAACTGCGACCTGGGAATTATTGTTTAATCCTCGTTAATTTAGCTTCAACAGGATATTCATTTTCATCAGGCAATGTTAATTAATAATTTAGTTGTCAAATATATGGTGCTTGCTTGCATACGTGAGTGAAGGGAAATAACTAATGCAATTATGCAATAATGCAATGGGTTTATTTATTTAATTATTAGATTACTACTAATTATATTGAAACTATCTCAACTTAACCACATGCACAACATACTAGATTCTAAGTTTTTATCAAAACGCATTTGTACAATTTGAGTGAAACCATTCAATACAAATTGTCGTACGTGAGATTACATTCGTCGACAAACTGTATATAAGTAATATATTATGTCAAACCTTTGACGTGAGATTGCATTCTTTAATAAATTGTGTCGTACAATAATTAGGAGAGCCAAAGCCACGAGCTAATGTCATGTTTGTCATGTTTGTTTTCTGGACACTAATGTACTAAAATAGTATCACAAAATTATTGGAATCCAAAGGAAATTAACAAATTATTGATTCGGACGCCTCACTTTGCTGACATTTGTGGCTCGTTTCGTAGGGGGTTTTCCTTAGATATCCCCAAGTCAATTTCCTTGTAATAAATTTTCACCGTTTATAACGGACACAACACTTATAAATTATTTCGCTACATAGAATATAAATATGTCAAAGTGCTTCTAATAAAATTACGTTGTGTTTTTAGAAAACGCTTTGACGAACCACAGTTACTTCTAAATTATATCGCCACATATAATCAGAAGCGCTTTTGATTGTTTAAAACGACTAAAACCGCCTTTTTCCTTTAGTATACCACCTTAACAAGCTGTTGTAGCTTTCTAGCGGAAAAAATGTGGTCCTTGAATTTAGAGTAAAAGCATGAGAGGGACTCTCAGGGAACGCACACAGATAATGATTCGCCCTTATATGAAACCAACTGCCCTACTTCCAGCTATGTCCTAGGTGATGGTCCTAATCATTCTGGTGGCTCATGCAACTTGCTCACCATGTGAGAAAGACATTGTTAATCACCACGCAGGGCCACTAACACGAGTCTAGTAGTATATCTCTTCATCTGCAAGTTAAATCCCTCCCCTTTAGTATGTCATTTTTGTACGTATAGTTGCCCTCCCGTTAATCTTGATAGCTGATAGGATGACCTACTAGTCCGAGTAACTTGATGCTCAAGTGACCTCACACATCGAATGATGGTGCACAAAGTAGTATATCGTTGCTTTGTTTATGGGTCCCATGAGCATGAATGGTCAGGATCCACCGAGTACACGACTAAACCTAGCATTTCCCTACGAGAGTTAGTTTAGGGTTGAAGGTACCCTTGCTGAACAGTTGAGCACATATAGCTTGAGAGAAGTTGGAACAAGAGCAAACCAAAATTTGGAAGGCAAATGTTGAATGTCAAACAAAACCACCCACAATCAACAACGTTTACAGAGACGGTAAGGTTTATAACAAGCCAACGGTTTGATTCCGAACGTCGACACAAAACAGCTCCTTCATATCCAATATAATCGAGGAGGCTCCTACTGCCATGAGTCTGACGGCGTTGAATTCAACATGTCACCGGCAGGAGAAACACAGGGGTGTCACCGGGGGAATACCCTGTGTGAATACTAGCACTCATCCCGTTATGTATAAGAGTTCTACACACATTGAAACCCAAGAATCCCCCCACCTGTGGAGACTTGTGGCTGGAGTGGAGGTTGGGATTTCAAGGGTCCTGTGCATCGGGTTGAATATTCAAGATTTTGGAAACCACGTTTTTCGTGAGCTCAGTAATTGCAGCTTGAACTGGATAATCACCAGTCTCGTTGTTCCTCGACCACCCTGGTGATGATTGTGATGAGAACAACCCAGTATAGTCATCTGCAGCAACCTTTGTATGTGTGGAAGTCGCGAGAACATTCTCCAAATCTAACTGGGTTAACGGCCTTGGTGCCTGAAGAAAGCAGCACAGACCAACACTCTCAGTACAAACAAAACCTGCAAGCCTATTAACTAGAGCAGAAACTGCAAAGATAAACAATGAAAATCCCACATATACTCACAGAAGATTTCTTTCCGGTCTTTTCTTCATTTAATATGTCTCTGATAGGAAAATATGCTGCTTTCTTGCAAAGCTCAAGTAGATCCGAACCTGTGTAACCCTCAGACAAGACAGCTAAACGATCATAATCAATATTGTCTTCAACCCTCTCACCCTTCAAAATCACCTTTAGTATCTGAGCTCTCTCCCTTTTATCGGGCATCCCAATCTCAAAGGCCTGAGGAAGACGCCGAAGTATTGCTTCATCAAGTTCTGATGGACGATTAGTAGCAGCGAGAACCATAACTCGAGCGTTCTCTGCATGAACAACATAAAATATCAAACCAAATGCCTTATCCAAGGAATAATTGTCTAGCATTTCAATGACCACAAATGCTATCTTTTCCTAAGGAAAAGAACAAGAAAATTCCTATTTTGAGAGGAGAAAAAAAACTTACGATCTGTAGTAAAGCCATCCCATAAAGCCATGAACTCAGTTTTCATGTTTGTCAATGCCTCGTGATCTGTAGTTCGGCGCTGACCCAAGAAACTATCAACCTCATCAATAAAGATGATAGCAGGCTGGAGTTTATAAGCCAAGCTAAACACAGCAGCCACTGCAGAAGACAAATTAACATGCTAAGCACAGTAGATATGAAAACTACAAAAACTTCAAAATCCTTGTAGGACACTAGCATAATTGGAACTCTTGAGGTAAAAGCAACAAATATGCATGACTTTTTTCCTTGAAAGAAAAATAAGAGTTCACCCTTCTCAATCAACCAGTAAGATCGCAAAATAATTTCTTTTATACAGCAGGCCATTTTGATTCCCAGTGGCATAAGTATCGAATTAGTTTGCTTACTTGGCTTATTAGGAACAAGACCTATAAAAGTCCTAACTCCGAAAGACATGGATATAGTTGTTTCATGGGTAGTTGAGTAAGTCGTGAGACGCATAAAAGTATGAAAGCTATCACATCAAAGCTTACATGAAGTTATCTCTCTTATAAAAAGGGGCCTATATTCATCTAGCACACTCCCTTCCCTTCCTATACTTCACAATCGTACAGTGCAAACAAAGATATTGCCAAAATAGAGAAGTAAAAGATACTGTATGATCCAGAACGATAGAAAAAGAATCAGAGAGAAAGATACTGGTTATAAAACATGCATAATCTACTTGAGAAGAGACAGTAGAAGATCCTATTTGAATATTTGCACATCAGATTTGATATCACTCACCGAGCTTTTGTGCATCACCAAACCATTTGCTCATCAGATTTGATATCCTGACATTGATGAAAACAGCTCCAGACTCCTTTGCAATAGCTTTCGCAAGCATAGTCTTTCCAGTACCCGGCGGCCCATACAGCAAGACACCTTTTTGTGGACCAAGGAGCTTCCCGTGGGAAAACAAATCAGGCCTCCGTAGTGGAAGGATCACTAGTTCATACAAGGCTTCCTTTATAGCATCTAGTCCTCCAATAGATCCAAATTCTACGTCAATGTGGTCGGGGTTTATAACATCGCTGGCTATAACATCCTGATTACGAAAACTATATCAGCATTACTCTATCCAACAGTATCTAAGTAGGACAAAGAATGTCATCAACCAAAAAATTGAAACGTTCAAATCGATATTAGTCACGAAACCAAATCATATCATTCCAATTTTATCGGATGTCCCCGAAGTAATTCAAAATAATTTCACACTCACATACCAAGTATTAACATAAATCAAATCGATTGCAACATAATGCATGAAGGAAAACAGCAAAAACGCCTGTATTTCAAGGACAGCACGAAAAACCCACAAAAAATACATCAAAATTCATCATCTTCAACGTACCACCTCAAAATCCACACATTACAAAAACCCAGATCACTATTATCCAAAAAAAATTGATCATTTCCAAAAACAAAATAAAAATCCACGAAACAGCAAGTTAAGAACAACCCAGAAGCCAGAAATGGGCGTCTCTTTACCTCATAAGTGTTGGTGTTAATAAGCGGTCGGCCGAGTCGCTTGGCGATTTCCTTCTTCTGCTCCATCGCCTTCTTAGACGCTTCCCGGTTCGGGTCAAGATACCGGAGCCCCGCGAACAGAACCAAGCAACTCAACGCCGCGCTCGCCGCGTACAGTACCAGTTCCTGCAGGAACTTGGTCTCCCTTTCCCGTGAACCCCCCATTTGAATTTGTACTGCAGAATTCACAAGGTCGAATTAATCCCCAATTTCCAGTGCCCCTTTGCAAATTATAGCAAATTAGGAACTGGATTTAAGAAACAGGGGTGTGGATTGGAAGAAAGGTTTCTACTTTTTATTTGGGTATTTCTTGCTCCGCTTGGTAAACAAGCTGAGAATTTCGTTTGTGGCCGTCGGCCTTTCGTGGGAATTTCAAGTACGGGCCGATGAGATTTGAGCTCGCGTTTTGGTGGTGTTTGGTTTAGGCCTAGGTTTGATGTTTGGGCCATGGGCTCCCTCTAAATGTCTTATGGGATGTCCCATGACTCTCCGTATTTTTTTTAACAAGACGATGTTTTAAACTATATTACGTAGGAGGAGGTGAATGTGAATATGGGTGCACTGACTTGGTTAACTTATCTAAACAATATTTGCGGATTCTCTTTATTAAGTCAAATGAAATTGAGAAAGTACTTAACATACAAGAAGTCGTGTATAAAACTATAGGTTAGTATCTCTTCGAAATGTAAAGGGCTTGTAGATTAGTTGGTTAAGATCATTCACTCTTGCACCTTTAGTTCCGAGTTCGATTCACACCTTCCCTTAATGTTGCTTACACATATAAAGACATCCCTTCTGTTTTAGTTTTGGTTAAGAATTTGTAACTAGTTTTATTTGTGCGTAATTTTAGATATTAACATGTGGAGTGAATATTGTGAAAATGATTCTGCTTTGATGGTGTCTCTCATTCATGGGTCTCCAAGCCTTAGTCATCCTTCCTATGGTCTTGTCTCGGAGTGCAAAAATTTGATCAAGAGATTTGGAGATGCAATTTGTAGCATGTTCATAGATAGCGCAATTTTGCAACTGACGTATTAGCCAAGTTGGCTTCAAATAGCGAGATAGAAGTTCAAGAGCTTACAGAGCCTCATGTTTGTTAGTACAAACTCTTTCTGATAACTGCTCTGAAGTCGCTAGAGCTAGACTAATTATTTTTTGGTTTCTTTTCTCTTTTTATAAATAGGAAGAACAAAATGGAGACGTGACACTGCTACATTTTGCGAAAATGAACGTACATAAATAAATAACTTGAACATAAAAATTCCTGCTTTCCAAAATTCCAAGTAGAATTCAAGTAGCAGACGAAACAAACGGAATTTCATAAAGTATTTGTTTAAATTTGAATGGTTGCTAAAAAAAATGATCCAATTCCAAATAATCCAAACCATCATCTATTAAGACATTTCGTCTTCTGTGAGTTTTGCGGACTTATTTGTGGTCCCAAAATGTTCATATACATTCCTTTAGCAAGATGATATTGTGTTCGAGGACTTTTGATTATTCTAAAAAATAAAATATGATATAGATAAATAATAAGGAGATTCTCTTAAAGGTGGAACTCTTTATAGACTGTCTCATACTTCATGTTTTTTTCACAATGTTTTGTAATGTCGACACAAAAATTAAAATTAAACGATGAGGTGACAGAAAGTTTATGAAGAGTTTCACTATCTCACTTTTGAGATAGTCTCCATAACATAAAGATTAGCAGCTAATAGCATTTCCAAAAGAGATGTCAAAATAATCACAAGATGTAGTGCAGTTGGCAAATGCCACCTTTAGTTGGGAAATTCCCTGATGCCTTTCCAGCAGGAGTTCAAAACCAGCTGAGAGCACTTTGTAGCCAGAGGCAAGCCGAATCTCGAGCGAAGATTAGTCCCACCCTTCAAGTCTAGGGACACTTTGTGGTCTTTACCAAAAAAAAAAAAAAAGGAGGTGTCAAATATAACATGTCAAAAATGATTTGATTGCTGATATGACAAATTGAATATGAATGTTAAATTAAAATGAGGTAGAGAGTAAGGAGTCAAATGACTCAACTATCACGTCATCTCCATTGAAAAACAACATCAAATTTCCGGATCACACAATTTAAAAAATTGTATTTTTATCACTCGTACTTGATTGTCGATAGATGAGTGAAATAAATTTATAATCAAATTAGTACGTTAAAAATAAAAGAAAAAGAAAGAATATGCCTCGTCAGCCATGCTCTTTGCGCCATTAACAATCATAATATTATATGGTGTTACCCCGTAGGTTTACAAGTTGTTTACCAATATTAGTTGAATCTCTAAGCAACTTTTCAATGGCCATGAAAACTTTTGCTCTATATATGCAAAACTTTGCAACTACTATGTTTTTTTTTTTTTTTTTCCAAAAAAGACCGGCCTGTAATTTTGTAATGACAGTTCATTTTTTCGAGATCGAAAAAATTAACAAAAATGTTTTAGCATTTTTTTAATGAACGTAGATAAATTGACTGAAAAAATCATCTAACGGCGGCAAATTGATTGAAAAGAATAAACTTATTATTGGTAAATGACAACCCACCCCGTCCAAGGAGCTGCACCCGCCCGCTATCGGGTTTTGTGGTCCTCGGCAGCATGTGGTTGTTGACCTTACATTTTAAGTCTTATTGTTTTGGATTTTTTTTCATACTATGACATTTGAGTGCGAAGTATTGAGCTCAGACACAAAATGAATATTTTGTTATCTCGAATTACGGCCTCTCGTTTACATAAGGAAATAGATTTTTTCCGAATCTCTTCTATCAAGGTCATCGGATCAAGTGATCTAATTTTTTAAAATTTTATCTACCGGTCTAAAATTATTATAGCTATTAAATGTTGAATGAAATTTTAAAGATCCGAATCACTTGATTCGGTGACCTTATGAAAAAAATCCAAAGAAAATCTCTTTCCGTTCACATAAATACTACACACACAAGAAAGAAACCTTACCAAACGAGCCAATCTCGTTGGCATTTCATTTCTCTTTTTATTTATTATTTTGTGGGGAGTATAAGAAAAGCTTAGTCTTTTCCCAACCGAGTGCGCCATGTTTAAGTCAGACTCATAAAAGCAGTCGTTAAGGAAAAACGGTTTCTTCTTTGCTTTTTTTGTTTGAGTGGGGTGGATCGAAAGTTGATGTCATGTACTACAAAAGCCTGTTTAGTACTTCATTGCAGTACATGCAGAGACGACGACTTTTCCTCTGAGTTTCTGCTTCTGCTTTTTCCAATCGAATTATAAATATTACTCCTCAAATTCTCGGCACAAACAACAGCGTGGCAGTGGATCCGTGGGGCTTTTTCTTTCTTTCGGTTTTCTCTGTCAAGTTTTGATCTTTTTGGTGGGTTCTTGCGAGTCAACCCTCTCTCTCAATGTAATAAGCAATCTGAGGATTTCAGATTGCAGATTGAGAAAAGGGTTCGTCAGCGGGTACCCCATTTGTAAATTTCTGAAATTTCCAGCTCTCGATCGAAGAACAAGAAGAGAAAGTTGAAGTAATATCGTTGATGGGTTTTTGTGTTCTTCTGTGTTTATTTCATTTCAGCTATCAGATTAGTTCTTTGATTTTTTGAACATGTTCGTATCATCAAATTTTCTAAATTTTAGTCTTTCTCTCTCTCTCTCTCTCTCTCTCTCTCTCATTTGACTCTATCTGATCAGCGAAGGGGTTTTAGACCAAATGGGGAACACAAACGGCGAAAACGGAGAGATTGAGACGTTTGAGACAGACAATGGACATGGGATTGAAGAGAATGGATGTGAGCCACAGGAGGATTTGAACAGAATAGTCCCATGGAGAAGGCAGATTACAGTCCGGGGACTCGTAGCCAGCGTAGTTATTGGGGTAATTTACAGTGTTATAGTGATGAAGTTGAACCTCACCACTGGTTTGGTTCCCAATCTCAATGTTTCGGCTGCACTTCTCGCTTTCGTGTTCATCCGGTCATGGACTAAGCTGCTTCAGAAGGCTGGAGTTGTATCAACTCCCTTCACCAGGCAGGAGAATACAATAATTCAAACTTGTGCTGTTGCATGTTATAGCATTGCTGTTGGAGGTCAGAAAAATTTCTGCTTTTGTTATTTTTTTCGTGTTGATGGTTTGGTTTCATAATATTAATATGGGGTTTTGCTGAAATATGTGGCATTGCAGGTGGTTTTGGTTCGTATCTGTTGGGTCTAAACCGAAAGACTTACGAGCAAGTTGGGGTTGATACTGAGGGGAACACTCCCGGGAGCACCAAGGAACCAGCGATTGGTTGGATGACCGGTTTTCTATTTGTTAGTAGTTTTGTTGGGCTGCTGGCTTTGGTTCCTCTCAGAAAGGTAAGTTCTTTCGTCCCGTCTAACTTTCGATAACAGAAAAGGTTTGTTTGAGGGAGTGAAAACGTAAATTGGGTTATGTTTCTGAACTGCTAAATTATTGAGAAAGAGGTTGAGATTGCTTGTGTGTTTGAAATTGACGAAGTTATTGATTCCGAAAGGGGTTTGGAATATTTTTTGTTCATGCAGTTTGGGTTGTTTTGCAGATCATGATAATAGACTATAAATTAGCATACCCGAGCGGAACTGCTACTGCTGTCCTTATTAACGGGTTCCATACTCCAAAGGGTGACAAGATGGCTAAGTAGGCATCCGTTTATATGACTTAATCTTCGGTTTAAGACTAAATAGGACTTGAGTTTTGAAAGAACTCTTAAAATGTTGAGGTTCTTCTCGCAGACAGCAGGTTCATGGGTTCATGAAATTCTTTTCAGCTAGTTTCTTGTGGGGTTTCTTTCAGTGGTTTTATTCTGGAGGAGAGAAATGCGGATTCGCTCAGTTTCCAACATTTGGATTGACCGCTTGGAGAAATTCGTGCGTGCTTTGTCTTTCATTTTCCTTCTGCTTATCATGATTGATCCTTCTCTCGTCATTGACTGCATAAATTGAATTTTGCAGATTTTACTTTGATTTCAGTATGACTTATATAGGAGCAGGAATGATCTGTTCTCATCTCGTGAACTTATCTTTGCTTCTCGGTGCCATACTCTCTTGGGGAGTAATGTGGCCATTGATAAGGGGTCTTAAGGGAGAGTGGTTTCCTGCAACTTTATCAGAAAGTAGTATGAAGAGTCTAAACGGTTATAAGGTGTGGACTAGACATTCAATTCCATTTTTTAACCAGATTCTTACTGATTTTGCCATAGAGAGTTTTGGAATCAAGTATGTAGGCAATTGAGTTTCGTGCATCTTCGTTTTGCTGCAGGTTTTCATTTCCATTTCCCTGATACTAGGAGATGGGCTGTACAATTTTCTCAAGATACTATATTTTACTGGCTCAAACATCCACATGAAAATGATGAACAAGAACCTTAAAACAGGTAGTGCGCGATTTTGCATGGTTTATGCTTCGTGTGCGAAATGAAACAATTTGAGTAACATCATTAAACTATCTCTCTCATGCAGCTTCAAATGACAAGAATGCGACTGTTGATGATCTTCGACGAAATGAAGTCTTCATAAGGGATAACATTCCCGTTTGGGTAGCGTGCGTAGGGTACACCTTGTTCTCTGTCATCTCCATCATTATCATCCCGCTTATGTTTCCTCAACTGAAATGGTATTATGTAGTCGTAGCCTACCTAATTGCACCCTCTCTAAGCTTCTGCAATGCTTATGGTGCGGGTCTAACTGACATGAACATGGCTTATAACTACGGGAAAGTGGCTCTCTTTGTGCTTGCTGCCGTAGCTGGGAAAAACGATGGTGTTGTTGCTGGACTTGTCGGCTGTGGTCTGATCAAATCAATAGTTTCTATCTCCTCCGATCTGATGCACGACTTAAAGACTGCTCATCTCACTCTCACGTCTCCTCGATCAATGATTTTAAGCCAGGCTATTGGAACGGCCATAGGCTGTGTGGTAGCTCCTCTTACATTTTTTCTCTTCTACAAGGCCTTTAACATTGGGGATCCACACGGTGAATACAAAGCCCCATACGCCATCATATACAGAAACATGGCAATTCTCGGCGTTGAAGGCTTCTCTGCCCTGCCCCAGCATTGCTTGCAGCTGTGTTATGGTTTTTTCTCATTTGCCATAGCAACCAATCTGCTGAGAGATCTTGCTCCTACGAAAATCGGGAAATATGTTCCGCTTCCAATGGCAATGGCTGTCCCATTCCTCGTTGGAGCGTACTTTGCAATTGATATGTGCATGGGGAGTTTGGTCGTGTTCGTCTGGCACAAGCTGAAAAACAACAAGGCAAGTTTAATGGTTCCGGCAGTTGCTTCCGGTTTGATATGTGGAGACGGGTTGTGGATTCTACCTTCGTCGATTCTTGCGTTGGCCAAGGTTCAACCTCCCATCTGCATGAACTTCTTGGCAAATAAGTAGAGCTGAGTTTACGCCGTAGGCTCGTAGTTGTGTTTTTCGAGTACAGTAGCAGTAGGTAATTTCTGCAGGTGCAGTTTCAGCACAGTATAGGGGAATTAATGATAATAGTTTAGTTCCCTAATATGTAATTTCAGGTAATACATAAAGTAACGTAGCAATAGCATAGTAGATGACGGAATACTGTCTTGATCAACTGGCTTAACCCGCATTTGCCATCTTGTATCTTTATTTTCCCTTATGAGATGCATCTTCTTCTTCCTTCCGTCGTAGACTACTACAGTATCTACGTAGACATACGGGGTTATCTTCTTCATGTTTACCTCTTTTATACCTTGGTCCGAATGATCCTATATATTGAGTCTTCGTCTTATAACTTTACCATGACTCGTCGAAAGCAAGGGCTGATAATACTGTATTGGTCAACTAGCTTAACCCACGTTTGTTGTATTGCTTACGGTTTTCTTCGTCTTTGTGCCGATTGTAACGATAAGGTTGGAGCCGGTGAAAGATGCATGGTTTAAGAAGTTCACACATCAGATACAAGACATCCATTTTTGGACCACCACCACCGATGTGTGTCAATGACTGATACAGCTGATATTGTTTTCTGCTTGGTTTGCCAGCACCCCAAAAGGTCAAAACTTAAGTTCAACTTTTCAACTTTTTAGTGCTTTCTATAAGCAATTATAAGGCTCGTTTTTGGCACGGTTGGCAGAAGCTCTAAGAAAATTTTAGTGCTTTCTACATAAATAAGCATTATATAGTTAGTTTGAAAGTAATTTTAAAGTGACTAAAAACGCTTTTAGAGAAAATATTTTTAGGTTTCAAAAGCACTTGAAGTGCTTTTCCTTAGATTCATTTGTCTTTTTACCAAGGATAAAAACTTTTGCACCAAAAACGCTTTCAGTCATTTTAAAAGCACCTGTTTTTAATAGAAGCGCTTTTCAGCGAAAGTGAATAGAAGTAAAATTATATCCTACAAAATCATTCCCAAACGTACCGTTTGGTACGCAAACGGGACAGGACGGAACAGATGATGTAAATATTGAAAAAGATAAGGGGAAAATTGTGTCTTAAAATGTTATAAATTTGTGTTCCACGAATATGGAACGGGTCGTTCCAGGGGGAATGTGGAACGAAAAATCAGCCAAATCTCGTCTCACTGTTTTCCGTCCCGTCCCACTTACCAAACGGGCCGAAGACTAGGCCTTTGATGCCCGGTGGTTGTAAGCCAACTCCAAGTCGGGGTTGGTTTCAACTTTCTTTGGCTACCATGATGTGATTTTCCAGCGTAAGAAATCGTGTATTTAAATAATATCACACATTAATTAAAAGTTGTCACGTGGTAATACGTTTTTAAAATGTTCATACCAAAAACTGAAAAATTAAAAAACGTTTAGGAATTTGCTTCTTTGTGGTTTCTAGTTTTTCGTTGGTAGGCGGAAACCGGTGGCGAGGGCCTTTCGGTGCCGTTTGCGACGAGACATGTTTACCCTTTTAAAAATCATGCAAGTTCTTGATAACAAGTGCGTAATTTTCCTGAATTCGAAGGTCATTTTGGGAATCCACAAGATCTCGTCTTTATTATATGGCTTCCTAAATCAAATTGCTGACTTCCTAATCTGAGAAAACAAAGCGGCACAGTTCATCTCGCAGTCGCAGAGCCTACTCTCTCTCGCAGGTGAGTCCCAATTCTTCATCGATCTTTGTTCTTCAATTCACGATCTCTCTCTCTTGTTAATTTTTTTTGTATTTGTTTTAGATTTTGTGCTTAAACGTTCATGGGTTTTAATCGGTATTTCAAAATTTTGTTTTCTGTGATTGGTGGAAGCTGTTTTTGTTGAAATTTCGAGGCTTTGGTGCATAAATTTTTGTGGGTTTTAATTGGTTTTTCAAAATTTTGGTTTTTGGGATTGGTAGAAGCTGTTTTTTTTATGAAATTTCGAGGATTTGGTGGACAAATTTATGTGGGTTTTAACGTTTTTGGTGATTTGTGCATGGACCATGGTGGCAGTGAAAGATGGCTTCAGATCCAAAAGTTCACGTATTTGAAGAGGTAGCGAAGCACAACAAAACCAAAGATTGCTGGCTGATTATCGCCGGGAAGGTCAGATCTTTATCTTGATTGGATATACGCTTCTTGTACTGTAAAATTAGGTTCCCAGTTGATTGATTGATTTATCCTTTGTTAGGTTGCTGAGAAAATCTAGGAATATGAGAAAATTACCCCCCGACTCAGAATTTGACTTTTATATTTTTGCATGTCAATGTGGTCGTGTTCGTCACAGTCCCACTCCTCAGTGGTCGCCTTGTATCAGTCCCTTGATATGATTTTGGTTTATTAAATCCGATGACTAGAAAAAGGCGAGTGAGTAGGGAAAAGCGGAATCACTTCCCTGTGTTTTAAGGTGTCATTTGTACAAACATAAACCAAGATTGTATGGAGTTTAGATCTCATACTTAAAACTAAATCTGCTCACTGCGACAAAAACTTTGATAGTTAGAATAGGCTGATTTACCGATGGTTTGGAATATCAATTTTCAGGTGTATGATGTGACACCATTCATGGATGATCATCCCGGAGGCGATGAAGTTCTTCTATCTGCAACTGGTAAGGCATTCGTTTAATGCGTATATCCTTTTTCTCAACCTGCAAGCCAGTAGGGTTTATGAGACTAATTTTGTTTGAAAACTGTAGGGAAAGATGCAACAAATGATTTCGAAGATGTTGGTCACAGTGATTCAGCCAGGGATATGATGGAGAAGTACTACATTGGTGAGGTTGATCAGTCAACTGTCCCATTGAAACGGACTTACATTCCACCACAACCAGGTCAATACAATCCTGACAAGACATCCGAATTTGTTATCAAGATTTTACAGTTTCTGGTTCCGCTTTTAATCTTGGGGCTGGCCTTCGCTGTCCGTCACTATACCAAGAAAGAGTAGAGTCTTTCTATTTCAGTATATCCGCCTGTAAGGATTAGTTATTCATCAAGATTTTACAATTGCTCGTTTCAGTTATGTCGTTCTTGGTTTAGGTCATTGTTCATCCGATGGTCGGTCGGTTGGTTGGTTTCTAGCGTCTTTTTGGTTATAAGGTGATTGACAGATTGTACAATGGTTGATCTTAAATTAAAGGATTGTTCTTCTTGTTATTATTTCCATATGAATTCCTGTTCATTATTTGTTGCTGATCTCGCAAAGGCAATTGTTGTGTGTTGCATTTGAGACCAGTGTGTGCTGGTGTCAATGTCGCAGGTTTTGTTTATGACGTTTTACCTTTTATGTGGATTCGTTCCACCATGTGGTCCTGGACGCTGCGTGAAATTGTGGGAATATTAGCCATTTTAGAGACCGTGTATTGATAAAACTCCAGGACCACGTGATAAAACGAATCCACAGAACAGCTCTGGTTTTTCTCCTCTCTAAACCCCTCATCTCCATTTCAATTGTTGAATTTTACTACTCGGGGTCTTGAATACCTCTTTCACACTCGCACACTGCTTAATGACTACTCTATTACGGTTCGGAGGGTAATCGTGAAACTCGTGTGGGGAAGGGCGTTCGCTGCAGGGTTGTGGTAAGAAAAAAGTGGCACTCGTTTGGCCAAGTGATTGGTGTGCTAATCCCTTGGTTTAATTGCTTTTGAGTAGAGATAACAGAGTAATGTGGCGGTGCTTGGACCCTGGTGGTTCAACAATGGAGATGAGGTTCATAGTAAAAAAAAAAGAGTTTTAACGAAAAACCCGTGGTACTGTTCACTTTAATGAAAAACCACATTTTTACACTAAAAAGTCAAACCTGGTATTATTCACTTTATCCTTTATTTTTTCATTATCGTTAAAACTCAAAGTTTTCAAGCCCTTTTCATTAGTTTTCCTTAAAAAGAAATCACAATGTTGGGAGAAAGAGAGAGAGAGTTTTAGTCCAAGGCTAATTAAGTGAACATCAATTTTGGTTAGTTTTATAAGAATTAGAAAAACTAGGTTATATTTAAATAAATGCTCTTTAAAATGGCAATATTTCCAAACTTTCCTCGTACACAGCAAAATTATCTTTTTTCTGTTTTTTTGGGTAACAAAAAGTTTAGGAGGAGGAGAGGCTACCCCAGAACAGGACGTACACGAGTTTCTTTGAGGACTTACAAAGGAGGTCTTAGCCTCTTTTTGGATTTTTACAGATTGCTTACAGCGAGACTCGAACCTAGATCTTAGTCTAGAGGAGAGACCGATCCTTACCAATTCAACCAATCCTCATTGGCAGGGTAGAATTATCTCCATCTTTCACCAAAAGACATAAATAAACAGGGATAAACTTTAGCAAGGCTCCTCAACTTTGAAGGGCAGTTTAGGAGGAACAAGAAGGCCTATAACTCATGGGTGTGGTTATATTTTTAGGAAAATTAATGAAAATGACTTGAAAACTTTGAGTTTTAATCAAAATAATAAAAATGTGTAAGTGAATAGTACCATGAGTGACTTTTTAAAGTAAAAATGTCATTTTCGTTAAAAGTGAACAATACCAGAAGTGTTTCGTTAAAACCCCCTATATTTTTCCAAAAAGAAACAAACAGTAATATTTCTTCTTGATAAGGAACAAACAGTATTATTTCTAAATTGGACAATTTGGGAACACATGGAATACTCATACAGGAGTTTTACCTGCAAAGCCATGGAATCACGCGGTAAAACAGAGAAGAATACAACGCAGATAAATCTAAATAATTAATCTTTTCAACGTTTGACACCACCACTTTCAAGCAAGCTTGAAAAAAGTGGTAAAATTTATCAGCACTGACTCTGATAGACTGATTGGAGTGAGCTCCCGACGTGCTTATTTTGGATGCTCCGAATAGCCGGATTCCGGGAAACAACCATGATAACGAACCATGCTACCGAAATATGCAGTCATGAGAAAGACGTCTCTATCTTGTCATGGAGGTTTACCACCAAGCCATGTGCATCGTCGAGGAGCTTCCATATATCAAGTTGCCCGGACATGCTGTTGCACTCCCGGATAATCTCATCCATGCTGCTATACTTTTCGATTATCAGTTTCCTCTTCTGCAATACGGAAGCTGCGATTGCAAAAAGTAACAGATCGTCTGTTGGTGGGGCTCGTTGCCTTATCCTGCTCCACGCAGATTTTCCGATCCCTGCCCTAATGGCTGCTTGATCGGCCCACATTACCTCCCATAGGCATACTGTCTGTTCGAATGTTAACTCTCTCCTAAATAGCACAACCACCATCCGATAAACAAAAAAGCAATCCTCCGCCTGGAGCTTCTCCAAGTGCC
The DNA here is from genome assembly GCA_036320875.1 of Cotoneaster glaucophyllus. Taxonomy (NCBI): domain Eukaryota; kingdom Viridiplantae; phylum Streptophyta; class Magnoliopsida; order Rosales; family Rosaceae; genus Cotoneaster; species Cotoneaster glaucophyllus. Next base: position 28,819,418 of record CM070062.1, read on the forward strand.
TGTACAGGTGGGAGTCCTTACATTTGATAATCTTAGAAACGATACTCAACTGCTTTCGGATCCCTACCTCGTCAAGCCTAAAATTATGTCGAGCCTTCTTCATGAAACCGACAAAACACCAGAAAGCCTCGTGATCCTCTGTTATTACAGCAGCTATAGGAGAAAGCAGGTCACTCATACCCTGGCAGTAACCAATTTCGGGGTCATAGAGTGCATAAGCTTCAAGAATAGCAACTAGTCTAGCAGCATGGAAAATTCTGCAAGGCTCCAAGTGACTGTAATCTTTCAACCCAACAGCCTCAGCAGAACGTGATGCTCTATCCTGTGACACTTCAGCTTGAGATGGGGAGTGGGGAATCCAATCTGAATTAGTTCGTATTGCATCAAGACGTATGATCCGCTGCCATGTGGCAAAATCCTCTGTGTTTAGTTTTGATTGGACTTCCGTCCTCAAGGGAGAAGATTCATCCTTGGAAGTCACATCAGGATCATTTTCTTCCCTCCCTTCACATGAGGGGAAAGCCTGAATCACCTCAGGTTCTACAGAGGAGTCCGAGTCAGATGAGTCAGAGTCTTTGGCATCCGCATTTGTGTTTTCTCTTGAACCATCATCATCTCCATCCAACAACGTACTGGAAGGGTCATCTGAGTATTCAGCATCTGGTATCTTATCTTCACTAGAAAGGGATTCCCTGGCGCTAACCACATCCTCAGAGCTGGGAGAATCTGTATCATGGGTGAATCTACAACTGTCCCCATTCAACTTAGAGCTATCATTTTCGCGCTTTGTGAGTCGGCGGCACTGTCTGCGAAGTTCCTCATATTCCTTTCTGCAACAAAATATTCGAACAACGTACCATAAATTTAGCAAGACCAATGGATAAGAAACAGAGAATTTATTCAACTTATGCAACATAAAGCTACAAAAGAAACTATATGGAATTGGCATTAGTACCTTTTCTGAGATCTTACTACATCTCTTTCTTCTTTTGAACTGTTTAATTCATAGCTGTTGAGACAGAGAAATCCAGTCAACATATGTACGTATGGTTTCATCACTTCCCAAAAACAACATTTTAATGTATATGCAGAACAGGAATCAGAATAGTGGTAAGATTTTATTTCAAAAACTCATGCCATCAACTCAGAAGGAATCGCATTACACTTCTTATGTGGAGAAAAAAAAACCTTTCTTGAAACTTTGACTCCACATTGACTACACAACGAAGTGTTCGAAAGCACAAAATGTCAGGTCTAAGCCTAAAATGAGCTGCTCCTAACCCAGAACCAGACCTAAATAAAAGCTCATGTATCTAGCAGTCATTATGTTTGATTTGGACCTAATGAGACGTCTAGAAGCAATAATCTAGACGAATAGGTGGGAAAGAGCATACAATCCTCTGCTAGGAATGATACACCAAAACACCTGATGGTGAAGCCAAAATATTACATAGCAAGGTCTATCTCAGAGATGCAAGGTATTAATGCAGCAATGTTTTAGTCAAAAACTTAAAAGAGGTGTTGGACATGCTTACACTCCAAGGAGGAATGGCCAAACTTCAGCCCTAATACTTGGATCAACACCCTGCATTCAAAAAAATTTAAGATGAATAATGTCAATGATGGAAGCATGAATACATAAAAAAATTAGATGTTAGAGCATTCCGGACACAAAAAGTATAATACAAATGTGACAGCGACTCACCCCACTGCGAACTTTCTTCACCAACTTAACTCCACCATCTCGAAGCTTTCCATCAGGCGTAAAGAAAAGCCTCCATTGCTGAGGTGAAAGGGCATGTTTTCTTTTCCTGCGGGACCAAGGCGACTTAAGACGAACCCTGAAAATAAAACAATACGCGCAATTAGTAATGGTAAGATTAAGGAAGCATCAGCTGTATGAAAAATATTAATGCCTAAATGAACGAAAATGTTAGGCCAATAAAAACATCCTAAAAGTTGAACCTTCCATATAAAAGAAACAGTCTTGCCATAAGTGATAGAATAATAGATCATTTCAAAAGTCTGGATATTCTACGGACGCTGCCTCGAAGGGCCAAGTCTAAGCAAATCAACTTGCTAGAGAAAATTATCGACAAGGATTAAAATGCCGATTAATGCAATAGCTTTGCAGCTTAAACAATTGACTTTGAATATCCAAAACATTTCAATCCATCTATCTGTTGAGAAGATTAGTAAAACCTAACTCGATTCGGGTTTATGACTTATTAAACCACTGCATTGTTGCTCAGTGGCAGCTTAAAATACAAACTTCAAACACTTATCATATTAAAACATAAAAATCCTAATTTGACTGGAACCATGAGACAAAAACAACACAAATCTTCTACAAGCCAATCGATACGCAAATGAAACCACCAATGTGGCTTGCCCAACACATCGAACCCACAATTTTTTAAGCAACTGAAAGAGTAACAATTTCCAAGGAGGGCCAAAATGCGAATGAAGAAGGTGACCCAAAAGAACGAATTGACGAGAAAACGCCATTAAAGCAGTGGAACTGAGCTAAAATTGGTACTAAAAACATGAACTTGAAGCTCCCCGAGATCGGGATCTAAGAGCGGAAACTAAAAAGAAAAGCTTTGGAGAAAGAGCGAGAGAGAGAGTTGAAGAGAGAGAGAGAGAGAGAGAGAGAGACTCACCGATCAGAGGAAGAACAATGAGCTGGTGAAGAAGATGACACGACTAACAGAACCGAACGCAAATAAATCCACGAAGACGACGACGAAGACGAAGAAGGAGATGAATTCGAGCTCGAAGGCGACGACGAAGTGTGAGTTCGTCGTAGAGCTCTCATCTATCAGTGAATTTTTGTCCTAGGGTTTGCGTTTTTTCAGAAATTCCAGAGCTTTTTTGAGAAATTTCAGAGCTTTTTTTTTATTTCTTTACCTAGTGGCAGTGCAGAACACGGCCACGACCACCGCGAGCCCAGCCAAGGCCGTGACGCCGACGGTCACGTACGACGGCGCCGCCGACCATAACCCTCCTTCGCCGGAGATGAAAGCGTTTCCGGAACCGGAGGAGATCATGTGAGCAGGGTCGTAAACGACAGAAATGCCCTTGTGATCTGCTGCAGCTGCTGCTTCTTGTGGGTGAGCAAGAACAGGAGGAGGTTGGGATGAATTGGGGATTTTAAATTTAATAATTTTACCCCCAACTGAAAAACTGCAAGTGTGGATGAATGAATGAAATATTGAAATGGGAAAGGCAACTGCTTTGGTTTGGATTTTTGCTTTGTTTTACTTTGGAAGTCTTTTTCTTTGTCTCTCTCTCTCTCTCTCTCTCTCTCTCTCTCTCTCTCTCTCTCTCTATCTCTAGAGTGTGAGTCTATCTCTCTCTAGAGTCTAGAGAGTAGGAGAGTAGACACCATTTTTATAAGGAGTAAGAAAGAGAGTCAAGTGGAAGAGCTAGGGAGATTTTTCAATGTGATGGGAACACGGATTGGTACATCACATGTTCTTATACAAATGATGAGATATGTATGTTAAAAAGTTAATAACTTAAAAAAAATATAATTTTCCATCGCTTGTATATCCGGTCACAAGGGAAAATTTCTTTAAGAGTTGATAAAAATACAAAGATTGTGAAAATCCTGACCACAATCCCTAATTTTTTTATGAGAAATTCTCATGAGCTTTCTCAAATGTATGACTCTTCATGTACTCTGTCTCCTGTATATTTTGACACAATATTTTTATAATATTAGCATAAAAAATAACGTTAAACTGTGTATTGATAGAAAATCTGTGGAGAGTCTTTAAATGAGTTTGTTAGCATTTCTCATTTTCCATTAGCTTACAAATTCTAGGTCAAGCATTTCCTTTTGTTTTTTTTTTTGAGGGTAGGTCAAGCGTTTCCTAATTTGTGTTTAACATTAGGTATTGTATACTAATCAAGCATTTCTTTTTGTTAATTGTATTAGGTCTCTTGTCACTTTATTATATTTAGGGATTATATGACTAATTAACCTAATCATGTGAGATGGAGAATTAGGCAATTGGATGCATGATATGATATTACACCTATGTTAATTAAGAGGAAATGATTTATGCGTCTCGATTGTCTTCTTTTACACTTGTCTATTTTCTCATTCTCATTTGATTTATTTAATTTAATAACTAAATGATATGAGTACATTAGGAATATCATTTCCTGTATTAATTGTTTGTTTGGACTACTTTTTGAATGATTTTAAGTGTTTTCATGTCCAATAAAAACACTTGTAACTGCGTTATGTACAAATGTTTCTAATTTATAGAAGCAGTTTTAGTATAAGCACTTTGATTTTTAATATGAATTTTAGCGTGTTTCTAATAAAAACACCTATAACAAAAATGCTTATGAGAGAATTCTCAAGAAGAAAATATGTTTTGTAAGTACAATGTCATAACCGCCACTGTATCAGCATGACCACTGCAACTTGTACCTCTTCCCATAACCCCGCCACCATGGTCATCACCACCTCCACCATCCCACCGTTCTGGCCATCACCACTACCGCCATTGCCACCATCTCACACTACTATCGCCACCACCACCATCACAACTGCATTCTCCATTCCATTACCCTCGCCATAGTCACCATCACCTCCATCATCTTCACACACCACCATTTTCAAAACCATCCCTCATAACCATTGTTCAGACAATCGTCCTCTACCACCATCATAGCTATCGTTGTCAGCACCACCACCATTGCCCTCTACCCCACTATTGCCACCACCTATATCCAACCACTACTAACACCTTTATTCTCACCACTACTACCACTACTCCAACCACTATTTCTACCAACACCACTCTCGTCTCAACCACACCATCCTTACCACCACTGCCACCATTACTACCAAACGTAAAATTTATATACTTATGTACTTTTTTTTTACATTTAGTACCATACGCGTTTTTAATGTTTTCATTATTTGAAATCATTCTCAGTCTAAACTACCAAACGCATTCTCAAATCACAAAAATACAAAATCCTATTTGTCGCTTTCATTTTACGAGACAATTTTTTAAAATTGTTTTATAAAACGTTACCAGACCGGCCCTAAAAATCTCCCCCTCTTTCGATGAAAGAAAAATGAAAATCAGAGGTTTTATGTAGAGTCACAATCAAGAGAAGCAAATTTTAGGGATCTGTGAAGTTTGGTAGGTTTATAACCAGAGTCCTGATTTTAATTGACAAGTTCACCAAACTCCACTGTTATTTCACATTGAGTGCTTGCTTCTTACCTCCTCTCCTCCATAATTATACTAATACAACTACTCCCTTTAATTACTTGACCTCCTCAGCAATCAGCATGCTTAACTTATTATTACTACTCCCATGCTAAAACAAATAAATAATCAATTAACTAACTTCGTGAGATGTTAGTAATGTTATCTTACTTCAGAGTATTGAAAATTCTGCCATTTAAATTTTTTTATATCCAATCAAACAATTGTCGAAGAAAATTCAACATTCGTTGAATTGAATCTACAAACTGTAACTGACGACATATCCTACTCATAAGCATTGTAGATTTTTCGCTAACTTCAGCACCACTGCTTTTTCAATGAACTGTTTTAGTTAAACATATTAAAAAAGGATCAAACCCAGTTTGACACGGTCGATTAGGCATGGTTAATTTGCTTAAATTAACAATAAAGATAAAGAAATAGCGGTGTGACACTTTACTTAATTAGTCATCATGTTATGCACACTTAGATAGAGAGTGCTCAAAATCTGCCCTACTAATTTTGTTGTTTGTGCAAACTTTGGCAAATTGTTAAACCTACAAGAAAAGTGCTTCTAGTCAACAAAATCGGGCGAAGTGCTTTTGACATGGTAATGAAAATAAAATCTCTCCTTTTTCTTTTTCTACCCTTTATATTATTATTGCTATTTTTCTTTTTCTTTTACTTTTTTCACTACAGTTGTTCTTTTTCTTTTTACTTTTATGTTGTGATCATACACAAGTTACATAAAAAGTACAAAGAAATGTTAACGGGAGATTCTTTTAAAAATGAGATTATTCATCGACTCTCTATTACTTTATGTTATTGGTCTAATATTTTATAATGTTTACACAAAAATTAACATTAAACTGTAGAATACAAGAAATTTATAGAGAGTCTCACTTTAAAAGAGTCTTATAACATTTCTCAAAAAACACATGCAAAATGATTATCTTATGCAGGGGGGACAGGGCCCTTTGTATGTTTACACTTCTATCACCTATCATTATCATGAAAGAGACTGTAGACAATGATGTCGAGCCGCGAAGCGATGAAGGTTTTTTAATTGCAATCGAATTGTCGCGTGATGAGAAAGATAATAATATAAAGAGATATCCGAATTACAGTAAACCCTTCAAAGTGAGGCCATGGGACAATCAATTCATGCCTGCTGATGTAGAATATGCAGGTTCCATCAATCTTGTGTTCTTAAAGCATGCGTCCTCCTTAACACATTTAATTAAAGAGCGTGAGATCAACTATGATGACCCATTCTCAAAAGTTGTTTTGGCATAAACTTAATTAGCAAGCCTAATGAGGTCATTACCCAATTCATTAAGCACAATGGTTCCACTATCATTCATTTTCCTCTCCACTATCATTAACCCTTTTCCTTTTTTCGTTTTGTTTAATGAAGTTTGTCCATGAGATTTGAACTCATAAACTAAATCATCTCAAATTGAATTATCAATAACATCTTAGCACTATCATTGGTAGTCGGTATTACGTACCCTTTTAAAAGAGAAAAACTTCGATAGGACAGCGTGACGAGTTAGCTGGTCATGCCGCTTTCATATGGGATGGATGCACACAATTTCATTAAAAGTCGTACCTACATAGAATTACATGATATCCAAATATAATGACTCGTTTTTTCTTATAAAAGTGACTGACCATCCAGCCGGTCAGACTTTGTGTCTGAAGATTTTTTCTCCTCCTTTACAACCCCTTCAACAACTAATATACATAATCACAATGGTTTATACTTGAAATTTTGATCTTCTTGGTTTGGAGGGTCAATGAACTTGTTTTGTGTTAGTAGATCCCAACACCAAAGCCATACGAAGTGAGGTTCATTTCATTTGGCCACGTTAACATTAACATGAGCAGAAGATGTGCTTCTTGTTTAATAGAATGTAATTATCTTCTTGGGCCAAATGCATCTCTCCGTTGCCTGAAAGATTGATTGGGAATTTGGGAGTAGATAAAGACGAAATCTTTGAGGACTTGAATGCAAAGTTTAGAAACCCAAGTCACTTTTTGGTTGGATGGAAATGGAAAGATAAAAAAGTTTACAACTTGATCGATGTTATTAATTATGCCACTTATCTGAATGAACACCATACAATGTATGTAATCGATTAAACTAAACATAATTAAGCAAGTGGATGATTGTCTGCAAGAACAATGTCACGTGCTCAAAGTCAGTCATTGGTTTCATAATTTTTACAGATTTGCTCAAAGTTAATGAAAGATTTGACGTAAAATTCAGCTCCGTGACATTTTAAGATTCATACAGCCGACTCCAAATATTTTACCAATGGTGTCCGAGGCAAGTTGCTTTACTGATGCCGTCAGTAAAACAATCGCAGTGGTACGAGGGAATGGAGAGCAGCAGAATATATAGTTGCACGTTGTGATAAGCTGGTCGGACACACAGATTGCATGACAAAAGGTTGGTAAGAAAATTGTATCCGTTACTGAGAAATGCATCAAAGAGGACCGAAAAGGTCACCAGTTCTTGTTACTAGCAAAGCAAGAAAAGCAAGCAGCGAATCAGAGTGATTTCTGTCTAAATTATTGAACACAAAACACGTTAACATCGACATCGACATGTAAATAGCAAATACATCAGATGCAAGTGCAACGAATTGCAAAGCCAACGACATTCTGCTCCTACAGCTTGGAAGCCGCACCCTGGTCTAAGAACCAAGTTAGCTCGTCTTCAGCCGCAAGCAACTGAACAGGCAAAGTATCAGGATGCTGACTGTTTCCCAGTGCTCTCTGCACGGCATCAGCTTTATTATCGCCTGCCACCACCATTGCATTATATGCAGCAGAGTTGATCACTGGGAAGGTAAATGTAATCCTCTCTGGAGGTGGTTTTGGTGAGTCGTCGATGTGAGTCACCCATTTTGTCTTCTCGTTGCAACGCGGATGACCAGGGAATAGAGAAGCCAGATGTCCATCCGGACCCATACCCAGAAGAATGAGATCAAACTTTGGAAATCCAGTAGCTTTTGAAGTGGCAATCACATTGCGCTGAACCAAATGTTTAAGACAGGTTTCGTAATCTTCTGCTGCTCCCTCAGCAGAAAGTGCATCATTAATGGCATAAACCTGGCCAGGGGGAATCGGTACCTGCCAAAATCCAAAATTTAGCAAGATTAAGTTGACGAATTAACGATTTTGTGCCATTGGAGGGCTTAGATTGCTTTAGATCATAATCACACATCAAATATTTACTCTAGACACCGTTAAAAGAGTACATTTCTTTCTTCATACCATGACCAACTAGTTATTAGTTTCTATTTCCTGATGTACAAACTAAAACCGAATCATGATTTACCACAAAACATGCACAATATCATCTCCTTAAATCCAACCACTATTTGGCAACATCAACGCTTTTTTTTCCCAACCAGAACCATCATCTCATGATCGAACCCATACAAACAAAAGCGAGACCAATTTCCAACTTTCATATCTTGATTGTTAATTGATAGATACACACTGTGACAAAGAAGCCATACCACTCACCAATATCTAAATCATATATAAACTGAATTACAAACATCAGTCTTCTGATCTTTCGTTCACATACATTCTTTCTTCTTTTGGTTGACAAATTTATTTCTTCTTCTTATAACCAGCTACTTATTAGCTTCAACTAACTGACGTACTCACTCATTAACTCACATCATTTTTGCTACAAACTATGAACAATATCGTGCCCTCAAATCCAACCACTATTCAGTAACATCAGTATTTTTTTTGTTTGGAACAATTTATCATTCTCTTAAACTTTTCTATAGCTTTTATTCATTATCGAAATCATCATTGCCATATCGAACCCTAAAAGCAGAAGCAAGACCAGAAACTTCCAAACTTCATGTTGTCGAGTAATACACTGATACAATCATACAAAGAGCCATATCACTCACCAATCTCATTCATATATAAATCAAATTACTAGGAAGCTTCACAAGGAGCAAGCAAAACAACAAGAGCAATAAATTAAAAATCGGTCACATAAAAATCACGGCTTTGACACACAACATAGTGAAATTTAGTGCTTTCACTCAACATTCAGAGAAAGCATAAAAAAATTGTACCTTAGAGAGTAAAACATCAAGTGCAAGTTTATAGTTACTGTCGGGGTGGTCCTTTTTCACCACTCTCTCATCCACCCAGAACACATGCCATCTCCCCCACTCCACTGTATCCTTATACGGCGCTTCCGTTAATTTCCTGTAAATCCAAACATACAAAATACTCACAAAAATACAATACATTAAAAAAGCAACAAGGAAAACAATCAAACTTGCTATTGAACAACCAACCAAAACTGCTTCTAAACAGGCAAAAAAATTAATAGCACTTATGGGGCGTGGCAGAAATGCTTACAATATAAACAGACCCAAAAGCACATACTTCTCGAGTAAGCACTTGAATTAACAAAAAAATCTGCGTATTTATGATAAAATCACGTCTAGCAGAAGTGCTTAGAACATAAGCAGGCCCAAAAGCACTACTTTTCGAGTAAGCACGTGAATTTATAGCCATTTCTACATGAATCACTCCTAGCAGAGGTGCTTACAGCAAAAGCAAACCCAAAAGCACGTACTTTTTTCAGTAAGCACTTGAAATAACAAAAAAATTGCGCATGTTTCTGATAAAATCACTTCCAGCATAAGTGCTTCCAACATAAGCAGACCCAACAGCACATACTTTTCGAGTAAACACTTGAATTATTAAACATTTCTACATGTTCATAATAAAAGCACTTCTAGCAGAAGTGATTGATTATACCTAAGCAGACCCAAACCAATCCGAAATTATTAAAAAACCAAAATGCTTGAGGGGGTTTGTTTCTCACCTGAGCGGGTAAATGAGAGAGCCGCCGGACAAAGCGACGGTGAAAGCTCCCCTCTCCTTCACAAACTTGGCCGACAGGTCGGCGGTGTACTTCGCCAGACGCACCGCCACTTCCTCCGCCGTCTGAAACTTCTCCACCTTCTTCTGACACTGACCCGCCATCTCTGCTGCCTCCGATGATGCCTCCGATGCGGAAGTTGGGTTCTTGAAATTCGAGCGAACGGGTTTAACCGAGAGCGATAGAGATCTTGGCGCCGATCGGAATGAGATTATAGCCGGCGCGCGAGATGTACGCGATGCGGAGAGAGTCGTGCCGAGTGAGAGGGAAAGACGGGTCGGGGAGCGTACGGAGGCCATGCGCAGTGCGCACCCGGGCTTACTTTAGGTGTTGGCTGAGGAAAAAACCGACCGGGCCACAAAAGTCAAACGGTGAGTGAAGAAGTTCGGTTACGGTTGACTGCAGTTGGAGGGAGTTGGTCAGTGACTGTTAACTGACTTGGGCGGTGAACCCAATGGATTTGTGGATATTAGCTAGGCCCGTTCGATAACTATTTTTTTTAAAGAAAAATTAATGAAAATGGTTTGAAAATTTTTAGTTTTAACGATAAGAACAAAATAAAAAGTAAAGTAAATAGTACCATGATTAGATTTTTAGTGTAAAAATATGATTTTTCGTTAAAGTAAACAGTACCAGAAGCTTTTCGTTAAAGTTCCATTTTTTTAAATTACGTTGATATTTTCATAACATTAACCAATTTGTGCGGTGTAAGATATTTGTAATTCAGTTGGTTATGTATTGATTCCTTCATTTAAAACTTGATAAAAAATTTAGTTTAATTAAGCTCTTATTCTTGTTTAAAAAAATTTGATGCAAACATTAAATTTACGATTTACGTGAATATGAGTTAACATCTACTTTAAAATTTTAAAATTGCATTGGTAAAAAGCTCTTCAACTTTGATTCAAGTTAGAAGCACTTATAAGGATGTCGAATATGACACAACTTCATCTTCTTTTTTTTGTCGAAGACACAAATTCATCTTTTTTAGTTCGAAAAACATTACTGTGTCAACAATACTTTCTTAAACAAATAAACACATTTTGATAAACTAGGTCAAAAGCGCTTTTGGTAGCAAAAATACTTTCTCTTGAATTGTAACGTAAACACATTTTTCAACTCATGATCACTTTTTCGCCAAATTGAAAGAAAAGCTTGTTTGGTCGCTTGAAAGTTATGTTTGAGACAAATTTTGGTCAGCTAAGAGTGCTTTAGGACAAAAAAAAACCTAACGCTTCTAACTACATTTGGTAGAAAAACTTAAAACCAGACAACCAGACTGTGTCTGCGGCAAGTTGCTTTTCCGATGCCGACGGTTAAAACAACCGCAGTGGTACGAGGGAACGGAGAGCATTAGAATATATAGTTGCTTCACCACTACTGAAAAATACATCACAGAGGACCTAAAAGGTCACCAGTTTTTATAGCCACCACAGAGGACCAAAATGGTCACGAGTTCTTACTACTAGCAAGAAAAGCAAGCAGCGAATCACGGTGATTTCTGCCTACATTATTGAACACAAACACATTAACATCGACATGTAAATGGGAAATACATTGGATGCAAGTGCAACGCATCGACATTCTGCTCCTACAGCTTGGAAGCTGCATCGTGATCTAAAAACCAAGTTACCTCGTCTTCAGCTGCGAGCAACCGAGCAGGCAAAGTATCAGGATGCTGAATATTTCCAAGTGCTCTCTGCACGGCATCAGCTGTGTCATCGCCTGTCACCACCATTGCATTGTATGCAGCAGAGTTGATCACTGGAAAAGTAAAAGTAATTCTCTGTGGAGGTGGCTTTGGGGAGTCCATAATGTGAGTCACCCATTTCGTCTTCTCGTTGCAAAGCGCATGACCAGGGAATAGAGAAGCAAGATGTCCATCTGGACCCATACCCAGAAGTATGAGATCAAACTTTGGAAATCCAGTAGCTTTTGAAGTGGCAATCACATTGCGCTGAACCAAATGTTTAAGACAGGTTTCGTAATCTTCTGCTGCTGCCTCAGCCGAAAGTGCATCATTAATGGCGTAAACCTGACCAGGGGGAACCGGTACCTGCCAAAATCCAAAATTAGCAAGATTAAGCTGATGAATTAACGACGTTGTGCCATTAGGCCCTTGGAGGGCTTATAATGCCTTAGATCATAGTCACGCATCAAATGTTTAGACAGAATTAAAAGAGTACATTTCTTTCTTCATCTCATAGCCATCATCATTGCCATATCGAACCCTAAAAACAGAAGCACGACCCGAAATTCCCAAATTTCAGATTGTCCATTAATCACACTGATACAAAGAGCCATATCACTCACCAATCTCATTCACATATAAATCAAATTACTATGAATCTTCACAAGGAGCAAGCAAAACAATACGAGCAACTAAAATTAAAAATCAATCACATAAAAATCGCGGCTTTGACACACAACATTGCAAAATTTAGTGCTTTGACACAGCGTTCAGAAGAAAGCATAAAAATTTGTACCTTACAGAGTAAACCATCAAAAGCAAGTTTATAGTTACTGTCGGGGTGATCCTTCTTCACCACTCTCTCGTCCAGCCAGAACACATGCCATTTCCCCCACTCCACCGTATCCTTATACGGCTCTTCCGCTAATTTCCTGTAAATCCAAACATACAACATACCCACAACAATACAAGAAAAGAAAAAAGCAGTAAACAAAACAATCAAACTTGCTATCGGACAACCAAAAACGCTTCTAAACAGGCTAAAAAAATGAATGGCGCTCATGGGTCGTGGCAGGAATGCTTACAATATAAACAGACCCAACTTCTCGAGTAAGTACTTGAATTAATAGCATGTTTATGATAAAAAATTTCTTCTAGCAGAAGTGCTTAGAACATAAGCAGACCCAAAAGCACATACTTTTCGAGTAAGCACGTGAATTAATAAACATTTCTACATGTATACGATAAAATCACTCCTAGCAGAAGTGTTTACAGCAGCAGCAGACCCAAAAGCACGTACTTTTCCGGTAAGCACTTGAATTAACAAAATTGTTTATGATAAAATCACTTCTAGCAGAAGTGCTTACAACATAAGCAGACCCACCAGCACATACTTTCGAGTAAACATTTGAATCACTAAGCATTTCTACATGCTCATGATACACTTCTAACAGAAGTGCTTATACCTAGCCTAAGCACACCCAAACAAATCCGAAATTATTAAAAAGAAAATGATTGAGGGGGTATGTTTCTGACCTGAGCGCGTAAATGAGAGAGCCGCCGGACAAGACGACGGTGAAAACTCCCCTTTCCTTCACAAACTTGGCCGACAGGTCGGCGGTGTACTTCGCCAGACGCTCCGCCACTTCCTCCTCCGTCTGAAACTTCTCCACCCTCTTCTGACACTGGCCCGCCATCTCTGCTTACGCCGATGATGCGGAAATTGGGTTCTTGAAATTCGAGCGAACGGGTTTAATCGAGGGGATAGAGATCTTGGTGTCTATCGGATTGAGATTATTCCCGGCGCTCGAGAGGTATGCGATGAGGACAGAGTTGCGCGGAGTGAGAGGGAAAGTCGGGTCTGCGGGAATATATGGAGGCCATAATAAGTGCGCAACCAGGCTTACTTTAGGTAGTGTCTGAGGAAATGGCCGACAGATGTCGAAATTATTAGAAGTGACGGGTCAAATCTATTATCAACATCATCGATATTATTTTTAATTTGTTAATTATCACCGATATGATAAGTGTGAAGTTTTATCATAAAAGATTTTAGTATTGGTTGGAGTATAGTTAGGATATTTGAACTTTTTTTTTTTTCCTAGATACGGTAGCTCTGAGATATTTCAACACGTCTCTCACGGGCTATAGATTGAGATATCTCATCATGCCTGATACCCAATTAGTGGGTCACACACGAGAGATCCACACATCGGAAGCCATGTAGAGCCAATGAGACACCCTACACGCAGGGCCAAAGACCAACCCATCACGTGGTAGTACGGCACCCACTCTATGGCTTTGATACCATGTCGAAATCATCAGAGAGACAGGTCAAATGTCCACTTACAACAATATATTATACCGAATTTGTTAACTACCACTTGCACAGTCCAACAGGTGTGAGGTTTCACCATAAAAATCCTCGGTATTAGTTGGAGGAGTGTACACCATCCACACGTAAGCTGTTTGGACACACGGATTGCATGACAAAAGGTCACCACTTCTTATTTACTAGCAAGAAATACTGAAAAATACATGACAGAGGACCAAAATGGTCACCTCTTCTTATTCACTAGCATAGCAAGAAAAGCAAGCAGTGAATCACATTGATTTCTGCTTACATTATTGAACACAAACACGTTTACATCGACATGTACATAGTAAATACATTGGACGCAAGTGCAACGAGATGCAAAGCCATCGACATTCTACTCCTACAGCTTCGAAGCTGCTGCTTGGTCTAGGAACCAAGTTACCTCCTCTTCAGCTGCAAGCAACTGGGCAGGCAAAGTGTAAGGAGGCAAACTATTTCCAAGTGCTATCTGCACGGCATCCGCTAGATCATCACCCGTCACCACCATTGCATTATATGCAGCAGAGTTGATCACTGGGAAGGTAAAAGTAATCCTCTGTGGCGGTGGCTTTGGCGAGTCCTTAATGTAAGTCACCCATTTCGTCTTCTCCTTGCAAAGCGGGTGAGCAGGGAACAGAGAAGCAAGATGTCCACATGGACCCATGCCTAGAAGCATGAGATCAAACCTTAAGACGGGCTTCGTAATCTTCTGCGGCTCCCTCAGCTGGAAGTGCATCGTTAATGGCATAAATCTGGCCAGGGGAATCGGCAGCTTCCAAAATCCAAAATTTAGCAAGATTAAGTTGACGCACAACGTAGCAAAATTTAGTGCTTTGACACAGCATTCAGAAGAAAGCGTAAAAAATTGTACCGAAACCATCAAAAGCAAGTTTATAGGTACTGTCGCGATGAGTCTTTTGTTGAATCCACATCGGCCATACAAAAAGAATAGTAATAGTTTAAACATCCTAACCTCACTCTAACTAATACCGAGATCTTTTGTGATAAAATTCCACACCTGATGGATTGTGCAGGTGTAATTACCAAGTTGTGATAAAACCCCACACCTGACGGATTGTGCAGGTGGTAATTACCAAGTTGGGAACAGTATCGGTGTTGTTAGAAATGAGCTGTATGGCCTGTCTCTCTGATAATTCTACATCTTTATCATCACTCTCTCATCCACCCAGAACACATGCCATTTCCCCCACTCCACTGTATTCTTATACGGCGGTTCCGCTAATTTCCTGTAAATCCAAGCATACAAATTGATTAAATACCCCCAAAATACTATAAAATAAAAAAGCAGTAAACAAAACAATCAAACTTGCTACCGGACATCCAAAAACGCTTCTGTTTCGCGAAAAAAAAAATAATAACGCTTATGGGTCGTGGCAGAAATGCTTACAATACTTACAATATAAGCAGACCCAAAAGCACATACTTCTCGAGTAAGCACTTGAATTAATAAATTTTTTGCATGTTAATGATAAAATCTCTTTTAGAGAAGTGCTTAGAAGATAAAGAATTTTACTATGATAGAGATGGAACCTATCTCTATTAAAAATATTATATAAATGAAAGTGCAAATATGTGATAAGTGTAGCAAACACGTATTTTTCGAGTAAAAGTACAAATATGTGATAAGTGTAGCAAACACATATTTTTCGAGTAACCACATGAATTACAGTAATGTTATTCTTACCCTATTTTTATATCACATTCATATGCCACCTGTATTTAGAAATTGCCTTGCACGCTACGTAAAAATACGAAATTGAAAATTGAAATTGATGAGAGTGAAAATACTAAACTCTTAATGGGTTGAGATATGGACTGAAATGAAATAGACTCAAAGATTTAAAGTGATTCACTCCTCAAAGCTGAGCTAAATCTACTATGTTGCTCAAATTATATTGATTTTAGGACTAAAAACAACGCTCGACTAGTACATGAACTCTCTCGTAAAGGCATACGCGGCGGCTTTCAGTCTAAGCAGCATTAAACAAGTTTCACAAACATGCTTTTACTCTGTTTGGGCTGAGGCCCACTTATTTTGTATTAAAAACACAAGCCCATTTCTGTCTTCATTTTTTGGTGGGAAGCCCATCAACGAGCAAAACCCTGGATAAACAACCGTGGAGCAAATCAGCTTTGCCGCCGCCGAGAGCGAGACACACGCAGAGAGACAGAGGGAGAGGAAGAAAGAGAGCCGGAGAAGATGCAGATCTTCGTGAAAACCCTAACGGGGAAGACTATCACCCTCGAGGTGGAGTCTAGCGACACCATCGACAACGTCAAGGCCAAGATCCAGGACAAGGAAGGTAACACCATCCTCCCGTAATCTAATCTCTCACATTTTTCCGACGATCAAGTTTCGTGCTCGAATTCAAGGTAGTACGATTCAATGGTGATGATTTCTCCCGGTAATTGTTTTGTTTTTGTTTAGGTATTCCACCGGACCAGCAGAGGCTCATTTTTGCCGGGAAGCAGCTCGAGGATGGCCGTACTCTCGCCGACTACAACATCCAGAAAGGTTAGCACTGTCTTATCCATTGTTTGGTTGCTCAGAAAATTTTAGGATATGTTTGGTTGTGAAGAATTGAATTTATTGATATATACACTATAAATTTGGAAAATGAGTTTTCAATATATGTTTCCGGTTCCTGTGTGATTAAGTTTGGATCGTTTTACCTTGAGAAGTTAGTATCCAATTTGTATTAGCTTTAATCGAAGCGAAATGAGCTAACGGAAGACTTGACGCAAAGCGTTTTAGGATTTTACAGCCGATCCCACTTAGTGGGATAAGGCTTGGTTGTTGTTTTACACGAAGCGAAATATTTTCCTGTTTCTATGTGATTACGTTTGGAGATATTTCACCTTCAGAAGTTTGGTAGCTTTAGTTGAAGGGCTCGGGGCCGGGTTTGGACCTGCTGATGGCCTGGTTTATTCATGTTGCTGGCGATTTGTTGTGTGTTTATACTTGTGTATAGGTGCTTTCTGTTTGTTTATGTTTCGCTGCTTGAAAGTTTATTTTGATTATTTTTCTCAGAATCAACTCTGCATTTGGTTCTGAGGCTTCGTGGTGGGATTATTGAGCCGTCTCTCATGGCATTAGCTAGGAAGTACAACCAGGAAAAGATGATCTGCCGCAAGTAAGTTCCTACTGATTAAGCTTTTCATATTTCTTTCGAGACATAATCTATGTGTTCATTTGGACAAGGATTTGTATTCTAAAATGGCTTTTTAGTCAAAATGATCCTTGAAATTGCAAACACATAACATTGGTCCTTGAGATTGGTCCCTGAGATTTGCATAACACATAACATTGGTCCCTTAGATTCTCCACCATCCATTATTTTGGTCCTTCCGTTAAAAAACTCTGTTAATTGAGGGTATAACACATAACTTTGGTCCCTAAGATTTGCAAAACACATAATTTTGGTCCGATAACGCATAACTTTGGTCCTTGAGATTGTTCACCATCCATCATTTTGGTCCTTCCATTAAAAAGCTTAGGGACCACTTAACGGAGTTTTTTTAATGGAATGACCAAAATTATGGATGGTGGACAATCTCAGGGACCACTTCTATTGATTTTAAATCTCAGG
This sequence comes from Cotoneaster glaucophyllus, assembly GCA_036320875.1. Classification (NCBI taxonomy): domain Eukaryota; kingdom Viridiplantae; phylum Streptophyta; class Magnoliopsida; order Rosales; family Rosaceae; genus Cotoneaster; species Cotoneaster glaucophyllus. The sequence continues at coordinate 28,837,251 of CM070062.1, forward strand.
GACCAAAGTTATGTGTTATGCAAATCTCAAGGACCATTTTGACTAAAAAGCCTTCTAAAAACAAGAATGCGGATGAGTATTTAATTTATGCTTAATCCCAAGCCATTGTATCCTACTATGATTGAGCGTCTAACATTCTTTAGTTTGAGATCTATTTTACTTTTCCTTGATTCTCATTGTATCTAAAGTATATAAATGCTCGTGAGCAGGTGTTATGCACGCCTGCACCCCCGTGCCGTTAACTGCAGGAAGAAGAAGTGTGGACACAGCAACCAGGTATTTCGTATAGCTGAGTGATGTCTGTTTGATCCTACTACCAACCGTTACTTTTTCAAGGTTTTGTTCTTTATTCGTGTCATCTTCTATTAACGCAGCTGAGGCCAAAGAAGAAGATCAAGTAAACTGGGAATCGAGACAGCGGAATGTCGCATCTTTTTGGATCATTTAGGTCTTGGACATTTTATTTTAAGACGTTGTTATCGTCAACCAGGGTACTGTTATAAAGTTTAGCGTCAATATTTTTCAACTTGCTTTGGAATTTTTCTCCGCGATGTTGCGTAATCTTGGCGTCGTTTAAACTTCTTACCATGAGAAATGGCATTCAAAAGCAATTGCTTTCCTTCCATTTCTTCATTACCACATTCTGAAACGGATAAACCAAAAATTTACGAGTTGTGCAATGATTTGATAGGTTCGTTTCTTCTGTTCATCTGTTCAAGGATAAAGATCGGAATTCGCATCACCTTGTCTGGAAAATGTTTTGGATCATCTTCCGACGCAGCATCTTCTAACTGAAGTAACTCCGGTCAACTCAGGCCCCAACCGAGAGCACTCAGATTTTCTTCCGCTTGTTCCGATCGATCGAGGCACTGAAAACACTCAGATTTTCCTCCGCTTGTTCCGATCGATCGAGGCACTGAAAACACAATAGGGGAAGGCCAAAATTAAAAAAACAAGCCTGAATTGACAGCTGTGGGATTTGAACCCACGCCCTTTCGGACCAGAGCCTAAATCTGGCGCCTTAGACCACTCGGCCAAACTGTCATGTTTTCTCCTTGGCACATCAAATTGATGCTAACAAGGGCAAGTCAATTACTATTCACCAATGTACTTAAGTTGGCCTTACTATTCACTATAAATAGTACTTGTCTTTGTGCGCTTCAATCCGTTGGGCAAGGGAAAGGGCAAGTTAATTTTTATTCACCAATGTAATATTTTTATTCTTTAGGTTGTTTTGTTGGCCTTATCCTCCACGTGTTATATTCTTTTTAGATCTCCGATAGTTCCTTTCATAACTTTCTACGCGTTCACTTGCATGTGATCCGTAATGGAATAACCCAATTTCAGGAATTTGATTAACTAGGGGAGTGTTAATCCAATTCCCTTTCCTTACTTTCTTCCATTCCGAAGTTCTTCGATTCCTTATTCTCCTATTACTGAGAAATAAACGAAGCATGGTGACAACGGATGAGTAACTAATTAGTTTTGGTGCAACCTGAATCATACAAACAATGAATTAGAGTCTCACAGATCTGTTGCTTTTTTGATGCAATCTCTCGTGACCCTGCAACGCACACAAACACACATACTCATGCATGGAGGGCACAAACACATCCATCGATCGCTTAAATTTTTGCTTCTTCCCAGTTATGTTCTCCAAACAACTGCCTGTTGTCATATTCTTTGCTCTCAAGGAATCCGAGAGCAAAGAATACTAGTCTCAGCAGAACAATTAGTGGACCGGATTATGCAATAGCTCGACATATGTAAGCTCAAGAACGATGTTAACTGGCTTACGCTTATCAAGCTGCTGAATAATCCGGTCCGCTTACTGTTCTACATCAAACTCAGCAGAAGATGTAAGTTCAAGGCGTCCACACCTCACTTATGCTTTAGTTTAGAAGGATCAATACATTGATTATAGTAAAAATCTCCACACTAAATATTACACCAGACTTTTATCTGCAGGGTGTTAGGGGAAGGGGGGGTGTTGAATATTTCAAGCCCAGAAATTTAACCAGTGTAAATTACAACGTGATGGATCAAACAGAATGCTGCCTGAATCCAGCCTATGCAATTCTTGAGGTGTCGCAGAGGCATCGAATTGACCTATCTTCAGAAGCTCATCATGTCTTTCATCTCCATACTTCCCACCAACATCATTGCTTGTATGTGAATCTATGACTCCTTTCTGCTCCAATTCCTCTTCTAGTCTTACTCGAGCAGTTGTCTCACAATTCCCATCTTTGTAACTCGATCCATCTGCCGTCTGATTCACGAGAGAATCTTCGGCAGGGGCGCCATCTCGAGATGTTCCCACAAGATCATTCAACTTCTGCAACTGCTCAAAATAACCCCCAAAAAAAAAAGTTTAATGTTGATGACCAAGCTAGAAATTTAGAATGCAATTTCATGAACAACGTTTGGCTCCTTACATATAAATGCAAATCAAAATCTGACAGAACAGTTTATGCACGCATGTCAAACCGTGATTTTATGTATAAACATGAGAGGAGCCACCAAGTATTTTTTCCTGATTTTCGAATTATGAGAAACTGAATAAGTTTATTTACTTTACCTGCATAAGCAAGGACTGCTTCTCCTCCTTCAAAGATTCAAACCGACATGCTAACATGTCATAATCTTCTCTGAGACTTCTCAAGTCCCGTTCCATCTGTTTCGACTTCCATCTAGCTCTTCTGTTCTGAAACCATATGGCAACCTGGCGAGGCTGCAGCCCAAGCTCTCTTGCCAATTGCACCTTCCTCCTCGGCTCGAGCTTCGAGTCTGCTTCGAATATAGACTCCAACGAACTGATTTGTTTGTCGCTAAACCGCCTCGTGTTTGTGCCCTTGTTCTTCTTCCTTTTCGTCGCGGACTGCGGCTCTAGGCCGCTCACATAATCCAAGTTTTCTTCTTCATAGCACTCCTCTTTCCTCCTTTCCATGACTCTGGTTCTCGGTTTTCAGTCCGATCTTGGACTTGATTGATATCGACTTGGAATGCTCTTGACAATTGTTGAAATATTAAGTAACGTTAAATTTATAAGTGGATGTGGTTTAGGATCCTTGGTAATGATGTGAGCTTCTAGCATATATAGTCAGGGTTGAAGAGTGTATCTTCTCACCCACACGGCTGCTTTCTGATAATTGAAAGCTATTGATTGATAGGTTATCGTAGGCTAAACCAATGGTGTTAGGTAGCGTAAGCCACCCTTCATTTCATAATTTCTAGCCATCTTGACCTCATAAATTTTTCAGTGTGCTGAGAACAGTGGCGGATTTAGGATTTCAAGATCGGGGAGTTCCAAGATAAAAGTTCAAAAAAAAATAAAATATTAGACTAGTTTGGTTTCATATCACTGTTTTCTATTGAATTTGGTTCATTGAATAATCATGATTAATCAACCACATCAAGTGGCCCAGTGGTAAGGGCGCGGATTTCGACTCCCAAAATACAAACAATCACTATTCTAAAAATCTCCGCCTAGGCGCTAGGCGGTTGATCATCGCCCCTATTAATGCCTAGGCGTTTGGAAATTAAGAAAGGGTGCCCGCCTAGGCATCCACCTAGCCCGCCCAGACCCGTCTAGGTTGCGACTCACTTAGATTGAAAATGAATAACTTTCATTTTGCATGTTATTTTTTTGATAAATTATAAGAGACTTGTTGAATACTTAAACGAACACACATTATATACTTGTTCTTTACGTTTTCATTATGTTCCAATAGCTCATAATATATATGTCATTCCATTTTGTAATTTATAATGAAATCATATATATTTTAAGTATAAATAGACACTTATTTATAGGAAATATAATAGATTTAATTAAATCCGCCTAGTCCGCTTAGGCACTCGCCTAGACCCCGCCTAACCACCCGACTAGCGCCTAGCGTCTTTTGGAACCTTGCAAAAAATAGGGAGGTCCCAGGTTCGAGGCTCCAAGCTGGTGAGTCTACTTGACTGTGGCTAGGAGAAGGCTGAAATGGCTCTGTAAGTTTTAAAATAAAATAATCAAGATTAATCTTAAAGGTAATAAAACCAACAAATTCTCTAATTTGGGTTTAAAGTTTGAAGGTTGCGACGATTTGGGGTTGGGAGTATAATCAAGATTAATCTTAAAGGTAATAAAACCAACAAATTCTCTAATTTGGGTTTAAAGTTGAAAGGTTGCGACGATTTGGGGTTGGGAGTTCTTAAATATAATTTGGGGATACTAGAAAGGACCAGGGTTCTTGGGCTCTGTATAAAAAACAAAGATATTTTAGTTTTTAATTCTTTTATAATTGCCTAACTAAAAAACGTTGTCGGTTCGGCTAGGTTTTTAAAACAAAAATTAGAAACTTCTTCTTCTTTGTTATAAGCACTGCTGCATGCACATCCATGGAGGCAACAAACCTCTCCACTGCACCTGCCCAAATTGTTAGAGGGTCCTTAATGTTAATCACAAGTGTTTCTTCGGGCTTCCGAAGAGTCCTGGGACCTCCTGGGTCCCTATATGGATCCGCCTCTGGCTGAGAACACAGTTTGATACACCAAGTATCATAATACAAGTTGTTATATATTTTGTTTTAATATCCAATAACATGTATTATAACACTTGGTATATCAGACTCTATTTCCGAAAAAATAAAAAATTTCTCATCTAATTCAATCTTATCTTTCTTTCTTTCCCGTCTCTAGAAGTGCCAGTGTATATATATTTCTTGCGTACACAAGAATGTGTTTTGTGCTTTTTTTGGGTGGAAATAATGAGAAAAAAGTAGATGCATTACACACTCTACAGGGTTTGAAAAGAAGAAACTTGAACTTTTTTTTGAGGAAACTTGAACTTGGGTTGCTTGTTTAGGTGTTGATTTGTAGTCCGTTGATGCACGTCCCAATTGCCATTCTCGTACCATACATACTTTTTGCTTTTTGACAATGAACACCCAATAATACAAACACTATTGTTCGATTAATTTTTCAATTCCATTATGATAAAATCTTGTCTGTCATCTGGGGTACTGTTTACAACCGACGAAACTGCATAATCTCTCGACCGAGATATTATTTAATTTATCTAAATTATAGGCATAAAAAAATTGACACATGCAAAAATGTACATCAAAAGACTAATATATAGAAGATTTGTAATTTGACGATGCATATTTCATCTGTCATTATTTTTTTATATACATTTTGACAATGACAATGGGAAACACCAAACAATTCAAATACTCATGCCTTTTTCTTGACTCTTGAGTGCAACATATACTTACAACTTGGTAAAATCTTATCGTCATATGTACAACTAATGACATGGCAAAACCTCTCGACCATAAAATTTATTAACTCGCATATTATTCATATTAAAAAACTTAAAGTAATGTGACTTAGTATGACTTGTTTCATACCATTCAAATACTTCACTTTCAAAAATATCTAACATGTCTCCAGAAAATTGATGGTCGCACATATGGCAAGTTTTGGTTAATATTCAATTGTGTCATGAGTTGTATATGGTGGTGTAAGATAGGTTGATGGCAACTTTAGATGAAGATAAAATTGCGTCGCCTAGTACCGACAAAAGAAACGATCGATTTCAATTCACTTGTCAAGTTAAATCAAAAGGAGAAAGCAAAGGCCAATGCTTTTTCAATAAAAGCCAATCATATCAGCGGGGCTTTCTGGCCCGATAAGTCTCACTCCTCCATTTTGTTTGGTTTCTAGTGCTGAGTTTCATCCTACTCAATCGATGCGTCCATTTTATATACGGCTAGGTCCAGCGTCTTTCAGGGTTCCATGGTTGGTGTGGTGTCCTCTCTAGACTCCCATGAGACGTGCTCACTCCTCTCAAATTCATGCATGCCTTTTGGGATTAAGTCACACTTACACGCCACGGGAGCACTTTATCGTTTACAATGTGGCAACAAATAAAAGGGCCATGTTAGAATGGTTAAAAGCATTTTCGGAATGATTTGGGAAGTGTACTGGCAAAGTTTTTATTGACATAATGTTCAACAATACTTTTACGCAATGTTTGAGACTACTTTTTAAAGGATTAAAAGCTTTATTTGATAATTGAAATTTCTTTTGACTTAGTTTGGCGGAAAATATTTAAAATACTTTTGAAATATAGAAGCACATCTGGAGAATCATCTATTAGATCCTATTTCATAAAACATTTGAATTTAATAAAATTTCAACGTGTTTCTAATAAAAACACTTCTAGCAAAGCGTTTTAAATATAAGCAATCCCATATTAGCTCTTAGAAGGGTCTCATTTAATAAAAAGCGTTATGATTCAAGAAAGTTACTCATAAAAGCGGTTACAAGCAAGTGTTTTCTAGTAACTTCATAAACGTCCTAAAGTGGACTTCCGTTTTCACTAGGTTTCCAGTTTGGAATAAAAGTAAAAATGGATTAGCTCGATCATGATAGAACTTATGTATTGATTCCTAAGCAAAATTCTGGTTTCGATGAAAAGAACCCATTTATCAATAACTAATCAAAAACTCAGCATAAACCAAAACTGTCCTCTATCTTGTCCTGACTGGTGGCTTCATTTATGTCGTCTGAGTATTGAGCAAGCTGGGACAAAAACATTGTTGTCCAAGTCCAGGATACTTGGCTGCATTTCCTGCCAGGACTGGAGAACTCAGGATAAGCATAACAAGGATTAGCATTTCTTGTCGTCCGGGTAAGTGTGGTGTACATGTCATGTGGATAACCTGACCAAATTCATACTGTTTTTACTTGTCATATATCGTTTATTGGTCTTTGGTGTTTAGGTGCCTTGTGAGGACACGTTTCAGTGAGCGATTCGGGCCAAATGTCAGTCTCTCTGCCGTCGACAACAAGCAGGCAAAACTTTGGGGGCCAAAAAATCTATAAGTGATGACTTGTGTGGGTCTCGAACCATTAAGAAGAAGGAATTGGATTGCTGTCGTTGTTGCATGATTTCAACATCAATAGTTCACCTTTCCTTAATTAAAATGTAGATTGTGTAAGAATGTGAAGGTAAAAGACCACTACATTGGTGAAAGGAGAAACTTTGAACGAACTTATAAGAGGTTGAGTTAGTCTCCATATTACCAATTAGTTGTATAGTGGAGCCTCAACTTTTTTCCGATTGAGGATTAACTAATTTGATCCATTACCTTGTCCCTCAAGTTAAAAATAGCCTTAGGTTTGTAAACCATTTGTTCTATTTCACCAAATGAAAGAAGAAGAAAAAACAATTACTTCAATTACCTTTAGATGCAACAAGAAACATGGAGGCACGTGTACATCATCTTGATCCAACGGTAGGCGAAGTTCCTAATTGATCACCATAAGAAAATAAACTTATTAGACATCTTTGTTAATATTTCTCTAACCTAAACATTATAAGCATGTTATCTCAAATAAAAGTATATATACAAAGCATTAGCATCTATAAACCGGATGGATTTTCAGAACTTGAAGACAATGACAATTTTCTAGTACTTCCAGCAATCCATCATACTGGAGGATCCCCCATGAGCAACCTATTTCCAAACAGGTTAGGCATTTCGACACTGGCATAACAGCTGCAACTCCAACATATGTATTCTGCACAGGTTATTTGTTCGAATAATTAATATTTTTAGGAGTAATTTGCTTAAGGTCACATAATATGTTCAATAATTAAGATTGGATCATCTGACGCCACTCAGTACTATGGTATGGTGATATTCATCTTGTGGATGATGAATTCGATACCAATTTAGGTTGCACATTGTGGGGCTTAACCGAACTCTCATTCCCGTAGTGTCGTTGTACTAAAAATAAAAAATTAGGTCATCTCTGACACTTTAGCGACAAAGATATAGGATACTAGAACAAAAACAAAAATGTAATGACATATAATTACCACAGAAAATATAAGATTTTGAAGACAAGATGAGAGTTTTGTAGTACTTTCTTCAGTTTGTTAGGAAAGAAACCCAGATTTTCAAAAATCGTATCGAACTTGGTTAGGTTCTTGAACACAGGAATCGAATCTAAGAGTTTTCTTCACCATATGGAACCTGCAAAATTTAGTATAACAACATAGGGTAATTTCAACTTTACTGTCCTCATGTTTCATAAAACAAATAACTTCGACCACCTTTAGATGCGATAAGATACTTCTATCTTAACAACATGCTCAACATTGCCGATTGATAGATAGATCAAATTCCTGATTGATGGATCAACATTCCCGAGATCAGATATTTTTAGCCCGTAACAACATGCGATAAGAGGTCGTCATGGAAAGAGATTCAAATATTTTAGTCGGTATTTTGAATCATAAAGCTCAAGTTCCATGGCGTGTTCGATCAGTCGGTTCTACAAGACATTTTAAACCATAGAGAGTGTTAGCTTAAATCAGTCTATGAGTATATTTACAGAGTGGATTCGAAGAAGATGAAAGGAATTTGAGAATGGTTTCTTCTTACTCTCTGCAAGTTGCAGAGGTGCTTTTTCTATTTCTGATATATGCCCACACCACTCACACAAGTCGTGAGGTGAGGAATATAACTGTTTAGTGACTGTTGGAACTCTTCTCTCTCCTAGCTTAGATCACATCCACACATCTAACATAGGACTAAAAAAAACAAAAGATACCACATGGCTCTCATGGCCTTTTTCACAAAACAAAACATTACACTTGACTTTCTAAGCACAAGTGGATACACCAATTTAAATCATAAAACTTGTTCTATCAGCTCACAACTTATAGTTCAACACTCCCCTTTAAGTTTTGAGCTGATTTCACACCGAGCATGTCTCTGAGATAGTTGAACTGATCTTTGGTTAGAGCCTTAGTGAAAATGTCTGCAGCTTGCTCCTTTGTTGGACAATACATTAAGTCAATTATCCCTTCTTGCAGTGCATCCTTGATCAAATGGTACCTTCTGTCAATGTGCTTAGTTTTCTGATGGAACACCGGATTCTTGGTGATTGCAATTGCAGCTGTGTTATCACAGTGTATTGGTGTTGCTTCAGTTTGCAACTCACCAAAGTCTTCAAGAACAAACCTGAGCCAAATAGCTTGGGCAGTTGCCTCAGAAACACTGATATACTCGGCTTCTGCAGTAGAGAGAGCTACACAATTTTGTTTCACTGAGGCCCATGAAAACACTCCACTACCAAAAGAAAAAGCATATCCAGAAGTGCTTTTGCTGTCATTAACAGATCCTCCCCAATCACTATCACAGTATCCAATTAGCATTGCATTCTTTCCCTTCACATACTCTAAGCCATAATCTAGAATACCTTTAATGTATCTTAGAACCCTTTTAGCAGTACCAAAATGCTTATTTGTGGGACTGTGCATAAATCTTGCAAGGAGACTAGCAGCATACATTATGTCTAGCCTTGTAGCAGTAAGGTATAGCAAGCTTCCTACAATTCTTCTATATTGTTCCTCACTAGCCGATCCACTACCATCATTTTTACATAGCTTATCTGATGGAACAAGAGGTGTGACAACAGATTTGCACTCACTCAGACCAAATTTATCCAACAGAGATGCAGCATACTTTCTTTGGTGAATAAAAATGCTAGAGTGAGTTTGAACAATTCCCATGCCAAGAAAGTGATGAAGAAGACCCAAATCAGTCATCTCATACTTGACCATCATATCCTCCTTGAATTCTTTCAACAGATCACTGCTATTTCCAGTATATATAATATCATCCACATAGATTGAAACAATCAGAATTTCATCTCCCATTTCCTTGGTGTAGAGAGTAGCCTCACTTAGACTCTTCATAAATCCACAATTTGCAAAATAAGTGTCAATCTCTCCATACCAGGCTCTTGGTGCCTGTTTGAGACCATAAAGAGCTTTATGAAGTCTATACACTTTGTCTTCTTTTCCTGTGATTACAAATCCATCTGGTTGCTCAACATACACTTCCTCTTCCAGAATACCATTCAGAAAAGCAGATTTGACATCGAGCTGATAAAGTTTCTAGCTCTTTTGTGCAGCCAAAGCAATGAGAGTTCGAATTGTATCTAGCCTAGCAACAGGGGCAAATGTCTCATTATAGTCTATTCCTGGTTTCTGGGCATATCCCTTTGCCACGAGCTGTGCCTTGTTCTTTTGCACAGTTCCATCAAGATTGAGTTTGGTTTTAAACACCCATTGAACTCCAATTACAGGCTGATTAGATGGTCGGTCTACCAATTCCCAGGTTGCATTCTTTTCAATCATGGAGAGCTCATCTTTCATAGCTTTCATCCAAGACTCATCCTCTGCAGCATCTTCATACTTCTCAGGTTCCATAATACATACATTGCATTGAGCAAGTACATCATTCAAGTTTCTCCATTTCAATGGAGTATGATCAAAAACTTGAGAGCCTCTCACACCTTCACATGATCTGCTAGAAGTCTCACTTGATAGACTTTGTGGAGTAATCTGAACATCATTAGTGCCACTTAGAGTTTCTCTCAACCTACTGGGAGATAAGGTATTTGAACCTTGAGTCTCAACTTTTGTGAGTTCACTTCTTGGTATCTCAATAGACTGCCATTCATAATTAGACATAGTCATATGTTTCTCTGTGCTCCCTTGCCAGTCCCAGCTTGACTCTTCATCAAACACAACATCTCTTGACAATATCAACCTTTTAGATAGTGGATCAAAAATTCTGTACCCTTTCTCACACTTTGCATAGCCAACAAAAACTCCCTTCATACTCTTAGCTTCTAGTTTGTGCCTTTGTTCAGATGGAGTGTGAATATAACAGACTGAGCCAAAAATCTTCAAGTGAGCAATACCCGGTTTCCTTCCACTGTAAGCTTCAAAGGGGGTTATGTTGTCAAGAGACTTGGTAGGACATCGATTTAGAAGATATACTGCAGTATGTACAGCTTCTGCCCACATATAGTAAGGCATTCCTTTATCATGTAACATAGACTTGGCCATTTCAATTACTGTTCTGTTTTTCCTCTCCACTACTCCATTTTGCTGTGGAGTATAAGCAAGAGATAGCTGCCTTTAAATACCTTCTGTATCACAGAACTGATTGAATTCAGTAGACAAGAACTCTCCTCCTCTGTCACTTCTCAGGTATTTCACCTTCAAACCAGTTTGCAACTCAGTCATGGCTTTGAATTTCTTGAAGCAAGAGAAAGCATCAGATTTATATCTAAGAAAATATACCCAAATCATTCTTGTTGCATCATCCACAAGCAGCATAAAGTACTTGTTTCCTCCAGTGGATTCATTCCTCATTGGCCCACATAGATCAACATGAACCAATTCAAGTGAAGCACCTGCTCTTTGTGCTTGACCATTAGGAAAACTTTCTCTATGTTGTTTACCATATTGACAACCTTCACAGACTCTATCATACTCTTCTAGATATGGAAGACCATGAACCATGTCTTTGTCCTTCAATTGCTTGATTCCACCAAAGTTTAAGTGACCTAGTCTTCTATGCCAAGTCCAAGTACAGTGAGCAAAATTAGTCTTCAACACAAGTTGGTTCTCAGACCTCAGAGATAGAGGATAACACCTGTTGCCTTTCCTTTTCACACTGATAATTTGACATTTCAGAGAAGGATCATCAAAGATAGTACACATGCTTCCACCAAACACAAGATAATATCCGTGTTCATCCATTTGTCCCACACTTAATAGATTTTCCTTTAAGCTAGGTAAGTACATGACTTCTCTTATGTATTTCCTCCCTCTGTTAGTTTCAATTGCCAGTGATCCCATTCCTGCCACATTTACTAATCCTCCAGTTGGCATTTGAACTTTCCCTGCAACATTAGTCTTCACATCAACAAGAAGATCAACATTCCCTGTCATGTGGTTGCTGCAGCCACTATCAATATACCATTCCCCATTTACTTTTGATTCAGCAATAGCATAATTTGCAAAAAATAAGTTTCCAGTCACTTCCATTTGACTTGCACAGTTTGCTTTCTGAACAGCTTTTCCAACAGTACATTCTTTAGCCCAGTGCCCAAATCTATCACAGTTATAACACTTAGATTTCCCCTTATGCCTACATTCACCATAATGAAATTTAGATCATACTTTGCACTGAGGTTTTGTACCTTCTTGACCCCTAATCTGAGCAGGAGTACAACTCTGTGCAGTGTTAAACATTTGCTTTTGCTGGAACTTAGGTTTTGAATTCCACTTCTTACCCTTCTGATTATAATTTCTCTGTGGTTTAAATGTACTAGACCGAGCATATCCTCGATTCTATTCTTTTGGATTAACAGTAAGAGAAGAAAATGCTCTCTCAGTTGCATCAGAGGAATGCAAATCAAACCTCTACTATTGACTTTTCAATATAGCTAGTACCTCTTGTAACTCAACAGATTCCAGACATTTTGTGTTTTCTATCACTAAACATATAGGATCATACATCTTAGTTAGACTGATTAACACCTTCTGAACTAATCGCTCATTTGAAAGAGTTTCACCAAACGTCTTCATTTGATTAATCAGATCATTTAAACGAGTAAGATACCCAGTCAATGATTCATCATCACGCATTCTAGTATATTCAAATTCCTTTCTAAGATTCTGGAGTTTCACAGACCTTACCTGATCTCCACCATGACATTCACCATACAACAGATCCCACGCCACTTTTGCTGAGTCTGCGTTTGCAATTCGAGGGAAGATTTGATCAGAAACTACGTTTTGAATGATGCCCAGAGCCTTTGCATCTTTCATGAAGATTGCAGCCAGTTTCTCATCATCGTCACTATCAGCATCTGTATCTTTATCAGTCTTCGCCTCCGTCTTTGAATCGGGTGTCGTAACCCCTTTCTCCACCAGATTCCATAGTCCATGCGACTTGAAGATGGTGACCATTTTGATTCTCCAGAACTCGTAGTTCTCCCCAGAGAAAATTGGAGTTCTCACCTCCGAGCTTCCAAATCCAGACATCTTTGGCCTGAATATAAATTTCTTTACACCGATGTTAATACAGCTCCGGCGACCTTCACCAAGCTTCGAATGAGCTCAGTGACCTCACAGATTGACGCCCAGATTCAGATGAAGGAACCTGGCTCTGAGGCCATGTTAGCTTAAATCAGTCTCTGAGTATATTTACAGAGTGGATTCGAAGAAGATGAAAGGAATTTGAGAATGGTTTCTTCTTACTCTCTGCAAGTTGCAGAGGTGCTCTTTCTATTTCTGATATATGCCCACACCACTCACACAAGTCGTGAGGTGAGGAATATAACTGTTTAGTGACTGTTGGATCTCTTCTCTCTCCTAGCTTAGATCACAGCCACACATCTAACATAGGACTAAAAAAAACAAAAGATACCACATGGCTCTCATGACCTTTTTCACAAAACAAAACATTACACTTGACTTTCTAAGCACAAGTGGATACACCAATTTAAATCATAAAACTTGTTCTATCAGCTCACAACTTATAGTTCAACAAAATGAACATGATTGCAAACTGTTTTGCTATATTACGACGTTATTACTACCATTCATGTGTATGGTTCACTAATTTTCCTAACATTGTTATTTCCATAATACAATTTGCCTCATATGGTTAAAGATTTGTAGATGATCTTGATTGTAATTTGTCTGTTTCTAAAAGAAAACATAGCTATTGCATAACTTGAGAATAACCAATAGTATAAGCATGTATATATATATATATATGTATATATATATATATGTATATATATATATATGTATATATATATATATATATGTATGTATACCCCATGAATTTTCAGTACTTGAAGACGAGGAGTGCTTTGTAGTGCTTTCAGCACTTCGTTACAATTTCGTCTTCCCCACATGTATCCTACTTCCAAACAGGTCAGTTGCTCGATCATTGGCATATCATCAACATTTCGATCTATTGCTTCCTGCGAAGTTTATTAATCAAGAATAAAATCAATGAAGACATCTTAATTAGCAACAATATAAGGACTAAATGCATGCCTCCTCAAGTGATGATTGATTGTACAAGTAATGCTCATTTTTGAATCTACCAGAGCATGTATAATGTTTGAGATTAGTTCCATGAACCATGACCCGACAACCATGATCGGAGTTTGCAAAAGGGGTGTGCTATCCACACACATTTTTTTACTTCTCACACACCCCTTGTTAATTTATGTCCCTTGATCTTCTTCAATTCCTCTGATCCGACAGCCGAAAATAAGAAAGGTGTGTGAGACGTAAAATCCTCACACCCCTTTCCAAAATAATCTTAATGTAATCTCAAAAAGTTTTGGTGCACGAATATTGACAATCCTGACGTTCAGCAAAAACAGGCATTTTGCCAAGCATAAATCTTCAAGGACTCGACAGCTAGAAAATAATTGAATGGTCGAGTGTTCATCCGAGAATTTAACAAGCTTGAGCACCAAGGTTTTGAGGCTGGAAAAACATATTGTAGGGGGACGTTGGAAGACACTAGGCATGCATAGATCTAAATGCACAAGTGATTCGCAAGAAAACAAGCAGCAAAGCAACGCAAGTAATTCTGCATCCAGTATTTTGTTTCCGTAAATGTTTTCATCAATGTAGATAGATAAATCCTGCACATTCCGCATCACTACACCTTCGATCCAACGCATAATGACAGAGGCCATAGCTTCTTCATCGTAGTGTTGATATATAATTATAACATGGAAGCTTTTTACGAAATGTCGAAGAAAAATTGCCCCTATCCACATAATCTGAAAACTGTTCTATCTTCCGATCCCGGTTGAAGGGGAATTTACGCAAGTCAATGATGGGATTAACGTATCTCCACCTTTTTGATAATATGCTCGTTCTAACTGCTTCTTTAGGGTTGAAGTAGGATATGATGAGTTGAAGAATGTCGTCAGGTAAATCACTCAAGCTTCTGTTGCTGCTGCTAAGCTTTCCTGTTTCCAGATTATTCATCTTCGATTATTCAACAGTATTAGCTCACCAAATTTTAGCAAAAAAATAAAGAACAAAATTGAGTCACTTACGATATAGAAATTAACCCAGAAAGTGAAACCCTATCAGGAGAGAGGAACTTACAATTTACAAATTAACCCAGAAAGAGCTTATAGTTTAGAAATTTCAAGTCGAATACGCAGCTGAAGAATTCCAGATTATTAATTTAGAAACAGTGAATAAGCAGCCAGCAGGACACCCCACTCTCCCGTCGCTCCAATGCCTCCAGTCTCTCCGGTCTCCAGGAAACAGAAATGAGAGCAGATAGGGAGGTGGTTCTACAATTATATATGCGCCTTTTTCATGGGCTTTCCATATGGGCCTTTTAAATCTGGCATTTTTATTAGATTTCCCGGCCCTGTTTTGTTCTATTTTTTTAATTAATATTACGATTTAATGAAATTCTTTTATTTGTAAATATGCATTCCTGTCTAAGTCAAAAATATTATTTAATTCGATTTTTATGAATGACGAGTTTGATATACGACTCAATAATCAATTTTAGAATCCGTTTGCAAATTATTTTTTAAGTTGCTTTTTCGTTCATAAGTGTCTCTAATAAAAACGCTTCTCTTAGAAGGAGAGGCAAACCCATTTTACCTTTAATCAAGACGCAAATTAGAGTTTGGCATCCACTTTTTCACACCCTTTGGACAAGTTGAAGAACTTTCAACTTCTAAAAAACCATTTAATTTGTTCGATCATCAATGATACCATAATCACAAGAACACTGAGTACAAACTTTTGAGCTTCAAGCATCTCATATGCACAGTTACGGATATGACGAAATCCATCCCATAATCTCCATAAAAACTAACTTCGACCACCTTTAATTGTGACAAGAAACATGGAGATATACGGGCCTTATCATCGTTTATACTAAAATTCCTTGATGGTGAATTCCATATTTACTATATATTGGAGTTGTGGTACACGATAAACACATTTGTTAAGACGGTTGAGGTTTTCTTAATGGTGAATTATGTTTGTACCATACTTGACTAATTCCGAAACTACCAAGCATCGATCAACGTCGTACCTTTAAGGACTCACTGAGGGCTTCATACTGAGACACCCATGCCGAAGCACAAGAGTTTCCCTCCAACCAGGAGGCTAATCACAGCACGACACATGTCAACGTCAGAATAAAGCTCACAGAGTCTCACATCAACCGCGGACAAAGGCTAGAGACTCTCCTCAACTATAAAAGAAGACCATTCTCCTACAATTAATCCCTAATGTCATTATTGTACTTAAACTAGTCATTAGAACCCACTAATGATGATTATGCTTAAACTCATGTATTTGTGTAAACCCTCCACTATTAATGAGAACTCATCTACCCCGTGGATGTAGCCAGACTTAGGGTGAACCACATACATCTTGTGTTTGCTTCTCTATCTCTATCTCTTTACATATTTATCCTCACTAGTGATTCGAAGAAACCGAGCGAATGTCACAAACTTGACACTTTACGTTGTTCCAAAGTCTTCACTGATTTTGTGCATCAACGAATTCCATATTACCATTGGAGTTGGCTTCACGTATTTTGTTTAGTTTTCCTGTGTAATTTATCACTCTAGGTAAAAAAAATATAATAACTAAAGAATTTAAAGATGATATAGTTGTAATAAGATGAAGATTTAATTTTAATGGTTGACTCAATTTTTTTTAATACAAATAATATATTTATATTAAAAAGAAGAAGTTTAGGGGGTGTATTCAATTGAGAATTTGAGAGACTTTAATGGATTTATAAATCCATGAATTTTTATGGAGTTTAATTGATTTGTAGAGATTCCATATAAAATTTTGATTCAATTCCCTCGAAATCTCATGAGAAGAGGTGAAATTTGTGGGTGCTTAAAATATACTACGAAATCTCTCAAATTCCCTCAAATTCCTTAACTTTCTCAAATTCTTTAAAATCAACTTCTAATTGAATACACCTAGAATGTTATAAACTTCTTTAAAATCCTAATTGAATACACCCGGATTTCTAAGGATTTTAATAAACTATCTTAAAATTCTAATTGAATACACCTTAAATTTAAGAGAATCACTTAAAATCATGATTGAATACCCCTAGATTCATTAAAAGAATTAAAATCCCTCAAAATTCCAATTGAATACACCCCCTTAGAATAAATTATGATAATTTTGTTCAAATTCGCTCGATGAAGAATAACATTTAGGGAGTTTTAACGAAAAGCCCGCAGTACTGTTCACTTTAACCAAAAACCACATTTTTACACTAAAAAGTCAAACATGATACAATTCACTTTACCCTTTATTTTATCCTTATCATTAAAACTCAAAGTTTTCAAATCATTTTCATTAGTTTTCCTTAACATTTAATATCTCTCGGTTATGAAATAAACAGAAGTGTGCCCACCCAATTCATATATATATTATAGTATTCGTTACATGTGAGTGCGTGCCTAGCTATGAACACATGGTGTTACCCCAATTGCCCAACCTTACAGCTGGTTTCAGAAACCAACACAGTCAACTAGTATCGGGCCCATGCACCTACTCGCCCTTCGTTTCTTTTTCTTTTCTTTCTCGTAAAGTAAACCAAATGATTATACTTGTTAATAATAATGTATTTATTATGATTTCATTTCATTTCATTCAAGAAGTAAAAGTACTCTCTCCCCTTTTGTTTCATTTGGAAAAACGCGATCCGAATGAGAGAAGAACACCGGCCGTACAAGAGATGATGATGATCAGTCGAAGTTTATAGGGATTCCAAAGGAAGCTTGTCGTTTTGGGGGGAATGTTGTCTGGTACAAGGCTAGTTAAGTCCGCAATTCCTCGGACCAGGCTTCATTCCCCTCAACTAATGCTTCCGTCTAATTTGCCAAGCATCTCTCTTCGTAAATGATTAGTTCGCCAATATCGTCAAGATCTCGATCCCCTGCAGAGATGATCGATGGATCTTCAGGTAGGTTAATTTTAACTAATCCCAAGATTTTTTCTGGTTATTTTATGTTGATCATCTAACAGATTGATTTAATGATGATGCGGGCTTAGTTTGATCGTACTTCACGACTACAGGTATGAAAGAAGAGAAAAAATCTATCATTTGCGTTTGACTCATGATTCAAGTTTTTCAACATTAATACTGTGTGTGTGAATTTCTGTCAGCCTTCCTTTTTGTTCATCATTGGATAGATCTTTTCTCATGATGGGCACAACCCTAATTAGGGTTTCCAATCTCTGTGTGCTTTTCTTTGGCCTTAGCTAGGGTTAAACCTCCCTAGGTTTTTTCTTTTCTTTTTTAAGACCAATCAAAATTAGGGTTTTCATCTATTGGATAATCTGGATCCGTTATCTAATTACAAAATTAATAACGGTTATACCTGAATAATTGCTTTCGTTGTATAGTGGTAGTGGGCGGCGGGTGGAGTTGCAGAGCTGTCTGTATTCACGGTATCAGTATATGATAATATTGATCTCCACCCTTCTCAGCAGCTTTACTTATTAATATTCTACTGATCTCACTATATTATTTATTCCACTGAATAATGTATTGATACATACTTTTAGTGGAAGACTTAGGGATTCGAATTTCGAATCCTCTGCGTAGATATGGAATTTCCCTGAAGATATATCGGCACCGATCAGAGTGCGGACATATATTCTGTAGTATTGATTCCTCTTTATTGTGATCAGTTTGCTTTTGTAAAAGAGGTATTTCTTTCATCTTTTGAACATATATTTCTTTACAATGCATGCCATCTATCTTCCTGATATAGTTATGTGTGTGTGTGTGTGTGTAAGCGGGCGTGCGTGTATCTGTGTATGGAAATCTGGGAAAGGTTGTGTTAGATCAACTAAAAATAATTTCAGTTAGAAAGAAGGCTAGAGAAAACACATTTCTTTACCAGAAAATATAGCTTCGTTAGGTTATTTTTATTTCAGTTTCTTCAACTTATTTACAGCATGATCTCCTCATTGCACAATTATATTGGTGATCGCCAATCAACTATTTATAGACTTACACAGTTCAAATTGTAGCTAGTTTTTTCCTTATGATCTGTTTGACTGATATTCCAATATCCCATCCTGTTTAATTCGAACCTTCATTGTTAGGTTAGCAAGACTATATATTGTGCACTAATCACAACAAAAAGCTAACAATATATGGCCATTGATCTTAGTTGTAAGCTCGGCAAAATTAAGGCTTATCAATGAATGATCGGGGTGGTAAAAGGTCTATCAGTGGCCATTGATATAGACCTTTTCACCATCTCATTTTATGAAACTAATGTCAGTTGCTATGGTATAGTTTCTTGTAGTGAAGGTTGGTTATTGTAACAACTAGCAAGCAGCCACTAAAATCTAATCCATTCCCTTCCATTTTTCAGAATATACCAAGTCGGTTTACGTGTTTCTTTTTTCTAGGATGTGACTATTTAAAACAAAGTGATGTTATTTGACAAGCGTGAAATTGACAACACTTCTTAGAGCAAGTAGTACATATAATATAATAATAAAGTTCACCTCTATTGGAGACTGGACAGAATGTTGCCAAATGTATCAATTATGTGTTTTTCAATAGTTTTATGTTTTGTTTGACAACAAAATATATAGTTTTATTGTTTCCTATAACGTGTGCATGAGCATGCATTGAGCACTAACACTGGCCTCTTCTCTTCTAATAAACTACTTCGACGCCTACATTTATTTGGGAACTGGGATTAGTTTTTGCATTGAATCGAGCATGCATATATGCACATTGAGTTTCATGCACATTTCTCAGTTTCTCATATATAAAAGGTTGGTAAGCTCGTTACTATAGTAGTATAGCTAAGGTCTGGGCCAGGCAACAACCGCGCACCTAGTAAATATATATTTGACAATTGTGAGTAGTGGGGTGCAGGTGTGTGCAATGTGCGAGACAAAGTTAAAAAGAAAAAGACTTTATATCTTCTGGGTGGAAAGGAAAGTACTGATGATCACTGGAAGTGTAGGTTTTATATATTGCCGCCTGCAGTCAAGTCGATGAGGCATCATGCCTTAATGCACTTTTTATTTAGTTTTTGGGATCGCCAAAAGCAACTTTTTCTGGTTTTAGTTGTGCAAAGATATATAAATCTCAATAGCGATTCTTTAAGAATGGCTGCACTAGCTGTGGGTTGTATGCACCAACCGACCAAATTCTGCAGTGCAGTAGTTGCTCTCTCTTTTATTGGGAGCTGGGATTAGTTTTTGCATTGATCAAGCATGTACTGCATGTGAAACACAAAATATGTACATACTGAGAATGTATATGTAACGTCTGGGACACAACCTCATGATTATAGTAAAATGTACATATGAATCTAATTCACTTCTTGAACCGCCAGCGGTTGACTCTAGGCATTTAGTCCTTACTCTTTCTGACAACACCGCTTAAGTCTATAACACCCACACTGGTACCGGCTTTTCCCAACATGCTATAGTGCCTCCCAGTGGGTAGGAGCAGATTGAGTCCGTATCGCCGCGGAGCAACTGACTTTCATTCTTCCCTGATTGGCTTTCTTGCCACTTTCCGAAGGAAAAAGGACTTAGCGCTTGAGACTCCTAGCTCAACTAGTGCTTCGCGCAGGTAGAATGACTAATTCAATCTATTGAGGCCTAGAGGAGCTATAGACTCTAGTTGGTCAGTTTCCTCGTGACTCCTTTGTCTTGGAGGAAGGGAATAATGACATAGAAACAACATCCTATTCTTGGATAGGAAATTGCCCATATACATAATAGGGTGAGTAGTGGGTGGCACTTGGGTGTGCAATGTGCGAAACAAAGCAATTAAAAAGAAAAAGACTTCATATTGTCATAAGTTACAGAAAGCAATTGCTGGAAATGTAGGTTTTATATATATTGCCACACCTACAGACTGCAGTCAAGTGAGTCGATGAAGCATCATGCCTTAATGCACTTTTTATTTCCATTATTCGGCCAAATGTAATCGATGAACATAACTCAATTAATATATTGCACTAGTTTTGGATCGCCAAAAGAAAATTTTGGGTTTTATTTCTGCAGTGCACTAGTTGCTTTACTCTCGGGACTTGCTACATTACAAGTACTTAGTAATATCACCATATATACTCCTTAAATATCATTACAGCAAATTTAACCGTTAAATAGTGATCAGAAGAAAAAAAAAAAGTTCAATTGTGATTATACTAAATACTTGTAAGTATTGTAATAGAATTCACAATTTACTTGAAAATATATACAATAATAAGGATGTGACCATTTAACGGAGGAGATTCCAATTGTTGGTGTATGGTTGCGATTATATTACCTCTAGACTTCTAGTCCAACAAATGTACAAAAGTAGCTGCTAGCTGTACTTATTTAATTGCAAGTATCATTTATCTTTTTGTGAATATAAATCTTATTAGGCCTGAAATTACCCAATGGTGGAGTGGTATATGACAATCCATCTAAGTTGTCATGCAGATCATACTCAACTGTGTTAATCCAATTACAATCGGCAAAAAACAGATAAAAATCCTAGAATATCTGGTTTTGAGCTGTATCTTCTTAATTAACATTTTTTAAATTCTTAAAAATAGAATTTAATCTCAAAACATTTTAAAAACAAATAATAAAAACAATGTCTATATAATAAATTCCAAAATAAAATAAAATAAATAAAGATGTACAGCTCATATCTAAGTCTTATTATGCAAAACACAAAATAATAAAGGTGCAAATTAAATTCCAAAACTCCTAAATTCTAACCGTAAAAGGCCGAAATGGAAGGAGACATCTCATTGCACCACATTTCTCCTCCTCCCTTGATTCTCCCTCCTCTCTCTAACTAAAGTTTCTAGACCCCAAATCATCGATCGCTCTTCCTTCGTTGCAGGCTGTCAAGCCTGTTTCCCGCCGGTAGGGAAATCGGGGAGAGAAATAAGTCTCAACCCTTCTCTCCCCAAATACTCCTCCGACGTAACCCGCACCCACCCCCCAATGCCCTCTTCCTCCTCAGTTTTTCCATATTACACCTTTACTTCCTCCAATATTGTTCCCAAGTACTCTATCCTATATCTGTTCACTATTTCCATTCCATGCATAATCTCCAGTCCCACCACATTCCGCCGCGTCTCTCACCGCCACGGCCAGCAGCCTTATTGCCGCCCTTACTTTTGTACAACCATATTGATCACATCTCCTCTTGTTTTACCGTAGCCGTGGTTAGGTAGCAATATATCGATATCGATACTAAAAAAAAGTACGTATATTCATAACCAACGGTATATTCGATATCGATATTTACAAAAAGGAGGACAAACAAAAGGAGGGTTTGTCATAGCTATATAGCAAATCCATATATCCATCCTTCATCGAGATCATCAGAGCGATCGAGAGAGATAGAATATTATTCATTGATTAATTAATTAATTAATTTGTTTTACAAATTAATTAATTAGTTAATCAATCCAATTGATATTTCGCTCGATGTTCTTCATTCCTTCAACGCCATTCCTTGACTCCGCCTTCGACATTGCCACCTTACTATTCATCTCCGCCCTCATCGTCCTCTCCCTCCTCTCCATCTCCTTCATCTTCAACCTCTGCTTAAAGTCCCGCACCGCCCTCCACCTTCGGCACTTCAACTCCCTCTGGACCGTCCGATTCCTCCTCGTCATATTCATCATCTTCTGGTCCCTCAACGAGCTCCTCCGAATCCCCACCCTCCGCCGCACCTACCTCTACCCTTTCCTCTCCGTCCTCGCCTCCTTCGAGGAGCCCCAGTTTTGCAAAATCCATGTGGCGCTCTCGTTAGGGTTATTCGAGCCTGCCTTCCTTGTCACCCTGCTCTTCCTTGTCGACGCCTCCATTGAAAAGAAGACCCCCAATGTCTCCTGGGCCATCGCATTCGTCCTCGCCACGTGTCTCCCCATGCTTCTGGTGCAAGTCCTCTTCCTGTTCTTCCACCCGTTCCACAAGCTCCACCTGCCGCTGCCGGAGATTTTCGTACGGAACTATGTCGTCCAGAAGGTCGAGTACGGCAGCAGCATGGTTTCATGCACATACCCTTTGTTGAACACCATCATGTTCGCCGCGTTCGGTGGCGCGTACTCGATGTGGTTCTTGTTTTCGTGCTGGAGGGTTTTGTCGTTGGTGATCAACAAGGGGCTGAGGTTGAGGATTTACACCCTGGCCGCCACGGTATTGGTGCCACTACCGCTGCAGATTATTCTCATGGGGATGACCGTGTTGTGGAAGCCGGACCACCCGGCGTTCACCGCCCTCTCATTCGCTGCGTTTTTGTCGACGCTAATTTGTGCAGCCGTGGGGCAGGGCATTTTGGTCATTAAGCCCATCGCGGACTCGTTAGCTGCCGGAGCAGATCGCTGCCGCTTGATTCGGAAGCGGAAGCCGGTGGAGGGGGTGCAGATAATTGTGTCGGCTGATTAGGGAAACCATTCATTATTGGACGTAAATTACAACACAGTACATTCGATGATGACGATGAGGAAGATTACTTGATGTTCTAGTTAGAATTATGAGGGCCTTTCGGTCACTTCACCATTCAAGAAATCTTGTTTTCTTTTTTGGGTAAGTACACAGATATGGAAGAATTCAGAAGAGGAAAATGAGAACCTGGATATTATTCGTACGCATGAATGTTTGATGTTGTTCTTTCTTCTCCTTCTAGATTTGGTATAGAATTTTCTTTTTTACTTTTTCTTTAATTTTGGCTGAATTAATTACAAATTGTGATGATGAAATGAGAAAAAAAAATCATGTCTTGTCACACATTACTTCTCAAGTCTTCAAGTGTTTATTGTTCCTATACCAGTGTTCTAATATACACATCTTAGATATATTATATATATAATATATATTCAAGCAACTTCATGTTTATGTTATGGGGATGATTGGATGGAAGGATTTAAATAGTTTTTCTAGCGCTGGTGAATCACATGATGGTGGTTTAGGAGTCTGAAATGTCTTTATGAGCCTTCTTAGCCTCCAAAAATGATGGACTACCATGATGAAACATTTCATCCCTCTTCTAACCACCCTCGTGTAATCAAAAGCGCTAAAAATCAAACACATGATGTAATAAGGGCCTGAGATTTTTTTTTTTCTAATGAACCCGAGATGTTTCACTTGTAACGAAATATTTTTTGCTGTGTAATTATAATAGTATTTTACTTAATTGCTTTCCATATATCCTGAATTCCAGTTCAAGCCCATAGAAATGATCTTCATTAGACTGGCGGCCTGGTTGTGCGCTCGGATTGGACTTCCCCATGTCTGTCTTTTACTACCAAACCCAAATCTTAACCACAGTAGTGAGTCTCGTGACCAGCAAATTGCACAATTTCATTTGATCCATGTTCATATTTTTAATCTAAATTATACCTTTTGTTTTATGTTATTTTTCCGGGACAATTTTGGTTTTGTTTGGTGTTGGAACCAAATCTGAAAATCATGGTCAGGCATTTAGTGTACTTTTTTTTTGTTGGAGTTTACCGTACAACATGAAGTGCAGATTTAGACCACAAAGCAAAAAGAAAAAACTGAGTACAATTACCTTCCCTTCAAATTCTTCTTCCATTTCTTCTCTTTCTATTTGAATGGTCATGATTAAGTCACGTCAATATCTTGTGTTGACATTTAAAAAAAAAAGTGAGAGAGAAGGAGACTCCAGAAAAAACGTCGAGTTACAATTAGAATGTGTTGTACAACAATAATACAAGGTCTTTTGTTATAAATCAATTAATCAACATTTTGATACCACATGAATTTTTAAAAAAAAAAAAATGAATCAGCTGGTGAAGCCATGGCAGTTCACTCTTTTATTTTGGATATCAACTATTATATCAGTTCATCAACATTTTGTTGCCACATGAGAAAATTCGAACCTACATCTTCTCAGCTAATAAACATTTAATTAGGTCACATCGGCGTAACTTCAAAGGACCACCCACTTAAAGAACAAAAAGTCGAAAACCAAATTGGTTGGCTGTTATAATCAAGGTAGATAGCATTAAATTTTGAAACATACTCGTTGGTGGATAAGGAAATGAATTAAAATTGATCGTAGCTAGGAAGAAATTTCATTTACCTCTCATTTCCTAAAATTCCAATAAGACAATTAACACTAAGACGCGATTCTTTTCTCCACAAACTACGTATATTTAGGAATTGTAAATTGACTAACCAACCATTTGTTCAACAGTATTTTTTCTTCTTGATGTTGTAAGATGTCGTAAGTTTGAAAATCCATCTCCTCTTTTGGTCAAAATAAGAAAACGTAAATTCAGTCATAAAATAGAATTAATGAATAAGGGGTATTATATGTTGGAGAGATTTTTCAATATGCCCAAAATACATACCATAAGACAGTGGCAGAGCCAGAAATCGAAGCAAAGAGTGGCCTTTAAGCCATAAGAAAGAAATTGAAAGAAAAAAAATATAACTAATGGGAGAAAAAGGTTCATTTTTTGTAGTGAAATGAATAATTTTAATAAAAAAAAAGAGTAATAAAATCACTTTTTTTTTTTCCAGATAATTAAATCGTAAGCACTCAACTTCTTTATAAGTTCCTATCATGAAGTTGAACAAAAATTAATAATCATGGCTCAAAACTACAGTTTTGAAAATTATCTTTGAAGATGAATTCTTCCTCTATTCCATATATACGTGGTTTCACTGCAAAACAATACTCTATTATGCAAAATAGTGAACTAACTAAAGGAAGGCTAGTTGACCTTTGGTTTGATAACTATATTATTGTAAAACATATTTATTTAGTCAATTAGAAAAACACAATAAAGCTAGTTGGGAGCAAACGCACACAAGTCGAAGAATGCAGAATATCCAACTAAAAGAACACAAACATAAAGTACAAAATGAAAAATTTCAGGGTAGGCCAAGACCTCTCGTAGTCCTCAAGTGGCTCTGCCACTGCGATAAGACATATGTTATTATACAAGTGGAAATAAAATTTTTTTTCTTCCATCAAGTGTCCCTCCACTTGTATATAATATATGGCGTATGTGACCGTGTTCTGGACTCATTAAAAAAGTTCTCAATTTGTTGAATATTAAACTTGCCATATTATTGGAGGGATTAGGATAAGCTTTACTTCATGCTTGTTTTGAAAGTTGGGGAGCCAAAGAAAAATCAAAAGAAAAAGGAGGGGAAAAAAAGGAAATTAGATGCTCGACATAATCAGTAATCAGCTCCCCTTTTGGTTGAGTCTTCTGACTTAAAAAAACAGGTAAACCGTTCCCATTTTTGTGGGTCATGATTAAACGGCTATATGTGGAAAGATCTTCTTAGAATTTAGAGTCCCATGTATCTCCAGATCTCTTGATCAAATGGTCTAGGAATGCCCATCACAAAACTTGTGCATCAATCAACCGCAGGACTTGGTTGATTAATCCCAAATTCAAGTGATTAAACTAAACTTTGCACTTAAGAGGGCCAAGATATGAGGAGCACATGCATCTCTGTGGGCAATGTAACACATTAGAAAATGGGGGCATGCATGATATCTGCCACAGAATCCGGTCCTAAATTGGAGCTGGGCAAAGGCATGGCTCCCATGTGGGGTATACTAGAAGCACCTAAAAAGTAAAGGATATTTTGGGTAGCATGCGTGAAATCTTTGAAGGGAGTTTTAACGAAAAGCCCACGGTACTGTTCACTTTAACGAAAAACCATATTTTTACACTAAAAAGTCAAACCTAATACTATTCACTTTACCCTTTATTTTGTCCTTATCGTTAAAACTCAAAGTTTTCAAGACCTTTTCATTAGTTTTCCTATCTTTGAATCTGGCAATTACACCACGTCAACCATCCGACCTTGTACTATTTAACGCATACCAAAACAAAGTGGCCCTAAGGCTGCAGATTATGAGCAATTTGAGTGCGGCATATCGTAAAGAGCAAGGAGAAGAACTTCTATATCGCAAACAATTTACTATAATAATATTTTAAGACAGTCGTGATTTTTTTTTAGTACAACGATATTTGTACATTAAGAGGAGATAGAATTCGGCTCAACCACACAATAGGCATCATAATTTGGTATCGAATTTGTCATTTTCAAGTGAAAATGAATAACACTGGACCATAGTAATAAAGTTGTAAATAGCAAAATTGAAAAGTTGGAAGAGAATACAGGGTCGGACAGTTATCTGATTGCCAGATTCAAAGATTTCCCGCATGCTATCCAAAATGCCACGACCTTTTAAGTACTCCTAGTATACCAGCAATTGTAGTTAATCATTGTTTTATAGTAAAAATAATAGGTAATTAACAATATTTTATTAAGATAAACAAAATGATAGTTAAAGGATCTTTTTTTCTGGAAATCCTGTGATCGTAATCGTTTATCGTAAATTGTGCGGTCAATTTTCGTTAAGTACTATTTATATTTAATTTTAAATTTTTAAATAATTTTTAACTGTACAATGTACAATAAATGATCACGATCATGAAATCCTTATAACTCATAAGAAAATGACCCAAAGAGAATCCTTTTCTGATAATTAATTCCAGAGAACTGCAGCACAAGTAATAGCTAATGAAACAAATATTTAAACCGAAAATTTAAATTAAATTAAGATGATGACGTGATGCTCCCTCATCTATAGAATTGGTCCAATCCAGTTGGACATGTTCGAAGCATGTTACTGGACGGCTTCATATAGTGTGTGACGCGCGTGACACCTCATTGTCGGGTCGCATTTTCCAATCGTATGGACCCCACAAAACTGCTGACGAGGACGAAAAGCGTCGGCCACTCGTTGTCGACGTGGATTTGATGGCTAAAGCTGCTCTGCAAGATTTCAATTTTTTCTTCTATTTTTCCTTTTAATGAGAGGAAAATTTCTTTGCTTTATTTGTTGACGTGGAATCTCAAATGTGTGAATTGACACAAAAAAAAAAAAATTATATATACATATATATATTAAAATGTGTGATAAGACTCTCCCCTTTATAGCTGGTTTTCTATGCTGCTTCATTGAATTTATTTTAAGGAAAATTAATGAAAAAGATTTAAAAATTTTGAGTTTTAACGATAAGGACAAAATAAAGGGTAAAATGAATAGTAACAGGTTTGACTTTTTAGTGTAAAAATGTGATTTTTCGTTAAAGTGAACAGTACCGTGGGCTTTTCGTTAAAACTTCCTTTATTTTATTAATAAACTTGTGATTGACTTTGATTGTATTTTTAAATGCAAATTCAAACTCAAGTATAAAAATTATTCATAATTTTCGTAATTAATTAATTTCATAAACATTACTTCTAAACGTTATAAAATTATCCCTTATCAATACTATTTTGTTAACGTATTAATTAATTAATTCTACCTTATTTGTTTTGATTGGATTAATAATTATATACCTTATTAGTTTTTGGAACGAAAGAAACTAGTTAGCAATTTTTTTTTTTGAAAAAAAAAGTTTAAAAGGGAGGGGGTTGCTAGAAAACTATGACTCGTTCGAAAGTATTTTTAAAATGACTGAAAGTGCTTTTATTGAAAATGTTTCTGAAGCCAATTTTTAGTAAAACAATAAAATGACAAGTGAATACTATAAAAACACTTTATTGCTTCATGCAAGAATCACATAACTTGTGATTGTTGCAATAAACAATTTATGTGTTTTTTGAACCTAAAAATATTTTCTTTAAAATTTTTAATTATTTTAAAAGTAATTCTAAACAAGGCCTAATTTGCAATTGTTAATTACATATTCCAGATATTCGGAACGCAAATTAGTTAATTGCATATCAGAGACTTTTAACCGACACAGAATTCTGGTAATTACCATAAAAAATGAAATAAAATCAAATAAATAGTAATTATCAGGCGCGTATTGTAAAAACTTCCTGCAAGTTGTAACCCTTAGATTTTTCCAACATATACGACTTTGATTTTATATCTTTTCCCCCCTCTTCCCCTTTCCTTTCTGTATAAGGTAAGCAAACCCTATCTGCTCCTACGACAGCTACTATATAAACACCAAACCCTTCCCTCTCCAAAAACCTCTCACCTTCTCCTTTCTCTCCATCGACATTTATGTTGGTTGTTGAATCCGATCATATATCATGAGCAATATTCCGAGATCGTTAACCGACTCCGCCCTAACCCAGTTCAACCTCACCATCTCCGCTTCCGACCCGTGGCCGTTTTCTTTCGTCTTCTTATAACCCCAACTCAACAACTTCAAGTTTCTCCAGTGTTTTCTTGCTCTCTAGGGTTTTCTGATTTTCGGGTTTTTCGAGTTTTCGAAAAGATGGGATTTATCGCCGCCGACAGGCCCAGCAAGCACAACCACCTGAACTTCCACCTCCACTTCCCCCACCTTCTCCACCACCACCACGACAAGAACAGCAAGGAGCTCAAGGATATTCCAAAAGGCTGTATGGCTGTGATGGTGGGCCAGGGGGAGGACCGGCAGAGGTTTGTTATTCCGGTGGTCTACATCAACCACCCGCTCTTCATGCAGCTGCTGAAGGAGGCGGAGAAGGAGTACGGATTCGATCACAAGGGTCCGATCAGTATTCCTTGCCACGTGGAGGAGTTTCGCACCGTTCAAGGCATGATCGATAGGGAGACTTCGTTCCACGGCCATCATCATCATCATCATCATCATCACCATCACAACCATCACCATCACCATTATGCCTGGTGTTTTAGGGTTTGATTTATTAACTGTGAAGATTATTAAGTAGATATAGGTTTCTTAATTTCAGTTTATTAATTGTGAGCGAGGCATTGGATTCTTTTCTAATTCTTTGGGACCTCATAATATTATTAATTTGTTTGGATTTCTTGTATGATGTCTTATGGATTATTGGATGATTTTTCATGATAAAAATCGATGGATCATCATCGTCATCTTATGTATGATTTTTGGGAATATTCGTTTGGAGACG
The DNA here is from genome assembly GCA_036320875.1 of Cotoneaster glaucophyllus. Taxonomy (NCBI): domain Eukaryota; kingdom Viridiplantae; phylum Streptophyta; class Magnoliopsida; order Rosales; family Rosaceae; genus Cotoneaster; species Cotoneaster glaucophyllus. The sequence goes on from CM070062.1 coordinate 28,867,102, forward strand.
TAATCTTTTTCTTTATTCTTGTTGTTAATGTGAAATGAATATATAAAAGTGGGAAGGAAGTTGCTGGTTGCTAGTTGTTGGAGATAAGAAATTACACAAACGTATAATACACGATTCAAAACAACAAGGTGTGTGCCTTTGGAGAGATTTTTAATGTGCCCGCAACGCTAACGGCATGATGTTATTATATAAATAGAGTAAAGTTTTATTTGTTATTTTTAAAGTTTTCATCCACTTGTATAATGACATCTCGATTAGAAATTTTTTTCAGTGTACTCGAAATACGGTCCGATGACACTTGGTGTACCGACCATAGTTCCACCACCCTAAAAAATCTCTCATTAAAGACTTACTCACACCCATTAGGTTTTGTTGAAGATTTCGATTTTTATATGTTGGATTATATCTGAAATTTTGCTCCACAACTTTGGATCTCATCGTGACAACTGATTTAGCGGTATTTTTCTCCACTTATAACAAAGCTCTTAATCTTAACCTTCATACTTAGGAGTTATACTTCGAAATTGTAAATTAACTTTGAAGAGTTACTTAGGATGATGAGTCATACTCAACGAATATATTACGTCAACTTGAATATTAATTAATTGTTTCATTTTTATAATACTATGACCTGCTCATTTAGCATTTATAAATAAAAGTGTGAAGCCAGCACAAATTAATATTTTGAAATTTTGATCCAATCATTTGATTTCGTCTTCCTTCTGCATTCCACCGCTGCCCCATCCCCATGTGGAAGATTGGTCGTTTATTTCTCATGTGAAATGTCAAGTGTTTTTTGAAACAGTCCAGTTTGGGCATGTAGACATGCTCCTCTTTCAAAGGTCACCGAGCAACATTTCTTAATTTGATATTATTTGATAAGGTCAATTGTTAGCCTAAGTAAACGAGTAGCGTGATTGTTGGCAAGTTGGAAAGACACTCGCATTTGGCTGCATAATATAATCAAACCTGATATATATCAACATTATCGTCCAATTATATACACCGATCACTGATGATTGAACCGAGATCCTCTCTGGATTTTTGTGTCCAAAGCCTACGGACTCTAAGATCTGGACCATTCATTTTGAATCTTGCAGTCCTCGTCTGCTCATTATACTATCCCACCGTATACAAACTAATGGTCTAATTCTCTCTTTCTCTCTCCTTAACGGTGTGGATCTCTAAGTCTTTGAACTTCAAACATAGATATTAAGAAAACATTTTGACTCCTGATTAGTAAATATGTGACAGCGTGACTATTGCATCTCGGCTAAGGAGTGCCGCATGCCGCCGATCATAGGCAAGAACCACGCCAATTTGCCAAAGAGAGGTTTATTGTATGTTTGTTTGACTTTGATCAAAAGGCCAGCCACTGACCAAATACAACCCATCCCACCACCAACACGAAACTTTGATCGTAAGCAAACGTAGAAATCTATCCAATATTTTATGGAATTAAATTATAGATAAAATATTAACACCATTGGATTGATCGAAAATTAAAGGGAAGTTAATTATCATCGCGTTTTAAATTAAAAACTTTAGAGCATGTTTGGTACTCTACTTGAATCAAACTTTTTAAACTCAAAAACAATTTTCAAGTTTTAGGCCTTAAAAACTTGTTTGGTAGAACTATTTTAAAAAACTGAACTCAAGACTAACTCAAAATTATAGTCTATTATCTAAAAACACAAAAAGTGAGTTTTTACATTTTTTTAAACTTAAACTCACTCTTTTCTTTTCTCTCCCTCCTCCCCTCCAAATCTATCTCTCCCCCTTCTCTCTCTCTCTCTCTCTCTCTTTTTTTATACCTTTTTCGTCTTTTCTTCAATCCGCTCTCTTCATTCTCTCGGTTCTTTCTCTCACTTATCTTCCTCTCTATCTCCTCTAATCCTCTCATTTTTTTTCTGTTTCCTCCAATCATCTCTTACTTTCTTTCCTTCTCTTTCCTCTTTCTCTCTCGACCCCCACTTTTTGGATCTTTTTGTCCAGTTTAAGTTGTAAGATTTAAAAATTTTAAATCGCATACCAAACAAGTTTTTGAGTCTTAAAGAAAATTGTTTTCAAGAAAAATTCTAAAGAAATGTTTTGAGAAATTATAAAAAATTTCAAATAGGATACCAAACAAGCCCTTAGTAACTCTTACGGTTCTTACTTTTGAACAGTTATTTTCGTAGATTTTCAAATATGGCTCAATTTTAATTTTTAGTTATTTTTTTTTTAATAAATTAAAACTTTATCCGTGTTAGTTTATCTTACGTTGTGGGTCTCAAGTCCTGATAATGAAGGAGGAGGAGCATCTAGTAGTCAACAAGCAGCACTCAATTTTTCACGTCCAATCCAAATCTAAAACGAAATTAAGCTAAAACTAGGTCGTCACTCGGAGGTGATGTGCTGTGGCGTGAAGGCACAGCGATAAGTAAGCAATGATCACTATATCTCCATCGGCACCCGGATGCAACGTAAATGGGCCATAGCGAAAACAATCATAAGTTTCTAAAGTTTCGCAACATGAAGCTTGAAGAAGTGAAATTATAATGCAAAGCATTCTTCTACACTTGCACTTGTAAGTTGTAAACATTAATATTGGAATGTCTTTACAAAACTCTGCAGCCTTACCTTCAAAGGATTTGAACACAAAAATAACCCATACAAATGTAAATGCAAAAGCTTTCTTCGATAGCATTGCCTCTACCATCGCAGCGGTCGCAAATGGTACGAAGATGTCGATGCGATTTCAAGGGTCTTGAACAAATTCTTCTGCATAAAATCTCTCAAATTATTGACATGGACCTGTATCTCTTCACTCACAACCTGACACTCCATTTTCACCTTCACTCGCCAAAGAGGCGGACAAGGTTCTAAAAAAATTCCAAACACTCTCGGTAAATTTTTGAAGAAAACATTATATATCCCGGTTACATTTATGGACGTCTAGTATTGGAACTACGCAGTGTCACACCATGCAAAAATTTGGTGTATCCAAGGAGTGTAAGTTTTCGGTCCGAAGGTCGGATCCAGTCATTGAGTAATTGATAAGATGTAGGACCAAGATTCATTTCCTGCATAATGTTTTATTTTTCTTCAGTTTGCTGGTAATCAATTGACAAACTGATGCAGATACTTGGTTCCATATGATATTTTGAAAGTGACATGTACACAAGCAATTGTATGAAAGACTGATGTGCATACCTGTGCCAACTCCTCAACAGAGACGACCCGGTTTCCTTCATTTTCGAAATGCTCAAACGCCGTACTTGCAATCTTCTCCCATCCTTCGTGAGCTTCTAGCTGATATGAACTTATTGCAGCGGCGCAGAACTCTTCGAAGTCCATTTTCTTGTGTGAGAGGGGTTCCATCTTGAATTAAAAACTAGAATATGAGTATATGCCTCATGCAAAAGCCAAAATTAAAGAACTAAAATGAAAAATTGTATTGGAAAAATGGTTTTGTTTATCAATTCTATCGATTCTATGAAGGCTGTGTTTGTCAATAGAAAAGACAAGCCAGCAATGAAAAAGTTAGAGAAGAGAACAAACTCAAGACCAAAAGTTCTAGAATCCTCCAATATTAAGAAAAAAAGATGTGTTCTCTCTGTTTCATTAAATATAACCATACAGAAAAAGACCGCTATTCCGCCTGACCTATCTCAGAATATCCAACAGTGTGCATTTTATATCATTTAAAATAAAGGTTTTAAACAAAAAGCAAATACGCAAGTTTCAAATTTGCATAGGAATCTACTATACATGAAATTAGCAAACAAATTTGGGACAATTCCACCGTTGAAATCAAAGAACGTGAAGGCATCAAGATCGCTTACCAAATTTATAATGTCATAAACCCTTGACATCTTCATGGCATCGGTTGAATTTTTCATGAGGGCCTGCAATATTCTTCACGATAAGTTGAAAAAGTCATGAAAAAACAATGAAGATAAATAATTTGAAACATCTAACAATAGTAGAGATACTGAATTGCCCTATTATTACCACGTACATAGATAATACGGGGTCCAAAATGGGATCCTAAAATGTAACAAAAGAAGTATTGTTAAAGCAATAAGAACTCTGACTAACCGTTCTGAAATTATCAAGGGACACATATGCATTTTTTGGATCCAAGAGCCTAAATTGAGCCCTAAGATATAAGAGCTCGTCTTCTGTTAAAGCCTTGGAGAGAGCCTGTGCATAACGAAATATGTTACAAACTTGAAAAGGATGCCTTCTAAAATCACAAATGTGGGTTTGTGTGTTTGTGTGTATGAAAGATTGCATTGGCCCAAAAGTATGCCATTCATGCCTGACAACACCCCAGCTTGTTAGCTTTGATTTTAAGTTGTTTCTTCTTTTTTCTTCCAATTCTTTCTTCACATTTTGGGGGATTTGGAGGGCATATTTTCTTGTGAAGGAATGTTACCTTTAGTGCTGCACGCTTGAAGGGTGAGGACCGAACATACGATTTAACCAACTTGTAGATTAAAATATCTAAAGGCACATCATGTTTTTCATCTCGTAACCATGGGTGAGCTGTGAACACAAGAAATAGTTATCAGGATACCTCAACAGGAAATAACTGTACATGCCACTAGCAGGGATATTTAGTGCAAAATATGATTAAGGATGTATGAAATATTTAAAACCAACTTACTTAAAGCTTGGGCAGCAGTCATTCTTTTCCTGTGGTCCTTATTCAGAAGCCTTTTAAGAAAATCTTTGGCTTCTGAGGAGACTGAAGGCCAAGGAGAATCATCAAAATTTGGATCAGCTCTTAGCACTGAACGAAATATTCCTGATTCAGTTCGTGCCCAGAAAGGTCTACTTCCACATAGCAATATATATGTTATGACACCAACACTCCACATATCTGCTTCGAGACTGTAAGATCTATATAACACCTCAGGTGCAACGTAGTATGCACTTCCAACAATATCATTGAGACGTTGATCTGCACATGTAAAACTAAATGTTCCGTGAAAACAATGCAATGTTCAGATAACTAAAGTAAAGTCTCGTAATTAGATTGATTTCTAAAGAGGGAAGTTTCATTTCTCACACGAATATGCCAACATATCATTAAAAAAACCCTCTTTGAAAAAGGTAAAGAAAATACTTCCAATGAAATAAATAGTTATTGACGATGCTAGGCAACACAATAAAAAATAATAATCATATAGGTAAGAACTTCATGACAAGAAACAATTAGCAGTTGCACATCATATATTGAAGCAAAAGTATAGTGTGGAAAGCAACCATTACCAGGCCTAATAAAGTCAGAGAGACCAAAATCAATAGCCTTCATTGGAGCATCCTCATCTCTTGTTGTGAAAAGAAAATTCTGCCGAGCATTCATAATGAACAGAGTTATTAGTTACTGGTTGGAATGAGAACGTGAAGAATCGAAAATACATGTGAACATCCACAATTTCAAACTTTCTTCTGAATGTAGTACCTCTGGCTTTAGATCACGGTGTACGACACCTTGGATATGACAGAAGGAAACAACACTTAAAATTTGCACAACAATAGTTTTAGCATCCTTTTCTGTGTATCTTCCACCCCTGCCACAAAGTAGTGATTAAGAATAAATCCTTTAACTCATACAATCCGAAAGTGCAAATTACAAGTACAATACAAGAAAGAAAATAAAGCATTTCATTCTACCTCGACAAAATCTTATCCAGTAGTTCTCCACCTTCACACAACCTGTCAGGTCAGCAAGATCGGAAAACTTCAAAACAGACTTATAGGCCAAAATACTGATATATTCATACAAAGTTGAACCATGGTTCCAAGTTTCTATGAATAACATGACTAGGTTATTGAAAGAAAATAAGTTCATACTCCATGACAATGTAGACGTTATGTTCATCCTCAAATGCATCGTAAAATCTGACCATATTCTTATGTCCAGCCAATGCCTTCAGTATTTTCACCTCTCTGCGAACATCTTCAATAGCTATTGCCGTTGTCATCTGCGAAAAGATCCCTCATTTAATTACCAATATAACTTCAATTAAAATTTATATGCAGTAACTCAGTAAACCCAAATACTGTGCTGATGCAGCAGTAAGGGTAATGACTAATGAGTTCAAAGACAGAGATCAACAGGCGAAAAGTTCTTCGGATTCGACTTATTGCAGGGAAGTATAATTCACATAACCATTACTTAATCCAGTGATCAGACTGTTCCCCAACTGATTAAATTTTACCAATTTCATGCAAAAGTAAAAAAGCTGATTACTTGAAATACTAATTGCTTGAACACAAATGGGTGCAATTTGCCCTTTAAATTAATCCAAACTTACTTAAATTACACAAAGAAACAAGCTTTCTATACCAAACAAGAAAGTGACAATTCAACTAAATTATTAAAACAAATAATTCATCAATAATAAGCATCGTCACCTTCGCTTTGGCTATGATCTTGACGGCGACCGGCTGTCCTTTGAGCTCTCCTTTCTTCCCCTTGGCCCAGCAAGTATGACCAAAATGCCCTCGACCCACCTCCTTCCCCAGCTCAAACTTTGCCCCAATGTTCCTCCCATACCCAAAGCTCTTGTCCAGTGCTCTCTCTCCTCCCTCGCCTTCCTGGCCCCCTGGATGCTCCTCCGGTATCGGCCCATCCTTCGGCTTCACCTCACGCCCCTGCCGCCGTCGAAGCGCCTCCATGATCGGTTTCGCCGGAGACGGAGGAGGCAAGGGCCACCTGAACTTCCTCCCCGGTGTCCTCGCCGGCGACGGCGCAATTCCGGCGGGAAGCGGGCTCGGGCACGGGCTGGCCGAGAAGGAGTTGGCCGGAGTGTGCTTGCCGGAGTGAGCATCGCCGGGTCTGGGGCTGGGCGGCACCGGCGCCACTGGCGAGTGTTTTGACTGTTGGGCGGCTGCGGGCTTGTTGTCGGCCTCGGAAACGGCGACGTCCTTGCTGCAGCAAAGTCCCATCGTTGAATTGCTAGGGTTTTGGCGGAGGCAGGAGTCAAAGTAAGTGCATCGGACGGTGGAGAAAATCCGACGACTCGTTAAACAGGCGGGAGAGGAGGAGGAGGAGGAAGGAGAGAAACGTGAATTAAAGAAAGACAGAAATGCGAATAAGTGAAATGTTGGTGGTATTTATTTGGTTTAAGTTTGAAAGTTGGGGAGTTGCATGTTAATCTGACAGCTGGGCGTGAGGCTTTAATGTTGGGTGTTTAATGCCTGACCGTTGATTTTAATCTTGTGTTATTTCAAGTGGGTCTCATCTACCATATGTATTGCATTTTTATTTTCAATTTTTTTCAATCAAATGATAAGATATTTTCCGTTAAATTCGAGTAGTACGTCCTAAGATCTCGTGTTAAAAAGATTTTTTGTCACATCCTGGTCCGGATTTTTTGTCACATCTCGGTTCGGGTCCTCACCACATCTCGGGTTTGACTCCGCCGTAACACAATATTGTCCGCTTTAGGCCCCGACCACGTCCTCACGGTTTTGTTTCTGTGAACTCAGACGAGAACTTCCCAGTGGGTCACCCATCATGGGATTGCTCTCACGCGAACTCGCTTTCGATAGAACCCAAAGCCAGTGAGCTCCCAAAAGGTCTCGCGCTAGGTAGAGATGAAATATACATATAATGCTCACAGAATCCACTCCATTGGGGGATGTGGGATCTCATATTTTTCAATGCGTTCAAAACACAGGGTAAAAACACTATATGTCATTATACACTTGGAGGGCCACTAAAATAAAATTTTCCTTCAATTGTACAATAATATGTGGTGTTACGTCTCGTGTTATGAACACATTAAAAAATCTTTACTCGGTTAATTGGGCATACCTCATCTTTAATAGGCGGGTAGGAAATCACCTTGAAACCAATTTTAACTGAGTAGAAGGATTTGAAGTTTACACGCAAATGAGTAGCTCACTTGCGTTATCCTAATACCTAATTGCATGTTACTTAGTTGTCATGAATCAAAGAAGTCATGAATTTGAGAGGAAAAATAATGAGACTACGATGTTCCCTCTAATCAATTTACTTCATGATATAGAAAGGTTTACTTCTTCAGAGAAAAATCCAACTCTTTTTTCTGAAGCTTCTATGGATCAAGCTGATGCTACAAGAGATTGTCTTGATTTTGTTCGTCTGTCAGGAGGTTAGTTATGACAAATCTAAACTCTTTTGCTTCCCAAATAATATTCAAAACTAATATGACTACGACAATGCCAATATGCGAGTCTGAATCTCAAATTTTCATCTCAGCCAACATCTCGAATCCAATACTAATATGCCAGACTTATTATTTAATAGACTATGATATTAATTTTTCTTGTCATTGATTGATAATTGGGTTAACCGAATTAATCAAACTGTTCCAAATACAACAAGACGCGTTTTCCTATAATATTTCTTAATTATTATACCAATTTTGTTCTTGGCAAAAAATATTATAATCTTGGGATCGTAGGAGGATGACAGACTTTGTTCTTCATCTTCGAGATCGTCACTTTTGTAATTTGTACACTATTTTCTTTGAATACAACGTTCTTTGGTTTTGTTTACACGTGGATGTGTTGCAAAGTTCAATCATTTGTAATCATGGGTCTTCTAGATAACAATTATAGTTTCATAAGATATATGGCGTGAAATTTACGAATAATCATGTCGGATATATCAAATGATGCAGAATAAATAGCGGAATGGATTCAAGAGGAAACGGGCAGTCAAAAGACAATGGGACATAATGGAAGTTGCAGATTTGGAATGGGCTCATGATATATTTTCGAAACAGGAATGCCGTTGCAGTTCAAAATCACGGATTTGTTATGATATACGATAGATTTTAGCCATTCAAAATCGTTTTAGCCTTCAAAACGCAGTTTTAGCATTCGTAATAAAAATCGGACCTTTGACAACTTATCTAACTTAATAAGTTGGGTTTGTGATAATTTGTAATACACATATGCTTGTGAAAAGTAGGATAAGTAAAAAAAGTCTTTGAATTTTTTTGACTAAGACTAATATTAGTATAGAAAGCCATTCGATTAATGTCAATTAGTGTTGTTTTTATTACCGAAGTCTTTGAGATGTTCCGAGTAGTTATAATCCTTTATTTAAGTCGTTGGATGGTTCTGTAATCGTCAATTAATCTGTTAAATCAAATTATTCTTTTGGATTTTTATATAAACAGGTGGATTCTAGAAACTTTTGTTATTCAGGATTTATGTTTGTAATCCTTTAAGCTTTGTGGTGTATCACAAAATGATGATTTTTAAGTCTAACAAGTTATCTCGTGTCACCATTTCATCACGAAACAATCGTTTATATCATTTATTGAATGAGTAGTGCACTTTTTGAATACATGCTAAACGTGTATTGAACGGTTTGAGTCCTAGGGACTCCAACAATATCATCAAATAAACGAATTCCAGTCTATTCAAATGAATTCTCAAAATAATGGTACTCAAGATTCATATTATAACTCTAATTGACAAGACAATTGCCACAACATTTTTCTTCCGATAAACATGAACCAACTCACAATCCACTACCTTAACATTTGAATTATACGTCGCATGTAAGTTTTTCTACTGCATATGCTATGTGCATATGTACTATATGGTGGCTGCCGCACTAGAAGTTCACTATAGTCACATTCACATGGGGGAAACTGGATTTGAGAGGTAGCGACCAATCAAAGAGCAGGTGACCAAATCAAAGTCACCAAGGTTTGCAGTTTGAAGTTGGAAGATTTTTGAATCTTCCTTTACCAAAGTTAGAAATGTTCTCACTGTTTTGACTTCTCTTCGTCTGGATGTTTCCATTAGAATTAGAGAGGGACAAGGAATGGAAACGAGATGAATTAGTCTTAACCGCTTTAGCTACAAACCGCTTATGGCGTTGATAAAGTTTTAACGCCTCTAGTTTTATTTAACGGTAATTAGAAAGTCATACCGGATGGCTTGTTTTCCTATCGTTGCAGTTTGAAGTTGGAAGATTTTTGAATCTTCCTTTACCAAAGTTGGAAATGTACTCACTGTTTTTGACTTCTCTTCATCTGGACGTTTCCATTAGACTTAGAAAAGGACAAGGAATGGAAACGAGATGAATTAGTTTTAACCGCTTTAGCTACAAACTGCTTACGGCGTTGACAAAGTTATAGCGCCTCTAGTTTTATTTAAGGGAGTTTTAACGAAACACTTCCGGTATTGTTCACTTTTAACGAAAAACCACATTTTTATCTTTACCTGACACTATTCACTATACATTTTTAAATGATTTTTTCGTTAAAAGGGAAGTTTTTTTAAACTTTTCATTAGTTTTCCTTTTATTTAACTGTAGTTAGAAAGTAGTACCGAGGACGAGGAGGGGACACCAATTCATCGGGCTTTGGATTTATTTTGTTATAAAATAAAAGTCGGCCCAAAATCTCCTCCCCATTAATATTGGGCCTCCACTTGGGCTTTGCGTATGATCGGAAAAGTCATTGTTCTACCAAAACAATAATGTATAATGTATAACATCACCCAATGACTGTTCAGAAAAGAAAAAAAAAAAAAAAACCCATACCCAATGATGAGGTTTTGATGAAATGAGATTAATTTCGGATTTCTGCATCCGAAGCTTGCAGACTGAAGAGATTCGGGTCATTCAAGAGATAAAGAAAGGAATCTGGGCTGTTAAGTTTTTGGGTTCTTGTAAAGTTGGCTAGTAGGATGGGCTAATGAGTTGTATGATTGAAATTGAGTGATTTAGATCTCTTGATCCGCGGGCTCCGAACACAGAGATTCGATGTGAATCTCAATCCAGTTTGATCACTAACAGTCTAACATACAAATGTTATTAACTATTGGTACGGTTATAAAAATGCTTTCTGACTTGGTAAAAAAATGTAATTCGAAATCATAAAAGTGCTTATGAGCATTAAATATTTCAAGAAAAATATACTAAACAAGCCATAAGATTATTTGCATTTCTAATCCGTGTTCTTTAAATTGTCTGTATTTTAATTATTATTATTATTTGGGTTTATATCACAAATGGTCCCTGAAATTGAACTCATCAATCATGATGGTCCCTGAAATTGAAAATCGATCAATGTAGTCCCTGAGTTTTAACTCGCGAATCAATGTGGTCCTTCTGTTAGTGTTCCGTCCAAATTAACTTTAAAAAAAGATTAGAGAACCAATTTTTCATGGTAAAATGATCAAAAATAACCATGTTACTTATAATTTTACTTACTACCTCTCTTTTCTTTTTTCCATCTTCACTTTTCTCTCCATTTTTTCATGGATTTGGTGCTAAAACTAAAATAAAAACAAAAAAAAGTGGTCCTCTAACATTTTTTTTGTCATTTTACCATGAAAAATTGGTTCTCTAACCTTTTTTTAGTGTTAATTTGGACGGAACACTAATAGAAGAACCACATTGATTCGTAAGTTAAAATTCAGGGACTACATTGATCGATTTTCAATTTCAGGGACCATCATGATTGATGGGGTCAATTTCAGGGATCATTTGTGATATAAACCCTTATTATTTTTTTTTGGTAATGGATCATGGAAGTTTGTTTTATGGCATTAAGCTTGACGTTTGCACTCGTTTCAAATTTTCTTATATATTTTAGTTCAACATATTTAACGAGTTTTTAACGTTGATCTGATATCAACTGAGATCGTTAACGAGTTGACCAAAAACATGTTGTTTTCATTTGGCCTTGAGTTAATAAGTGATAAAAACCTATATAAATATCTGAATTAAAAAACAAATCTAAGAGGTAAAGGTGTATCGCCACGCGCCACTCGAAAGCGTCGGCAATCGTGCGATGGTAGTGAAGTTTGCCCTATAAATGGCGGGAGCCTCACCTGCTTGTGAATTTCTCTCTCCGTCGTCAACTCTTCTCAAATTACATATCAACCCCTCCAAAACCCTCCATTCGCAAAACACTCCAAATCGTCCAGGTGCTTCCCCTTCTCTATCGCTCTGGTGGAGTAACTCCATTGCCGGTCCCTCTCGTCTCGAAAATCCCTGCAATTCCATGGTTTTACATTTCCCCCTTTCCTTTGAGCCTCTCGAACCCTAGGTTTTTTTGTCCTTTTTTTTTTTTTTTTTTTTTTTTTGAGCTGAGCTGAGTAAGCGAGTTTGAGTAGTACCGTAGCTTCTGATTCAATGGAGTCTGCGGCCGCTGCGCGCGGTAGTTCGATGCCGATGCCACCTCCGCCATCCCGCAAAGAGTGGCGCGCCGTCTCGGACCATCATTCGGCTCGAAACATCGGGGATGAGGTAGTAATTTGCTCAAAAGCACTTGCATTGGGCTCTATTGGGTGTGTAATTAATGCTAAAAGAGAAAAGAAATGAAATTTAGAACAGTGGGTTTGGATTGTGAAAAACCCTACAGTTAAAACTAAAAATATGATTAAGGTTTGCAAATTGCGTGTTATGTTTCTCATTTTTTTTGTTTTGGGATTAAGTATGCAAAACCATTTTTAATTGGGTGAGGATTCGTTGATTTATTTGTGGTTTTTGTTCACTTTGTTTTTCTTATTTAATTTATAGTGTGGTTTAAGTTTTTGGGTTTGGTGTTCGTGGGTCGGTGGGAAATGTGGTTGCTGCTCTCACACTTTGACATTAGAAGATTGTTATAATATACTTGAAGGGGAATTGTTTGGTGAATATGGATATATTTTGAATGAAGCAACCATGTCTCTCGTGTGGTAAAAATAACCGATGGGTAAAATGAAGGAAATTTCACGACTTGTATTTTGTTTGAATGATCGGGAATTGGATATATAAAGTTCGGTGTACTGCCAGTAATAATGCTCCTTACAAAAAATTTAGGACTAGTAGTGTGAGTTTATTGCCTTTATTTGCTCGAAATGAAGAGCTTGATGGGAAAAAAGGATAACTTAAGTTTTAGCATTGGCTAAGGTTCTTCAGTGAGCATCGCTGTTAGCTGATTAAGATGTGGTACTTTAAAATTTTGCTCCTTGGTTTGTTTAAAGTATTTAGTGCTACTTGTTTATCATTTGTATTTGCTGCTTTTCCTTTATCTTGTTCTTGAACGGGCCTATTCCAATATGCAGGAGTTGGAACGATCAAAGCTAGGCCAATCAGATGAGAGGACAATATATGAGGTAAGGATGTTGATATTAGTATTAGCTTGTATTCTAAAGGATTCAACGAAAGTGAATATGATTTGTTGTTTATCAAGGTGCAGCAAGGGAGAGAGCCAGTTGATGTGGACTTCTGTTCGATAACAGTAGATGGGACTTTAGATCATGGCCTTCTGCAGCAGCGGATTGAAGACGTTTCTAGACAAAGAGAGGAACTACAGCATATGGAGATTGATCTTAAAGCTCAAATCATTGCAAGATCCGAGATAATGGAAATGCAACATAACTTCGATGCTCAAATAAAGGAACATGCCAATGCTGCTTCCAAGCTTCAGGTTTTGATTGATAATAGGATATGTAATTTGTAATGTGTATGATGATGATAGGGTTTTTTTTATTTTGCAATTACAAGAATCTCATGAGACTTAACAAATATCGAAGTTAGCATGCTAGTTCTGATTTGCAATCTCACATGCACATTCCACATTTGGTGTGCATATGTGGAATCTTAAGCTCAAAAGTTATCAGCCAATCTGAGGGCATATTTGATTGTTAGATGATTTCCTTGAGATATATGTGTGAAATTAGATACCAACTGTGGGTTTATATACTGTGTAGGAGCAACTCCATGAAAGGAAGCAGACCATACATGATTTGGAAAGGAAAATGGACGAGAAAGATAGAGAGCTGCATGCTATCAAACTAGATAATGAAGCGGTAAATTGAATGCTTGTGTATTTTATATGTTTTAATTGAGCTGTTTGAGTGAATAATTTGCAAATTCTTAATCTTTTGATTTTCATAATGTTCTGGCAGGCCTGGGCTAAAGAAGACCTTCTTAGAGAACAGAACAAAGAATTAGCAAATATCAGGTACTGGTCTATTCGTTGAAGACCTGGTCACTGCACTTCTAACCTCTTTTCCAATAATGCTCTTACTTTTTGTTTAGATGTAAATCGAGCTCTTGTCTTTTACCATTGCATACTAATGGGTTACTGTTTATTGCAGAAGGGAACGTGACCATTCAGAAGCTGAAAGAACCCAGCACATACAACAACTACATGACCTGCAAGAGCATATTCAAGAAAAAGAGAGGCAGCTTAATGATCTGCGGGAACAGGTCTGTTGATTTATCTGATGCACTTGTATAGCCATACTGAAGTAGATGTTAGCAACTCAAGTTTTAACACATTTTAATGGTACATATATTTAGAATATGCATAGTTTCAGACGAGGTGCTTTTCTACTATTTTTCATTCTCTGAATGAACAAAGTCTACTGTGCTGTTGTTTTAAATGGTCAGACTCTGAAATATAAGTGACATTCAAATTGGAACAAATTTGGTTAATATTCTGCAAGTTTCATGCTAATTTAGTTCTAGAGATGCAATGCGAGTGCAGCCAGTGCCTGATAGTGTTTGTATTTTCAGCATAGGCTTGCTCAAGAAGCCATCCTTTTTAAGGATGAACAGTTGAGGGAGGCCCAAGCTTGGATCACCCGTGTTCAGGAAATGGATGCCTTGCAGTCAACTACAATCCAAGCTGAATTGCGGGAACGTACAGAACAATATAATCAACTCTGGCTTGGTTGCCAAAGACAGGTTGGTTTACGTGTTCTTTCTCTATCACATTTCCAGGGTATTTTCTTTTCTTGAAAAATTGAAACTTGCGGGAACGTTCAGACATGGGCATCCACAAATTGTCTGTTTGTCTATTACTGAATTTTTCCAAAACTTATGTCAAATCATATGTGATGTTGGTGCTATACTTAATTAAACACGGTTTTTGTTTTCTTCAAAGTTTGCTCACTTCTTTGATATTTTCCTTTTTGGCTCACTGATTTCAGTTTGCTGAGATGGAGAGACTTCATATGCATACAGTACAACAGCTACAACTTGAGCTGGCTGATGCAAGAGAAAGGAGTGGAGCTTACACTGATGAGTCACGCATGACACAATCAAATTCAAAGGATGCATCTCAGTTTGGTCAGAACAACGGAAACCAGCTAGATATGAATACATCAAATGGAAATACAGGGCCCCTCCAAAATGGGAATTCAGATGATGTTTCATCATTTGCTTCAACTGGAAACGCATCAACTCAGGTAGCTGCATGCTTTTGTGGTTCTCCTTTTAGTAGCCTTGGAACTTTTATTGCTTTTTGGCTAAGATCCTCTTTTTGAAATGAAATTCGCAAGTAGGAATTTGAATTAGCTATTTTTTATATTATTTCCATAACATTAAGTTTTGGATCGTTATTAGATCGACCATGTTGCTGGGGTTCCAATTTCACCATCATCTCTACTTGGGATGCCTTCCTATCTTCCCCCTGGACAAGTGACTGCTCTACATCCATTTCTTATGCATCAACAAGGGGTGCCCCATTCTGTCCCACCACATGTTCCTCAATCTCATGTTGGTCATTTTCACTCGATACCTGCAATATCATCTCTCCAACAGTGGCAAAACCAACAGGTGCTGAGATGAATACATCTTTTCTGTCCTGATTATTTTAATCTACAACGATAACAGACTTATATTCTTTATTTTCTCTTTTAAGGCTCCATCTGAGGGTTTGCAGATATCTACACAGAATGAACTTCCATCATCACAAAATGATCCAAACTTAATAAGACCAGATGCAAATTATAACTATGAAACATCTGGTAATGGGCAATTTCTTCAACAAGACTATTTGGATGCTCATATTAACCAAGGGGCACAGCCTGATTCTGTCTTGTCATCATCTACTGGGGAAGCACAGGTATTGCCTTGTATATGATGATTACGTAGTGTTATTTTATGTTGTGTGCAACTTCACTGGATTCACCGCAATTATTTTGGTCCAGGTTCTTGAGTCAATTGATAGAGGTTATTTGGTCTCATCCCAACCTGATCAGACCTTGCAACAAATTTCCTCCCAGTTCCGCAATGCTTTAAGATTGGAGTCTCTTGAACAGAACAGTGAAACCAAGGTAGATAAGCTTCTTTTGTTTTTGGTATTTCCCTATACAGGCTGGAGATTTGTGGTCAGCCGGCCTGTCTGGTTATAGTGCAGATGGTAACTAGGGAAGAAGTTCAGACTAACTTGCTTTTGAACAGGTACCGGAGCAAAATGTTCAGACCTCGACTGATCATGGGTTGGATGGACAAGTTTTAACAGCAGAACAACCAAGCTCTACTACCAATTCGTTAAAATCTGATAATTCAATTCCTTCAGTCAATATCAAGGAAACTGCAATTGATAATGCCACTAGTGCAGTTCTGCCTGAAGCATTTGTCTCAACTGGGCATGCAAATGCGGCAGGGGGACAGACTTCAGAAATTGCACTTCTTGATGAAAGGTCATTGTTGGCTTGCATGGTTCGCACAATTCCGGCAGGTGGTAGAATTCGTATCAGTTCAACGGTGAGCCTACCTATTTTCTACTAGGTCTTTGTAGTTAGCATGACATTTTTATTTTCTCCGCAACTTATCTAAAACCCTTTCTTGTCGGCAACTGATAAGTTCATAATATATCTTTTTTGGTCTGAGTACAGCTACCAAATAGGCTCGGAAAGATGCTTGCACCCTTACACTGGCATGATTACAAGAAAAAGTTCGGAAAGCTTGATGACTTTGTGGCTAGTCACCATGAAGTGAGTATGATTTAAATTTTTATTTATTTTTATTTTTATATAGATGGATATTATCTCATGAGGACCTTAATGTTTGTTTTTCAGTTATTTGTGATTGAGGGCGACTACATTCAGCTTCGTGAAGGAGCGCAAGAGATGATAGCAGCTACAGCTGCTGTTGCAAAAGTTGCTGCTGCTGCAGCTGCATCATCTCCCTACTCTTCATCTTTGCCTTCTGTGGCTATTACTCCAGTGGCACAGACTCACCGCTCAAGGAAGATATCAACTTCAAATGCAAATGATAATCACTTGCAGTCTGTTAAGCAGAATCAGCAATTAAATGGGTTAAGCTTTGGCATTCCTGGAGGTTTCTCAAATGTAAAGATTTTGAGCAAATCTAAGGATTCTTGGGAACCGAATGGCCCTGACACTAGGCCAAGCCAGTCATCTGTACTTATAAATGGTGGAAATGGAGCACTTATGGATAGATCAAGCATGAACAGTACCCAAAGCTCAGGCTTGCCTAACGGCCGGCTGAGCTCAAATGCTGTTGGGAAACATGGCAGGTGTACCTCTTTAACCCATTGAACACACTGCAGTTTTCTTATTGTGATGAATTAAGTTGTTATGGCTATTGCTTTATTATCGTGTAACTTATTAGATGTGTTACTTTGACAGGATGACCAATGCTGCTGCATTTACTTCCAGAAGATAGTAAGTACAATTACTCGAATAGTTAAAGTATTACTGTTTCGTGATATAATCTTTTGGAATATGTATGTTTCATTTGTTTGATCTTGTCTACCGGTGGTTGAGTTTTCTAGCTGTCAATTATTGGGTGGATCAGTATTCTCCTGGTTTCTTTAACATAAAGGGTTTTGAGTTCCGATATAAGAGAGTGTAGTATGAGTCATTACGTACATATTATTGATCAGTATTATCTGATGCTACCGGCGTGTGTGAGGGCCACGTCTTATAATCTTATGCTAGTGGCTTTAAAGATATGTACCATTGCGTTTTCGGTATAAACTACTATTCTTAAGCATTGCTTTTGTTATATATATTTTTGCTTAACCGTTTCCATTGAGGGCTCAGCAATCCATTTCATAAAGGTGGCTTTGCTCATAAATAGGTTTAATTGGTAGTTAAGTCCAAAGTTCAAACCCCCGTACCCAAAATGTCCTAACTGATTAAACGTGATTATGATAGTGCTTGCGATGATGATGCAAATTTGAATTTTACTCTTCCCTATAGCAATGCAGCTTAAAAATATTTGGTGTTGGCAGGAGAGAGCAGGGAATCGCGCCACCTTATGACCGGAATTTGTGGACCAGAGCGTGGACGGAAGATTATTTTGGGACGGCAACAGGATATGCGGGAGAACACATATTCATCAATAGATTGAATCAGACCATTAATCTTTGCAGCTCAATTCATGGAATTTTCTGATTGGAATTGTTTGCCTTTTTTTCCGTTTTTTGTTTTTTCGGTTCTTTAAAAGCTTTAGGTTGTGACTGTTTTATGATGATATACTGAAAAGAGTCGAAAGACTGCAAACTCAAAATGCTTCTGTGCGCATCTGGATGAAAAATGTGCCCATTTTGTTGTTGGATGAAATGATGGACCCTTTACACATTTTTATTAAACATTAATTTATTTCTCTTCCTTATTTTTACTGTATTGGGCTGAGATAAACCCAACTGGGTTTCTATTTGTTGGAAGCCCAGCCCTCTTTGTTTCGTATGTGCTTTTTGCCATACTGCAGTTTGTCCGCCTCTTGCACTTCAGTTTGAATTTTTCTTTCGGTAGATTAGAGTAAATTATAATTTCTTTTTAGCGTAGAAATGGTAATGTCATATTTATTGGAACAAGTTAGTTTCAAATATCGAATGGGCCAGAATTTTTGATATTATGTTATTTACACTTGGGGTGGGGGGACAAATTGATTTCGAATTTATTATTTACAAGATTTGAATTTAAAATCTCTTACTTACAAAGTGAGGATAAATATAGTTACATTGTAGTACTAAGTAGCCAAATGGGACCTTAAAACAATAAGGGCATGTTCGTAAAATGATTTTTGAGGAATTGTTCTGTAAACAAAAAATAGAATTTTGCACTTTTATAATTTGAGAATGGTTTGTAATTTAATTTTATCTGCAAAACGAAAAACTGTTTTGACAAACGTTAACCCTAATGTTTGAAGCTTGGGGAAGCCTTTCAGGACTGTCGCTGGTCTTGGACTCCAAGATCAGCCAATTTGGCGGCTGACCATATGGCGTCGCGTAGATGTGTGGAGATGTGTGATGGGTCTTGGGTTGATCGACCCCCATCTTCGCTTGTGCACGTACTGCATCATGATGGTTTACCGTGCTCGCCTTAATTATGTGTTGGGGGTATAAGGGGGGACACTTTCAACTTGGCTTTGAGTGTCATGTCTTCTACCCCCTTGTACTTCCTGTCTGTTTTTTTGTTGTTTGTCAGCTTCTGGCTTGTTGTACTCTTTGGCATCTCTTGCCTTGGTTAATGCATCTTCAGTTTTCAAAAAAAAAAAAAACGAACCCTAATTTTTTATACACTCAAAGTTCAAATTCTCTGTTTTGTGTTCAAATATGCCCAAACTAAATTTCGAATAAAACATTAAAATTGAAAAATCATGGTACTTCAAAACGGTTCGTTTTACGCCATAAGGCGGGTAGATCGGAACGGCGTCGCTTTAGTCGAGGGCTACATATTGTCGATCGGAAATCAATTTTGAAAAGCGAAGGAAAGAAGGAAAGGGGGAGGAGAAGAAGAAAGATGGGTTACGTTCTGAGAGTGAGAATGGCGTCGTTTTTCGGCGGAGCTGCGGTGGCGTCGTTTCTGGGTCTCTACATCCTCCACAACGATTACAAGGTCGCCCACCAGTCCATTTCTCAACAGGTCCGTTTTCCTTTTTCCTTTCTGCAATTCTTAGGGTTCTATCTTTTCTTCTTCCTCCTCTGTTTTCTTTGGGTTTTGTTCAATTTTTTGATTTGGGAACCTTCCAATCTTCGCGTGATGACGGAATATTGAATCTTTAAGTTGATTTGGAAAATGGGGTTGGACACGATTTGTTGTTTTCTATGATATTTAGGGAAAATCCTCCTCCTTTGAGCTGAAAAAATGAATATTAAAAGTTAAAAACGAACTTGCAGAAGTGATTTATGAGCATTTTAGTTCATTATTATTTGAATTAATGCATGATTGTTCTGGTCAATGTCATGAATTGCTGCTGAGTAAGTCAATTTAGGTTGTTTAGGAAGAGTGAGGGGTTTGAAATTCTTGATGGCGTTGGTGATATTTATATGGCGGTTTCGATGATGCTTTGAGTAGTTTAAGTTTTGTTCTTCGACAGTGGAAAATTGGAAACATAATGTTGGTAAGATGACGATGAAGATCAATCATGTTACACAGAAAATTGTCACTATTGGTCGTGGATGAATCGAAACCAGCAATGCTTTATTCCTTTTCTCAATTCTTTTTGGGTAATTTAATTCGAGCTCGTGTTTAGGATCCTAGTTTTCTACCAGTTAGTCGTGAGCTTTGATGGTTTCTCTTTAGAGAAATCAATTATCCATTGATTGTCTACGCGTATTCATTTATATTGATTTTAGCGGGTACCCTACTCATTCTTTTCAACCGATTAGGGCTATGTGTATATTCTTATAGGCTGCTATGCGAATGCATCTCCAAATTGAATTGTGTATGATTTAACCCTCCTGGTCTGAAATAAGGATTTCTTTTACTATTAAGAACAAGAAAAGAAACCTTGATTTGAACAGTTCGTTATGTTGACAAGGTAAAAGAAGTTTTGCTCATAACACGATGATGCTGGAATTGTCGGCAAAGCATGACATTATCTGTGCTTTAAAACTGTATATTCATGCGTGCACCCACACACTCACACTCGGAAAACTATTAAGCTCCTATTCACTTCGCCGACTCATATTTTGAGAATCCTACCTCCTAAGAAGCATTTCTGATGCAGTGCTAATTATGTCGGTCCTAGAAGAAATTCTGATGGAACCCGGGAAAATCTGGCTTTTGCCCGAGATATGCTATTTTGTTTTTTCATACACATGATTCTGCGTTGTATGATCTTCTGTTTACAAGATGGGATCGCCACTATTACTGGCCTTTTAGTTTCGTGCAGTTTTACAACCATTTTGTGTATAATAATTTCTAGGCATTTAAATGGCAAGAAAAGGATAGATGAGATGTGAATTTTTTTTCCCTTGTTTCTCCAGATGAAAGGCCTCCATGAATCATTGGATAGAAGAGTTTCAGCTCTTGAAAGTTTAAAGCCAACGGAAGCTCCACAACCTGCAGAAGCATCCGAGTAGATGCCTTGAGAATGGTACCTGCAACTCTCTTGTGACTCCAAACATCTTTTTCGTTTCTTCGAATTATGCGGGTGGTTTCTATGTTGTTTCTCCACCCTTACAAAGAATAATAATGACATAACTGACTTCTACGGCATGCCCAATCACTCGTCATTTTACTACAAGACTCGAGTATTTTGTATTTTTATCAGATGAAAACTGCCTGTAGCTCTGAGAGATACTATGCATCGACGAGAGGTTATTTTACTTTCGGATATAAATTTGTTTCGTCAGAGTATTTTGTGTTTGCCGTGTTTCATGGTGAAAATTTCCCTGCGAATGGAGTCGATTGCAGAAAATATGATGTTACAAACAACTTTACCGAAGTTTCTCTCAGGGTCCGTCTGTACGTGTTTTTGTATCTATGCATCTACTTGACTGGTTTATGTGAGATTCGTCTACTCTGACTTGTTAGGTAGAATGATTTCAAATTCGTATCATTTGCAAGATATTAAAGAGAGTTGAAATTCCTTGAGAGTGATATGCGTATGAACATTATCGGCTCCTTTTGTGTAAAGAGTCATTTCTCCGTAACTGCAAGTGGCGGTCTAACCACATACACAAAATCTCTGATACAACTGCAAATTGTAAAGTTTCAAGTTACGATTTGGCTGCAAGGAGCCAAACGTTTTTGGTTGTGCGTTGCCGTTGCTTGATTTGTTTGTTTCGGAGGAAGGGATCATCTTTGTGATTCAGTTCTTGAAAAAGTTCGCACACATAATGCAGATGATGTGATCACCATGTGCGGGTTGTCGGAGAAATATCTCGAGTTGTATAGTATAAGACACTGCTGATGCATTTAAAAAAAATTAAAAAAAATTAAAAAGAAGGGTGGCAACCTACGGTTATTAATCCCTTTTGGGAGCTGGAAAGACTCACAGAGGCATTTCAGCCTCCCTTGGCCACAAGTCCAGCTTCCACACCAGCAACAGGTTTCGAACCTGAGACCTCCATTTTTTAGTTTTAAAGAAGCTTTGTAATCCGCCCTTTACCACTGGGTCACCAGCTTGTGGTTACTGCTGATGCATTGTTCAGTTCATGCTATTTTTAGCAGAAAGACGATAAAAAATGAAGTCATCAACTTTGTTCAGTATCCGGCTGCATCGATTTCGAAAGCATGATTTGCTCTCTCTACAGAGACTATGCTAGCATCAATTGCTTATGCGCCCAATGAGAGAGATACTGAGCCGTTGCTGCTTTGTGGTAGCAAAATGCATCAACGGCTTATAGTCCCACAATTCTCAGATATTATACATTGAATAAAAGCATTTGCGAAAGCTTAAAAGTTAGTTAATTAATTGTTCCTCTGATCACATATTGTGCATTTGAAGTTGAGTTAGCAGATTAACCACCAGTACTAATCATGTGTCAAATTTGCTAGTCGCACACTTCTGCTTGATCACCTCAACCAGTACCTTCTGAGCTCGCTGCTGGAAGTTGGAGAGGTTTCACCATCTGTGTAACAAGAAGACACGCTAGGCCTCTGCGGCATTCGAACTGCAAGGCCTCCGTTGATGCCGTTGTTATATCTAGGGCTCTCCAAGTTATAATCTGAACCACCATTAACATTAGCATTAGCACTGCTATCACCACATGGGTGAGGAGCCGGAAACAACAAGCGTTTCCTCGCGGATCCTGGCTTTTCCATCACGCTTGCTGAATGCCTTTGCCTTGGTGCGCTTTGAGACCGAATCCGAGCCTTGGCCGATGCTGTAGCAGCCATGTAGTTTGGCACCCCCATCAATCCATGGTTGTAATTAGTTGAGCCTAAGTTCAAGTTGGGGTTAATCCTCTGATCTCCCCGAAGGCAACGAGGACTAGCCGAGTGCACTTGTAGATTTCTTGCCACGGAAGTAAATGGCGTGACGGGTGATTGAGGAGAGGCAACTGGATATGACTGAGGAGGAACTCTTTGCTGTTGATAATTGTACCGCAGATGATGGCTCTGATAATTATATTGATCTGATCTTTTGATTCTGGAATTGGAATTCGGGGTACTCGAATAAGAGTAAGGTCGAGAAGTGTCGATTTCAACTGTTTTGATAGGATCCCTCTGATCAAACGAAGCTCTGCCTGGATTGATCTCACGTAGCCTTCTTCTTGTCCAACCATCAAGCAAATTAAATTTCTCCTCTAGCTCCTCATGCTCACCAGCATCTTCGTCGCCGCTACCACCACTCAATTTCTTAATTTTTATGAAACCATAGACACAATTTAGAACAAATTATGAGCTGATTACACTGTAAAAATTAAAAAGGCAGAAAATTGTGGTGAGATCAAAGACCTGGCTAGAGAAGGCATAAGCAAGGCTGGTACTCCTTTCACGCTTCAAGGCAGCTTGCTTGGTTTTCTGTAACGTGGCTTGAATCTGCTCCAATGTTTTCGGTTTCAAGTTGTCCCAATGGATCAGATCATCCAAGGCGCAACTCTCTTCGTCTTTCGACTGCATTAGATACAGTACAATTAGTTCATTCAGAGCAAATCTGTAGTATCACTAGTTGTATACAATCTCTTTTTTCGACTGCATTGACGCGTAACATAAAAATTAATTAGTATCTTACTATGGACTCCCTTCTATCTGAGAAATGTGATCTCCATAAGCCATTGGGATCACTGAAAATGGAATCTGCACTGCCTTCATGCGAAAGCCTCTTTGTTCGTTGGTCAAGAACCCGAGCTTGCACTCGAACCAGAGCCTGCATGCATTGCAGAGTCATCTTTGCCCTCTTTCTAACGTTGTGGCCTCTCACCAGTGCTTGAAGCTTCACCAGCCCCTTGAGCGCCCGAAGAGCTCTTCGAGCCTTCAAAACCAAATCAAATTAGTTAATACTCACTTGCACCAGCTAGCTACCAAGTTATTTGTGACAATGTGGCATTTTAAACTACTCTAATTTACGGGAGGGAAAAACTTGATTAATTATTGACTAATTATGATTAAGTACCAGACATCCTCTGAAGGCAGTCTGAATAACGGTGGCAGCATAGTCTCTAACGAAAATGGAAGGCCTGCAGTTAGACTTAGTAAGACGAACAGCTTTGACCGCCATTTGCACTGTGGCAACTGCTGCCTGAGCAGCTGCTGTCGGGGCCACCGCCATTGTAGGAGCATCACGGGCCTCATCATGAGCTGCCATAGTTGCATTTTGAGTGGCTGCTCCGCCATCAGCAGCAGATCTTGGACTCTCACTATGTTGTACTTGTATAAACGTTTCTTGGATCGTAGGCTTCCTAAAAATCCATCTCCGTTTTACTCTCTTCTGGGAAAACAAAACCCAAAATCCAAAAACCACTGAGTCACAGATCTCATAGTAGAAAGAAAATGCGAACTCCATCTAAGTAACTTTTCTGGTTTCTGCATACTTAAAAATTAAACAAACACACATTTTTTGCTGTAGTGATTTTTGCACTCCCGTTTTTCCTTCTGCGCTACTTCTCTTTCGCCCCTCATTGTCCTTGTATTTATGCAGAAAGAGAAAACGAGAGTACGAAAACCATCACTTCTAGGTTGCATATAAACCCTACCTTTTCTTCTTCCACTTGTTCCTGCAGTTCTTCTCTCCTCCTAGTGTTGCTTCTGTCGCTCTTGGTAGGAGACCTGAAAGCCCTTTTGACCGCGGTCAACCAGGAGAGCCCTCCAGTCTTCCCCATGAAAATGCTGACCAGTAAAAACTCAGAAACAGCAATAATGGTAAAACCAGGTGATGAAATAATGAAGCATGGGAATTTCTTTATAGGAGCTTCCTGTTTGAGAAGTTGGTATGTTTGGAATAAATGCTTTACCTTCAGAAGCAGAGATGTAATTAATGAGAGGGGAAGAGAGAACAAACTATGTGCTCTGCAAGTGGGGTTTTGCTTCTGCTAGTCCATGCATTTAGGAGAGGAGCAGCAGCTGCAGTGCAGGCCTTGTCTGTATGTATGTATGTATGTGTGTATATGTATATACATGTAAGTGTAACGTTAATATTTTGTTGCAGTATATAATGACAAAGGGAATGGTGTTTTCTTGTGGCATGGAGGAATTTAATGGGGCACCGTGTCGGAGAGAGAGTATGGAGGCAACATGAAAGAGTAAGTGTACTCTCGATACCGCAGAAAGCTGAAGTAAAGATGGGGAGGAGGGGCTTTCACCTTTTGCTTTTTTGATTTTCATGTTTTTGCATTTACAACTCAATGTGTCATAAAAGAATTGTACCGTAACCTTGGAGCGGAATTTGTACGAAACAGAGACGTTAAAGTTACGGTGTTCTAGACCTTCAGAAGTGTATGTGAATCCTCCTTAATTAGGAGGAAAACTTGTGTAGAAGAACCCAGACTACGTTATTTGTCAGATAATTTTTACAAAAATATGAGACATCATGTGATTTGATCCCCACTCGACTTCCTATTGATCTCAAACTAATATCAAAATTTCCCTAATCAAATAGCATAACCGAAATTTCTCAAACAAATCATGCGATGCTATGAGATCGTGTGATAGCCTTGGGATAGATGCTGCAAGCCTACAGAAGTGCAAGATTATTAGAAGTTTTTTTTTTTTTGGAAACTACAAGATTATTAGAAGTTAGGACTATAAAATGTGATTAATCATACAATCATCAAAGTAAGAAAAAATAGTGGTATTTCAGTAGAACAGTCAAAGTTTCTCGGATTCTCTGAACTCTCTGTCTTCTTTCTTTCTGTGTGTTTACAGGTAGGTGAATATTTAAAGTCTGTTGCTGGAGAACAGTCCTTCCACAAACATCACGAAGGAGAAACAACAAAAAATGGCCAGTGACATCCTACTTGTGGGAATCAAAAATTAAAATTTTGAAAAAAAATGTCAAGCTAAAAAAATAAAAACTCTGCATCACTTGAAAGTGGGACCCGAATTATTACCTCCGGGTGAAGAAATTTTTAGTTGTAATAAGAACACTGTGGTACACCACGTGTTTTTATGTAAGTGGTGAGAAATTTTATTTTTTAAGTTATTAACTTTTTAACACACATATCCTACCATTTATATAACGACACGTGATGTACTATCCCGTGTGACGATTACACTGAAAAATCTCTCCTCTAGATGGTCTAATGACTCAGAGCAGCTCCTATTGCTATTTGCTAGCCCGTGAATGATGATGTCATGTTGATAGGGGATCATAATGCCTATTTAATTTTGGCAAATAGCCACTATAAACAAATCAAGCATGCCTCTAGTGTCTAATTAACTTTGTCAAATAATTGGAACCAACCAACCACCATGGTTCAGTGATTGGACGAATTTTACACGGCACATCTGGTTAGTCATGGCATTATTGAATCATACGATTTTGGTCAAAGAAAGGTTGAAATGTTTGTGCGAACCTTCCCGACCTCCGAAAAAAATAAAGTGTGGAGACTAAGTCACCAACTCGTCACCTGTTTAAACAACAATACAATAATTAGAACCAACACATTGTCAAATGCTTTAATGTTCTCGCATAATTCTATGTAAAAAGTGTATAATCAATTTAAAATATCGACATCTTATCGCTAGAGCCGCGTGAACTTTCTTCTCCTTCCTGCTGAGAGAGTTACCACTTTTACTTTTCTTTAAATGGGGATGTTCTATTAACTTGCTAATACATAGGTTTGGAGACAAGGACCAAAAAGACGTATTTGTAGAGAAGGTGGTATATATCAAAACCTTGTGCTGAAAAAAAAACACACTACAAAACAAGGGTTCATTTGAAAATATATGAGAAATGTTATAGAGATTCTTTTAAAAGTAAACTTTCTATTAACTCTCCGCCACTTAACGTTAATCTCATGCTAACATTATAAAATATTATATAAAAAATATAGGGAGTTTTAACGAAACAGTCTCGGTACTGTTCATTTTTAACAAAAAATCACATTTTTACCTTTACCTGACACTATTCAGTATACCTTTAAAAATGACTTTTCGTTAAAAATGAAGTTTTTTTAAACTTTTCATTAGTTTTTCTAAAAATTATAAGGCAACAAATAGAGCATAAACAGTCTTACACTTTTAAAAGTGTCCCCTTAGCATCTCTCTGTCTTAAAACCACAAGTGTCTAATCGCAAAATCACATTCTACAAAAATGGACCTTTCCAGACAGGACGAGAAAACTGTTATATTTACTAGTGTTAGGTCCAGAAAACTCTCTCTCTCTCTCTCTCTCTCTCTCTCACCCTTCTCCAAGCTTTCTTCCCACAATCCCATTACCTATATATATTATGCACAATGATAACTCAACTCAACAATAAATCTCAAAGTTGTAATTTCCCAATAAAGATAAGCTTACTAAGTGTGTGATTTCGTACATTTTTTTCGTGTGCACAACTTTCTGTGCTACTAGTAGTAACTATGGCTTCAACATTGGCTTTGTCTTATTCGTCACCTTTGTTGTCAAACAAAGCAAGGTCTTCAATCAAAGCAAACGCCATTCTGCCGTCATCCGCCACCTTTCCATCGCGTCAGAATAGGCTGACAGTGGTGAGAGCTCAGGCCAGTGGAGACAAGTTGGACGTGCAAGTCAATCAGGGCAACCAAGGGACTGATGTGGAGAGGAGGCCAAGGAGTTCGGCTGTGGACATTTCTCCTTTTGGTTAGTTTAACACTCTCAATTTTGACTTTTTGAACAGAGGGTAATAAAGGAAAGTCCTAAGATGAACCTTAATCCGGCTCTAAAACAAACGACCTTACGAAATATTGACTTTTTGACCGCTGATGCTCTTTCATCTGCTGACTTTACGGAGATGTGCGATGTTGTGTGGGAGGTTATTCTCCCATCTTCGTTAGTTCGTGTTCTTAGAAATGACGGCCTTCCTTGCCCTCCTTAGCTTGTGAGTTGGTGTTTGGGGTGACTCTTTTTCTCAGTAAAAGTGTCTTTAGCTGGTACCCCCTTGCACTGGTTTCTTTGTTGGTTTGTCTACCTTGTATTCTTGCCTCGAGGTAGGCTTTCTGTGTACTCGTGACTCTAGCTTGTTGCGGTTTGGAAGCTTGTTGACCAAAAAAAAAAAAAAAAAAAACAAACGACCTTACGAAATATTAATATACCGTAATGTGTCAATATCATTGTAACTAACAAAAACCTACTTTGGATGTTCAGTAAAATTGACATTATCGACGCATGAATTTCTAAGTTCTTATTGGTATTTTAATGTCATATTTCTACGCTTATAACTACATAAATTCTCTGTACATGACGTTTTGTCTTTTGACGCAGTGTTTGTTCTTTATTCAATTTCTTCAGCTTTTATCTCATATTTTTACATGATTGTGATTTCTAGTTCCAAAAGTTGATACTTAAAACCAAAGCGATCTAATATTGCTTAGCTATAATCAACGAAAATGGTACGAATTAATTTGCAGGTCTATTGGATCCCCTCTCGCCAGTGAGAACAATGCGGCAAATGCTGGACACAGTGGACCGGCTTTTCGGAGACACGGTGGCCTTCCCCGACAGAACCAAAGCAGCAGGGGAAGTTCGTGCGCCTTGGGACATCAAAGACGACGAACACGAAATCAAAATGCGCTTTGACATGCCAGGGCTCTCGAAAGAGGACGTGAAGGTGTCGGTTGAGGACGATGTGCTAGTTATAAGGGGGGAGCAAAAGAAGGAGGAAGGCGGGGACGATTCGTGGTCGAGCAGGAGCTTTAGCTCCTACAATACCCGGCTTCAGCTGCCGGATAATTCGGAGAAGGACAAGATCAAGGCGGAGCTCAAGAATGGTGTTCTTTACATAGCTATTCCTAAGACCAAAGTTGAACGCAAGGTTCTTGATCTTGTGGCTTTTGATTTTGTGTGTTGTTTTGGTCTTTTTCCTTGTGCTTTGTTGCACTGTAAAGTTGTTAATATTAAAATCCCAAATAAAATCGAAAATCAACCACTGATACAGGTGACATAATGGATCGAATAGTAGCTTTGGTAGGCGTAAGCTCGGAACAAACAAAATTCAGGCTTGATTTCCAAGTTTGGCCGCTTACTGACCCAAATCGATCGGAGCTCGAGGTCCAAATCTGCAAAGTCTGAATTTTATTTAACCTTCGCTTATCAAGTTGTTATGGTAAAATCTAGTCTTTGCATTTTTGAACCCTAAACCCTACATGTGGAGATAGTGGCGGATTTAGGATTTTAAACTCAAGGGTTTCAATTATAAAGATCAAAAAATTTATAGACAAAAATAACATTGAAAATTTAAATATAATACATTTCATTCAAAAATCATAAGCAAAACAACTTTACAAGTTATAAAATCCTAATTCAAATGCACATGACGAGGTTTCATAATTTGAAATGTTTCATGATAGCTTAATTACCAATACATGAAAAAACATCTTTCTCAATGTAAACATCAATCATTGATCTTTTATGTTGTTGCGAAGTTGACCCTTAGAATACCAAAAAACTTCCTTGAATTTTGAACCAAATAGTGGTGACGTGGAGATTTGAAACAAGTGAAGGTATGATTTTGGAGAAATAAAATTATAATATGGGATTGGCTGGGATTAGAATTTTAGGGTTTTGAAATCGGGGAGTTGGGGATTGGAATTTGGAGTAGTATAAGAAAGATGGGGCATTGGGGGAAAAGCAGATGAGCGGGGAAAGGGTGACAGTGGGGAAAGATGTGGGGCTAGGATTTTAAAAAGGGAACTTTTAACACAGCTTCTTCTGATACTGTTCACTTTAACAAAAAATCACATTTTTATACTAAAAAGTCAATTATGATACTATTCACTTTACCTTTTATTTTGTCCTTATAGTTAAAACTCAAAGTTTTCAAATATTTTTTCATTAGTTTTCCTTTTAAAAAAATTAAAACAATTGGCCAAAACACTGCCGTTTTGGGCCGATTGTTAAGAAGGGTCCCTATTTTCTTTCTTCTCCACTCGTGGTCATCTTCTTCGTGAAGAAGACAACCTTTGCAACCTGCAAAGATCTCATGTTCAAGTACGAGGGGTTCCCGGAAAATTTATAGCAACGATTTAGGATCGCCGAGGGATCCTAAGACTTCCCAGGTCCCTCTGTAGATTAGCCACTCCCACTGTGTGGAGAGGTGTCTTAAATATGAGCACATATGTCATATAAATAGATAGATACTTAAAAAAATAAGTCTTTCTCCATTTGTGTAATAACGTATGGGTACGGCCCTCTATTTAGATACGTTGAAAAATCTCTTCTATATACATCGGCAAGGTCATGAATCCATCTAACCTCTATATTTGGGAAAAGCCAAAGTAGTACTCACACTTGATGAGTAAATAAAAAAACATGACTTAATTCTTTGATATTACCTAAATTTCAAACTTGAATTGTTTACGAAAATGTGTAGAAAGTACGCACACACTTTTACTAATTAATTGTTAACCGTAGATTATGTGTCTCGTCGGGTGCTTACTAAGATCCTACCTGACAAGTTCACAAAAGATCATGCTGCATGACTAGAAAATATTATTGGCCATTCATTCGTTAAGTGTTTTAAAAGAAAGGCTAAACTGATGAAAAGCTAAAACCATGTTGACTCAAAAGTGTGTATGATCATCCATAGATCACGAAGCTTATACGCCGAAACGTAACCCTAATTACTTTACTCGATTTCTTCGGTAATGGATTTGAGCTTCGGTTTCCAAATTTTTGAAGAATCAACACAAGAAGAAGAAGCTTTCTTTTCAGGCCCTGAAGCTGAAAGTACCTCCTCCACTGATATTTGCTTAGTCAGTAGCTCCTGAAGCCGTTGCTTTGTTACGATGATCTTAATCCTTCTTGTAGCAGCACTGTCATCTTCTGCAGAACCCGGAAGGGGAATCATATAGTAAACCTTCCCGAGCTTCAGTTTGCAATCAGGAGAAAGCTGCTCCGAAGCTTGCTTTGATAAACTAATACCGACGCCTGAAAAGTTCGATAAAATGTCCTTAACTAGGGTTGGCGCCCTGAATTCTAAAACCTTCCCATCTGTCTTCAAAACCCTCAGCACTTTGTCCTCCTTGGAGAGAACCAAACAGTTGCCCATTTTTCTTCACAGCTAGCTAGTGAGAGAGATGTTAAATATATATAGCTAGGTCTGGATAGAGAGAGAGAGAGAGAGAGAGAGAGAGAGAGAGAGAGAGAGAGAGAGTATTAACAAGCAGAGGAGTGAAGGAGCAAGGGTGGCATGTATAGTGTGTGAGAGGAGGAGGAGGAAATTAAGGCGACATAAATTAAGGAAGGGCAGAAGGAATGAGGGGGTTTGTTTTGTGGGGAGTGGAAAGAAGAAGGCAAAGAAAACTGTCTTTCTGTTGAGAATGGCAATTTGGAGTGGGAATTGGGAAGCCAAATATAGAGGGAATGAGAGATATATAAATATTTGGTCTTGGTCTTTTGGAGTAAGAAAAGGAAAGGATAAATTAGTTGTCAACACGCATGCAGAGAGAGAGAGAGAGAAGTCGGTTAGTGGAGGGTGGTGCATTGGCATATTGCTCATAGCCTCGTATCCATGGCAACTTTGAGCTTTATTGATTTCTAGTACTAGAAGTTTAGGTCATGTCTGTTTACAAAGAAAAAGATTGTAGATTCCGTGCTCAATCCTTCATATTCCTATTCATTTTCGTGTCTGTCAAAAGTCATAGCCAATCCATGCCTATTGATTTGTTTTATTTGTTTATTTTTTATAATATGTACAAGTGGCATAGCATTGTAGGATGGACACTACTTTGGACCGTGGGTGATTTTTATATTGAGGTGTGGACCAACGGAAAGCTTCTGTGGAAATTTTATACAGCTTACTTTGGAGGCAGGCAAGAAAATGCATATCTATATATCAAAGTGGTGATTCTTTGTTCTTTCTTAAAACATAATCAGTAGGATTATACGAGATTAGCTATTTCGTAATGGTTGTGTAAGAGAAACCAACATTTCTATGTAGGATTGAGGACCAATATATTTAGAAAACTCTGTCCTTTCTCATTCGCCTTATTTTTTTATTAATAAACTAAAATAAAAGAGCTAGATATATAAGTGGGGGATCGAACCAAAACCCGCAAAGAACAAATAATCAACAAAAACGAAAATATGTGATCATTTTTGTGTTTAACTAGTATTAGTCATCAATGGAATCGCATTTTAATTGGTTATGTTTGTTTAAATGAACAAAGGTAGAATTGGGTTGTCCACTGAGTGCATGTCTTTGTCAGATTAGGAAGAAAGAAATGAAACCAGAAGACAAAGATCTCCTGCTTGCACAAAGTGCACCTCTAATTAATTAGTTTATTGAGTAGTTAGCTGTACCTAACCTAACCCTAGACTTTGGCCTTCTCATGCTTCATTTTAAATTAGTCAGCGTTGTGTATGTGAATGAGGATATATTGGCGTGATTACGAAGTGGATATAAAATGATATATCTTTGATTCTATGTAAGAATTTACTTTGATAAGTTTGATTAAAAGATGAGACAAATGCGTACATAAGTAGATCTCATCAAACACGTAAAATCTGTGAAGCTAGCTTTGAGCTAGGCTGCCACATCTAGAACTTAGAATTGCAAAGAGACAAATTGTCACATCCCGACCCGAACCCCCACCACAACCCGGGCTCGACTCCGCCGTAGCACGATATTATCCGCTTTGGACCCCGGCCATGCCCTCACGGTTCTATTTATGGGAACTCACACGAGAACTTCTCAGTGGATCACCCATCCTGGGAATGCTCTCGCACGAACTCGCTTAATTTCGAAGTTCCGATGGAATCCGAAACCAGTGAGCTCCCAAAAAGCCTCGTGCTAGGTAGAGATGAGAATATACATATAAAACTTACAGGATCCATACCCCTGGGCGATGTGGGATCTTACACAAATGATCATCTAGTTCGATTTGCATGGTGTGCTGTACGGTCAAAAGTGGGTTGGGGGGAGGGGGGGACACATCTATTAGGTTTTAGTACAGAAAGGAAGATGGGTGGAGGGGAAGAGGATCCTCTCCTAAGCAAATGGTGAGGATCCTCATGACCACGTAATGCGGACCGTTGGATTTTGATCCAACGGCTACAATTATTATAACTTTTAGAGGGACCCCCCTGTTTGTAGCCGTTGGATCAAAATCCAACGGTCCGCATTACGTGGTCATGAGGATCCTCACCATTTGCTTAGGAGAGGATCCTTTTCCGGGTGGAGGAGCCCATCCATGAGTCTGTATGAAAACCTTAGAAGGCATTGTGCCGACTCACCCTCAAGCAGAGAAACTCTTTCGCAGTGGCTCCAAACAAGTTCAATGAATCTAAGCCAATCGACACAGATGTGGGTTAGGTTAACTTGCTAGGGCAAAGCACTTGTTGCCTTGTACTAAGTTTGAATCTTCGAACTCTATAGATTTGAGTTATTTAGGGGCCGTTTGATAACAATTCATTTTTTAATTTTTAGTTTTTTTAGCTGAAAACTCTTCTGCTAACTACTTTTAGTTTTCAATTTTGAAAACTCAACAGAGTAGCTTTTCGATTTTGATTTCATGTAGTAATCAAATTATCAAAACGACGTGAAAAATGAAAACGAAACGTTATCAAACCCAAACACAAACTGAAGAGCTTACCACTTCTAACTACTTCACTCAGAGTCACAGGTACTTGCAACTTGGGCCTCTAATCTAACTAGTGCAGTGCATACTTGTTATATATGCAATGCCAGCAGACCCCTTCGCCGGTAAACGCCGACAACTGCCTCCGACTCTGCGAAGAGTTCATCGACTATTGTACGGTACAGAACAAGTTTCTTGTTGAGATTATAAAGTTGGGATGCATTAGACATTTCCTGTTACAGACTGTTCTATTAGCTACTTGATTCATTCATACATTTTTTTCTTTGCCAGTATAATTTTCTTTTTCGAAAACTTGTAACGAAATTCGTAGATATTTTCAGTTTTTGTT
This sequence comes from Cotoneaster glaucophyllus, assembly GCA_036320875.1. Taxonomy (NCBI): domain Eukaryota; kingdom Viridiplantae; phylum Streptophyta; class Magnoliopsida; order Rosales; family Rosaceae; genus Cotoneaster; species Cotoneaster glaucophyllus. The sequence goes on from CM070062.1 coordinate 28,901,084, forward strand.
TTCAAATATGAGTTTTCTGCGGTAGAGTTGCTCCTTGAGGGCATTATTCAATCAAATTTGGAGTCCTATGATCAAACCTGGGTGAAAATTTCATCCAACTATATTGAATAAGGAAATGTTTGACAAACCCTTGCGTCGTAGTAGGAAGAATAGACACGAAGAGATATACAACCAGGTACAAGACAGTAGTAGGAAGAATAGACACGAAGAGATATACAACCAGGTACAATACAAATTATCTCGACGAGAGGAGAGGAAAAGTGACAGAAGTTCATTGACTACTTCAATGTATGAAAGATAAAGCCAGTTAGGCAATTGTCTCACTTGGACCTACGAAACCATTGCGGAGATATAAAAAACCAATAACGCACTATTTTTTGTTGAACTTTTTTCACATGTTAATGCGTTATTGGATTCAGATACCACCAGAGTGGCCTCCGTAAATCTCTCCCAGAAAACCTAGCTCCATAGTCATCAGGTCGGAGGAAATTTGGGATCACAGATCTCAAATGTTGCCCCAACTCCGAGCAGCTAGAAAGCCAGATGTGGGTGAGATTAGAACGAGAAAAGAGCACCACGAAAAGTTAAGACCGGCAAGCTCCAAAGAGTTTCCGATCGTGAGAAGCATCAAAGCATTCAAGATTTTCGGGATTATCCCTCTAGATTTTATAACGAAGTTCAGTAAAATTAAACCATTAAACTCCTCAGAATTCCATCCAACTCTACAAGTTTAAAATAAAACCCACAGATAACCCCATGTAGGTCACAATGACACCTAACAGTAACCATGACAAAAGCATAGATAAACACAATATGCCGAAATGTTTGTGTCTGTGTATGCATACGGTTGATATATCTATCAGCAGCGGATTAGTCATGGAAGCATGAAGAGGTGGTTCACTGCGGCGGAGAACGAGGGGTACGGGGTCGAACTGGTGTCTTTGAGGGGCTTACCCTGCATGCATAATATATACAGAATGAATAGGATGTCCAAAGTAAATTGATCCTAAAAGAAAATTTGAGGCGTGGGAGGTGGGGGTTGCGGGGAGAGGTAATGGGGTAAGCTGAACATTCTGCCAAACTAACCTTATCGGGAGCGATCCCATAACAACACCACTACAGTTAAGAGCCGCAATTGCGCTTTCAGCCTGTGAGAGTGAAAACATAGAGTAAGAATCATTAAATTTTCAGTACCTAAATTACAGAGCACAACAGAAAGGATGAGAAGACTAATAGACATCCTTTAATCTAATCGTTCTCACAAAGAAAAAAAAAAGAACTTAAAATAACAGAAGGACCATTTTCCTTTTTCAAAATATTATGTCGAAGAAACTTTCACCAATTAAATCAAAATATTATTGGTGACTGGGTGATTTTGAACATATATATGTGCAACAAGGGACCACATCAATGATTTGCATCAATTCGGTGTTAGCCATGCCCATACAACTCCATTACAGCATGTTTGGAGAGCAGATTGGTTCTGTAGGTTAACATCTCTATCCAATTATCTGCTCCTTCCCCTTGATCACTAAGTTCCTCCGCACACGTCCATTTTACTTGGTCTGTTTGTTTAAGAAATACTTAAGAGTTGCTAAGGTAGGGGCGTGTGTGGGTGTTTTATTGCCATAGTTTCTGTTTGCTATAATGCCAGTGGTACAAGGGGTAAAGCTTACTGCGATGTTCTACTTGAATCAGATAACTAAAGCCAAATCCTAGAACAGTAGTGAAACAATAGATTTCAAAGTTATATATATGCAGGGCAGTAACTCAGACAGATCTGTCTAATGCTGATCGAAGACTAACAAGTATTTAAGAGAAAAGTTCGAACCATAAATCAACAATAAGTTTTGACCTCTGGTTAAAAGACAAAATGGAGTATATGATCATGAACAGGCACACCTGGCCATCGTGAACTGTCTAATAGCCCCAGAGAAAAGATGAATACATGCATACACGCTCACAAAGCACAGAACACAATGAGGCTTATGAGTGCTAAAAATCCAAATTACATACACTTGGTACTTACCACAGTAAATTCAACAAAAGCAATACGAGTGGAGTGATGATAGTCTCCAAGCAGCCTCAGGCGCTGAACCTATACGACCAGAAAAAAGTCCATACGATAAGGTTGCATTTTTAGAACAAGCAGTAGTCAAAATTTGTCACAGAAAGAACTACCAACCTCTCCACAAAGTGATTCAAAAAAGAGTTTGACATCAGCTTGAGTAACCTGTGCCAAGTAAACAAACAACTCAGGAAAAGGTGCACCAGTTATGGTCCTAAAACTCCCAAACGTGAACAGGGAGTTGGAAGTACCTTCTTGTCAATATTTGTACAGTAAATAGTCCTTGAGCACATCTCACGCTCATCATCAGACTATAAAATAATAACAAAAGAAACCCAAGTAAGAACAGGTAAAATCAGCGCAATTCAATGAATCACTTTTTAACACTCTTGGGAAAAATGTTGATGACAAGCGGTAAAATATGGTCCTCACCCTTGGCAAAAATGTTGGGTTAACAGGTGCAATTGCAGTTTTTGAAGGCAGCACCTTTACTGGGTAGTAGCCAAGCATTGTTCCTGACAGACTTAGAGCATTCCTTGCACCTTCTGCAAGGATGGAAAAATAGTTGACTCAGCACATTGAAACAAAGATTCATTCATTCATCATAACCAGACCCAGACTTATCAATGAACTTAAAGTATGTAACATGTTAGTTTTTATAATACCTTCATCTGTGAACTCAATGAAGGCAAATCGAAGAACTGAATTTGGATCACCGCAGACACGACAGTCCACAACCTTTAGGAAGAAGCCATGGAGAAATTCAGATTATAATCCACCATTCTAGCATTATCCATATTGAACCCGTACAAACTAGAAAAGTAAAAACTTAGGTTACCTGTCCACAGCCAAGAAAGAGAGCAGCCAGGTTCTCTTCAGTAACCTGATACGACGTAAACAGAATGTCAGTTATAAAAAGATTAGCATTTGCAACAAATTTTTTTTGAAATGTGATAGCAAACTACACTGCAACTATTACCTGTTGGTCAATGTCAGATACATATACAGTCCTCCTAATCATCTCCTCCCTCTGAGCCAAATTCAATTTGTAATAGTTCGTACGCCGACCTTGACTATAACCATTCTTCTTCTGTGGACGAAAAGAAGGCAAACAAACAATAAGAAAAGCAAAATTAAACAAATCTTGGTACTTGATCGATGAAATTTCTAGATAACTAAAAGTCGAAAACCAAAAAAACAAAAAAACAAAATTTTCATATGAATCCTCATAATGCAATGACCTATCAGTGTATCATTCATTTTTCAGAAACCAAACACAAGGAAAAACAACCAAACAAAACGAAAACACCACTACTTTGTTGATCAATTAATTACCTGCATTTTCTCAGCAGCCAAACATAAAAAATTTGAACTTTGGTAAGGAAATGCAAAAATCTCACATACCTTCCTACCCATTAGTCCATTGGCATTGCCAGAGTTAGTGTGCATTATAAATCCGTTAGTAAATCCAAACCCACCAGCAAAATCAAAGCCGCCATTGTTGTTGACAAGGGAAGGAGGCACAAACTCCTTAGCCATGGGATTCAACTTAGACAGCAAGTCCTCCAAATCTCTCATTTCACGCTTGTAATTCTCATCCCCTTCCCCATTCGACCTCTGATCAATCACATAGCCATCAGACATATCCTCCGCCGTCCGATGGTTATCGACCCCATTGGAATCAACCCCATTTGGGGTCTGACCCGATTGAGCCTTGTGATTGTCAGTGGCGACTGAGAAAGTTGTCACTTTCTCCTGCTCCAGAAACTTCCCCTCCGGATTCTGATCGTCTCCGTTGGACTGTACATTGGGCTCGGCACTCAGAACCACAGAGGAATCGACTCTGGGTTTTCGGTTTTCGAGATCGTTCTGTGCATTCGAGTCTGACGACACTGCTGTGTTGTCGAAATTTGGTGCATTCTCAGCAACAGCCATGATCAAAGAACAACCACCCCTTTTATTCGATTCAAAGACTGAATCTTTATTCTTCTCCAAAATTTATCTGCAAAATCGTTACCCAACACTGCTGATCATAGAAATCAAAAAAATCAAAAAAAAATAAAAAACGAATCATTTTTCACACCAACAAAGAACAAAAAATTTCCAGACAGACCCAGATGATGAATTTCACCGGAAAAACTTACCTGGATTTTTCTAGACCAACTCCATTGAAATAAAATCAAACCCACCTCAAGATGTACACGAGATTAAAAAGGCAAAAGCAACAGAAAGGGCAAAAAATAGTCTGCAAATTTGATAAGAAAATGGTAAAAAAAAAAAACAGAGCACTACCTTTTTTTTCTTTCTTCTTCTTCTCTTGTTTATATTAAAAGATTATAAATTTCAGTGACGATGAGAGTCTCGACGAGAGAGAGAGGAAAAGGGTGTTCGTTTTTGGTGCTTGGGATCGTCCGTTTTTATGCAGAGGAGAGAGAGAGCACTGCCTTTTTGGACCTTCTCTTCTCTCACAACGTACCAAAATGTCGATGACTAAAATACATTTTTTGGTGATGAATCAAAAATTTAAGATGATTTAGAAAGAAAAAAATTACCCACCAACCCAATTACCTTTTATTTTTTAATTTCCACAATAACCCATGTGTTTACCTTTCTGTACTTCCCCCATATAAATATTTATACACAATTGCACAAACATAAATATTATATTAAATATAGAATTTTATAATGATGACATGCATCAAGCATGCGTAACCTACATACACGCATCGGAGAAACTTTTCAATGTGTAGCACGGCCTGATACACTAAATGTTGAAAGAAAAAAAAATGTTATATCACCTGATATACTGACCCCCATGTTTCTAACTCATTGAAATTTTATTTTTTATTTTTATTTTTTTTGGTAATCACATTGAAATTTTTTTCCTCCCATTGAGATGAGATTAGTGAGAGCATATTATGGAAAGAAATGAAGTATGGTCTATGTACTTACTATATACAATTTGTTTTGGATATGCATCCATCCCCCACAACGTTTTTGGCATTTTTCTGGTCAGAAGAATAATCTATTTGAATGGGGTTGTTACGTTATAATTCAGAGGAAGTTTGTTGACTTGAATTTTTTAATTGCAACAAAACAAAAAGGCTTTGGAAAATGAAATAAAAAATAGAGACGTTGAATTTGGAGCAGTGATAATACTTTTTAATTGATAATACTTTACAATTAAAATTTTTAAAATTATTGACAGGGTCAGAACAAAAGAGATATAGAGACTTACGAAAATTTTGAAAGAAATTTTAAGAAAATATATATAATACTTGGAGCTAAAGAAGACTTGACGTAAAATCGAACGTAACGACGTTCGAAGATTCATACAATAAACTTTCGACCTCACTTAATAGAATAAAGCTCGGTTGTTATTGCAGAAATTTTTTAATCATTATGTTTTAGCATCTCACAAAAGTATAATTGTTTAATTGTTGAAAAAAAAATTGAGAAATCGAATACAGAAAGACGTCGACGTTTTTTATATGCTTCAACATTGACGTTGACAATGGAGGCATATGAACGAGTTTTGGTTTTCGATTTGCTTTGCTTTCCTAGTTTTTTCGGTGATTAAAACAAACTTTGAATTTATATGTGTTTTGTTTGAATAGAAAATAAGTGAAAGTTTGACCATGTCGCCTATAAATTCAAGTATTAGTTTTTTGTTGTTTTAAATTTATTATTATTATTATTAAGGGAAGCGTTCAAAGTTAATACAATAATACAGGAGAGCGGTATTTTAACCCGATGAATAAAAATTTAACATTTTATCTATTAGGATATTAAACCACATATATGTTGTTGAAATTTAATTATAATTGACAGAGAAATCAATTCACCTACGAATGATACCGACAATATAATTAATCTGGTAACGAATGATTATGTGCAAGTAAATACCCTAAACCAAATAAACTATAAATTCTTATCTAATTAGTTTATTCATCACAATATTTTTACATATACGTGTGTATAATATAATAAATAAACAATAACTACTATTGCTTTGCTTAATACAATTTCTAATCGTCTTTATCTAACAATTTATAGTTCATTTTTTCATAATTTGGTCTTGGTCTAACTTCCTTAGAACTAGGGAAATCTTTTACCCAAACATAGGGGATAGTACCTGGAAAAGCACTAGGTCCGGTCAATAGGTTGGAAAGGGTTGTGACTCTATCCGCCAAACGATCCGGCCTACTCAAATGTCGATGTTTCAAATTTGAAGTTGACCGATTAGAACACGCGATCCACTCCATCGCTCAAGAAGTTGATAGAACCAAATTGGATTATCATGTGAAAACAACTTGGCAATACAAACTCGTTCCTCCGTCATTATTTTCACTATAATTGTTCATAAACAATCAAACAAAAGCATAAATTCAAATTGAAATCAAGCAACAAATAAATTAACCCCATTGAATAGGTAAAGTATCTAGAAACATATCATTAGCACAAGAAATAAGATAATTAGGTAAACGGCAACCAAATCGAAAAAGGAAAACTATTCAGAAAAAATCACAAAATCATAAATACCTGAAGAGTGAAGAAATAATAACATGGGGAGTCTTGATAAACAAGGAAAATTCGAAAAGGGACATTGAAGAGGTGAGGAGGAGAGCAAACATCAACCCTAGATAGAGGAGGAAAGGTGTTTGAGCATAGCGGCGGATAAGAGGCGAGAGAAAATAGAGGCTAGTTTTTAGGGTTAGAAGATTAAAGGTTATATTGTAAGAAGATGACCGCTATTAAAATGTGTACCTAATAGAAACATGACGCGTGTTGTACTATTCCAAAAATGAACATAACACGAAAACCGGTTAGGTTCATGCGGTTAGCAATAGTGAAACAACCTTATTTTACCGTATCAAGTTAAACAAGTTAGTATCGGATTAGACAAGTTAGTTCGGAAAGTTTGCACAACAACTATCACAAGCGACACTTGATGCGAAGATTTGATGACAAGCATCATCAACCAAGGAGTTAGCTATAGGAAGTTTATTAGCTATTTGCCAAAACATAGAAAAATGTTTGCAAAAGTGCACCAAACATACTTCATTTCTTTCGATTAAAGAGAGAGAATCTATATGGACCAAAAAAAAGAGAGAGAATCTATAGAAATGATTTATAGAAGCCTTTCACTCATAATTTGCTTGTTTTAACATACAATCATGTTTCATTTGTTCGTTACTTGTTGGTGGAACAATGGTCTTTGAAACCAACAAATAATTATTCTACTTATATATTACGGTATAATTTACAAAAAGTACATGCCTATAATTTGATGATGTTTCCACTTCTCAGACAGAATAACAAGTCGGCCCCAACCACTAAAATAGAAGAAATTTCTTAGTATTTAGGAACATGATCAGGTATACCAAGTGTCGTAATACACTTAGTTGCAAATTTTTTTTTTTACAAATTTCTAACTAATTGTATTATTACGCTTAGTATACCCAGAGGCGGATGCACACTGGGACCTAGGTGGTCTCAGGACCATCCAGAGAAAATATACATGTAAAGGTCTTCCAAGGACCATCCAAATGTTTTGTTCGCGTCCTTTGTACTTACCAAATGTTTGATGTAATACCTGCTAGACATATCTCGACAAGTTGCGTGGACAATACTCGACAAATTCTCACGATATCACTCATCAAGTGTTTGATGAAATGACTCAATGAATAGAAACAGTAACAACAACAAAACTTGCCCGCTTCCCGCTCTGTTTCTATCTAAAAAACTTGAACTTTTTGACACTAAAACCACTTAAGATTCGAATCCTGCATGTGTAACTGGTACGCCAAGTCGTGCTCCGACAAACTTAAAAATCTCTCTTAAAAGAGAGAGAGTAAAACATGTATCATCACACTGTTCCAAATTTATTTTCCTAAACAATTACAAAAAATAATGGAAAAAAAAAAAAACCAAAACCAAAAATAAAAATATTTTGTTAATTTTGTCGAAATTCAAGGATATAATTTCATGCATAAGTGAAATAAGAACAGGGCGGCTTCTGTGACCAGTGGTCCCTTCCGTTTGGCAGCATTCAATAACAACATGAACTCTCAGTTCATCACGCATCCCAAACCTTACTTGGTCTTTCTATTTTTTGAGAGATTTTTCAGTGTGATTGTCACATAAGATGATACATCACGTGTCTTTATATAAATAGTAGAATATATGTGTTAAAAAGTTAATAAATTAAAAAATAAAATTTCCCACCACTTACATAAAAACATGTGATGTACTATCCGTGTTCCCGTCACAACTAAAAATTTCTCTTATTTTTTGTCTTTTTTAGGCAAAACATAAAGGAATTACAAGACTAATCCATCACCTTTTCCCCGCGGCCCTTGAATTATGAGGTCATTTTTATTTGCATTTTACTTTGTTTTTTTCTTTTGGATGTGATTTTTACATACTATTTTTAATTCGTACACGTCTTTTTTTTAATAATTAAATTAAATTAAAATAACAAAAATAAAGAATATAACTAAATAGGAGTATATATGAAAATGTGTTTGCTTACCATTTCCCTATTCTTTTAGAAAATAGTCATATTGCCCAATGTCATCAAGTTTGTTCACATTCATACAAGTTGTGGTCCAAGAGTTGTATTTTCTCAAGATATGAGCCTTGTTTCGTGATAATTTGGTTGTTTCAAGTAACTCATCACAAACATATATTGTTTTTGTTATTCATTTGAGTCGAACTTGTAAATAATAAGCTATGTTTAACAATTTAAAAACATTAGTTTCAAAAGAGGAGGAATTTACACTTACTATTTTTTACTTTTTTTGTACACTCTTTCTTAATTCTTGCCCTTGATTTCACTCAGGACGGACATGTTTACTTAACAGGAATGAAAGAATAAAAGAATGTGAGAACTTCGGAACATGAAAAGTAAGGAAATTGAGTTGGATGAACTAGCATCCCTATATGATTGATTCAAGATTTTCAGGTTTTTTATCACTTATCTTAATGAGAAACTAACCTTTTATTTTTTCGATTCTTTACGTGTTAGTAAACACAAAAAACTTTACATGTTAGTAAACACAAAAAAATCAAAAATTGAAATGATTCCAATTCCTATATTTTGTTCATAAGCAAGCATGCCCTTAATTTCTTCAATGTAATAGTAATTTTTTTTTGTCGAAATTCGATGTAATGGTTAAAAACAAAATAGTGTGCACGGAAAAATGGTGTGCAATAGTAATTTAATTATTATTTTTTCACTTGGACAGAAACATGTTTTAAATGATGGACATAGGGATTTAAAACACGTTTCAAATCGAATGATCCATCCGTTGTTTGCCAATTTGCAATCACCACTTCTCAAAATCAACCGTATTTTGTTTTGGTGGTGGACCAGACGATTCCGACGGGGCTCTGCCAAGATTTCAATTGTCCAAAATTTGGAATTCGGAACATCTTCAGATTTCGTGGTTCAAAATCAAGGAATCGACAAATGTGGACCGTTTAAAAGAAAGAGATTCTGACCTTTAGTTTGTGTGAGCTGGACCAATGAGATGAACTAATTGGAGTTGTATGATTTAAAATGAATAATCTGAATTTATCGATCCATCGGCTCCGGCCTTCGAGATCCGGAATCTCGACCCCAAAAATTTTCAATAGCTAGTTATTGCCACGTAATCCAAAATGTTCATGTTTATATTTCTTTAGAAAATTGTTATTAGCACTCTAAAAATCTCATTCTACATTCCTCACAAATGTATTTTTCTTTCTAATTATAGAAAGTTTAGAGTGTCAAATGAGATTTTTGGAGTGCTAATAACAATTCCCTTTCTTTAAGGCAAGGAATCTGATTGCAACATCCAATTAATTCCCATGCTAGGTTGTCCACTCATAAAACAAAATTAACCAAAACTAATCGAACCAAAGCTTTTTGGGTAGGAAAAGCCAGACTGAATTTAGAAATGTTGGAATTGGCTGTGTTTTAGCAACAAATTTTGATCTTTTTTGTTTATCAAATTCACATATCCATTAAAAAAAAGGACAGAACTAAAGTGAACAACAGCAGCCAAACTGTCAAATATTATTTTCTTATCATTGTAGAGCTTAAATGGTAGTATTTATTAATAAAGTTATTGAAACAAAATTTTTATTGGTTGAAATGTAGTGGAATATGCGACCAATGATTAAACAAATCAAAAATAAATTTGACGATATTAAATTTGACTCTTAGTCACAAAGACTTCAAATTCAGTCAGCAAATAACATTTCGTTTGAGAGAATTTTTTTTTATGTCAAACATGCATACTGACATCTCCACCTATGATTTAACATCTCATTTGGAGATGCTCCAGGGGTCATTTTTGGAATTAGTCAGCATATTCCAATTTCCCAATGCATGCAGTTTTAATCAGATCATTTTTGTGAGAATTTCGGGAATTACTTCATTCTGTCTGTTCATCTGTCATTATGCGGTTATAAATCATTTTGATTTTTTTTATTTAAAATTGAACACAAACAGTACCTAACGAAAACTAGTCCCATGATGTAAGATAAACGGACATGTTGAAATGATCCCTTCGAATAGCCTCATCCCTTCAAATGGATCAAAGATTCCGATAGTTTCACTTCACGCATGGCTTCTATGTTGCACCATAAAAGCAAGCCAACAAAATGTTCGAAAAAGGGGCTGTAAATTGTTGTTACCTAAAAATATGTAAACAAGGGGTAACTTTTCCTCGCACTTGGTCCCAAGTCTCAGTTATTTCAAACTCAGCTTGCACTACAAGTAAAAGAAGGGGGTAAAAAAGTTGACACTCTGACCGCCAATTTCAAACAGTCCATGTCAAAATGTAAATGTTCATGGAAAGGGATTGTTTGGTTTGAACATCCAATGTCAAAGATCTCCGCGTATAGTATACACTAATTGCATAGTAGGAAATTCAAATATGTAGTGAAAATTTTACTATGCTTTGATATCCGACATGTTATCGGATTAATGAAATATTAGATGTGCAGTCCAAGATTCGAACGACCAAAAATTTCGGTGTATATTGTACGTCAGTGCATATTCACAAATTTATATGTAGTTAAATTTATTTTATACTTCTGTGCATGACATGTTTTGAATGATGAATAGTTAGATGCAATGGCAGATCCAGAATTCTAACATTTGTTGATCCCAATATAAATTTTTAAAAATTAAACGATAAACTACCAACTCCCTCACGTTGCTTAATAAGAAAACTTGCTTTTAATTATTTTGTTTTAAAGGACTTGACTCAAAACAACGTTATTTTGGCCAAGTCTAAAAAAAAAACATAATACTGCACCTGTGGTCCGCCGCTGCACTCTTCTCCTCCACCACATGCCCAAACTTAAGTGGTCTCCAGAGGTCCTCCTAGCCACTTATTCAGACTTCCGGGTGGTCCTAGGACGACACAAGTCCCTTAATGCGTCTGTCAATGGTTAACCGTGCAATCAAATATTCCAGTTGATACATTACTATACACTCAATGCTTACTAAAATGGTCCATATATGTAGTTGTGTTTTGTATATGTATCATATATGATATGGTAGGACTTATCAACATTGCTCATATCGGATGATTTCATTGATATGTATGCAGGTCAATTACATTCCTGATGGGACCAAGCAATTTGAATATCCTCTCCCTCTCACCAATTTGCACGCATGGATTGATAGCTAATTTGTAATTGCGACCAAACACAAGGTACGTGGAATGTGGATGGTCTTGGAAAAAATAGGCAACTTGACCAAGTGTTAGCCAAAACAAGAAGAAAGCAATTGAACTAATACCACTATTTATATGGTCAAATTTAGTTAACAGAATTAATGACCGGGAAAAAAAAATTTGCAAGTCAAAAACTTTGACAAACGTTCCAAATTCACCAGAAGAATAAGAAAAAGGTTGTGGAAGCAAAATAGTATGTCGTGTTATTTCAAATTCTTAATTTTTGTAGCTCAAGTGATTAAATATTACTCATGTATCTGAAGTCTTAAATTCGAATTCCCAACCAGGAGTTACTTTCTAATTTTTATCTTTCAGATTCTTGACTTCTCCAATTCATGAATTTCATCATTTTGAGTCGGTAAACACGCTATATCCGAAGTTCTTACAATAGAAGCGCTTTTAACAAAATCTTATTTAGTTAAATTTCAACCGTTCTTTAGTGTATTTTTTAAATAAAAATTTCAAACGAGATCATAGTCTTGGGTCACACAATTTATCTCATTTTAAGCCCAAGGGCCTTCCCCTAGAGCTAACATTCGAATTTTTGATCTGAGGCCCAATGCCCAAATACACGCCAGCCGTAGATTAAATTTAATCAGAAAATCGACTTCGGTCTCTCTCTCTCTCTTGCGGTCGCCAATTCCCCGTGCCCTAACCCAATTTTCTCCATCTCATTTCTCGACGCAGCGAAAGCGGAGCCCTAGCTCCCAAATCTCAAGTTCTTTGGCTACCCTCCGCACGCGCTCCAGCGCTCAAGCTCTCCAATCAAATTTGTGGGTATTAATGCAATTAGGGTTTTTGGTTTGGGGGTTTTGTGGGATTAGTTATACTGTATGTCTAGGGTTTCTTAGGCGCTGGCATTGTTCAATGAGTATTCGATTCATGTCTTGCTTGTAAAAACTGTGCGCAATTGTGTTTAGGCTTTCTTCGACTCATAGGTTTTGAATCTTTGATTATTTTGTTTGAGTTTTGAATCGATATTATTTTGTGGATACGATTCTGTAATTATTTTCTGGATATGTTTTACAAAAAAAGTATTTATGCTTTCTGTGATGTACTGTTTCGATGCGAATTCATTTTGTTTTTTTACATGTAATTATGAATTTGTCAGCAGATACACATTTTTGGGAATGATTGAATAGCTTTCGCTTATCAAGTCGACTAGGTAAAGGGGTTTAGTGCTGGCTTGGTCTTTAGCCGGAGGACACTTGGATGTGAGGTGGAAGGAGATGTTGTTAATGTCGCCCCCTCATTTATGGGTCTCAATCAGTAATTATGGAAGTAGAGATTAGATGAATACCTTATAGTTTCAGCAACCATGGGTGATAGATTTAGGGAAGTTCTATCGAGCAGGGTTCTTTACATGTCTAGGTAAAGTATTATTGATTGATTGATGAATTTCATCTCATTCATAATTTCCCCTCTTCCGCTTCTCGGGGTTATGTATTTTTTATTGGAGCATAAATCAGGAAGATGGACTTTCCGATTATTGCTCCAAGTAGTACAACTTATACTACATGTAATTCAATGAGAAGGTGCATCTTTTACAAGGTTTGTTTATGATAAAATTTAAAACCCATAATGTGGCCGTATGATTTATCAATTATGTGAGCCTAGAGACTCATGTCTCCATCCCCTACCCTGGATATGATATATACATATGTATGCAACTCTGCAAGCGTTAGTAAAAGTAAGTTAACTAAGGGATATGAATTTGTTTTCCAGGGTTTTCATTTTTTGTTTTTCAATTATGTTAAAGAGGGCCGAGTAAGGTAAATTCGTAGATATATGTCAATCTTGCCTGATCTCATGACACAGATGCTTTCTTTATGATAGATGGCAAGCGCTTGGACAAATATGAGCTTTGCAATCATACATGGGGATGTAGAGAGGGAGTGGGAGAAATCATTTTGGACTTATGGGTATTATTTTTTGTTATGGGAGATTCTTGCTCACTCTCAGAAGATCTATACATCTGCTAAAATTCTGGAGAGGATGAGGAGATCAAATTTTATTTCACTATAAATAATGCTTTGGAGCACCTTCGGAGCAAATGAGCGATGGAGCTTGTGGCGCATGGCTCACCTCGAGGATTGCTCTCTTGGTTTGCTTCATGTTTGGTTTTGTTTTTCATTTCATATTGTCAACAGAATGTATGCAGGACGATAATAATAATGGGTACCAAAGTTTTAGTGTTATTCTATTTTGAAAATTGTTGGACAAAACATTTATTGGAATTGTTATTTTTACTGCAGTAAAAAGTTTGTAGCCGGAGTCTTCTGTTGTCAAATATGAGTGGCCGATTTTCTCGCATGATCTACGTTGGCAACCTTCCCTCGGATATAAAAGAATGGGAGGTTGAAGATCTAATCTACAAGGTTTGCATGAAAAATTTCGTATAATTTTGCTTGTTCTTTGTATATAAGCTTCCTGCACTTATGTTGAACTTTATCTCATTCGTTTTGACTTATTTTCGACTTTTTGATGCATATGAAAAATTGAAAATACATTAATTTACTTAACAGCACATGGCTCAATGTATGTGTATGATATGCAGTGTCAATTTTTTTGTTGAAAATTAGAAAACCAATTCAGTGCTTGCACTTTACTTTCATCATGATTCTTGTGCTATTCATGTGATTTGTTGATGCAAAAAGTATTTTGATGATAATCATTCGAAAATGGATTTTCTTTTGCAGTATGGTCGCATAGTGGATATTGAACTGAAGATTCCACCGCGTCCTCCGTGTTATTCTTTTGCTGACTCTTTGATCGCTTCATAAAAGCCTACAAGTCGAAAGCCTACAATTCAAAAGCCTACAAGTCAATGCTGAAGCTTGCACGTTATGTTGTTCCCTGGGAGCATGCATGAATCGACAGATTTGGTTCGCTGCGAAGGAGCTATCAGGCCTTGTCCAAGTCAAATATTGCAAGCCGCCAACAATGGACCTGTATTCAGTACAACATGGCTTATAACCTTCCATATTGGTTTTCTTGAGAAGGTCAAGTAGATACTTCGTTTGACGAAGAAGATACCCTCAGATGTTTTTTGAACTTCCAATCCCAAGAAATAATGTAAAGGCCCCAGATCCTTGACTGGAAAAATGGCACTCGGTTTTTGAATGAATAACGGACATAGATAAGCATTAGGGCTTGTAACAAGTATGTCATCTACATATACACTAACAGAAAGGATTAATTGATCCAAGCCTTTAAAATTTGATCCAACGATAAAAAATTATTATAGCTTTTGAAAGTTTTTACTAGCTTCTCTGTTTTTAGCCGCTGAATCAAATTTTAAAGGTTCGGATCACTTAATCTTTAAGTTTTGGAGGAAAAAATTCGGAGATGATCTTTTTCCACTAATTCTTACACGGATGAGACCGATCACATCTGATTAGAGAAAGAGGGAAATAGGTCAAATCAAAAGACGAGGCTGAGCGTACGTAGAAAAACTTCAACAGATTTACAGTCTGTCGCTTTTGACCGCTCGGCCACTCTCCCCTTCCCGGGCGGAGGCCCCCTCAATGGGTTCTCGTTTTCTGAATTCGCATTAGAGACAGACGGTGCACTCTTTCGAGTCTGAATTGTTGATCAATTGGCCAGAACCAAGTCTAGTTGTCTATATAGATGGCGAAGACAGAAAAAGATAATCCCCTTGTCTACGGGGAGAAAGGAAAGAGAAAACTTTCTCTTTGAAAATAATGTCCGAGAACTTTTCAGTCAATTCAATATTTGAATAATGCATCGCACCAGTTTTTCTACCGCCATATTAATAGGAAGTATTGGTGACGTGATTGGTCGGTCGAAATCTCACATGCTTGCATATATATACATCTATCCATGGGCTAGTGGGTGCCCTGCCGGCCAAGGCCCATCCTCCATTGAGGTGAAAATTTATTTTTTATACACTTTTTTTTTTGTGTGATAACATGTTCTGATATCGTGAATAAAGTTTAGATTTTACGATAAAATTATTTAACAATATGAGAAGTAGTATAATTTATATACAATATTTTCCCTCCTTCCATCAAAGGGAAATTTATTCTCAACAAAAGAAACAAATACTAACAAACAGTCAAACCGACCCTTTTCCTTTTAGGGCAAGCATGCATCATGAGGTGGGGAAGGAGATTTTCTTGTCCATAAAACTATCATCCTATTTCTACACCATTGATTCATTTTCCACAGCTTAACCTTAGAGGTTCGATTGTATGTTACTAGAATCCTGCATGTATGAATGGAACATAATCAATCGATTGATTAGAATGTTTTAACATGACATAAGATAGATAAGCTAATTCTCAACGATTAATACCAAAAGAAATTATTTGTACTATTACATGGTTGAAGTTTTCTATAAGTCAAAAATATTCAGCTCATTAAATATTTGGTGCATAATCCCATTCGTATTAGCTATAATCGTCATCTTCTAGGGTTTTACCTATGATATATATTAGCCATTCTACACCACACAAAAACTGCGTTTTCTACACTCCACGGCTGACGCAATTGCTAGACGTTGATGGGGGCAGTAAAGGTAACTCCTGTGGGCGATGGACCAATGGCAGTTGGGCAGATTTAGATCTTTGGGAATCTAGTTAGTAAGTGAGCCATGTGTCAGTTATGCAACGTTTGAAGGTTTTATGAGAGAGATCGGATCCTCACATCGTACAGTCAAAAATTATTTTAAATATTATTATTTAAAAATAAACATAAACAGTACTTGATAAAAATTGACCACACGATAACTTCACCAAAAGAATCCGGAGAGGATCCTGTTGGTTTATGAGAAATAATAAAACCAAGATAGGAAGCAGGCCATGAGTAAGTATTGAAAAAAAATTCGCCAATTGCATTGCTTCCAATTTTAACTTACTTTTTGTTGACTCTATACATTGATAAAAATCGAAAAAGAGAAATTTTTCAGTATGCTCGAAATATGCGACCGTATATCATATGTTATATACAAGTAGGAAAAAAAATCTAGGTGGTTGTGAGCATTACACTATAGCTGAATGAATGTGACTTAACCTATATGTGTTTGTCTTAAGTCTAAATTAGAGATAAAAAATGTGTTATACAATTTAAAGTTCAATCTAAATATTAATAACAATTAATGTATTGATAATGCTCACCGGTTCTACTTCGAAATGGTGACCTAAAACGGTCTCGAAAAGATTTAGTTAAACTTTTAGTTTGTTCGGACAAAGGTTCTCTTCTAGGGAGTGTATTCAATTGAGATTTTGAGGGATTTTAATTATTTTAATGAATCTAGGGGTATTCAATCAGGATTTTAAGTGATTATCTGAAATTCAAGGTGTATTCAGAATTTTAAGATAGTTTATTAAAATCCTTAGAAATCTGGGTGTATTCAATTAGGATTTTAAAGAAGTTTATAACATTCCAGGTGTATTCAATTAGAAATTGATTTGAAAGGATTTGAGAAAGTTGAGGAATTTGAGGGAATTTGAGAGATTTCGTAGTATATTTTAAGCATCCACAAATCTCACATCTCCCCATGAGATTTCGAGGGAATTGAATCAAAATTTTATATGGAATCTCTACAAATCAATTAAACTCCATAAAAATCCATAAATTTATAAATCCATTAAAGTCTCTCAAATTCTCGATTGAATACACCTCCTAGTATACAACCAACACTTACCAATCCATGCATAAGATGAAAGTAATACTTCAGGTCGGTTTTTTATGCATGTGTGAAAACTAAAGTATCTGGTCAAAGAAGAGAGCCGCCCTGTAGCTTGTTCATTTGGAATTCCAGTACGTTCCCCTTACTATCCCACCTCTTCGATTTGTATTTTTTTTATTTTTTTTTGAAACACCTTCGATTTGTATTTTGCAATAAGACTTTGATCGGTTGCTCACTAAATAAAAGATAGAAGATAAGACATATTTATAATTTGATTGTCTGTAGTTTTTACATATCAGCAACTGTACTGTCCATTAATCCCGCCCCAAGTGTCACATAAAGATTGGCTGCAAGACCGAAGCCTACAAGTCCATGCGGAATCTTGAAATTTGAGGGCATTTGAGCTTAGCAGCTGAGAGAAACTGCTATTTTTTATTGCTGCCTTTGTCCACCCCTTCAAACTTAATACCGAAACATGGATACAAAAGTACTCTCCCCCGGAGTCATATACTCCAACTTGCCGGAAAGCTATGTCAGACCAGAATCCGACCGGCCTCGCTTGTCCGAAGTCTCCGAATGCGAAAACATTCCCGTTATTGACCTACCTGGCTTCTCCCAACAGAGCCCAAACTGTGCAGCAAATTGGGGATGCCTGCAAATATTATGGTTTTTTTTAAGGTACCCTCCTCCCTATATCATTAATTAGGATCTTATTTATATGGATCGATCTCTATCTCACTCTAGTTAAGATACAAAATATTGCGAAGCTCAACAACCGCATTTTTCACAAACCCAGTACATGTACATATGTGTGCGTACATATTTCTTGATATTATAGTTTGTAAGTGGTTTCACTGTGAATTGTTGGTTTCATAAAGAGAAGGAAAGATATCATGGTTTTTTTTTGTTGTTGAATTAATTTATAACATTTTGAATTAATAAAGATTTATTTACCGCATGGCATCCACGTCAGCAAAAAAATTTGAGACCAATGTTGTACTTGTTAATTAACAAAATTTCTAAAAGTAGGTGGTACATAGCAACGTAATACAAAGTTCAAGTGGTAAATAATACAAATGAAAAGTTCATGTGGTAGATGCGCACACCAACAAAAGTTCATATAGTATTTAAGGAAATTCCCTTTTATTTATTTATTTATAACATATGCAAGCCTACCTATGCAGAAAAATCCACATGCGATCACCATATAAAAAACCAAAACAATATGAATACAGATGTTATCATACAAAAGCCAAAGTTAAATTCAATTCTTCTTAAGAAGTTCAATGACATAGGTATTGAATGCAGAGCACATGACTTGGAAGCCTTGGAATCCAGATGCTTTAGCCAAGACCCGGAACTCCTCCTCCGTTCTCTCTTTTCCGCTAGGGCTGTTAGTTAACATGATCAGGTCGTGATGGGCAGCTACCTTGGTGGCAAGGTTGCTCGTCGGGGCTACCTGAAGAATGAACTCCGCAAGAATCACCTTGCCGTTATCAGGAAGCGCAGCATAGCAATTCTTCAAAATCTTCAAACAATGCTCGTCGCTCCAGTCGTGACATACATACTGTAAGATTGCGAAACAATTTTAATATTAGCTCCATATATATTAACCATCCAAGCATGATCTTATCAGAAATTGTTATTAGCACTACAAGTAGTCATCGATTTTATTTTTAATAAATCATATATAACTCGCCTTCATGAAAACTGCATCTCCTTCTGGAATAGTTTTAAACATGTCTCCTTCAGCGTGCTCCACACCTGTATCCAAATCCATAGATCTCAAATTCATTAGGAAAAATGATAAATAGTACAGACATATTTTTTATAATACAAGCAAATAATGGAGGAGAGGAATCGAACTCAAGTTTTCAAGTGTATAGGTAAATATTCTTAATCATTTGAGCCACAAACATAGTTGTAAATGAAGAACCTACCAGGATATTGGGGGGCATCTTTGATGACATGAGGCAAGTCGAAGTTAATGCCCTTAATTGAAGGGTACTTGGAGACAATCATGTTAATGGCAGCGCCGGTGCCACCACCAACATCAACGATGGATGTGAGGCCCTCAAAGCCCTTGTAGGTCTCAAGAATTTTCTTCATGGTAATGGTGGAGATATCAGCCATTGCCCTGTTGAAGACCTCCTTGAATCTTGGGTCAGTGCTATCACTGCTATGGTACTCAAAAACAGTCATTCCATAGGCCTTGTTGAAGGGAATCCCTCCTTCGAGAACTGCATCTTTCAGGTGGTACCTGCACACCCAAACATACATGTCACACACACAACCATTAATTGTATTATGACCGACCTAGCTATTTAAATCCTATTAATTAATGTTTGATAATGATCAAATTAAGATGATAAATTAAGAAGAATGGTAAGTACCAGCTCTCAACAGGGACCTTGTCCAGGTTCATGAGGCAGAGAGGAGCAAGAGAAACACGATCCTCATTCTTTGTCAGGAACTTGCAGACAGGGCCGAGGCCGTACAGCCGCTCGACTTTGCCATCCTGAAGCGTGCGGAGGGAGTAAGTGAGGATGGAGTAGCTGGCCAGGAGGCGCAGCATGCGGTCCAGCATGACGGGCGCGTCGGGGTTCTTGGCCTGCAGCTGCGAAGCTAAGTCCGCCGGAGAGACGAAAACGCCAGGCCCGGCACTCGCCATAATCTCAAGGAGGTTGAGCTCGATGACTGCCTTGAGCACCATGGGGAGAACGGCAACGCTGGCTAGCTGCATGGCGAAGAGGCTGGCTTCTTCGTCGGAGGCTTGGGTTGGAGTCATCTGAGTATCCATTTTTTTTATTTTGGTATTGGGTTGAGAGAGAGAGAGAGAGAGAGTGGGGGAGAGAGAGAGAGAGAGAGAGGGATGGTGGGAGTAGGGACGGTGGAGGAGATGGCGGGTATTTATAGAATATGAAAGGAACTTGAGAATTCAGGGGACGGACCAAGATAGTAAATTGATAATTAAATAAGTAGATAGGTAAGTTACTAGATTCTGGTCCCAGATGATGGTGCTTGTAGTTCTAACATAAAAATATCATCAATTTAATAAATAACACACTCATAAAATTTTAGGATCAGAACAACCTCATAATAAAATTTGACGATCGAAACTATTTATATTTTTTAGCCTCATTTAACGATCATCCATACAAAAAAAAAATCATGGTTCACCATGTTGTCATACTATTTTATATAAATAGGAATGCAAAGATTCGAACTTCGTATCTACGTTCTTCAGTGCGCGTTATTCACAAGAATGCAAAGGCACTGTTCAGAGTCTGAGAGAGAGAGAGAGACTGAGAGACCCACCAGCAGCAGCACTAGGTGTAAAGCATTCAGCATCTTTTGATCTTTCTCGTCACTACCCTCCCTCCACAGGTTCGCTTCATTAAAAACCGACTCAGCCCACCATTTTTGTTCGTTTTTCTCTCCATTTTATATAATCCCAAAAATTTTGTTTGCGACTGCCACATTTCAATGGCGATTAAACTCCCTCTCTGTACGTAGAATCCGCCAGATTATCATCACTGATCGTCTTCTATCCTAAAATACAAGAAATTTTTAGTTGTGACAGGAACACGGATGATACACAACGTGTTTTTATGTAAGTGGTGAAATTTTTTAATTTTTAAGTTATTAATCTTTTGACACACATACCCCACCATTTATATGAGAACACATGATGTACCACCTCGTGTGAATATCACACTGAAAAATCTCTCCTAAAATAGCGTAGCATGACAGCATTTACACACATGGTCCCCCACTTTCAGCTAGGCCACGTCTGTCAGGAGCTCGTACAATGGCCCATCTCCTTCACACCGATACTCTCTCGACCACTCAATTCGCGACTTTCAATTTAATAAAGTAATATGACGTCTGAAAAAACTACTACATAACGTATTATTGGACGAATAATACGTCAATACTCAATGGTGCATCCGTTGTATGTAGATTCCGTATCAAATATGTAGACATTGTTGGCGGTCGTCCAAATCCCAGTTCAGTTCCAGCGGTGAACCCACCAACCAATTCATCAACAGCGTTTGGTTTAATTAGCATGATTGATAATCCACCCACTGAAGGGCCTGAATTGACCTCAAAATTACTGGGAAAGTCTCGAGGGTTCTATTCGTCTGCCTCACAGAAAGAACTTGGCCTGCTGATGGCCATGAATTTTCACTTCATCCAAGGGAAGTACAAAATATGTAGATTCTGTTTCTATGAAATAAGAGAGGCATGTAAAAAATATCTCTTTAAAAAAAAAAAGGAGAAAAAAAAAACATTTCAAATCGGCATGTACGAAGAGATGCATCCTAGTACCGGACATCAGACCACAATCCAAATGCCATTCAAGTTGAGCATATTGCTCAATGCCTGTATACAAATTATGCAATGCTTAGAATGCTATTTTTGGTACATTATATAACTTAAGTGTGCTATAGAATGCTAATTTTGGTACGTAACAAACTATTATGACAAACCACTGGTACATTATACAATTTCAATGTACGTTATTGAACGCTAATTTGGTACGTTACATAATTTCACAGTACGCTATAGAATGGTAATTTTGGTACGTAATAAACTATTGATACATTATATTACGTCCGAAAAACTACTACATAATGCATTATTGGATAATACGTTAATAGTGCACCCATCGCCCATCGTATGTAAGTTTTTATTATCAAATATGTAGATTCCGTTTCAATGAAATACTAAAATAAGATTTAATTATACTAAGGTCGGATGTTTTTTGGTAAATAGGTCAGAGAGAAATTTCAAACATGTGGTAATAAACTCAAATTCAGATACCTTATCACAATTAAATCATCAGTTGTGACCTAACCGTGGTGAGGACGTAAACCCAAAATATATGATACTAGACTCGATAAATTCAAAGCCTTAAAGACATAGAAGATGTCTTTTTTGTTTGACGATATTCTAAATTAATCTAATTAACGGTTAAGAATTTAATCTCGATGGAAGAACTACACAATGCATGTATGTACGGATGTAAAGGCGTGCAAGAAAACCTAACCGGAAACATTCTCCCACTATTTTCTTCTTTTCATTTTTTAGCATTTCCGTTGAACCCCACTATTTTCCACCTTTCCCATCAATAAATAATTTTGTATTTGAAGCTGTCGAGAATCTAATTTATTATCTACCAGTCAATCTAATAAGTACGATTGCTTATGATAATGATTATTATTTTTTAATAATGAATTATCTTGATTTTTTCTTGTTCTAGATGAAGTTGAAAGACGTGATGTGATTGATGGATATGCTTCTGATATAAAGAGTTGAGACTGTTGACTGTTGACTTCTTACCATGTCGGCGGCGGTGGGTTGTATTCATTAAAAAAGTTGTTGAAACAAAATTAATGACTGGGAAACTTTATTTAGTTAAATTTCAGCCGGTTTTTTAGTGTAATTTTTAAATAAAGACTTTTTATTGCAACCGTTTCTAATACTATTATAATGAGAGATTTTAAATTTATAGGATTATAAATCTCATAAAATATCAAAACTATAAAAATATAAATATTAATAGTAATATAATGAGGTGTACAAAGTCAAGGGACTTTGACCAAACTTTGAATACCATTACGGTTTTAGTCAAAGAGTGTTAAGAACTAGAGACCGCATCCAAAGTATTCCTTTTTTTTTTTTTACATAAAAATATGGTTTAAGACATCCTCTCATGTTTATGATGTTTCTAAAACACGAGCACAATCGCTATATAATACTATACAAAGTGAAAAAATACTTAAAAAATTAACTTGTTTTACTTTTATAATAACATATAACATACTATTTCACATTATAACACATTGAAAATTCTATCATCGTATCTCGTTTTGTCGTCCGTAACCTTTCTTCAAGTTGATACTGAGTCAGCATTGGGCCATCGAAACTTGCCGGGTGCGTTTGTTGTACCGGACTATCTCGGACTAGACTAGCTTCAAGGACTAAGCTGGACCGAACTACATGTAATAAACACAAAAAACTCAAAAATTAAAATAATTTCAATTCCTATGTTTTGCTCGTAAATAAGCATGCCCTTAATATCTTCAACGTAATAGTAACTTTTGTTTTTGTCGGAATTCGATGTTATAGTTAAAAATGGTGTGCAATAGGATTTTTTTTTTCACCAGGACAGAAACATGTTTCAAATGATGGACGTAGGGATTTAAAACACGTTTTTAATCGAACGATCCATCCTCAGTGTTTGCTAATTTGCAATCACCACTTCTCAAAAATCAAGGAAGAGGATCCTCGCCGGATCCTTTTCCTAGGGATCCTTGAATCCCAACCGTGTATCGTTTATCATGCGGTCAGAAATCATTTCAAAATTTTAAATTTAAAATTAAATATGAATAGTACTTAACGAAAACTGACCGCACGATATACGATAAACGGTTAAGATTCAAGGATCCCTAGGAAAAGGATCCGGCGGGGATCCTTTTCCAAAAATCAACTATATTTGCTTTGGTGGTGGACCATAACGATCACGATGTATATTTGCTTTGGTGGTGGACCAGAACGATCACGATGGGGCTCTGCCAAGATTTCAATTGTCCAAAATTTGGAAGCCAGACTCTCTTCGAATCTTGTAATTCGGAATTGAGGAATCAACAAATTTAGATCTTTTAAGATTAGAAGAGAGAGATTTGGACCCTTGACTTATGTGAAGTGGGCTAATGAGACAGACTAATTGAAGTTGTATGATTTAAAATGAATTATCTGGATTTATCAATCCATTGCCTCTTGCCTGCAAGATCTGGAGATAATCTCGACCCCAAAATTTGTTCATTGGCTAGTTATTGCCACGTAATCCAAATTGTTCTTATTTATTTAAGGCAAGAATCTAATTGCGACATCCAATTAATTCCCATGCTAGGTTATCCAACAAAATTATCCAAAACTAAACGAACCCAATCTTTTGGCTAGGAAAAGCCTGAATTTAGCAAAATCAGTAAGCAAATGTTGGAATTGGCAGTGTTTTAGCAACAAATTTTGATATTTTTTATTTATCAAATTCACGATATCCATTAAAAAAAATTTAAAAAGACAGAATTAAAGAGGACCACAACCACCAAACTGTCAAATATTATTTTCTTATAAATGTAGAGCTTTAAATGGTAGTATTTATTAAAAAAGTTCTTGAAACAAAATTTGTTAGATCCCACATCACCCAGGGGTGTGGATCATGTAAGCCTTATATGTATATTCCCATCTCTACCTAGCACGAGGCATTTTGGGAGCTCACTGGCTTCGGGTTTTGTAGGAACTCCGAAGTTAAGCGAGAATGGGCCAGAGCATTCCCATGATGGGTGACCCACTGGGAAGTTCTGCTCGTGTGAGTTCCCAGAAACAAAAACTTGAGAGCATGGCCGGGGCCCAAAGCAGACAATATTGTGCTACGGCATAGTCAAGCCTGGAATGTGGTGGGGGCCCGGGCCGGGATGTGACAAAATTAATGATCGGGAAACCTTATTTAGTTAAATTTCAGCCGTTCTTTAGTGTAATTTTTAAATAAAGATTTCAAACATGATCATAGTCTTGGGTCACACAATTTATCTCATTGTAAGGCCCAATGGCCTTCCCCAGATTTGATTCTTAAATTAGAGCTAACATTCGAATTTTGATCTGAGGCCCAAGGCCCAAATACACGCCAGCCGTAGATTAAATTTGCAAGATCAAATCACGCACCGACCAACCAAATTAGAAAATCGACTTCGGTCCCTCTCTCTCTCTTTCAGTTTCTTCTCGACGCAGCGAAAACGGAACCCTAGCGCTCAAATCTCAGGCTCTTAGGCTACCCTCCGCACGCGCTCCAGCGCTCAGGCTCTCCAATCACTTTCGGGTTTGATACTCGTCCTGCTTCCCCCATCGCTTTCCATTTGTGGGCATTAATGTAATTAGGGTTTTTGATTTGGGGGTTTTGTGGAATTAATTATACTGTATGTCTAGGGTTTCTTAGGCGCTGGCATTGTTCTACGAGTATTCGATTCGTGTCTTGTTTGTAAAAGCTGTGCGCAATTGTGTTTAGGATTTCTTCGACTAATAGGTTTTGAATCTTTGATTATTTTGTTTGAGTTTTGACTTGATATTATTTTGTGGATACGATTCTCTAATTATTTCTTGGATAACAAAAAAAAAGTATTTATGAGTTCTGTGATGAATGTAGCTGTACTGTTTCGATTTCGATGCAAATACATTTTGTTTTTTAACATGTAATTATAAATTTGAAAGCAGATACGCATTTTTGGAATGATTGAATAGCTTTCGCTTATCAAGTCGACTAGGTAAAGGGGTTTAGTGCTGGCTTGGTCTTTAGCCCGAGGACACTTGGATGCGAGGTGGAAGGAGATGTTAATGTCGCCCCCTCATTTATGGGTCTCAATCAGTAATTATGGAAGTAGAGATTAGATGAATACCTTATAGGTTCAGCAACTATGGGTGATAGATTTAGGGAAGTTCTATCGAGCAGGGTTCTTTACATGTCTAGGTAAAGTATTATTGTTGATTGATGAATTTTATCTTATTCATAATTTCCCGTTCCGTTTCCCGAGTTTATGTATTTTTTATTGGAGCATAAATCAGGAAGATGGACTTTCCGATTATTGCTCCAAGTGGTACAACTTATACTACATGTAATTCAATGAGAAGTTGGGTCAAGAAACAGAATCCATGAAGCTGGAAGGTGCATCTTTTGACAAGGTTTTTTTATGATAAAATTAAAACCCATAATGTGGCCATATGATTGATCAATTATGTGAGCCTAGAGACTCATGTCTCCATCCCCTACCCTGGATATTATGTATATATGTATGCAACGCTGCAAGAGTTAGTAAAAGTAAGTTAACTAAGGGATATGAATTTGTTTTCCAGGGTTTTCGTTTTTTGTTTTTCAATTATGTTAAAGAGGGCTGAGTAAGGTAAATTCGTAGATATATGTGAATCTTGCCTGATCTCATGACACAGATGCTTTCTTTATGATAGATGGCAAGCGCTTGGACAAATATGAGCTTTGCAATCATACATAGGGATATAGAGGGAGTGGGAGAAATCATTTTGGACTTATGGGTATTATTTTTTGTTATGGGAGATTCTTGCTCACTCTCAGAAGATCTATACATCTGCTAAAATTCTGGAGAGGATGAGGAGATCAAATTTTATTTCACTATAAATAATGCTTTGGAGCACCTTTGGAGCAAATGAGCAATGGAGCTTGTGGAGCACGGCTCACCTCGAGGATTGCTCTCTTGGTTTGCTTCATGTTTGGTTTTGTTTTTCATTTCATATTGTCAACAGAGTGTATGCAGGATGATAATAATAATGGATACCAAAGTTTTAGTGTTATTCTATTTTGAAAATTGTTGGACAAAACATTTACAGGAATTGTTATTTTTACTGCAGTAAAAAGTTTGTAGCCGGAGTCTTCTGTTGTCAAATATGAGTGGCCGATTTTCTCGCACGATCTATGTTGGCAACCTTCCCTCAGATATAAAAGAATGGGAGGTTGAAGATCTATTCTACAAGGTTTGCATGAAATTTCCCTTATAATTTTGCTTGTTCTTTGTATATAAGCTTCCTGCACTTCTGTTGAACTTTATCTCGTTCGTTTTGAATTATTTTCGACTTTCTGATGTATATGAAAATACATTAATTTACTTAACAGCACATGGCTCAATGTATGTGTATGATATGCAGTGTCAATTTTTGTTGAAAATTAGAAAACCAATTCAGTGCTTGCACTTTACTTTCATCATGATTCTTGTGCTATTCATGTGATTTGCTGATGTAAAAAAAGTATTTTGATGATAATCATTCTAAAATGGATTTTCTTTTGCAGTATGGCCGCATAGTGGATATTGAACTGAAGATTCCACCGCGTCCTCCGTGTTATTCTTTTGTTGAGGTACCTATAATGGTTGTATGTGCTGGATGCATGCATTACCCTGTTGGTTCTCTTATGGTCCTATGGATTACTCTGTTTTTGCAACAGCCTGTTATCTGATGACTGGTCAATACTCTGTATTTGGTTTTCAGTTTGAGAGTTCTCGGGATGCTGAAGATGCAATCAGGGGGCGTGATGGGTATAACTTTGATGGGTGCCGTTTAAGGGTACTAAAAGATCCCTATTACTTGCCAAAACAATCTTTTTTTCTTTTCTTTCATGTCTTTGATCGCTTCATTTGTAAATGTCTCCTTTAACCTCAATACAGGTTGAACTTGCCCATGGTGGTAGGGGCCCATCTTCAAGTGATCGTCGTGGTGGGTATGACCGAGGCAGCAGTGGCGGAGGCAGTGGTGGGGGCCGATTTGGTGTGTCACGTCATTCTGAATATCGAGGTGTATTTTCTAGGATAGTACATTACTTTAATGAGTTAGATATGTTTTGCAAAGGTTCAGTTATATTTTTTCTTAACTGTTGTTTACTGCTTGACACACAATTTCATTTTGTCCAGTTGTTGTTCGTAATCTCCCTTCTTCAGCCTCGTGGCAAGACTTGAAGGTGTGGAAACTTTTACTCACAGTTTTAAATTCAAATAACGTTCGTGCAATACTGGTGACCTTACTGGTTGTTGATTTCAGGATCATATGCGTAAAGCTGGTGATGTGTGTTTTGCTGAGGTTTCTCGTGACAGTGAAGGTATAGATTCTAAGGATCAGAGAATAAAATGTCTACGCTCCAAAGAGCATATCGTTTTATCAAAGACCTTGGTACCAAACAGCTGATCTTCATTGTGCATATGCTCTCAAATTTGTATCATCTCACCTAATGGAATTTTTTATATGCAGGGACTTATGGCTTAGTCGATTATACAAATTCTGATGACATGAAATATGCTGTAAGTTGTTGAAACAAACTTGAAATACTGGACCTTTTCCTGCTATTATGCTCCGCCGAATTCACTAGCTCACATTTTTTTTTTCTTTTTTCAGATCCGGAAGCTTGATGATACTGAATTCAAAAATCCTTGGGCAAGGACTCACATTCGGGTAACCTTTTATGTTTATGGAAGTTTTCTCTTGCTGTCCTTTCTTTGGGCTATATGTTTCTAAAACCATTGTGAATCATTGATTTATGTTAAGTATGTTTCTTTGTAATCCTGGAACAAAGCATTTGAGAGGACTAGAGTAGTTTTTGTACTTATGCATTACAGTAATGATGGTGACAGCTGGGCTTAGGGGCACTCTAAGAACATTGCGATGTTTTATGTGCATCAACTGTACAGGTTAAATACTATGATAGGAGTCCCTCAAGGAGTCGTAGTAGAAGTCGTAGCAGAAGCCGAAGTGTGAGAAGGAATCGGAGGTACTGGACCCACCCCAATTCTTTTATTTATCTTTTAGCATTATCTTTCTCTGTTTTCTATTCTTTTTTTTTTTTTTGGCTTTCATGTGTGCTACATCTTGAGAGTTGTTCTGTATCATGCAGCAAGTCGTTGGACCGATCTGTATCAAAATCGGTATCAAGATCAGTATCAAGATCTAGGTCTCCATCACCGGTTAAATCTTCCAGGTATTTGGCTTTGTTAAACATTTTCCACTAGGCGGTTGTAATCCTTTAATTCCCCTTTGTATGATATTTAATGCATGCATATATTATTGCAGGCCACGATCAATATCAAGGTCAAGGTCAAGGTCAGAATCACCCCGTGCGGTAAGTGGAATATGTTC
The DNA here is from genome assembly GCA_036320875.1 of Cotoneaster glaucophyllus. NCBI lineage: Eukaryota > Viridiplantae > Streptophyta > Magnoliopsida > Rosales > Rosaceae > Cotoneaster > Cotoneaster glaucophyllus. The sequence goes on from CM070062.1 coordinate 28,930,248, forward strand.
TGATAAAACGAGTTCATGCGGCACATACCATAGAAATGGGATATTTAAAAACATGAAAGTGTAATTTGTGTAACGAATAATGATGTTCCAGGATATTTTTTGTTTAGGGTAGGATTTAAAATTTTAAACGACCTAGGGCAACATGTTTTTCTAACGTCTGCTTCCATGGGTCTGACTTGTTATGAATGGCTGCTGGCTGCTAACATATAATCCTTAGTTACCCTGACTAGCAAAGTGCACACAAGAACAGAGAAAAAGATGGATAAAAGCTTTAGTTGTGGAGAAAAAAGCAGAAGAAAAAAAAATTTATGCTTTTAGTTGCCTTTTGAGTTGTAGATTGTTTGTGGTAGAGGACTAACAGAACCATCTTTTCTCAATCTTTTTGAATTCAAAAGCTTACCGCATTCTTGAAATCAAAACCACGTTCATTTGACATATTTGATGCTTACTTTGAACTTGATATATTTTCAGGCGCGGTCAGGTAGTCCCTGATTCTCTAGCAAGTCATCCTCGCGGCATCCTTGGGTGTTAGATCTGTGAAGATTTATCATTATCCGAGTGAACTTGTTGAAAACTTTCGTTTTTAAGAACCTTGGTTATCATTGTTATGGCCAGTATGTGTGTTTCTGATAATGCCTAGTGATTAAACGTTTAAGGGTTGCGTTTGTTATGTTATCGAGAATACTTGGTTTTTTTTTTTGTGCTTGGTCTGTTTCAGTACATATTCAGTAGGCGTTATAACGTCGGATTTTCTGTTGCTTGCTCCGGTGTTTTGATGTATGTGGTTAAAACATGACATGAAATCTGTTGGTTATGGATGTTGGTTGTGACGCTACATGTAATATTATTATTTAAGACCTATCGTGTTGGCTATTAGTTTCTTTATAGGCGAAAGAAATTTTGTTCATATCGATGTCGGCAACAACCGTTGACTACTGTCGGTAGCGTTTTTGCAATGTGTTTCCGGCAACAAGTCGATGTAAATTACCAAGATGGATTTTTGCGATGTGTTTCCGGCAACAAGTCGATATAAATTACCAAGATGGTTACATGCGTTTACGTTTTAATCATCGAAAGGGAATTTGTACTTGGGACGTCTATAGTGAAAGGGGATAAACACTTATTTCTTACAAGCGTTTTCGTTAAAAGTGATTTCTATTAAATTGAAGTGAAAAGTGATTTCTATCAAACTAAAGTGCTTCTTGGCCTATACGTATTTAGAAAGTGCTTCTAAGAAACAAATGGGCCTTTTCAGAATTTGCCATGGCCCAAAAATCAGGCACAAGACCGACTGGGCTTTCTTTTGGCAACTCCACACTCTACCAACTCTGCAATATAAAACCCCAATTTCCAAAACCCTAGTCTCCTCCATTATCTCGGTTGCCTCTGTGTTGCGCCACCCATCCAAGTCTTTCGTGAGCGATACAATGTCGACCGCCGAGCTTGCTTGCTCCTACGCCGCCATGATCCTTCAGGATGATGGCATCGCCGTCACTGTAAGTACTGCTCCTCATTTCGTTCTGTGCTTTTAATCTCTATGATTTACTTCTTCATGCCCGCTGGGTTTATGCTAATCAGTAACTAATCACCTCATAAGCCACTTCTTAATATGTGCATTCTGTTTACAGTCTCTAGCATAATCCAGATTACCATTTTAATTTAATTGCTAATTAGAAAATTTGCTGTATGGTGGTTAATTGTGTTACAAAATTGTATGTTTAGGATCATTTCGTTCGTTTATATGAATGTAGAAACCTTGTAATTTATCTGTTTATGCAGTTTATATATAACTTAGGACGTAGGTTTTCGGGTTTGTTTCTTTAGAGTGGTGAAAGGGGTAATGCTAGGGAGACTAAATTTGCAAACTAAATGATGTGTCACCGATAGGATTGACCACGTTAATCAAGCTTAAGTAATAAACCAATCATCAACTTCCATGTCCTTTAGTTTCCAAAATTTAGTCTCCCTAGCATTATCCGTGGTGAAAGTAAGCCAGAATACACAATGTGAAAAACAATAAGATATGCCTTTTGGTTTGTTTTTGTAGCTAGATTATTGGTTTCTTTATTTCCGTGTAGTAGTTGAACCTTTCGTTTTGAAATTTGTTTATAATGAACTGTAATAGGCTGAGAAGATCGCCGCCTTGGTGAAATCTGCTAATGTGGCAGTGGAGTCGTACTGGCCTGGCCTCTTTGCCAAGCTTGCAGAAAAGAAAAACCTCGAGGACCTTTTCCTGAATGCTTGCGCTAGCGGTGGTTCAGCTCCCGTAGCTGTGACTGCTTCTGCTGGTGGTGCAGGTGGTGCTGCCAGCGCCGCTGCTCCTGCAGTCGAGGAGAAGAAGGTGAGAATATCGTCTCTGCTTATAATCCATTCTCTATGTTTATTATTATAGATCTATGAGAGTGTGATGATTATTGCCTTTCGAATTTGAGTTTGATGATACTGTGATGCTCTGGCATTTGCTTTCCGCAGTAGACTTACAGGCTGGTAGCGTTGTAGTTTGTATGTTGTGTTCTATGGTTCTTCCAGACTTAAACTTTCGTTGATGGTAAAGGATGACACTTGTTCCATTGATGTTGTTATCTAAACTTTCCGGTTCTGTGTTTGCAGGAAGAAGCGAAGGAAGAGAGCGATGATGACATGGGATTCAGCTTGTTCGATTAGAGGTTTTCATATCCGTTGTGTTCTTTTTTTCTCTTTAGGCAATTCATGAACAATTCTATTCCAAATTTTGGTTTGAAACTGAGAAAAATTCTATTCCAAATTTTGGTTCTTTTGTTATTTGCTTCTCTTTAGGCAATTCATGAACAATTCTTTCCAAATTTTGGTTTGAACAATTTGATCGTGTTTACAACATAACTTAAGCAAAAGTGCTCAGCTAGCTACATCAACTTGCATTAATTCTGAATGTTGACGAACATTCAGTCCCAAAATTTTGTCAATTTAAAAGGAGTTTAATGAAATACTCTCGGTACTGTTCATTTTTAATGAAAAACCTTATTTTTACCTTTCTTGGGTACTACACTTTTTTTGGGTTTTTTGTTAGTTTTTCTTTTAAAGAATCACGATCAGTGCATCCTTGTTAAAACTTGTCTCGAAAAATCGATTGCGGTTATTAATTGGAATGAACTAAAGCACGAAGATGAAATCGTCCACGAAACTAACTGCAGCATTCTTTCGGGTTTCAATACTAAACCAAGAAGCAAGTGGTCATTTACCACAGTGGTGGAAATATGTTGTGTGTTTTTGTATGATGGTGTGTGTTCAAATTCCGTCGGTGACTAATCTAACATCTAACTTACTAACGCTATCGCTCGACTTAAAAAAGAAATATTTATTTATTCACCCAAACCTAGCTAGAGTTATTGAATTAAATGAAAACTAATGAAAACTGCTTGAAAACTTTGAGTTTTAATGATAAGGACAAAATAAAGGGTAAAGTAAATAGTATCAAGATTGACTTTTTAATATAAAAATGTGGTTTTTCGTTAGAGGGAACAGTAGTAGGAGTTTTTTTTTTTTTTATCAAAATTCCCTTGAATTAATCCATTGTTGGTTAGGCTTCGATGTGGGTCCCTCCAAATGTGATACTTCGGTCTTCATTTTCTTGCATGAAGGATCCAAATTTTGATCCCGAGATAGTGCCGTCCTCGTTGAAATACCACATCCTGTTCCGGTTTCCTTCGCATTTTGAGATAACAGGTTTTGGATAATCGACGGTGATGCACAGTTGGGGGTAGACCAGGTCTGTGTAGACAGGTCGGATGGTATGGTCAGGATAATATGACCACAATTGAGTAACATTACCGTTATCAGAATCTTTATCCGAAGTCATGTACAACTTGTTATCTTTACACGAAGTGATTTGATATATTCGTTTTTGGGTGAAGTAAAGGGGTGGGTGTTGGGTGTGGATGGCAAGCATTTGTAGCATATATAACGTGGGATGCTACTACATCAATGGCGTTCCATTGGGTTGCCTTCTTGGCTTAGAGTTCGATTTTGGAGGCTAGGTATTGTTTGGACCCAATATTCTAGTCTGTTGGATGACACATCGTTCTTAAGATAATTTTTAGTTATTGTTGGAGAAAAATATTATGGTTTTAAATTATAATAATTATTTCTTGATAATTTATTAAATTATCTTGGCACTTTTCCATGCTAAACCGAGAGCATGGAGAAGTTTGATTCAAGATGCAAGTTAGGATGAGAATGAGCTTTCGGTTTTTATCCAATCTTCACGTGGGTTTGGCTGCTAAGTAAGCATGACTCACGACGAAAGGATTAGGTGATGTGCTCTGAAAAATTATTGAGACCAGCTAGACCCATCCCGTTGTTTTATTTTCTCACCCACGTTATATTTATACCCACTATAAAAAATTAAAAAGTTATTTTCCCACCCACTATTATTCCTAAAATAACCCTTTATATATAATTAGAGATAAAAAGTCACAAAGTTATACTTCAATTATACGATGTCGACAAATCTAGATGACCCATATAAAATTATCTTTTACCTCTTTGACGGAAACATAATCATCTACTTCTTCTATAGAAACATCATCTTCTTAGTTCAATTTTTTTTTTTACTTTCTCTGAATGAAAGGAGATGGGAATGATGAGTTAGGGTTTAAGAGAGACAAATCGTCTAAACATAGCGTGAAAGTTATCATGCCCAAACTTTTCTTTTTTCTTTTTTATATAAAAAAAAAAGTAATGCAAAAGGGGGTAACTAAGGTCCTTATTAGTCATTTTACAAATTGACAAATTTGTAATTAAAAAATTCATAAAAAAGTGAGTGGGAAGATAAGACATAAGTATTTATCAAATATAGCAAAAAATTAAGCCTTAATTTAAAAAATGTCACTTTTTATAAAAACTTTCAAATATATCCAAAATTTCACTTAAATAGACACAAATACCCTCAAATTTAACAATTAAATAAATTAAAGGCTTTTTAGCTACTGTCGCGGTCCAACTTCACCTTCGCTTCTGCACTCCACCACCATAACCGTATCCCTTTCGAACCCCTCATCACCGACATTGATCGCCGCCATGGTTACTGCAAGTGGGAGCAGCAGAATTTCAATCATGCCTTCAACGCCTTTTTTTCTTACTAATATCATTTTTAGTTTTACAAATAAAAAAGGTTTTTAAAGTCAATCCACATGTCGTTATATGATTGTATTTGTGAGACCTACGTGACGCGACATCATCACACTAACAGAGCAATTGACAGATTTTTCACGAAAAAACTAAAATGATCACGATGGACAAATTCAAAGAAAGACTAAAATGATTCACGATAGACAAATTCAAGAACACTATTATTGATTATAATTAATTGTTAAGGACCTGATTAATGAGTTATGTCAATGTCAAAAACCATTTTGGCTAAAAAGCCTTTAATTTATTTGATTGTTAAATTTGAGGATATTTGTGTCTATTTAGGTGAAATTATGGACATATTTGAAAGAGTTTATAAAAAGTAACATTTTTGAAATTAAGGGTTAATTTTTTGCTATATTTGATAAATACTCATAAGATATTGAAGTGAGAATAACAGCTCTTTTTATAAAAAGTGACATTTTTGAAATTAATGGTTAATTTTTTACTATATTTGATAAATACTCGTATAAAAGTTGATATAAAATTTGTAAGAAATTTCATCTGTCAAATTTACTAATTTTAAAAACCTTTTAAAATCTATTGACCAAAAAAAGAACTTTAAAATCTTCCTAAATCCTATGTTAATTCAACCCCTTAATCTCCGCCGTTTCATTCAACCCCTATCACAACACACCCTTTCTCTCTCTGAGTCGCATCACTCACTGACATTGGCAGGCTCGCAGCGGCGCATCCATATCCCGATCGAGCTCCCTCCTCGACCCCGACTCTCCATAGTCTCTCTCAACCCCAACTCGAGGTCTTTGTCTCCTGATAATAATTTACTGTTAAATTGAATTTCAGTGCTTGTTTTTTTTGTTTCGTTTTGATTGTCGAATTGGAGCAATTGCTGAATAATTCAGGGAACAACACTAAACAATATGATGAAGCTTCCTAGGGTTGAGGTTGATCATGGTAACTTGATTTTACATGCAGTATGTGGGATCAGCCTCCTGATCACTGCCAGAATTTTGATTAATCAACTAGGAACCCAGATACACTCCGGATTCCTAGAAATTGAGCCTAAGGATTAAATGATACATACCGTTGAAATTTGATTCAACTGCTACAATTATTATAACTTTTAGAGGAGCTTCATGTTTATAGCTGTTAAATCAAATTTCAACCGACCGAATCATTTAATCCTTAAGCTCAGTTTTTAGGGATCCGGAGAGGATCCGGGTGATCAACTAGAGGGTGTAATGGTTTTCAAATAGCTCCAGTGTCTTTGTTTATTGACAGTTTTCTTCCCTTTGGTTCGGCACAGCTTGTTGGAAGAAATTCTCCCCATATTACTGGGGCAACCATCAAAGCATCTACAAGGAGTCTCAGAAAAGCAACAGAATCTGCCATTTTCAATTCCTAAGCCGCTCTCTCAGTCACATCCACAGAGATCGACGTTCGTTTTGAGTAATTATGGCGGATGACGATGGAAAATTGCCGATTTTCTCCTCCACCAACGACGATATAATCGTCGAGATACTTTCATGGCTACCAGTCATATGTCTCCTCCGATTCCGTTGTGTATGCAAGTCATGGCGCGCTTTAATTTCTACTTCCGATTTCATCGCCAAGCACCGAGGACGTACCAACTACAACGATAACAATAAGAATATCTTGATCATCTTTAAACGTCCCCCACGACTTTCCCATCATTTTGGTGATCCGCCATCTCGATTTCCCCAAATCGTTGACTACCAATCACTGAAGAAGAAGAACGTTGCCTCCGGCGTCTCCACCTCCGCGTCTGCAGCAGCAATACGAAGCCGACGTAGAGACTTCGTAGAGACCTTGAAGATGAATTTCCAGATGATACTAGTCTCAACGATTCATCCCTTGTGGGTTCTTGCAATGGCCTCATCTGCCTACTACTTGACCCTCCACCTAGTGAATGCTATCCACAATCCTATGAAAATAATAGACTTCTCTTGTGGAACCCTAGTACCAGAAAAGCCCGTAAGTTACCGGACATTTATTTGTTTCGTTTCGGTCCACTTTATTATGGACTTGGCTATGATTCCACCACTCAAGACTACAAGGTCTTTCTGGGCGGTTTTAATTATCCCGATGAGCCAGGACTGGTTGCAATCTTTGCACTCAAAACGGGTTCCTGGAAGATTGTGGAAGAAGACCACATCAAGGCTGCCTTGGTAGAAAGCCGTAGGGGAGGGTGCTTCTTAAATGGAGCTCTACATTGGAATCAGAATGACAGAAGGAACAAGGGAACAAAAATCTGGTCCTTTGATTTCGCTCAGGAGAAATTTCATTCGTTTTCCTTTATTAGGCATAAAGGATATACTACAGATGCGGGACTGGGGACTATTGGAAATCGTCTCTTCTTTTACACTTCCTGCCATAACCTTCCAAATCATCATGACTTGGAGGACGCCGGCCTTACCATATGGGTGATGATGGAATACGGGGTCGATCAATCTTGGACTATTTTCGCAAAAATCCGCTCTGAGATTTTCCCTTCAGATGTGAAGTGGGTGATGCCTATATCCCATATGGAAGATGATGGTGAAGTTTTGATGCAATCGAGTCAAGGTGACTTGGTATTATATACTAAGGAAGATGAAGAGGAAGAAGACACATGCAAGATTGTACTCAACATTCCTGGTATTGAAGAAATTCCGGCTTTGTACGTGCAAGCCGTTATATACGTGGAAACTGTGGTTTCACCGGTGACTGGCAACGCCTAACTCATACATTTGATTTGAAACATACCAATTGGAATTGTGAGTCTTTCCTTCCTTTGCTCTTTTTGTTAATGTAACGATTTAATAACGTAATTGTCGAACAAATAAAGATACTGGTTATTATCCAGTGTTATTTAGATTTATACTACTTACTCTCGGTCTCTTCCTACTTTCATGGTGATGTACGTTTGTGTGCGGTGTGTATAATTAGCCCGATCGGTATAAATCCAAGCTGCATTTCTCTATAAACGAGACCATACATACATACATGTAGTTGTGGAAGAGAATGAGGTCGGTTAGCGTAGGGTAAAACAAAGATGACAACAACAATGAATTTGTACTGAAAGTTGCAGCATGTTAATGTAAAAATGAACTTTCGACGCCGAAGGAAGGCTAAGCGACAATAGAATGAAGCCATCAAGAATTGAGCATATCAACATTTTACTTTCATCAAATTGTTTATATATAGTTCTGGAAGAGAATGAAATGAGTTTGAAAATTTGTACATTGATAATTTATATGCATTCCTACAACTTCTGCAACACATTCTGACGACAACAACACACAGAGATTCAAGTACTCCCAACAACTTCATTCGACAAACAAACTCAAAAGTTGAATTCGATAAACAATGATAAAATGAAAGATTGTTGTGATCGTCTTCAAAACTCTCTCAAGAAAGGTAAGTTCTTTGATGCTGATGAGGATGTATTATTTGTAGAGTTGAAGCTTTTACGAGAGTGTTTGTTGAAAGAAATGAAGATAACCATTGACATATTGAACTACTTGAAGAGGATGCATTGTTTCTCGACTACAAGCATTGCATACATAATTTTATTAACTGTACCTATTACGTTGCATCTGCGGAAAGAAGTTTCTCAAATTTAAAGTTATTAAAATCATACTTGCAATCAATCATGTTGTAGGAAAGGTTAAGTGGACTTGCTTTGATATCAATTGAAAGTGGTTTTTTAGACAAAATCAAGTATAAAGGTTTAATTGGTGATTTTGCAGCAAAGTATGCACGAAGAAACATTTTAAGTAAACTTCAATGCTAAACTATTTTAAGTTTTGTTCATTTGGTTTCTTAAGATTGAACTGGTTGTTGATTATTTAATAATACAGTTAATTTTGTAGTTTTCTTTACATTTGATGAGATTTAGAAACCAATAATTAGCCTGAGGTTTAAAGTTTGTTTCGGTATTACTTTTTAGCCTCAATACATTGTTCAATTCTTTTTTAAGATTGTCCTAAGAAGGGTCCATTTTATAAATTTAGCACAAGGCCCGCAAAATCTCAATGACGGTTGTGCATTAGGGCTTGGACAAGCGAAATAGATGGAGATGTTTGCATCATGATGATGACATATTCTGTAGCAATAAAAGGCTTCCAAGCAAGGAGCATATTAGACTTTGACTTCTATCGGAAACGAAAGCCGCCTGGTTTCATTGCTGAGAAAAAAATGGGGCATGCTTGTAAGCAAAGGAAATGCACTTAATTCGCCTTGCCTGCTACACAGTTGCCCAACATATAAGAATTTCTATCTGACACATGTTCATTAGTAATAGTTTTGTTATTCGAATTACAATTAGTCGTCCCCGGAGGAGGAGAGAGGAGGGGGGGAGGTATGCTAGCATTGCAAAACCAAAGATCGAATGAGTTAAGACTGAATTAAGATTGAAAATCAAAGATTGAATGGGTTAAGACCGAATTCATATCGAAAACCCAAGATCGAATGGGTTGAGACTGGATTAAGATTGAAAACCTAGCTAAGATCGAATAGGTTAAAGACCGAACTAAAATCGAAACCCAAGATTGAATGGGGTCAAAAGGGCTCGAGAATGAGCATAAATTTAGGCCGCAAAACCCAAATGTCAAAAATATGCTGAAAGCCCAATAACGAGGGTTGGAAACCCCAAACCCATGGTCGAATACCATATGATCGTAGCGAAGGTTAAACTATGACCATGTGATCGTAGCTGAAGGCTAATATATGATTGTATGATCGTAGCCAAAGGCTAAACTACAATTCTAGCCTACATGAAATCTTACATGTTTGGTCGTATCACACCAACAACGTCATGAATTTTCACAAAAGAAATATTTTTTTTCTACAACTCCAGTGATGTGTGTTCAGAGAAAAAAAGAAGAGGGCATCTGTGGGTTCAAAAATCAAGGCTCAAGCAATGTGCCACTTCCTAAATTTGAGTAAGTGGAAATAGAATAAAAGAGCATGATCAAACACTTTCATGAGCAGCACCACTCAACAAGCAAGCATCAAATATGGAGGAACCGAAAAACAAAAAGCAAAAGATGGCGACCACTCACCGGGTGTGGCCGAAGAGAATGAGAGGCAGCACAGCAAAAGCAGCAGCCAGCAGCCATGGAAGAGGTAGACGAAGAGTAAAGCCATTTGCTTCAGCTGCGAATCACGCTACGCGCATGTGTCATTTGCTTTTCTCATTCTCTCTTATCATCCCTGTAATTTTGTTGATTTTGTTGACTCTCTTGAAAAAAAATAGATATATGCTACTTACTCTTTTATTCATATATAACCATGTAACAAATATGTCAAAATTTATCAAGTTGCAGGCTTTCAACAACCCACCAAACAACCTCCCAAGAGAGATTAGACTAGACATCTACTCTATTTTTGTTAATGAAATCCAAAAATAGTTGCAGGCTCTCAACCACCCATTACTAAGCTTACCCGCACTGATTCAAGTATTCAAAGAGCACTATCAACTACTAGGACACGTTTGTTTGACAGGATTAAGAGGGACTGGACTGGACTAGACTATAGTCCAGTGTTTGGTGTGCACCGGGATTAGCTTTAATGAGCTTAGCCCGGATTCGCTCGGATTAAAGGGCTCCTTAGCCGGTCTTCACGAGGATCCCCAATTTTGGGCGGACTCGTAAGCCGAGAACCACCCAACGTCGCTCGTCCTGCTCGTCCTCATCTTTGCCCTTATCGTCGTCCTTGCCCTGCTCGTGTTGCCAACATTGTTAGCACTCACCAACCCAGAATCGCATCGTCTGCTTGTTTCGAATCTCTCAGAACCCAGAACCCGTCGCATTCTCTCCCTGCTCTCGCCATCGTTTGATTCACTCCGATTTGAATCGCAAAACCGAGACCCGACCTTCACAATCCCGGCTCTCTCGCAAGACTTCTCCCAAATCTCCGCCGTCCATTCAGTATCTCCTTCCGTCGTCCGCCGCGTTATCAACTGGGCCACGGCCCGCGACGGGTTCGAGCAGAAATCAGAGCCATACAACGAGATTTTCTGGAAAAAGGAGAGAGAGAGAGAGAGAGAGAGAGAGAGAGAGAGAGAGAGAGAGAGAGAGAGAGAGAGAGAGAGAAGTTCTCGACAGAAAGTGGATAAAAGATGAGGGAGAGCTCTGGTTGTCGACAGAGTCTGGAAAAAGGAAGTGTTCTGGAAAAAAATGAAAAAGGAATAGGAAAAAGAAAAAGGAAATAAATAAATAAATATTATTTTTTTTGTTAGTCCGACACTACACCAAACGCTTCACTAAGCTAGTCCAGCTTAGTCTATTCTAAGCTAGTCCAGCTTAGTCCCTGAAGCTAGTCCAGTCCGAGACAGTCCGGTGCAACAAACGCACCCCTATTGTTTAGTATCCTCCCTTGTGAGAAGATTTTTGTGTCCCGTAAGTGTTTTTTCCGACCATTCAATGTTAATAACACGTTTGTCACCTTGCTATTTACTTTTCACCTGGATTTTTATTGACAAACAGATCAAGAACTATATAATTGACACGTCAACATAGTTGATAATATGATACGAAATGCTAATAATTTACAACACGTCGATATGCTTATTGACATTGGATAGTTGAACATGCCACATCAAGGCAAGAAGGTACATTTTTTTAATATGTCCCATCTATATATATATATATAAAATATAGAATACTAGATTTTAATTCTTAAATAAGATGAAGTTTAGAAAAATGTCTTATACGAGATTAAAAATTGATTTTAGTCCCTAGACTCTATTAAATGTCAGCACATGTATTCAATGTCAGCATATGTATTCAATGTCTCGGCACGAATGTATTGGTACATAAGTTTCGGTACGAATATAGTGGTACGATTGTATCGGTACATAAGTTTTGGTACGAATGTATCGGTACATAAGTTTCGATATGAATGTATCAGTACATATGTACATAAGTTTTGGTACGATTGCATCGGTACAAATGTATCGATACATAAGTTTTGGTACAAAATATGTAATGGGGGTATTTTCGTCATATGAAAATTTTAAAAGGTGTAATGTAATATGAAATTAATGAATTTGCTTATGTGGATCCTAGTCACTGGGTTTTCTTTGAGTAAAACAATTATGTCGAGTTTTATATGAAGAAAATTGGGTTTGAGGGAGTAAAGTTATATTTTCAGTTAATAAAAAGGGGAAGAAGAAGAACCTGATCGGGAGTGATATTGAAAACATGGGTGGTGCCTTCGTAAAGAACTGTCAGCGGCTTTGTTTTCATTTGTGTTGGTTGTTTCTTTTGTTTTGGGAGGGGGGAAGAGAGAATGTGAAGTCACAGGTGGTGGTGGAGGGGGGGTGTCTTATATACGGAATGACGAACGAACAATTCCTTTGGGACGCAAGTAAGTACTGGAGCAGGGGGAGAAGAGAGACTGTCAAGTTGTTTGGGTGGTGGTGGAGTATGGGTGGGTTGGTATTTTTGGGACGCAAGCTGTGGATTTTGTCAACTCACTACCAATGTTGGAACCACTTCTCTCTCTGTGTTTCTATCTCACTCACTTTAAGTTCTGGATTTTGGGATGCAAACTTCTCTCTCTGCGTCTCTGTCTCACTCACTTTAAGTTGTGGATTTTGGGACGCAAGCCAGTAGCTAAAATTATATATTGTTACCGAGAGATGGACCACTTTCACTATCGAATAACTCTAATTGATGCTACAATATAACAGCTGACAGTTGTAATATTTATTTAGAAGAAAAAAAAATGTGGGTCTCATGGCCAATCCGTATAATTTACTTGATATGAAAAAGATAATTCAAATATTATAGTGTACATAAGTTTCGGTACGAATGTATCGGTACATAAGATTTAGTACGAATGCATCGGTACATAAGTTTCGGCACGAATGTATCAGTACATATGTTTCAGTACGAATGTATCAGTACATAAGTTTTGGTACGATTACATCGGTACATAAGTTTCGGTACGAATGTATCGATACATAAGTTTTGATACAAAATGTCTCGGAACATAAATATAATACATACATAGGTACGTAATATGCGTATACATATATATAGAAAAATTTACGCACAATGAAGAATATATGATATATATGGCTTTTTTTTTATTGTGGGAACTTAATAATAATTGTCAAATAATACTTTTAGGTATCGACATTTCGGTACACTAGTTTAGGATCATATAGTTAGGTACAGAATTTTTAGTACACTTATATTTTTGCATATTTTCTTATGTGCCACTAATTTACTACAATATATTTAGGTACGAACATTTTGGTACACTAAATTAGTAAAATATATTATGATATGGACGTTTAGGTATACTAATTAGAGGAAGTTAAATAAAATTAATAAATTAAAATGTGTATAATAATAAATTTAAAATTTAAATGTAATGACATTAAATAAGATATCTATTAAATATTAAAACAAAAATATAATATAAATTTGAATTAAGTGCTCATTAAGGGACTAAAATCAATATCCAATCTAACATCAGATTTTTATCAGATTTTAATATTCTTAAATGATAAAAGTTCAAAAACCCTTATATAATATATATACACGAAAAATCTATTATGCTTCTGTTGGCATATATACCGAAATTTATAACATTGGATCCTTAACGAAGGATTCTAGGACTGAAAACCTCAGTATATAATATACTCGGAGCATACTGAAATATGTCGTATACACAAAAGCACTTGATAATCCTAAAATTCAGGCAGGACCAGGTGGCCAAGAAGTGATATGGGTGTCTCTGGAGTATATACCTCTCTTTGTCTATTGTCGCCTAACCATATATCTGCAGTTGTATGCTAGAATCCGCCCAATTAGGACCTAACTCCGTGTCCTTTACAACTAAAACAGGCAGTTAGATGTAGCAGATCACATCGTTGATGATACCATCAAATATGAGCCGGATGCACAGGAGGGGTAGACAGGGTGGGGTTGGATAGGTCGGATGTTATGGTTAGCATAATATGACCACAACTGAATATCAGTAGTCAGGATCTTTACACGGAGACGTGTACAACGTGTGAAGACCCCTCCATGCAATAACCACAATCAAACCCTATAGGTACCGTTTGGTACGTGGGACGGGATGGGACGAGTCGTTCCGTCTCACGTTTGGTGCGCTTAAAAACTGTGGAACGGATTGTCCATGGGACGAAATTTGGCTGATTTTTCGTTCCACCTCTCCCTCTGGAACGACCCGTTCCACATCCGTGGAACACAAATTTATAACATTTTAAGACAAAATTTCTCCATATCTTTTTCAATATTTACATCATCTGTTCCTTCCTGTCCCGTCCCATCTGCGTACTAAACGGTACCTATAGGTTGGACTGACTTCTCGAAACTTCAAAACTGCCCATTGTTGATCATCGTACAAAACCAAAGACATTAAATTAGTTAATGTCAGAACAACTTGACTTCCTTCTCATATATCATTCTCTGGGTGAAATCATGAATTGTCCAATCCCTGACATCTCACAATCTGTCAATACGACTTTGAGAATATAACCAGCCCCATCCATTTGAAAGGTCAATTGTTGTTTGGGTTCTGTTTTATTGCACATCGAAAGTTACAAATAGGGTAGGCGAGTTAGATTATTTGTTTTGTAGTATTTAAACGTTTTGTTTTGAAATTTATTTTACAAACGAATTGTATTCATCCAATGATCAATCAGTTCAACCCTTTGCAATTTCTCTCAATTTTCTAGTAGATTCCAGACTTGTTCTTCAAGAGATCACGTTGGTAAACCTTTTGATTACTTTGTGCCGCGCCATGCAGGTGGTGCTTCCAGCGCCGCTTCTCCTGCAGTCGAGGAGAAGAAGGAGAGAATATCATCTCTGTTTATATTTTATTCACTGTGTTTATTGTTAATTATAGACACATGAGAGTTTTGATGATTGAGAGGACTTTCGAATTCAAGTTTTGATGATACTGTGATGCTTTGGCATTTGCTTTCCTCGGTAGATTTATAGGCTGGTAGCGTTGTAGTTTGTATGTTATGTTCTATGAGTCTCCAAACTTCGACTTGCCTTGACAGTAAAGGATAATACTTGTTATCTAAATTTTCCGTTTCTGTATTTGGAGGAAGGACTAAAGGAAGAGAGCGATGATGACATGGGATTCAGCTTGTTCGACTAGAGGTTTCATATCCGTTGTGTCCTTTTTTCTCTTTAGGCAATTGATGAACAATTCTATTCCAAATTTTGTTTGAAACTGAGAAAAATTTCAAAATGTTGTACGTTGATGTTGCTCTCACTTCCTATCAAAAGATTTTAGCTTGGCAATTAGCTGGAAGATGTAATTGTGTTGTTCACGTGTTAGCTTTTTTGATTTCATTACCTTTGCGGTTTTATTTGCTTGATGGCGATTTTTCTTACGACATCATATAATACACGTATCTTTCTTTATAAAATTAAGTATACTTGCAAGGTACTAGTTGAAGGATTATAAAAATATCAGGCAGGCGGAGGATTCTAACATAAACTTGCCCTAATTCAGAATGTTGACAAACATTTGAGTCCAGAAATTTCGTCAAGTTAAAAAATCACAAACACTGCACCCTTGTTAAAACTTGTCAGTCTATCGAAAAATCGAACGTACGATGTTCCTCCCGTTGAAGTACGTTCCAAAGCTGCCATTAATAATGCACATATAAGACCATATTATATTCATAGACTCGACCTTGTACGATCTCCCTTTTACATTCTTTGACGGTGATACTCGATAGCAAATAGAATAAAATCACGCAAATACGAAAATTAAAATAGTAAAATCTGGGGAGGGGGTTTCACGCTTAAACCGTAAAAACGCATCATAAATATGGAACCATTTGCAAACCATAAAAAATACACAAAAATTCTGTGACAAATGAAACAAGAACACGTGTACAAAGAAATATTTGTATTAATGTAAATGTAGGGTTACAATCTCTTCACAACTTGATCCTTTGATTTGATCTCCGGAATGTAAGGTGTCTAGTGTTGTTGATCAACGGGTCACGGTGACTTGATCTTGGATGAACGGATGTTGCAAGGTTTTGGCTCTTGGCTATCATTTGATATCAAGAGTTAGGTACTATCATTTGATGGTATGTAATGTGACACTTTTTTTGCTAATGCGTCGTATACTGTTATTTCTTTCTCTTTTGGTATTGGAAGTGTTGGTTGTAGTAAGGAAATAATTCGTTTCAATAGTATAGACTCAGTTTTTGAATAACACTATGGTGGTTTTCGATTACGACTTAGTTTTCTAAATACCAGTTACAGCTCTAATAAAGATGGGGAAGCCATCTTGGATTTTGGCCCTGCATTCTTAGTTGTGTGAGATATACATGGTTGATATCAACTAATTATGCATATTGCAGTTATATTCCCTTAATTGATGGGGTCTTCTTAACCTTTATGCATTGGGTATATGATTTAGATGCATAGTGTTGCGATGGGAACATGAAGACTACATTTGGGAGTGTGCATTAAGTGTATTTGATGCATCAACATTTTTTTTACTTAAAATAACTCCAAAGGTTTGGCCTTTTTGTATTCTGAGGTAGGGTTGAGTTAGGAGAATTTCTTGAATGCGGATGACCAAAGCACTTAATTGTCTGATTGTATACACAAAGCACATCATCTGTTTACTGGTTTGGTCTTGCCCACTCTTCAATTTGAACTGATGATCTCTCGCATTTAAAGATATGAATTTTTTTTAACTATTTCGTCAATATATTTATCTTTTTCATCTCTCTTATCACGTAATTTGAAGTTTAAAATGACATTAGACAATAGGATATGCAATTAATTACCATGTCTACAACAAATCCAACGAAGTGAGACCAAATCAAGTGACGATCCTACTTAAAATTGAAACCTTTGGCCTGTGAAATTGTCCTTACAAAGCCCCACGTGTCTCATGTTTGATGGGAAAAGTAAAAGCAACTTCACCTGCCGCCACGGTCGTTTCAAGTTTCAAGCTTTCAGAATTCGAACCCAGAAAACCTTATTTCTCTCCATATCCGGCTGCAACTCCCGACAGTCAAAGCCCGTCGACCTCCACCCACCTGGCCTTTCAGATCCGTCCCCCTCAGCAATGCTCTGTTCCGTGCCAGCGACCAAGTCCGCGTCGAACTGGCTGAACCGGCTCCGGTCCAACAAGGGCTTCCCCATCTGCGAGAGTTCCGACCTCGACCACTTCCTTAGCCGAAACCTATGCTCTTCCTCGGAATTCCCGAATCCCAATGTTGTCTCATCATCCACAGATTCGACCCGCCCGGATTCGGACCGAGTCGATAATCGCTACGAAACATCGTGCCCCAACCGAGACGACCAGAGAGGGGCAATCATCGGGATGATGAGCAATGTTCTGTCGGAGCTATTTTTCATGGGCGGCGCCGACGAAAGCTCTAAAATTTCTGGGAAAAAGATTCCTAGAAAGCAAGCAAACCCCAGAGTCTGTGTCGCTTCCTCGACCAACTCTAATGGCGACGCCACTGCAAATGCAGCGGAAGAGAAGAGCTCCGGCTGCGAGCGGAATGTCGAAAATGCCTTCGACAA
The DNA here is from genome assembly GCA_036320875.1 of Cotoneaster glaucophyllus. Taxonomy (NCBI): domain Eukaryota; kingdom Viridiplantae; phylum Streptophyta; class Magnoliopsida; order Rosales; family Rosaceae; genus Cotoneaster; species Cotoneaster glaucophyllus. The sequence continues at coordinate 28,947,935 of CM070062.1, forward strand.
GTCGGCGTCCGATAACAGCAGCTTGGTGGGGAAGAAGAAGAAGAAGAAGAAGAAGAAGAAGAAGGAAGTAGGAGGGAATGTGGGTGGTGGGGAGTGTGAGGAGGAGGAGGAGGAGGAGGAGGAAGATAAGGGGGAGATGAAAGGGTATTCGAGAAGCGAAGTGGACGGTTATCGATACGAGCTGCGGGGTTTGGAAGACGGAGAAGTCGGTGTTTAGGAGGAAGAATGTGTGGAAAGTTAGGGAGAAGAAGGTCAAAGGGAGGAGCTTTGGGAAACATAAGAGGAAAGTGGTTGATGAGGAACATGTTGGTGATGACATTGACAAGAAGAAAGCTAAGGTTTCGGTTTCGGTTTCGGTTTCGGCTTTAATTTATTCAATCAATTTAGATAATCATTGGGCCTATAATGTTATTGGTTTCTGACTGTGTTGAAAGCCTATTGGGCTCAAAAGCCGCAAACGACTGTAAACGAAAGCTCCATCCATCTAAACGCCGAGAAGAAACCATTTTTTTAATCAGGAAATGGCCGCTGTGTACGCTTTGTTCGCTCATCCTTTTCCCGCTTCTTCTTCTTCCTCCTCGGATTCTCTCTTTTCATTTTAACTAGCTCCTCCTCCTCCTCCAGCCACCGCTCATTTCTCACCGCCTTCACTTCCAACCTTCCGTGCCCATCAATGCTGTCGCCGAAGTAGGTAAGCAACTCTACAAGATTCTAATCGTTATAACTTGTGCCAGGGATACTCTTCTCATTCTTTGAAGAAATTGTGGTCGGCGAGGAAGAAAGCCAAGTGCTTTTACGTGGGCTGCAAGGAAGAAAGACAAGAAGAGTATCCCTCGCAGCCCACGTTTTTATGGATTCGGCTATGATTCCACCACTCAAGACTACAAGGTCCTTTTGGGCGATTTTAATTATCCCTATGATCCAGGAATATTGGTTGCAATGTGATGAACTCTACGAATACTGGAACAACAATCAGGTCCTTTGAGTTCGCACAGGAGAAATTTTGTTTCTTTTCCCTTATTAAGCATAAAGGATGTTCCATGGGGACGGGATTGGGAACTCCTGGAGATCGTCTCTTCTTTTACACTTCCTGCATTGATCTTACAAACGCCTTTACCATATTGGTGATGATGGAATATGGGGTCGATCAATCTTGGACTATTTTAGCCAAAATTCGTCCGGAGATTTTCCCTCCAAATGTGATGTGGTCGAAGCCTATATCCATTATGGAAGACGATGAAGTTTTGATGATATCGAGTAAAGGTGACTTGATATCATATATACCGGAACAAGACATTTGCAGGATTGTGCTCGACACTCCTGTTAGGTGCGCACAAGCGGAGATGTACGTGGAAACTTTGGTTTCACCGGTGATTGGCCGCGGCGAGCGCATACATTTGATTTGCAGCATACCAACTGGTATTATGAGCCTTTCCTGTCCTTTGCTCTTTCTATTAATGTAACAATATAACGTAATTGTCGTACAGAATAAGATACTGGCTATTATCCATTGTTATTTACTCCTTTCATGATCATGTACATTTGTATGCGGTATGTATACTTAGCCCGATGGATGCAAATCCAAGCTGCATTTATGCATACATATAGTTGTGGAAGAGAATGAGATCTGTTAGTGTAGGGAAAAACAAAGATTGGAACGTGCATGTTTACCTTCATCAGATTGTTTACATATTGAAAATTTATACATTATCTGCATTCCTGTGGAAGTTTCTGCAGTATAAGTAATTAGATCCAACAAGACACGAAACCTTCAAAATTAATCGCGACCGACTGGTGCCGTTACTCTAGAAGTATACAAGCATTTCCATCTTTACAACGTACAATGAGCATTTTGGTATGAAGCTTAGAAGGGGTTCTCAAAGGCTTGCTTGTGGAAGCTTGATATCTTTGAAGCACATGATGGCAATAATAAGTGGAGCCACATGTAACAACAACTTACATGTAATCTGAATGTACATTCTTTTCTCGTTTTCCACTCTTTACGAGAGTGAGAAAGGAACAAGATAATTAGTCTTCGTGACATACAAGTTCTTCTCCACATATATGTTTAATACAAATGAAAGAGTTTTTGTTGTGTTCGTGCTGATAGAGTAGACCAACGAGGACGTTGAATACAGAAGCATAATGGAATGTTCAGAAGCACCTTCCCCTTATAAGTTAGTTTGTAGGAGTAATATCTCCCCATGATATCCAACTTGTATTGCTAGCACGTAACCACGGACTTGATGGAATTATGTCTATGATAACATGATAAGGAAGCCATAAAAGGGGGCGACCCTAAGCCAATAAGGTTTTCCGTTTTGTAAAAGTTGGGGAAGAGCGCCTATCGTACGTAGTCTTACTCTTACTTTGCAAAGAGACTGTTTTCACACCTAGAACCTATAACTTTTCAATTACAAAAGAGCAACATTTCAGTGCACCAAAGCTCGCCCTCACGTAAGAGGGTCATATATAAATAATGGGTTTGCTAGAAAATCATGAGGTATGGTGAAGGAATAAGTGATTGGTAGACACAATCCACTCCAATAATTTAAGATTGCGACATTAGAGCATATGCCATTATTTTATGATTCTAATTAGTCCATCATTTGTACCAAATACCACACTCAAATCCAACCAGAGTTTGATAATATTTTGTGCAAATAACGACAATCGTTCCACTAAAATAAAAAACTAGGTGTACATCAAAAGTGAAAACGATACTCACACAAATGTTTATGAGAATGTGAGGACTCAATCAGTGGATGCCATCTAGCATGGCCCTATAAAAAGAGTCAACTTTTTCTTTCATCCTTATCCATTAAACAAACAATATTAGTCGCTATAATGAAGGATTAAGAGCCACTAATGCGGGTCATTAACTGCATGACTACCTACCTCTGTGTGCTATCTTGTTATCTATAAAATTTTGAATGTAGTAACTGGAGAATTACCCATGTAATTAGGTTTTTTTTTCCTTTCTAATTCACAATATTCCGAGACTAAATTTTTTTTCCTTTTTTTTAGTGTATATTAGAGTAAACTATCGTCTGTATAAACAAAAAGTTTTTAAGTGTAACGACTACACCTCCATGTCATATTGCTAACCCAGTGATGTTATATTAAGTGAACTTGTTTTATCTTCTTAGGACACAATTGTACCATATCGACAAAAAGTATCATAATGTGTTGGTTTAAGAACTTTTTGACACCCTTCTTTTCCAATTCTAGTTTCAGAGATAAATTCTATCCGTAAAATCTTAACCATGACTATAAATCTATAAAAGCTTAGTTTCACCACGTAACCGGCCAAAATTTCTCTCTAGTCTCCTAATGGAAGGATCAATATATGTTGGATTAAGATAACTGAAGCTATATACAGTGTTGAAAAAGGCCTCGCCCAGGGCTACGCCTCGTTTAAAAAATATGAAAGGGCATCTAGATCCGCCTATGCTCTCGCTTAGACCCACCAAAGCGTCCATCTAGCTCGCCTAGAGAGGCATCATTGATAACTTACATTTGGCACTTTATGTTTTCAAAATATTCTAGTACTTTATCATTTATATATCATTCTATTTTTCAATTTATGATTTCTAATACAATTATATAATTTTTTTTGACGTATATATTATATAATATATATAATTAAAATAAAAAAAAAATCCCTGAGCCTCATCTAATCCTTTAGACGGCAAGTTTTTATCGGCTCCACTAGCGACTAGCGACTTTTTGATATTGGCGAAAACGAGTGAAGCCAACCCAATCAGAAGCTAACAACCACACGTTTCCCTTCCCCAATAAGAAAGCGAGTACACTTGAGAGTACACAGAAAAACGCAAGTAAAAAAGTAAGATGCCCCATTGGTCCAAGACCCACTCGCAAGGCCACAAATCAGACTCCCTCCACTAGCACTCCACGTGGCTCGATCGTACCCATGAGATCCATCGCCACCCTTGGCACTAAAAAATATCTACCACACCGGGCCCACCCTGCCAGCTGTCCTCACCCAAAAAATCTCCCGGGAAAAAAAGAGATTTCTTTTAATTTGGACCACCAGATGCCGAAGCCAACTTATGATCGATCTGTGGCCACTTGTCTTCGATGGGGTCGATGACGTGGCAGACCGGGCCCACCGCAACAGGGCCGAAGATATTTTCCTACCCACTGGTAGGCTGAGATATTTTTCACCGTTAGATTGATTGGGAATCTGCATCTTCGCCGTCCGATTGATTTGGGACTAGAAGATTCAGATATTTTTTACGGACAAAAAGGTCTGAACTTTGAGCAAAAAAGGAAGAGAAGATATTGAGAGAATTTCCCAAACTCTCCGGCATCACTGAGGCATTGCGAAGCTCTGTTTCCTCCGGTGGGTGCAAATTGAAATTTAGAGAGAAATGGGCGAGGTGGGTATCAATTGCGAGGACGTGGAGGCGAGGCTGAGAGCAGAGGCGGAGAACAAGGACGGCGGCGAGTGCGACTCTTCCGTCGGGACGATGCGGTGGGAGAAGCTGCTGCCGACGATGAACATGCGGGTGTTGCTGGTGGAAGCTGATGACTCCACCAGGCATATTATAGCTGCGCTTCTCAGGAAATGTAGCTACAGAGGTTAGCGGGGTTTGCTTTAATTTGCTTAAAGTTTACGTTTTGATGGAATAAATAGCGGATTCTGCTGAATGATGATCTGGGATTTTGCTTAATTTGATTAACGTTTCGGTTTTGATGGATTGTGTGGCGGATCTTGATGAATGATGAACTGGGTTTTTGTTTATTTGGCGATTTTTGGGTGGATTTTTAGGTGTTTGAATTTTTATGAACCCGTCAGTTGGATTCTTTGCTGCTTTTCTCTTTTTAATTTATTACCTTGTTGGATTAAGGAAAAAAAAAGGAAGATTTTGGATGAGGAATTGAAGATTATTGTTGAATTAGCATGAAGTTGAAGCTTTTATTTATTGGGCTTATCTTAATGGAAAGAAACATAGGCCAGTTATAGAAATGGATGTAAAGTCTGTAAGGTCAACTATAAGTTTGCATTCATATTTCATACCAAATTGTTAAGCAATTAAAAGACTGTAAATTTTATAATTTAACGATATCGAGGAAGGCGTTTAGCACTAGTTACATAAACAGAATGCTTTCTTTTTTTACTGTCACTTGTTCCGAGTTCTTATGAACAAAGGAATTAATGGTTAAAGTCATTCGCTTTGGCCTTCATTCGTTATTGACGAAAAGGATTATATATTCTGCTTAAGCATGAATGTTTTGAGACTGTTCTTATGAAGGCTCCTGTTTTTTGTTTGAGCAGTTGCTGCTGTACCTGATGGCTTAAAGGCTTGGGAGATACTGAAGGCAAGGCCTCGTAACATAGACCTGATACTGACAGAGGTCGATCTGCCATCGATATCTGGATTTGCTTTGCTTACGCTAATCGGGAGCACGAGATCTGCAAAAATATTCCTGTTATAAGTACGATACGAAGAACAAATAAACGTGGATTTTGATTAATAACTGATTTGATTTTTCATAATGGTGGTGCTTAACAAATTTGCTCTTCTTTTGTGATCGTGCAGTGATGTCCTCTCAGGATTCAATTAGCACCGTTTACAAATGCATGATGAGAGGCGTTTCTGACTATCTAGTCAAGCCTATTAGGAAGAATGAGCTGACAAATCTATGGCAACATGTTTGGAGAAGACAATCTGTATGCCTGCTCAACTTTCTGTTCTGTTCTTTGGTTTAGCTTGTAATTTTTGTCGTATGGTTTCTGAACAAACCTAAATTTTATTGTCTGTCAGTTAGCCCGAAATGGCCCCCTTGATGAGAGTGTTGGACAACAAAAGATCAAAGCCACTTGCGAAAACAATGGTGCAAGCAATCATTCAAGTGGCTATATGGCACGTGTTAACGAGAACATGGGAAAAGGGACCGATTCTCAGGTTCGTGTTCTATAATTTCTAGATGGCACAGAAAAAGCATTCTTAGCATGCATTTGAATTCTAACAGTGTAGATTTTTTGTGACTACCCTATCATAATGCTTCAAATGCTTGATGATAGGAACTTCCTTTCAATTTAGGTTGGTTACATGAATTTTTCAGTAGACTGACTGTAGGATTTATTCTCTTGCAGAGCTCTTGTACAAAGCCAGACTTCGAAACTGAGAATGCCCCTGTGGATATGCAAATACAGGGAAAAACTTCTCTTGGTGACTTGAGAATGAAGAAAGATGAAGCACACGCCAATTTTGGCAAGAAATTTCTTACGCATGGAAATGCAGCTAGAGGTTTAACATCTATGCCTTTCCAAATTAATAGCTTCTTGACTGTTCAGTTATGTAGGAAGGCCTGCTAACATTTTATGATTGTATCAATCCAATTAGGAACAACTGAGGCTGCCGATGAAATCACTGACACAGCAGTTTCACCAGGCGAGGGTGCCAAGGCAGAAAGTCAGAGGAGGGATGATAATATGACTAGTGAAGCTTGTGACAATAACGATCTACTTGTCAACTCTTCTAGAGATATCACTGACTTCATTGGAGCATTCAGTAAATATCCAAGTAGCAACCAGAGAAATTCTTCTTCAAGTAATGCACCTAGCATGTTTGATTCTGCTCCACAATTGGATCTGTCCTTGAGAAGACCCGACTCCAGTGGCTTTGAGAATCGAGTTACTGAGAAAAAGCGCACCCTTGGCCACTCTGATGCTTCCGCCTTTTCAAGGTGAGTTGCCATTTTCTAGACTTGGAATTTTGTGACTTGTGTACATCAGTTTTGCTCTTCCACCAGACTTATTTTCTATATCAATTAACGATCTGTCTTGCAGATACATCAACAAGCCAATGCAGCCCCAGAAAACTTCACTGTGTGATCAGCAAAAGGCATATGAAACTACGTGCGAGAAGCAAACATCTAATACCAATGCTGATTGTATTACTCCTGCTACAACTTTTAGTACTCCCAGGAGTATTATTACTCTAGCTACCGGTCAATCTAACCAATCCGAAGTTGGAATGTCATGCCCTGAGCAGAGACTATTTCCTCCTCCAGTTCCCGTGAAAGGCATAAGGGTTAACAATCTAAGCAATGGGTATGGTATGGTACCGCCTCCAATGTTTTGTGCACAATCAAGTCCATCACCAATTGCTAGTTCAGCTACCCAGCAGGAACCCTCATTCCTAATGAATACATTTTACCCCGCAAATCTTCAAACAGATGAATCTGAGAAAGTATACAGCACACTTTATCAAAATGCCAAAGTTACAATGGACCAAGCAATGCAGAATCAGGATCAGGGATTCAATGAGGATCAAGGGCATATGTCCTCAGCTACCGATCAAAGTGCAAGTAGCAGTTTCTGTAATGGCAATACAGGTCATCCCAGTAGCATGGGGTATGGAAGTGCTTGTGGAAGCAACAATGTTGATCAGGCGGCTATGTTTTCGGCTGCTCCAGAGCACAAGAATGAAGACAGTTTCTTTAATCAAAACGGAATTTCTCATCGATCCATCCAAAGAGAAGCAGCTCTAAACAAGTTCCGCTTGAAGCGCAAAGATAGATGCTACGACAAGAAGGTACATCACTATCTTTGTCAACCTTTCTATCATTGTCCTCATTTTTACTACTATTTCTGCCTCTCCTTACCCTAGTCCCCAAAGAAACTCGCATTTTAACATGAGATGTTTCATTTTTCAGGTTCGCTATGAGAGCAGAAAGAAACTCGCAGAGCAGCGTCCCAGAATAAAAGGGCAGTTTGTTCGTCAAGCAAGTACTGATCCTTCACCTGCAGAAACTGATGGCATTACATATGAGGGTTAACTGCTTATAGAGTTTCTTGTACTTCAAGTTAAGATGGCGGATGGGTAGTATATAGCTTTGTTATACCGTTTTTCAGTTTTTGATGCCAAGAAACACAGGTGAGGAGAATAGTACAGGCCTGAAGAAGCTTCTGACATCACTTCTACATTCATCTTTCAAGTATATATGTATTAACTCATTTTACCAATGTCTCCTCTGTAAAATGGGGTTGTATATTTTTCTTCCCAGGGATGTTTTAGTCATTGTATTTTGGTTTGTTATCACATAGGTTTGTTCATTCAAGATTTCAAATCTCAGTGGGTATACAAACTTCATTTGATCATTGCTTGTGTTATTATCACTAACAATATATTTTGAATGAACCCCATTAGGCATTAGGCATAAGTTGTATATTAACGACGTTTTACTACCCCTTTATTAACATCAAGTGCCCCCGCCATGAGGATGCGAAGAATCCATGTCGGAAAGTTTAAAAGCTTTGCAAGCTGTTATAAGAAGTTGAGCTACTCACCTATTATTGATTAGTTTTTTAGTCGAACTTCAACTTCTTTCACAAGATCAGAGTAGGTTCACGCATGTATCAGTATTCAAGCTGTTATAAGGAGTTGAGCTACTCACCTATTACTGATTAGTTTTTGGGTCGAACTTCAACTTTTTTTTCACAATATCGAACATGCTCACCCTTGTGTCAGGCTTGAAATGTTGCCACACTCGTGAATTACGTCATGTTGGCTACTTTCTATACCTGCTCATTCCGTAAACAAATAAGCATTAGTTGTTTTTGTACATTTAAATTCTGATTGTGGTGAGCAAAAACTGAGTGCTCCAGTCCACTCTGCAGCTTGAATTCATAAACATCATTTTCTACCACCAAAACAGACTATGGATATAGATAGATACGTCGTCTTCTTGGATACAGCCTACGATTACATGCATGCCGTCCAAAAACAACAAGGCTTGTCAAAGTCGTCAGTGTCCACAAATTGATGATTGCCTTCTCTCTTTCCCCACTAATTGTGGTAGGTAATTTCCCAACTTGTAAGCAAGTCTTAGTTTATAGGCAACTCAACTCAAAAGGCACGTTCCATCTTTTTCTAGTACGAAAATATGGCTTTGTCAATAATTCATACCATCACTAAGTAATGCATGCCGTGCTTAAGTTGTGCTGAGCATTAGTTGAAATAATGCATCGGATATATTTGCAGAAGTTGGGATGGAAAGATACAGATGCATATGAACAACATATGGTCTTCGCCACCACCAATTTGCAGGTATATCATATGGTTATCTTCCCAACGCAATCATTCCCCAAACTAAACAAACGAAAAACTTGGTATGTCATTGTAACAGTATCTCAAGTCAATTCACGTAATTTTTCTATGTATAGGGTAACATCTCAGGTATAAGTAAACTTAAGGAAAAGTAGGGTCTTTCATTTTCTCTCACAACCACCCCCCTTGTCCCGGGCTATGCTTGTATCGATGTGGCAACTTCTTAATCAGCGACTTGTCCTACATGTCCAACCATGTCTCACCTACCGAAGTTTCTCTTCGTCATCCAGTTCATCGATGACTCAACACACTCTATTAGCCCGGATTGGCTGAATATATGGTGGTGGTGGAACCAGAGGGCTACTATCATATGCCCCCAGAAGAACATGTTTATCTCTAAACAATCAGTGAAATGAAGAAACCCTAAATCTTTTTTTTTTCTTTTGTCCCTATTATAATCAAAGTCATAAAGAGACTTTCTTTCTTGGACCCAGATGGACGAAATAAGCAAAATTTAAAAGGAAAAAAGACTTGTCAGATGAGTGGATGAGAAATCACTCAAGTGAAAAGTTCCAAAAAAGCTACAAAGTACCTCCAAGCTTTCAAACAATTGAACAGCAACTGTATAATATTCTCAAGATTCTTAACAAGAGGGTCCCTCCTAATAATGAACCAAATCATAATACAAAACATAGTAACCCTTAGTTTAGGTTGAGTTTTACTTCGATATTGTAGACATATGTGTAGTCAAGTTGACTAGAATAGTATGCCATATTTGATGCTCACGTTTAAATCATTTCCCAATAATTTAGATGGAATTAGAATCTCTCAAATAAAAAAATATGTTGAGGTTCATCAACTAACGGTCTTATAGCATTTTCTTAACTAAAAAGCAACACCTGCATAAAAAGACATAATAAACCCCAGAAAGTGAATGATTGGTGATGTCTCCCAGTGGCCTCCAAAAAGCCTGTTTACAGATTCTCCATGTCTTCTCTCCTTATGAACTTTTTCTGATGAATAAATTTGAAAACTCCCTCTCTCTGATTCTGTTTAGACTTTAGACCCTAGTTAAGCAAGATTTTCGCCGTCAATTAATCATATCTTAATCCCTAATCTCAAAGTTTTATTGACTAATCTTCCATTTACTAGAACAAGGGAGGACAGAAGGGGGAGAGAGGAGGAAGGGGGGGGGGGGGGGGGGGGGGGGGGGGGGGGGGGGGGGGGGGGGGGGGGGGGGGGGGGGGGGGGGGGGGGGGGGGGGGGGGGGGGGGGGGGGGGGGGGGGGGGGGGGGGGGGGGGGGGGGGGGGGGGGGGGGGGCCTGCCACTAGGCTATATTGCACCATTTTCTTCTCATTCACATTCAATCAATAAGACAGGCTATATCTGATTGCTCTTTTAAAAGCCTTCACTTTCCTCTCAATTATTCCAAAAGTGCTTCCCAATCTCTGATTCTGGCTAAGAAAGATCGACAGAGATATCCCAGTATTATCTGTTTGCTTTTGAATTTTGATCATCATCATCATGGTACCCTAGATATATTTTTTACATTATATTTCTGGGTAAAGCATAAAAAGATATGAGAAGCATCCATAAATTCAACTTTTGAAACTTTTGTTGCATGGCACACAACATGTATATTCATGAATCATCATGCATATCTGATACCTACTCATTGATGTATGTTCCCACATATATATGTTTCTTTCTTTTCTCGACAAGAAGACGACATCCTGTTAGTCAATTGACCTAATCCTTATTTACACATCAATGCTATGTGAATGGATATTGACAATAATATGAACGACCTAGAATATTCATGAATTAATCAAGACAGATGATGGATGGGCTATTGGTTTGATTACTCTATTTTCCAAATTAACAAGAACTTTCCACCACCCTAACCCCAAGTCGTAAGTTGTTTTGGACTCTTAAGCCGCAAAGGGGTTTACTTGAACCAGCACAACTTCTTATGTTTTCATGTCGTTTTCACGCAGCACTACTCTTTCCTTC